>OX638131.1:83438637-84148648 GCA_951804985.1 Dryomyza anilis | reverse complement strand
TTTAGATTTTATCACACAATTATCTGCACCTTTGAGACATACAATTTACGCAATTACGTACTCGGCAAATGCCTTGAAGTGCACATTTAACTCATTAAGAGGCAAATTATTGCACATAAAATAATTCAAATTTTGTACGTTAACAATAAAAAAAATTTTACTCTGCTCTACAATGTAGAATATTGCGTCCTAACGAAGAGTTTTGAATATTTCAAATATTTTCACACACACAAACAGAACATGCATAGTTTCTAAAGTTTGTGCTTGAAATTTTCTTGATGAAGAAAAAAATAATAGTGAAAACCTCCAGAGAAATGTGGCTACAATTTAGTGCCTAAAATATGTTTCCACACAGTTGCTCATGTATAGCAACACTCAGGCACTCATGCATTAACTGCCACTTGAGCCTAACGTGCGCGCACACTTACGTGAGCTCATGGAGTGGCACACGAGCACAGGCGCACACACGCACCACGAACTAACGAACGAACGAACTCACACAGACAGAGTCTAGCAATGTGTAGTAGTAGTAGTAGGCGTCACCTGGCAGGCTTCTACTTCTACTTGTATTTGTTGTTTTTATTTTATTTTTTTGTTGTTGTTATTGTTGCTGCAACAACTTAATTGCATGCAAATCTTAAGTCATTAACCCACTTTGTCGTGTGCCTGTCGGCTGTTGTCGTTGACGACGTCGTGGCACTTGCGAGACGAGACGAACTTAATAATAATTTTTCACTGTTTGACTAGCATGTTTCGCAAAAACATCTATGTTGTTTTAATTGTAGGTTATACAGGCTAAGCAGTTGACCTTAACCTAAAAAAAATTTGATTGCTTTAACAGAAATTATTAGTATATATAGCATTTATATATTAAATACTGAATTTATAATTTTTTTTTAAATATATATTTCCATATAAATATTAATGCTTGTCGATACCCCATATACCCTATAAATAATATAAATATATATTACTCATTCTGTTTTAATTGTAGTTGACGTTGCACTTGAGAATTTAAGTTTTACAATTTTTCATGATTACTAAGTATTTTGAGAACATTCATGTATATAAAGCACCTTGTAAATTTTAAGGAATATCAATAGAAAAATTTGTGAGCTTTTTAAAACTGTAATGCTATATGTAATGCATAGTTCTATAATTTTATAAATATTTAGTTTTAAAGTTGAATAGTTCAGTAGTTCTATAGATATGTAGTTCTATAGTTCTATAGTTCTATAGTTCTATAGTTCTATAGTTCTATAGTTCTATAGTTCTATAGTTCTATAGTTCTATAGTTCAATAGTTCTATAGTTCTATAGATCCATAATTTTAAAATTCTATAGTTATAAAATTATATAGTAATATAATTAAAAAAATGTCCAATCCTAATAAATAATTTCTATATGGATCACTGGCCAATATGCATTTTTGAACTCTCCAACAACATCGTTAATACAGTGTTTGTTGCATAAAAGTTGCATTTTGCAAACACTCGTTTGTTTATGTGTGAGTACCTGTATATGTATATCATATGTGCGTGTGTGTGCATTTGTTTGAGTGCACTTACGTCTGTATGCGTAAGTGCACGTAGTATGCAGCAGGTACCTATATTTTTAACGATATGCAAATTTTGCATTTTGAAGTGTGTGTTAGTGCTTTGTGCGCTTGTCTGAGTTGAGATTTATTGCGCTTGAGTTAAACATCCGGGCCTTAAAGGACTTAAAGTTATTAATTTGAATTTAATGAACAGTTTATGCATTTATAAAATTTTATATAGCAAAGTAATATAAAACTTTCTGAGAAGTTTTAATTTTATAAATGAGTATAAATATTAACATAATAGTTTACATATAGAAGTGCAAATATTTTGTGAGTTTAGTACAACAATATTTATAAATAAATTTAGAATTATAGAAGGTTAGGTCACACATGGTATATTGTTTTAGTTTAGAAATTTCGTTAGTCGTTGTACTAAAGTGTGAAACAAAACTATGGCATTGGTTTAATTTGATTTGAAATACTCCACAGATAGTGTTGTGAATCGCGCCAATACCACAATATATGTATCGGAAGATCAAATTTAGTTACTTTTCACGATCCTAGACTTCCCCAAAAAAAACGACCCTAAACTACTACTAAAAAAATGTTTTGCAATAATTCTGATTATTTTGTGTAAATTTTCGTAAAACAGTCAATTACAGTTTGTAGGAAGTTTATAGCAGGTTACTAAATACATAGAATGAAATTTATACATTTATGTTTTGATGTACGTCGATACATATTCTGCATTTGCGGGGTGATGATTAGGTTTCATTACAGCAATTTACTATTGCATATTTTATCTAGCACTATAATTTTGTATCCAGGCTGTGCAAGGAGGTGTTTTGTTTTAAAACCATTTTTAAGCATAACTGGTCATTTCTACTACATTTTAAAGAAAATAAAAGTTTAGTTATACAAATATAGTAGTGTTGGATTTTTGATGAATTTTATTAAAATTTATGTTCTTCTTTTTATTACTTTTTTGTGTTGTTTTCATGTTATTTATTTTGTTTGATAATTTAGTTTTTGTTTTTACTCATATTGTTCGTTTTGGTTTTTGTTTTTAATTTTATTTATGTTTTTCTTGTTCTTTTTTTCTTTGTTACAATTTTGTGATTTTTGTATTTTTCCCTTATTTCGTTTTTTATAAGGCGTAAATTTATGAAATTTATAAAGGGTTTTTCAATAAGAGCGCTACAAAAGTTTTTTTCAAGGAGTTTTCAACATGGACGCTACAAAAGTAGACTCGTTGTTGGCTCGTATATCTTTCCATCATGAAATGGCAAACCTCACTGAAGAGAAATATCAAAAGAGCGGCAAGAAATATGGCGTCGTTTGCTATTCCTGTCGCTCTACTTTTGTAGCTTCCCTGTTAAAAAACCCTTTATAATATTCTCAGAATGTTCAGCATAATTAAGATTTCAATATATTAGGTACTAGCTGGACCCGTGCACGACTCGTGCCAAGATTTTCTGAATTCAAAGATATGGAGCGATTTTATTAATATAAAAACATTTTATTATTAATATGAGGGGCCCGTGCTTAGCTGTTGAAGTTTTATTATTTTATAAATGTGGTAACCAAATAATAATTCGCCGCCAAAACCACTTTTCTCAAAGACAATTCTTTCTCAGACTGCGCTTCTCCGCAGAATTATTCCCAGTAGAAATCTTCCCCGTAAAATCCACATAGAATGCTTTCCCGTAGAATTCTCCACGTAGAATTCTCCACATCCCGGTAGAATTGTTCCGGTAGAATTCTTTCCCGTAGAGTTTTTCCCAGTAGAAGTTTTAGTGTGGTGGGTTTCAATGTGGTGAGTTTCGGTGTGGTGAGTTTAGGTGTGGTGAATTTTGGAGTGGTGAGTTTAATTGTGGTGAGTTTTAGTGTGGTGAGTTTTAGTGTGGTGAGTTTTAGTGTGGTGAATTTTAGGTGGTGAGTTTTAATGTGGTGAATTATAGTGTGGTGGGTTTAGTGTGGTGAATTTTAATGTGGCGTGTTTTAGTGTGGCGAGTTTTAATGTAGTGAATTTTAGGGTGAATTTTATTGTGGTGAGTTTTAGTGTGATGAATTTTAATGTGATGAATTTTAATGTGGTGAGTTTTAGTGTAGTGAATTTTAGTGTGGTGAGTTTTAGTGTGGTTATTTATAGTGTGGTTATTTATATTGTGGTGAATTTTAGTGCGGTGAGTTTTAGTGTGGTGAGTTTTAGTATGGTGAGTTTTAGTGTGGTGAGTTTTAGTGTGGTGAGTTTTAGTGCGGTGAGTTTTGGTGTGGTGAGTTTAAGTGTGGTGAGTTTTAGTGTGGTGAATTTTAGTGCGATGAGTTTTAGTGTGGCGACATTTGAGTATAGTGAGTTTAAGTGTGGTGAGTTTAAGTGTGGTGAGTTTTAATGTGGAGAAATTTTAGTGTGGTGAGTTTTAGTGTGGTGAATTTTAGTGTAGTGAGTTTTAGTGTGGTGAAATTTTTTTATGGTGGGTTTTAGTGTGGTGAATTTTTTTGTGGGAGTTTTAGTGTGGTGAGTTTTAGTGTGGTGAGTTTTTGTGTGGTGAGTTTTAGTGTAGTGAGTTTTAGTGTGGTGAAATTTTTTTATGGTGGGTTTTAGTGTGGTGAATTTTTTTGTGGGAGTTTTAGTGTGGTGAGTTTTAGTGTGGTGAGTTTTTGTGTGGTGAGTTTTAGTGTGGTGAGTGTAAGTGTGGTGAGTTTTAGTGTGGTGAATTTTAGTGTGGTGAGCTTCAGTGTGGTGAATTATTGTGTGGTTTGTTTTAGTGTGGTGAATTTAAGGGTGAATTTTAGTGTGGTGAGTTTCAGTTTGGTTAGTTTTAGTGTGGTGAGTTTGTTTTTCTTTTACTTTCCTTTTTTTTGTTTTTCATTTAGTTTGGATTGTGGTTTTATGTGATTGGTTTTATGTTTGTATTTTTGCTTTTGTTTTGTGCTTTTGCTTTTTTGTTTTTATTTATATTTTTGTATTTGAGTTTTTTGTTTCATGTTCGTAACTGGTGAAAGTGCCGAGTTATATCGTATTGAAAGTTTAGGTTGTATGGGAGGTGCCACGCCTCTGTGTCCAATCCCGCCCATATATAGCCTATCATTCCAGACCATACCGCAACTGTGGTCAAAATTTCAAGAAAATCGGATCAGCCGTTTAGACAGATAAGCGGAACAAACGTACAAACGAATAAACAGATTTATTATATTAATAGGATACTTATAAACATCACACATTGTTCTTCCCACCAAAGTATAGGGTACGCCATAGTCGGGTCCTAACGAGTTTAAGTTCCGCCCATGTGACTTAACTTTACCCACTCGTTTTATTTTAATTTTGTTTTTTTGTTTTCGAGTTTTGCTTTTGTTTTTGATTCTGTATTTTTGTTTTTGAGTCTCTTCTTTTGTTTTTATGCTTCTTTATCTATTTGTTGTTTTCGTGTTTTACTTTTGTTTTTGCTTATTATTTGCTTTTGCTTTTGTGTTTTGGTTTTTTTATGTTTCATGTTTTTTATTTGACATTTACTATTGTTTTTGCTTATTTTTTGCTGTATTCTTGGGTTTGATTTCCTTGTGTGTTTTTGTTTTGGCTTTTTTATGTTTTTTATTTGACATATACTTTTACTGTTGTTTTTGCTCTTGGTTTCTGTATCTGATTTACTTATTTTTTTTCTATATGAAATTTTTGCTTCAAGTACTTTTTGGTGTTTTGCTTTTATTTTTGATTTTGTATTTTTGCTTTTGTTTTCCTGTTTTTTCTTTTGTGCTTCTTTATATATTTTTTGTTTTCGTGTTTTACTTTTGTTTTTGCTTTTTTTTTGCTATGTTCATGAGTTTGATTTGCTTATTTTTGTTTTTGCTTTTGTGTTTTGGTTTTTTTATGTTTTGTGTTTTTTATTTGACATTTACTTTTACTTTTGTTTTTGCTTCTTTTTAGCTGTGTTTGATTTGCTTATGTGTTTTGGATTTTTTATGCTTTATGTTTTGTGTTTTTTAATTTACATTTACTTTTTACTTTAATTTTTGTGTCTTTGCTCTTGGTTTCTGTTTTTGATTTTGTTATTTTTTTGTATATGAGTTTTTTGCTTCAAGTTCTTAGCTGGTGTAAGTGGCGGGTAATATTGATTTGAAAGTTTAGGTTGTAGGGAATCCTTTGTACAATGCCACCCATATATAGCCTATGTCACTCCTTGAAAATAAAAACCGCTGCTAAAATAAAATAATCCCAAATATCACTTTAAATAAATTTAAATAAATTAACCATCAATTCGATAAGATACTCGGTAATTTAATAAAATTAATCTGGCATTTTTCGTGTCTTTCTTTAACGTTTTTTTTATTAATTGCGCAAAAATGTTTTTTTTTTCTTAAATAATCTGTCGAGAAAAATGTTGTTTTTTTATTTATCATTTTCCTATATTGTTGACATTCATTTCTCCAATTTCAAAAATCGATAGCAATTGCGGCCAAAGTCCCTAAATCTCGTAATAAAATTGACTCTACGCAATATTTTTTGTTATCTCAGGCAATGACGGCAAACAGACGGAGATTCGCACATGTACACTTAGGATACTTATACATTTATATAGTACACACATATATACACTTAGAAAAATATATATATAATATTTTCGCCATATTTTCGAAATACAAATATATAAATGGAAAAAGTAGATCAGGTTATAAAATATTATAGTATTTTTGTCAGAAAACAGACAGCCTTTGATATGAACTCCGCGTTGTTTTTTTTATCAAATTCTTCATTTGTCTGTCTAAGAGAAGAAAGACAATTGTCAGCCATACGTTAGTTTATAGAAAAGTGAATATAGTGTCAAATGAAAAGGTAGGTGCAATGGCAGATAACAGGATTGGTAAACATAGACGCTTTGAATCAGAAAATAAACAGATTTTCGGTAAGTTTTTGGCAGAAAAATGCGTAGTTTGCATCAAAACCTGCTATAGAATATAAACGTAGATGGCGTCAAATGACAGTTTAGATGATAGTTTAGCTAGGAGTGTCAGATGTAACGCCGGTAATAGGAGATCGTCTGCCAGGAAAACATAGATTATCAACTGATTTTCGGTATGTCTTCGGAAGAAAATGGCGAAATTTGTCGCAAAATATGGCATAGAAAAGCAAGATTAACAGGCCAACGACAGTTTATAGAAATGTGAAGAAATGTAGGGTCAGATGACCCGGCAAGCTAACATGCAGCTTTCAAGCAGAAAATTAACAGATATTTGGAAATTTTTCGGCAGACAAAGACGGAGTTTGTATCCAAACCTGGCTGTTGCCTGTCATAAAAATAACTGTAGGAAAGACGAAGGAAGATACTTTTAATAATGGGCGTGCTTTTAAGCAGTTAATCAATGGATTTTCGATAAGTTTTCCGCAGACAAACGCGGAGTTTGTAACAAAATATGGAATAGAAAAGCAAGAGCTCAGAATGGTGAAGGAATGTAGGATCAGATGTAACGCCAGGTAACAGACAGGCAACATTGCAGAAAATCAACTGATTTTCGTAGACTGACTGCTATTTGCCATAGAATAAAAATAGATGGCAGCCATACAACAGTTTATAAGAATGAAAAAATGTAGCGGCAGGTAGTAGGCGTGCAACAAGCGGGACACAGGCAGAAAACAGCAGGCAAACATTGAAGATTTCAGAAAACCAACGGTTTTTCAGCAAGATTTGACAGATCAAATCGTTATTTGTATCAAAATCTGCCATTTATCTGCCATAGAACAAAAATACAGATGTCAGCCCAACGGCAATTAATAATGTAGGTGAATAAATGTTGTGTCCGATATAAAGGCGGATATATGGCAGATTATAGGCGGACAACAGGCAGGCAAACATGGCCGCTTTGGATCAGCAAATCAACGGTAGAATATGTATTTAAACATACCTGTTGACTACCATAGAACCAAAAGGCAGATGCCAGCATTACGGTAGTTTATAGAATGATAAAGAAATATAGCGGCAGATATATGGCATATAAAGGCAGTTAAATAAATTCGATACTAAAATTTGATAACACTTAAACATGTATCAAACATGTATCGATGTTAAGCAATTTAGTTCTTAGAGAGTCCTAACTCATTTTCTAAGAGAAGATTTTTTTTTTCATTTTCCTAATTGTGTGGTCCATATTTTTCTGAGTGTACATATGTCTATATACTGTAGTTAATATGTTTGCTTTAACCATGACCAACGCGCTAATAAATAACTTAAATCGGTTTTGGCCGCAATTCTCGCGCGCGCGGTCTATCGCTTAACACACCCACAAAGCAGTTAAGAGCAAAATCCAATATTTTCAAGAATCCACCACCACTACCCCAGCAGTAGGAGTAGCAGCAGTAGCAGTTTATTATCTGGCAGTCGTTCCTGTTGGCCAACTGCTTCGATTGCTTAACCAAAGATCGCATTTTTATGGCCAACTCATTAATTTCTTTAATTTGCGACGCTTGAGATACGAGGAAATAAAATTTCAAATGTTGGAAATTTATTTGGTCTTTTCGACATTCTTTTTATTTTCTTTGATTTTCAGCAGATTTCACCATTTTTGTTCTCTATTTTATTTTTATCTTAATTTTAATATTTCTTTTTCTTTAATTTTGCCTTTTTCTATTTTCGAAATTGGCTCGAAATTCATGAAATTAATTTTCTTTTCTTTCTTGCAGTTTCGATATGCGTGATAAACTCAACACCGAACAGCCCAGACACTGGTCCGCCCCCGAAGTATTCGGTTCCCGTGCCAAATTCCATTTCGATTCGCAGCCCGCAACGTTGGAAATTAAGGTAGGTGTTTGTCCCAAAATGAGATTAATGTTTGCTCTACTTTTGCAAAAGAGTGCCGCATTGAGTTGTCGTAGAAATCAACTGCTAAAAACAAATATATTTTCTCTTTACGGCTGTTAATTTAAGAGGGTTTCAGTGTTGAGTGTTTTTTTTTAAGTAGTACAATTAAAAAATTTAATTTTTGTTAACGCATTAAAATGAAAAAGATGCACTAATTCAAATATATAATATTTCAAAATAACAAAAGATATAACTTTTGTATAACTTAATTAAGATTCTCATTAAAACATAAAATTTGACGTGCTTAAAAAAAGTATATTAAGACAGACAAAATGTAGGTATTCATGGCATTATTTAAACTCAATAAGTAAATTTCGTCTTAAATAATTAGAAATAGCTTTTTCGACGTATTTGGTTTTCGTATTGAAACAATTCGTTAAAAAAATTATGTTCAAAAATATCCCAAAACAAAAAATATGGTACAAGAACTTGGGTGACAAAAACCACATTTTCCACCAAAAAAAAAAATGTTATTTGACAATAACAACAATGTTCGAAAAATTATAAAAAAAATGTTTATACGACAAAAAGAACGTAATGTTCGAAAACAATATTTACTATCAAATAAAAATATTTATTAACAAATTTTTTTTCGAAATATTTTAAACATTTTTGTTTTTTCGAACGCATTGTTTGAAAACAACATTTTCCAACAGAAAATGTAGGATGACAAAAATAACTCAATGTTCGAAAACAACATTGTCCAGGAAAAAATGTTTATTCGAAAAAACAAAAATGTTCAAAATATTTCGAAAAAAAATTTGTTAAGAAATATTTTTAAAGAACAAGAGCAACGCATTGTTTGAAAACAACATTTTCCAACAGAAAATGTAGGATGACAAAATTAACTCAATGTTCGAAAACAACATTGTCCAGGAAAAAATGTTTATTCGAAAAAACAAAAATGTTCAAAATATTTCGAAAAAAAAATTGTTAAGAAATATTTTTAAAGAACAAGTGCAACGCATTGTTTGAAAACAACATTTTCCAACAGAAAATGTAGGATGACAAAAATAACTCAATGTTCGAAAACAACATTGTCCAGGAAAAAATGTTTATTCGAAAAAACAAAAATGTTCAAAATATTTCGAAAAAAAATTTGTTAAGAAATATTTTTAAAGAACAAGAGCAACGCATTGTTTGAAAACAACATTTTCCAACAGAAAATGTAGGATGACAAAAATAACTCAATGTTCGAAAACAACATTGTCCAGGAAAAAATGTTTATTCGAAAAAACAAAAATGTTCAAAATATTTCGAAAAAAAATTTGTTAAGAAATATTTTTAAAGAACAAGAGCAACGTATTTTCCAACAGAAAATTTGTATTCGACAAAAACAACAATGTTCGATAATTTGGTAAAATGTTGAACGACAAAAACAACGCAATGTTCGGAAACAACGTAATGTTCGAAAACATCACTGTCCAACAAAAAAATGTATATTCAACATAAATAATAAGTATTTCGAAAAAAAAATATTTAATAATATTTCGACTATATTCGAAAACAACAATTTCCAACTAAAATTTTTTATTCGACAAAAACCACAATGTTCGAAAATTTTGAAAAATAAATTGTTTAAAAAAATATTAGGCGGCAGAAACAACGCAATGTTCGAAAATTACGTAATGCTCGAAAACAACGAAATGTTCGAAAACAAAATTTCCAATGTAAAATATGTATTCGATAAAAACAGAAGTGTTAAAAAAATATAAAAAAGTGTTAAAAAATGTTTGCGACGACAACAACATCGGAATTAGGAAACAAAATGTTTATGCGACAAAAACAATGCAATGTTTGAAAATAATGTTCATATAACTTTTTACGAAATACTTTTATTATTTGCGATATGTCTTAAAGATCAGAAAAATACTTCATCAACATTTCGTTTCAATAAGAATGGAAAATTATATCTACCATGCCAATATTTTTGTTTTTTTTTACATTTTTGAATGTAGTTTTTCCTCAAGTATACTGCGCCAAAATGTTGTGAGATTTTGTTGGAAACTTCTAGCCAAAAAAAGAAAAGATTCCCCCTTTTGGTATGACAAGATTTTCAATTTTTCGATTTTTTTGTTCGTTTTTTTCAATAACTCTTTATTGGTACAAAATAAAATAGTGGTATAAAGGCATTAATTGTTTGTTTTTAAAGCAAATATCGATTGACACCATAAATTCAAAATGTTTTTTTTTTTTTGAGTTTTTAATATTTGCAAAAAAATGTTTGGCAAATTATTTTTAAGTAATAATGCCAATCGATAAGTGGTTTGAAAAGAAACAATTAAGGCTTTAACAACACTATTTTATTTTGCATCAATAAAGAGTTATAGCGAAAAAACGAAAAGATTCGCCATTTTGGCTTAAAAAGGTTTTCAATTCGGATTCGCCCTTTTGATTTTGTCGTTTGTGTCTAGAAATATCCAACAAAATAACACACCATTTTGGCACAGTATTCTTGAAGAAAAACTACATTCAAAAATGTAAAAAAACGCAAATATCAAAAATTACACATTCGCTCCTTTGTAATGATAGTGACGAAACCGGACCACCGTTTTCATATTCAAACTCAGTAATGTCTCAGCTATCAAGTACATCCAACCTTTTTTTAAATGTTGGACCAAAATTATGAAAAGCATTTGCTTTTCAAATGCAAATAAAACCCTTTAATGAATTGATCCAGAAAAACTGGGATACACGTGGTCATTCCACGTCAGAAATATCAATCTTGGCACAATGTCTTCCGATTTTGATGATGTTTTGTGGATTGATAGTGACCAAAAAGTAAATAATCATTGTGTACTTAGTTTTTATGATTTCTCAACTACAACAAAGTTATGCGAATCGAAACATCAAAGTACTATATTATATAATTATTTATATCTCTGTAACTAATTAACATATTTTAATGAAACTAATGATTTATATAAGCTTTATAATCACGCATTCCAATAAAAACAATAATTACAAACAAATAGAAAACATTAAACGTAGAAAAAGTTAAAAATATTTTTCAAATCATTGTTACTTATACGCCCCACTATTTTACATATCAAAAACAATTTTTTTTTTTGAAACCCTATAGTTTTCCCTGTCGATTAAATAAATTATTTCGATGAAGTCTTCCATAGTTTCTGAACTATCAAATTTTAAAAATCAATTGCCATCGTGCCAAGATTGATATTTCTGACGTGGAATGACCCACGTATATTTCATTGTTTAGTGTATATATGATTTTTTATGTGTGCAGCTTAAAGTTGAATTTTGTCGTGCGGTGTAATATAAGATATTTTAATTGGAATTAAAATCAAATTACCCTTACAAAGCACTTTGAACTGCTGATGCGCATTGTTTGATAAAATCTCCAACTGTGAATAGAATTTTATGCGAATTGTGCCTAAATACAAACATAATGCATTCAGTGAAATTATTAAACAAAAGAACAATGTGTCCGAATTCAACAGTAAAATTTTTGAATTGATATTTTGCGCGATTTCATGCTGCGTCAAACAAAAGCGAATTAAAAGATTACGCCTCAATTTCAGTCAATTATGAACGTGTTTAATAAACGCACTTCCTTTGACGCGAATTCCAACAACATCGTTATCATAATTTGCAACTTCATAATCATCTTGATCATATCGCATTCATGCATTTCCGCTTTTGTTGATGTTGTTTCATGCCGCACTTCCGCTTTTCTCTCTCTCTCTGCCAAATTCTAAACATTTTGCAATAACAAAAGATTTGTCAGTCTGTTTTGTGTGCATGTTTATGTGAAATTAAAATGGCGAGTTTTTGGTCTTTACAATAATTTGGAACCATTAGGAATGTTAAACTTCTTTACAACATTTTGGGTCAAAATAGTGGGCAGCGAGCATAATAAGAAAACTAGAAAATGTGCTACGCAAAAATTACTTTTTGAAAAAATCCATTATATTGCGTGTCTAAAAACGTGTCTACTGTAACTGGGAGCTACATTTAAACTGATGACTGCGCCATGTTCAAACTTGTAACGCCTGGCAACGCACGCGAAATTAAATTTATTATTAGCCAATTGCATGTTTTTTCTATAATAAAGATGATTTATTGTGCGTAAAGAACACAATTGACTGGTATTATGGGAAATTAAGTAACTCTTAAAGGTTCCACATTAATGTGCTGTGCAATTTTTAAGGTTATTATTCATGTTTAAAGCATATTTAAGCAAAATTGAATTAGTCTAAAAGGGATAAGGCTTTTTTTACGAGAACTTTTGAGCGAACTTTTTAATTTTGAATAAATCAATTTAATTTTTTTGTATAAATTTAAATATTGAATTTGATTTTTAGAGACATTAAACATATTTTAAATTCAATGCGTAATTTTAATTTTATATGATAATTTAAATTTTGAGTGAAATCTTAAATTTTCAAAGAAATTTTAAATTTTGAGTTGAATTTTAAATATTGACTATATTTATTTTTGAGGGTAATTTTAATTTTTATTGAAGTATAGGTATTTAAAATTTTAAATTTTTAATGAAAAATGAAACGTTGAGTGAAATTTAAATTTTGAGTGATATTTAAATTTTTAAATTTTGAGTGAATATTTTTTTAGTGGTTTATTTTTGAGTGAAATTTAAATTTTTAATAATTTTTGTTATTTTGAGTGAATTTTTTTAATGATTGGTGAAATTTTAAATTTTGAGTGAATTTTTAAATTTTGAGTGAAATTTTAAATTTTGAGTGAAATTTTAGATTTTGAGTGAAATTTTAAATTTTGAGTGAAATTTTTAATTTTGAGTGAAATTTTTTAGTTTTGACTGAAATATTTAATTTCGAGTGAAATTTTTTAGTTTTGACTGAAATCTTTAATTTCGAGTGAATTTTTTTGTTTTGAGTGAAATTTTTAGTTTTAAATTTTTAAATTTTGAGTGAATATTTTTTTAGTGAATTATATTTGCGTGAAATTTAAATTTTTAATAATGTTTCTTTTTTTTGAGTGAATTGTTTAATAATATTTTAATTATTAGTGAAATTTTAAATTTTGAGTGAATTCTTAAATTTTGAGTGAAATTTTAAATTTTGAGTGAAATTTTTAATTGTAGGTGAAATTTTCAATTGTGAAAGAAATTCTTAATTTTGAGTGAAATTTTGAATATTGAGTAAAATTTTTTATTTTGAGTGAAATTTTTAATTTTGAGTGAATTTTGTAAATTTTAAGTGAAATTTTAAATTTGGAGTAAAATTTTAAATTTTGAGTGAAATTTTAAATTTTGAGTGAAATTTAAAATTTCAAGTGAAATTTTCAATGTTGAGTGAATTAATTTTTGAGTAACATTTTAATTTTTAGCTAAATTTAAAATATTGACTAAATTCATTTTTGAGGGCAATTTTAATTTTTATTTAAGTACAGATATTTAAAATTTTAAATTTTTAATGAAAAATTAAATGTTCAATGAAATTTTAAATTTTGAGTGAAATTTTATATATTGAGTAAATCCATTTTTGAGTGCCATTTTACATATAAAGACTTTTAGTAAAATTTTAAATTTATAATAATATATTAAATTTTGAGTGAATTTTAAGTGAAATTTAAATTTTTAATGAAATTTCAATTTTGAGAAAGAATTTTGATGGCAGTATAAATTTTGAGTAAAATTTTAAATTTTTAAGAAAATTTTAAAATTTCCGTAAATATTTTTTATATATATTGAATACATTAATTTTTGAGTGAAATTTAAATTTTTAGTTAAAAATAGATTTTAGTGAAGTTTTTAATTTCTGAGTGAAAATTTTAATTATATGTGATAATTTCAAATTTAAGTGAACAGTTTATATTGAGTGACATTTTATAGTTTCAGTGGAAATTCTAATTAATGAGTGAATATTTCAATTTTGAGCAATAATTTAAAGTTTGAAAAATAATTTAAATTTTGAGTGAATATTTGAATTTTGAGTAAAACTTTATATTTATAGTGAATATTTCAATTTCAAGTATTAAACTAAATTTTGAGTAAAAATTAACAAAATTAGTTTTTGAGTGAAAATAAAATTTTGAGATAAAAAAAAAATTTATACTTGAAATGAATATTTAATTTTTGAGAAATAATTGTGTAAGAATTAAATTTTTAAACAAATTTTACATTCAATGTATATGTTTCAAATTTGAATTGAATTTTTATTTTAATTTTAAAATTTTGAGTGAAAATTAAATTTTGAGACAGAATTTTATTTTTGAGTGGAACATTAAGTTATGAGTGAATATTTAAATTTTTATCAGTTATATATAAAGTATTTAAATTTAAAAACTACTGTATTACATATAAAAAGAAATATTTTTATAATAAGCAGACGAGATCAGGTAGTGAGGATGTTGGCAAGGCAAATATATGATTTATTATAATAAATACATATGTATTTATTGTATGTTCAAAAGCAAATGTTTTTATTGTTACATTGATGTACACGTTTTTTTAGAAAAACTACTATTAAATTGACGTTAATGTACAACATTTTACTACTTTTGTATTTGAAATAACTACATTTTGTATTTTTTATAACATTTATGATCTACATTCTGTAGTTAACTAACAACGAGAAGAATTTTATAAAATGTCTACATTTCTACAAATATTTAAATAATATAAATTTAGAAAAAACAAAATACAACATCTACATTTATTTTTACTGCATGCTGTATTAATTTATAAGCCAAAAATAGTTATGCGTTCCCTAAATATTTTATATGGCATTTCTATTTATATTAAATTCATGCAATAAAACATTTTTTTCTTTTTTTCAGGATATCAAACGTCATGATCAAGGAATTTATCGCTGTCGCATTGATTTTCGTACCAGTCAAACGCAAAGTTTTCGTTTCAATTTATCAGTCATAAGTAAGTACAAAATAATAACTACAACAATAACGAACCAAAATAATATATATTGATAACAATAAAACATCATCTACACTTTCTGTACTTACTTGGTCTGTCAAGTATAAAATCGCAAAACATTACTTTTAATGAGCAGCTTTATGCCTTGATGCCCAAGTACGACATACTTCAGAGCTAATGATGTTGATGCAACCGAATGGCAGGATGGCTGGGTGGATAGATGGATGGATGGTTGATGCCTGAATGTCGATGTGCTTTTTGAGTGAATTTGTTGTATTGTAATGAGCGACAAGTACACTTGTAGTTTCTACAATATTAAAGAATATTGAAGTGTGCACTCAGATAAATTGCGCCAAGAAGCTGCTACGATGTAGTATATGTGAAGAAAAAAAAATAATAAGAGGTTGCTCTAAGGTAGCTGCAAAAGATAGGCAAGTTGCAGACAACATTTTGATATAAAAAAATGAAATAATTACAACTTGACAAAGCAGTGACAGGTCGTAGCTGTTACTGACAGCTGGATGAACAACCATATAATAATAATTAAGAGGTTTTGGAGATGAGCGATCTTTAGAGATATTTATTTATTCAGATTATGGGAAGATTTTTGCATTAATACTAAAAGATAGTGTATGGTT
The DNA here is from genome assembly GCA_951804985.1 of Dryomyza anilis. Classification (NCBI taxonomy): domain Eukaryota; kingdom Metazoa; phylum Arthropoda; class Insecta; order Diptera; family Dryomyzidae; genus Dryomyza; species Dryomyza anilis. Next base: position 84,132,746 of record OX638131.1, on the reverse strand, counting down.
TTTTAAATGTTTTAGCCAGAGTTAAGAACATAAGCAGAGTATTTTTGTATAAAATACGCAATGAAACAGTTTTCCTTGTTAGGAAAAAATTAAAATGTTTGTAGAATTTTGTGGTTAAGTGAAAATTTTAATTTTTGATTTTTTATAAATTTTAATTCTTACTTTAGAGGGTGTAACATAGTTTTTATTAAATTTAAAATTTGTTTGAAATTTTTTATTTTGTGTTAAGTTTTAAATTTATAGCGTAATTTTTGTGTGTAAATTAGATTTGAATGAAAAATTTTAATTTTAAATTACTATTTGGATTTTGAGTGAAAATATATTTTTTTTAAATTTTGAAATTGTGAGTGAACATTTAATTTTGAGTGTACATTTAAATTTTGTGTAAAAACTTTAATTTTGAGTGGAATTTCAATTTTTAGCGAAAATTTCCACTTAAAGTGAAGAGTTAAATTTTAATTTTGAGTTAAAATTTGAATTTTCAGTGCAAATTTTAATTTTGATTGTGTATTTTAACTTTGAGTAAAAATGGTAATGTTAGGTGAAAACTGAAAGTGAAAATTTTAATTTTGAGTTAAATTTTAATTTTGAGTTAAAATTTTAATTTTGAGTGAAAATTTCAGTTTAAAGTGAAAATTTTAATTTTGAGTTAAAATTTGAATTTTATATGGAAATTTCAATTTTGAGTGAAAATTTGAACGTAATTAAAGTGAAGATTGGAATTTTTACTTAAAATTTTCATTTTATGTTCAAATTTGAATTTTGAGTGAAAATTTTAATTTTGATTGTATATTTTAACTTTGAGTAAAAATGTTTATGTTGAAAGAAAACTTAAAGTGAAAATTTGAATTTCGAGTTAAATTTTAATTTTTAGCGAAAATTTCAATTTTAAATGAAAATTTGAATTTTGAGTTAAAATTTGAATTTTGAGTGAAAATGTTAATATGAAGTAAAAATTTGAATCTTGTGTGAAAATTTGAATTTTGAGTGAAAATATTAATATTGAGCGGAAATTTAAAATTTTAGTGAAATTTTAATTTTAGTTAAAAAATTGAATTTAGAGTGAAAATTGTAATTTTGAGGGAAAATTTAATTTTGAATTTGGAGTAAAAAAAGAAAATTTCAACTTAAGTGAAAATTTGAATTTTGAGTTAAAATTTTAATTTTTACTTAAAATTTGAGTTTTGAGTTAAAATATGAATTTTAAGTGAAAATGTGAATTTTGAGTGTAAATTTGAATTTAGAGTGAAAATTTGAATTTCGAGTGAAGTTTTAATTTTGAGTGAAAATTTAAATTTTGAGTGAAAATTTGAATCTGGTGTGAAAATTTGAATTTTGAGTGATAATTTTAATATGAAGGAAAAATTTGAATCTGGTGTGAAAATTTGAATTTTGAGTGAAAATATTAATATTGAGCGGAAATTGAAATTTTTTGTGAAATTTTAATTTTTATTAAAAAAATTTAATTTTGAGTGAAAATTGTAATTTTGAGGGAAATTTTAATTTTGAATTTGGAGTAAAAAAGAAAATTTCAACTTAAGTGAAAATTTGAATTTTGAGTTAAAATTTGAATTTTAAGTGAAAATGTGATATTTAAGTGAAAATTTGAATTTAGAGTGAAAATTTGAATTTTGAGTTAAAATTTGAATTTTGATTGAAAATTTGAATTTAAAGTGAAAATTTGAATTTTGAGTGAAAATTTTATTATGAAGTGAAAATTTGAATTTTGTGTGAATTAATATTGAGTGGGAATTTAAATTTTTAGTGAAAATTTTAATTTTGATTAAAAATTTTAATTTTGAGTGAAAATTGTAATTTTGAGTGGAAATTTTAATTTTGATTTAAATTTTGAATTTGGAGTTAAAAAAAAAAATTTCAACTTAAAGTAAAAATTTGAATTTTGAGTTAAAATTTAAATTTTTATATAAAATTTGATTTTTGATTTAAAATTTGATTTAAATTTTAATTTTACGTTAAAAATTCAAAATAATAAATTTTAATAAAAATTTAAACTTTTGAGTAAAATATGAAATGTTGTGATAAATTTACATTTTTAGTAAAATTTTAAAACTAAACGTAATTTTTAAATTTCAGTGATATTATTAATTTTGAGTGATTTTCAATTATGAGTCAAATTTTAATTTTTCTTTTCAGACAATATTTAAGTTATTAGTGAAATTAAATAAGGGTTGAAATTTAATTTTTGAATAACATTTAAAATATTCTGTCGAAATTTAAATATTAAATTAAATATTGATTTTTTTTGAAAATTTAGATTTTCAGTAAAAATTTAAATATTAAAAACTTGCAGTTTTTCGTACCTAATGTTCATAAAAAGGTTTTTTACGACTGCAACATAAAAGAGAAATTGTTTTTTTTATACGAAATTCTAAATTTTGATTTATCGTACCAGACACATTTGGTGCTTTTCGATGCATTTATAAAACCATAAAAAAACCAGAATAAGTTGACCTTTATTTCTAAAAGCAACGCATAAAAAGACTGAAGAAGTCGTAAAAAGTAGCTGAGCTAAATAAATTGATTTAACCACAAGCCGCACAAAGAAACACCTTGTACTATGCATGTTACCTCATAGTCAAGGCGTATCAATAATGCAAATCTATTGATGATTTTTTTCATTTTTTTTATATTTCCTTTTATATTTTTTTATTTTTGCTACTTAAACTTTTAGCAGCCTTAATCGTCTACGTACTGCAAAAAATAAAAGGAAAAGGAAAATAAAATTCTATCAATACAAAGAAAATCAAGCGTAGGGGTAACAAAGAATTGAAAAATACAAAAAAAAAATCCTTTTTTTTGCCGCCGTCATCAACATCATCCACATCATCATTATCGTAGACGTCGTCATCAACATGACTTCGGCAAATGTTTCGACTAAAAATAACAATTGATCCTATTATATTTGTTCGAATCCGTTTGGGTGCAGCTTATAAAAAGGTTAACAGCAACAGAGTCAATGAAAGAAGCAAAAAAAAGAAAATAATAATAAAAAATCAACGAGACTCCTTTGTGCTCAATATAAAGAAATGAAAAAAAATCCTTGTTTTTCTAGGATTCACTTGGCGCAGTTGCTGCTGCGGATGTTGTTATTATTTTCTTCGATATTTTTGCGCATTTTTATTGTTTTTCTAAACAATTCCACTTGTACAACACAACGAGGTAACAACCAACCAATCCTTGCAGGACTTTAGAGCAGGCAGTTGCTACGAAGTGATGCTATTTATTGATTGAGTTCAATTCAATTATGTGACTCTAAATTCTTTGCGCAAACCACTTAGTGGCACATAAAACAACTTTGAGCAGTTGAAGGACAATTTTAAGGACATTTTTTATTATTTTTTTTTTTCAGAACAAAATAATTTGGCGGTGTTATTGTATTTACTAAAGGTTTTTTAATGATGCACATTAAATTAACATTTATTATAAATTTCATTTTTATTTATTTTTCTTTTTCTGTTAGTACTTCCCGAGCAGCCCATTATACTGGATCGTTGGGGACGTCAATTGAACGGCACGCAGTTGGGTCCCAAACAGGAGGGCGATGATATTGTTATCACATGTAGAGTAGTAGGCGGTAAGTAAAAATATTTATTTTTTTATATTTTTAGTGAAAATTTAATTTTTTAATGACAAACTGAATTTTTAAAGAAAAATAAAATTTTTAGTGAAAAATTGAATTTTTAGTGAAAAATTGAAATTTTAGTGAAAAATTGAATTTTTAGTGAAAAATTGAATTTTTAGTGAAAAATTTAATTTTTAGTGAAAAATTGAATTTTTAGTGAAAAATTGAATTTTTTATTAAAAATTTGAAATTTTAGTAAAAATTTGAAATTTTAGTAAAAATTTGAAATTTTAGTAAAAAATTGAATTTTTAGTTAAAAATTTGAAATTTTAGTAAAAAATTGAATTTTTAGTTAAAAATTGAATTTATAGTAAAAAATTGAATTTATAGTAAAAAATAGTATTTTTAATGAAAATTTGAATTTTTAATGAAAAATTGAATTTGTAGTGAAAAATTGAATTTTTCACTACAAATTGAATTTTTAGTGAAAAATTGAATTTTTTATTAAAAATTTGAAATTTTAGTAAAAATTTGAAATTTTAGTAAAAAATTGAATTTTTAGTTAAAAATTTGAAATTTTAGTGAAAAATTGAATTTTTAGTGAAAAATTGAATTTTTAGTGAAAAATTGAATTTTTAGTGAAAAATTGAATTTTTAGTGAAAAATTGAATTTTTAGTGAAAAATTGAATTTTTAGTGAAAAATTGAATTTTTAGTGAAAAATTGAATTTTTAGTGAAAAATTGAATTTTTAGTGAAAAATTGAATATTTAGTGAAAAATTGAATTTTTAGTGAAAAATTGAATTTTTAGTGAAAAATTGAATTTTTAGTGAAAAATTGAATTTTTAGTGAAAAATTGAATTTTTAGTGAAAAATTGAATTTATAGTGAAAAATTGAATTTTTAGTGAAAAATTGAATTTTTAGTGAAAAATTGAATTTTTAGTGAAAAATTGAATTTTTAGTGAAAAATTGAATTTTTAGTGAAAAATTGAATTTTTAGTGAAAAATTGAATTTTTAGTGAAAAATTGAATTTTTAGTGAAAAATTGAATTTTTAGTGAAAAATTGAATTTTTAGTGAAAAATTGAATTTTTAGTGAAAAATTGAATTTTTAGTGAAAAATTGAATTTTTAGTGAAAAATTGAATTTTTAGTGAAAAATTGAATTTTTAGTGAAAAATTGAATTTTTAGTGTAAAATTGAATTTTATTTGGTAAAATTGAATTTTTTTTTAGTAAAATATTTAATTTTTTTTTAGTAAATAATTGAAATTTTAATGAAAATAATTTTTTTTTATTACAAAATTGAATTCATAGTAAAAAATTGAATTTATATTGAAATTTAAAATGTTATAGTGAAAAATGGAATATTTAGTGAAATATTTTATTTTAGTGAAAAATTTAGTTTTTAGAGCAAAATTAAATTTTTAGTGACAAATTGGATTTTATTAAAAAGAAAAGGGAATTTATATTGAAAAATTGAATTCTTAGTGAAATTTTGAATTTTTAGTTAAAAATGAATTCTCTATTCATATTGCATTTTAAGTTGAATAATGTAACAAATTTTCTATGATACTTAACTCTCCTGCTCTATGAAATAACAATTCAAATTGTTTTTTCTCTTTCTGCACCTCATTATTTTGCTGTTGTCGTCTGCTATCAACAACGTAACAAATCCATCTACAATATGCTTGCTAAATGTACAAAATAACAAAAATTGAAACAAACATTGCTATCGTTTTTTTGTTGTTGTTGTTTGGTTGGAATTCGTTAGGACGCCCACAACCGCAAGTGCGTTGGCTCGTAAACGGACTGCTTGTCGACAATCAATACGAACACAATTCCGGCGATGTTATCGAGAACCGTTTATTGTGGCCGTCGGTTCAACGAACGGATTTAAATTCAGTTTTCACATGTCAGGCGCTGAATACGCAATTAGACAAACCGAAGGAGAAGAGCTTTCTGCTGGATATGCACTGTGAGTAATACTTGAAAATAATGTAGAAATTATCAAAAAAAAAATAAAAAATGAATTCATTTGGATGATAAGTACAATAATATTATAGTTTTTTTTAATACAAATAACGAACATGCACCTAATTCCGACACACCCACGGATTCACATGTTTGAATCGGAAAACTAAGAAAAGAAATATTTTAAAATTAGTTCATTTAAATTAATATACAATTCTTTATTTAAAATTTATTGATTATTAAGTGCACGTCATTGAACATTAGTAACATATAAAATTAAACCTTTTTAATCTTTTAGTTATTTTTATCATAAAAAACTTTAAATCAAATGCTGTTTTTATACAAAAATGTTTAGTATTTGCGGAAATGATTTAAAAACATATATTTTTAACTTTGACACCTGTGTCGGAATTAAGTGCAATGAAAATTTCCATGCATTTTGTTGCCGACACTTTGTCATTTTAGTTTTTTTAGTTAATACACTAAACATGTATTTGAAATTTAGTATTTAGAAATTAGTATCTGGTATAACGAACATGCGCCTAATTCCGACACCCCACAGATTCCCATGTTTGAATATAAAAAATAAGAAAAATTCAATATTAAAATTAGTTTAGTTAAATTTATCTTCAATTCTTTATTGACAATATATTGATCATCAAGTGTACACCATTCAGAATTAGTAACAAATAGAATTAAACATTTTTGGTCTTGTAATTATTTTGATCATAGAAAACGTTAATACAAATGCTGTTTTTATACAACAATTTTTAGTTACTGCTTAATTGCATATACTGCATATATTTTTAACTTTGACACCTGTGTCGGAATTATGTGCCATGAAAATTTCCATGTATTTTATTGCCGACACTTTGTAATTTTTATTTTTTTAGTAAATACACTAAGAATAAATATAAAATGTAGTATTAAGAAATTAGTATCAGGTATAATGAACATGCACCTAATTCCGACACACCACTGATTCTCATGTTAGAACCAAAAAATAAGCAAAGTGCAATATTAAAATTAGTTTTGATAAATTTATGTTAAATTCAATATTTAAAATTTATTAATCATCAAGTGTACACCATTCAAAATTAGTAACATATAAAATTAAACGCTGTTGGTCTCGTAATGGTTCTGATCATACAAAACATTAATTAAAATGTTGTTTTTATACAAAAATATTAAAATTAAATATTGAATTTAATTAAAAACATTTATTTTTAACTTTGACTTCTGTGTCGGAATTACGTGCAATGAAAATTTCCATGCATTTAATTTACGACACTTTGTAATTTTAGTTGTTTTAGTTAATACACTAAACATAAATTTGACCAAGTATTTAAAAATTAGTATCGGGTATAACGAACATGCGTCTAATTACGACACACCACAGATTCTCATGTTTGAATATAAAAAATAAGAAAAATTCAATATTAAAATTAGTTTAGTTAAATTTATCTTCAATTCTTCATTGACAATATATTGATCATCAAGTGTACGCTATTCAGAATAAGTAACAAATAATATTAAACATTTTTGGTCTTGTAATTAATTTGATCATAGATAACTTTAATACAAATGCTGTTTTTATACACAAATGTTTAGTTGCTGATGAATTGGTTTAAAAACATATATTTTGAACTTTGACACATATGTCGGAATTACATGCAATAAAAATGTCCATGCATCTAAATGCCGACACTTTGTAATTTTAGTTTTTTTTTAGTTATTATATTAAAAATAAATTATAAAAGGTGTCGAAGGTGTGACATTTACATTACTATATTATAAAAATAACAATTATAAAAAGAAATTCCATATCTTCATTTAAAAAGGTTTCCAGTAATTTATTTACTACCCAATAATGTTTTTTTACCATCCACACATGTTTGCAATTTTTTCATTATATTTTTTTCTGTTTCATTACAACAAATGCACTTGAACTTAATGCACATATATTTATTTTCTTCTTTAGTGCAATTTTTTTCATTTTACTTTACCCATAAAATTTCTATATTCATTTCCACTTTTCTGTACTGTTTCAAACTTCATTCTTTTGCAGTGAAACCACTTACGGTGAAAATAATTAACCCACCCAGCTCAATGGTCGCCGACAGACGCTACGAAGTCATTTGCGAGAGCAGCGGTTCACGTCCGAACGCCATCATCACGTGGTACAAGGGCAAGCGGCAACTGAGACGCACCAAGGTAGGCAAGAAGCACAACGTAGCACACGAAAGAGCGCTTTGAAACGCTTTCATGCTCTTGTGCTTAATGTAATTATGTGACATATAAAAAATTATTTTTCTTGTTTGGCAGAACTTTTATATTTGCTGAATGCATTTATTGAGAAATATTATTTTCCATAATGATTTTTAATTATGAGTATTTTATGTATAATACATAATTAAAATTTTCATAAAATTAATAATTTTTGACATTTGTGTTTTGGTTTTTTTTATTTATATTTTCACATTCTTTATTTCTTTCTGTTAAAGTAGGAAATAATTGAAATTTGCATGGAAATAATTGTTATGAATTTTTAAATTGATTTTTAAGCAACTTAATTATTTGAATTATACTAATTGAATTTAATTACTTTGACAAAGTTTAACAAAGTTTAATTTAATTGTAATTAATATTTATTCAATTGAATTTCATTAAATTGATATAAAATATGTGAAATTTTTAAAAAATTTCATAAACCAAAAATGAATTAAATTTAATTAAATCGAATTAATGAGTTTTTAAATTGCAATTTAATTCAATTATTTATTTTTTTCAATAAAACATTTAAAACATTTTTAATTGTGACCAACACACACACAGAAACGTTTTAGCTGTTCTTCACAGTTTTTGTTTATCCTTGCAATGTATCCTTTTCGCAAACTCATTTTACTAAATGGATTTAACAAACGTTTGCATGGCAGTCGAGTTAGTTTTTCCTATTTTTCCTCCTACTCTGCTGCTTCTTCCTTTTCAAACACTTCCGTTCCGTAGGTTTTCCACAGTTTTTATTGTTGTTGCCACTGGGCGTGGTCTGTTTGTTGTTTAGAATAAACAGTGAGATAATGCGATATAATTTGTTTTATGGCCCTCGCAGTTGTAGTAGTCGATGGTAGCAGTTGCAGTCGCTAACTGGCTTGGCCGCAGGTGCAGGTGCAACAAGCAAGAATTACGGGGGAAATTGCAAAATGTCGGCGTGTGTTGCAAGAAGGAGGCAACAACTGTCTGGTTGGGTTGTGTGTGGCAGCCAACTATGGTGATTTATATTTTCATATATTTGAAACTATGATGCAGTCGATGTGGAATATGCGGTGCGAAGCATGTGCTGTGTATTAGAATGGCAAATTAAATGCCTTAGTACTAATCAAATAGAATGCTTAAATTAAAGAATAAAAAAATAAAACTTACTTTAAGCAAGAATCATTTTACAGGGTATTTCTGTATATTAAGTTTTTATTCAATAAATTTAATAAAAGTCAATAACTTTAATTGAATTTAAAACAATTTAATTAAATTTGAAAGTCATTTAATGAGATTGGATTTAATTAAAATTGTTTAGTTGACACTAATTTATTTAAAAATATATTTTTTTTAAATTTAAACCAATTTAATCGAATTTAATGAGTTTAACTGACTTTAATTGAATTAAATTGAATTAATTTGTATTTATTTCAATTTAATTGCATTTCATTGATTTTATTTAAATTTAAATGAATTTATATAAATTTAGATGAATATGATTAAATTTAATTAAAATTTACTGCATTTAATTTAAATAAGTTTAATAACATTTAATTGATTTTAATAAAATTCGATTAAATTCAATTGAATTTAATTGAATTTATTTGAATTTAATTGAATTTAATTGAATTTAATTGAATTTACTAGAATTTAATTGAATTTAATTGAATTTAATTGAATTTAATTGAATTTAATTGAATTTAATTGAATTTAATTGAATTTAATTGAATTTAATTGAATTTAATTGAATTTAATTGAATTTACTAGAATTTACTAGAATTTAATGAATTTAATTAAAATTAATTGAATTTAATTGAATTTAATTGAATTTAATTGAATTTAATTGAATTTAATTGAATTTAATTGAATTTAATTGAATTTAATTGAATTTAATTGAATTTAATTGAATTTAATTGAATTTAATTGAATTTAATTGAATTTAATTGAATTTAATTGAAATTAGTTGAATTTAATTGAATTTAATTGAATTTAATTGAATTTAATTGAATTTAATTGAATTTAATTGAATTTAATTGAATTTAATTGAATTTAATTGAATTTAATTGAATTTAATTGAATTTAATTGAATTTAATTGAATTTAATTGAATTTAATTGAATTTAATTGAATTTAATTGAATTTAATTGAATTTAATTGAATTTAATTGAATTTAATTGAATTTAATAGAATTTAGTTGAATATGTTTGATTTCAATTGAATATAATTTGATTGAATTTAATTGAATTTAATTAAATTTAATTGAATTTAATTGAATTTAATTGAATTTAATTAAATTTAATTGAATTTAATTGAATTTAATTAAATTTAATTAAATTTATTTGAATATAATGGAATTTAATTGAATTAAATGAAATTAATTGAATTTAATTGAATTTAATTGAATTTAATTGATTTAATTCAATTTAATTGAACATACTAGAAATTAATTGAATTTAATTGAATTTAATTGAATTAAATTGAATTTAATTGAATTTAATTGTATTTAATTGAATTTAATTGAATGTAATTGAATTTAATTGAATTTAATTGAATTTATTTGAATTTAATTGAATTTAAATGAATTTAATTGAATTTAATTGAATTTAATTGAATTTAATTGAATTTAATTAAATTGAATTTAATTGAATTTAATTGAATTTAATTGAATTTAATTGAATTTAATTCAATTTAATTGAAAATAATTGAATTTATTTGAATTTTAGTGCATTATATATAGTTAATTCTAATTAACCTAAATTTAGTTTAATTGTTTTTAATTGAATTTATTTATTGAATATAATGGAATTTAATTGAATATAAATAAATTATGTTTAACAGAATATTACTAAAATTAATAAAATTAAATTGAATTTAAGTAGTATGGATTCGCCGGTTCTGGCCCCACTGGGCTCCATGGAGCACATTGTTGTTAGTGTAAATGAATTTTAACAGAGATGTTGTTAGTGTAATTCAATAGGGATCATTTTTTAACATAGTTGTTGTTAGTGTAATTCAATAGGGATCATTTTTTAACATAGTTACTGTTAGTGTAATTCAATAGGGATCATTTTTTAACATAGTTGTTGTTGGTATAGTTCAATAGGGATCATTTTTTAACAGAGTTGTTGGTACTGTAGTTCATTGGAGATCATATTTTAACAGTATAGTTGTTATTGTTTTTTCAATGGGGATCATATTTTAACAGAATATTTGTTATTGTTTTCATGGGAAGTATTTTTAACAGATGTATATTATATGTATACTATATATTTTATAATGGCATGGAGCCAGTGGGATGACTTTTTAACATAATTTGTTAATGTTGATACATACATATATATTATATGCATGTTATGAAGGCATGCAGCCGTAAAGAGTAAATGTTGTTGTTGGGATAATTATATCGGAGTAAGCATTTTTTGTGAATGAGAATATTTACAAACGTATTCATGTTGTTGTTGTAAAATATTATAGTTGCAATTAGATTTCAGTTAACGTAGTTATAATGTATACTATAGTTATACTTGTTTGTTTTATTTTTGCATGATCATCAAGAGAGTTGAGGAGCAAAGGGTTCAATTTGAAACTTTGTTGAGGAACGGTGATTGTAATTTAAAACTTCGATATATGAATGAATATTATTATTAGATGCTTATTTTTTTTTGTGGTTAATTTTTTTTGTTGTAAACAGGTTAAGACACTTCTGTATTAATGCATTGACATATATTTAATTCAAGGCCAATTTTACTATAAGGGTTATTGTACTGGATTTTATTCTACAAAGTCATGGTCGTTTAATTTGGTTATATGAATGAATGGAGCCATAAGGTTCCATTGGGATCATTTTTTAAATCATTTTCTATACTATATGTTTAAAAGATTGAACATGTTAGAACATGTATATTTTTTTATAGAGTTTTTTGTCTTGAGATTTATTTAATTTACTCTCTTTAAAATTTTAATTGAGTATAATTATACTAATGGAATTCACTTTTTAACTCATTTTAAAGAGATATCCATTATATATAAATGGATCGAAATTTGAATTAAATTTATTCATCGTCTACATTACAATTTGATAGGAACAACAAAATATGGTAAGATTGTTTTTTTTTAATTTTGTTTGTATTTATTAATTTATGTATTTATATTATTTAAAGGATTTCGCTGAAATTATTAGTTTAGCAAAAGGAAACCTCTCTACATACATTAGAGTAGATGACTTGCCCATTGATCAGGAATTCAGGATTTCTAAATTTGAATGGAAAAACACAATTAATGGAACAAAATTAATTGTACATCTAACAGACAACAGATGGTTTTATCTACCAGCAAGAATTTCTAGAAAAGTTGAAACCGATGATCCATATTTATATAATATAAATGAGAAAAAGTGGTCTATTATTTTTCGAGGACGACAATCAGAAGTAATGGGGATGGCTCTATTCGATTTACGTTATGAATAAAAATAAAAAAAATCGTATCAATATACTTACTTTTAAAAATATTCATTTTAAATAAAATATTTAAATATATACATATTGTTTTATTTATTTATTTTAAAACGATTTGAAACAATATAACAAATAATTTATAAAACTTATATTTGCATTATTTGCTCAAAACTCAGTAGAGCGTTTAATAAAATATTATCATCATCATCGTCCATTAAATTACAATAATGATGATCCGCATTTAACATCCTCGGATCGTCTAAGTTAAGAAATAGATGGTCTAGTCCATCATCTAATAATCCTTCCCTAATTCCAACATCTATCAAATTTACTGGCGGGAGTGTTACGACTTCTAGTATTTCAATTTGAGGATTTACTGTTAATAAAATTTTTATTATTAATATAAAATAATTTTAAAAAATATATTTAGTTATTTACTTACAAGTATAAGTTTTTGCCTTTTTATATGAAAAATTATGTTTTCGCAGGATATGCCGCTTAAGGTTGTTTCTATTCGAGAATTTTAAATGCGGGCAAAATTCACACTCCATTTTTTAATGTTGATATATTAAAAGTATGAAAACGAGTAAAATTTATTATTATATCCATTGTATAGAACACCTTTATATATCAAAGCATGTAATATGATATATATTAAACTGAACTTAAAAATTTGAATTCAGCAAAATTTAATGTATAAGTAGTGAAATACACCGGAAGTCAGTAAATTAAAACTGCAGTAACACATATTTATTGCAACACTGCACTTTTTTATGTTCAATAATTCCTGTAAAATTTGAAGTTGAAGTTTCTTAATATTCAAAATAATAATTTAAGTTAGTGTTCGTTTGTTTGCAACTTCGAGAACTTCTATAAAAATTAAAAAATGTTTATCTGTGCATTGTGTTCAAAGTCCTTCGCGAAAAACTATAATTTAAAGAGACATGTATCGACAATACATGAAAATACAAAGTTTAGCTGCTTAAAGTGTAGTAAATCTTTTAGCAGACCAAATACTTTAAAACATCATTCCTGTCAACATTTTCAAGAGGAAATTCCTTCAAAACAAGGAAAATATGAGGATTTGCTGAATAATGAATATGAAATCGCATCAACATCATCATCGGTGAGCCGTTACTGTGAGAACTGTAATGTTACAGTTCACAAATCCCTATGGAGAGGCCATTTAAGATCAACAGCGCATAAGAGAGCATCAGAGATTGCAGATATAGATGGATTTAAATTGGTACGAAAAGCATTTAAAAATAAAATATGTGATTACATATTACCTAATGATGATGAAAGTCTAATAAATCCACATGAATATTTCGGTCAAATAAGAAATAAAATTAAAAATTTACTGGAAAGAGAATTAAATAAGAAAATATCTTTAAAATTGAATGCGGAGATCTCTGCTGACTATATACGTCCTTCAAAACCTTCTGTCGAAGATGATGATGAATTTAAACTAAGCACTTTTTCACATATAACAAAACCACTAACAATATTAACCAAAGATAATATTGAAGATGTAATGTTAAATATTGAAGAATTGTTAATAAATAAAATGGAGAACTTTCAAGAACGGGATAGTGGATGGGCTTTGATAAAAATCAATAAAATTGAGCTTAATATAAGTGAATATAGCCCCTTAAATGGATTATCATATCAGAAATTGCCAGCATACATAGAAAAAAGAAAGGCATGTATTAATATACAAAACAGTGATATTTTCTGCTTTAAGTGGGCTATTATTGCAGCAATAGTTAATACAAAAATAAAAATAAATGATCCCTATCGCATTAATTCATATAATATTTCCGACATAACAGCAGAGGAAATTTATGTGAATGGTATAAACTTGATATTTAGAGGATTAGACTTCCCTCATTCTATAAAGAATACAAAAATATTTGAGCTAAACAACTCCATTAGCATAAATATTTTCATGTATAATGAAAAGTCAGATGGAAAATGCGAAATTTTGGGACCTATTTATCACACTGAAAAAGAACAGAGTACACATATCAATTTGCTATTTTGTGACAGTGAAGAAATTACTCACTATGTCTGGATAAAAGATCTAAGTAAATTGATAAGCGGTCAGGGACGAAAAAGAGCCCACAAAATGTATATTTGTAATGGATGTATTCTACAATTTACATCTATAAAGTCTCTTGAGGCACATAAATCATCATGTAAAAAAAAAATTACGTATTTGCCCAAGGAAAATGAGTCCACACTAGCATTTAAAGCCTATGAAAAAACCATCCCAGTTGGATATACTTTTTATTTGGATTTTGAATCGATTCTGGAACCGATTATTGGCTGTACAAATAACCCAGAAAATACGCATACAACGAATATTCAGAAGCACATACCATGCGCATTTGCTTGGTATTTGAAAGGGTCATATGATGATCGTTTCGATAAGCTACAAAATTATACAGGTGAATACAAAAGAAAAAAATAATAATTAAAAAATAAAAATAAAAATAAAAAACGATATATATATAATATTTAATCTTTCGTTTATAGGTCCTGAATGTTCGAGAGTTATGATAAAATCTTTAGTTGCGAAAGCGACGCAAATATATTGGAACGTTTACTCCACAATGAAGGCAATGAAGATAACTGACCAGGAAATGCACGAGTTCCATCAATCAACAATCTGCTGTATATGTAAAAGTGATTTAAGTAATAATATTAGTATAAAAGTAAGGCACCATTGTCATTTTACCGGAAAGTATTTAGGATCTGCTCATACAGAATGTAATTTGAAAGCAAAAAGAACTAAATTCTTTCCGGTAATAACTCATAATTTATCCAAATATGATCTACATTTATTTATACAAAATTTAAACGAAGTAGAGGGGGCTATTGATATTATACCTCTTAATAAAGAGGTATTTATATCTATAACAAAAACTATAAATTTAACTAAAGATCATAGTTTTCAACTTAGATTTATAGATTCATTTAGATTTTTACCTAGCAGCCTTGAGAAATTGGTGAAAACTCTAAATGACGAGTCAATCCATATAACTAAAAAGGTTTTTAACAATAATTCGTATAAGATATTTTATAGAAAAGGTGTTTTTCCTTATGATTATTTAGATAGCTTTAATAGGTTAAAAGAAAATCAATTACCTGCTAAAGATAAGTTTTTTAATAGATTAATTAATGAAGAGTGTTCTGAAGATGATTATGCTTATGCTCTGAATGTATGGAACATTTTAAATTGTAAATCTTTAAAAGATTATTTAGAAGTATACCTAAAGTGTGATGTTGTCTTACTTGCGGATGTTTTTGAGAATTTTAGAAAAATTTGTCTAAAAATTTATGAGCTTGATCCGTGTCATTACTTCACTGCTCCCGGATTATCTTGGGATGCTATGCTCAAGATGACTAAAATTAACCTCGAACTAATTACCGATATAGAAATGTATACTTTTATTCAAGACGGTATACGTGGAGGTTTAACACAATGCTCGATTAGACATGTAAAAGCCAATAATAAATATATGCATAACTTTGATAAATCTAAATGTTCATCATATTTAATGTATTATGACGCAAATAATTTATATGGTTATGCGATGTCACAGCCATTACCTTTTAAGGAATTTAGATTTTTAGAGTCATATGAAATTACAGAGTTTACTATTGAAAAACTTAAATCTATTAATGAACATTCTTCTAAAGGATATATTTTTGAAGTAGACTTAGAATATCCTTCTTCAATTCATAATTTACATAATGATTTTCCGTTTTGTCCAGAAAATAAAACACCACCTTCTTGTAATTCTAATTCTAAAAAACTTATAGCAGATCTTAATAATAAGAATATGTATAAAATACATTATAAAATGCTTCAAGAATGTATTAAAAATGGTTTAATTTTAAAAAAAATATATAGAATTTTAGAGTTTTCTCAAAGTTGTTGGCTTAAAAAGTATATAGATCTGAATACATTAATGAGGTCTAAAGCTACCAATGAGTTTGAGAAAAATTTTTATAAATTAATGAATAATTCAGTTTATGGCAAAACAATGGAAAATGTTGAAAATAGAAGAAATGTAAATATTTGTTGCAATTGGGAGAATAATGGTAAAGTTAAAGGAGCCAGATCAATAATAGCAAATCCAGCATTCCATAGTAGAACGAATATTAATGAAAATATGATAGTAATAGAATCAAAAGTTCTTAAAGTTAAGTTAAATAAACCTATATATACAGGATTTTGTGTATTAGATTTATCGAAATGTAAAATGTACGACTTCTATTATAATTACTTAAAAACTAAATTTAATAGTAATGTAAGATTAGCTTATACGGACACAGATTCTCTTATAGTTGAGATTAAAACAAATGATTTCTATAAAGACATTTATGAAGATGTTGAAAAAACTGATCCATCAAATTATATTTTTGACACTTCTAGTTATGAGTATCCTAATATATATGGTTATCATCAAAATAATTGTAAAGTTGTGGGTTTGATGAAAGACGAAAATAATGGCAAAATAATGAAAGAAATAATATGTCTTAAACCCAAAACATACTTTTTTACTGTTGAAAATGATATACCAACATCAAAAGCCAAGGGTGTTAAAAAATCAGTTAGTAAAACATTTACTATTCATGATTATAAAACATGCCTTTACAATAAGAAAGTTATAATGAGAGAAATGTATATAATAAGATCTAAAGCCCATATTTTATATACACAATGTGTAAATAAATTATCACTTAATTTTATAGATGATAAACGGTATATACTAGATGATGGTATAAACACACTTGCTTGGGGACATTACAAAATTGATTATATTAAAGCTTTAAATAATGATTTAGATATTTTTATGAATATAGATATATAGATATAAATTATATTATTTTAATTATTAGATTTATATTATATAAATTTATAATGTATTAAATTAATAATAAAATAAAAATTCGATTTTTATGTATTTAAAAATGTTTTGTTTATTTAATATTATACCAATTAACATCATCATAATCATATTGTAATGTTTTACTTTTTTGACGAGTTAAGCGAGGTGAGTATTGATATGGTAATAGAGTTTGCTTAGTTTTCGGTGTAATTTTACTTCCATCACTTGACAAAATCCGTACTTTAGGTGATCCATGATTTGAAAAGTTTTTTAAACGTTTAGCTGCAGAACTTGCAGAGGAATGGTTTATTTTATTAATTGTTGTATCCACATCCATAGAATTTTCTTCATCTTCGTTAATATTGCTAAATATATGTTCATTAGCATTAAAGTCAGCCTGCGAAGCAAAATCTTTTTTTCCAATATCTTTTGTTTGAGTTTCATTATCGTTTTTAAATATCCATTTTGTTTGAGTATCTTTATCCCTTAATGATTTATACGATTTAACCGATTTATTCTCTTTCTTAATATTTATTTCTTGTTTGGTAATCAAATATTTTGCGAGTTCCTGTTTTATTCCATACCATTTATTTATATCTTTAAGTGTATGAGAGGCATATATTGGAAGAAGTTTTCGTTTTAAAAAATTTGAATCTGACATATCGTTAGAATAGCGTTCATATGTAGAAGGGTTTAATAATATAAGCTTGGATAAAATATTAGACATTTTCTAAAATTTTTCCTATAACACCGCTTAAAACAGAAGAAATCAAAATTGGTATAAATCCTCCTCTTTGGATTAGATGTTTTCTCTTCGATTGTAAAACAGTTTTTGAGCAGCAAAGTTTTCTAATGACATTTTTATATGATTTTAACTTTACTAAATCGTTTTTCTTTACATTATGATTTTTATGTAAAACATTAAATGCAATTTCATTAATAGCTTTTATAAGATTATCATCCGCGTTTTTTAGAATTGCATTTCGCAATTTAGGTTTAGCATTTTTAAGAACATATAGAATATATTTGTTCTCCTTCAATCGTTTCAGTTTGCAGGTCATTTTGGAGTGAAACAAAGCAGTAACAATATTCTTTATTGAAAATGTTAGATCTGAATCTTAATGCGTTATGTGCTTGTTGTGTAAGATCTATTAATAAATAACCATGAGCACTCTCAGTACAAGTGTTATATACTCTAACTAATTCTTTATAATTTTCAGGATAAATTTGTCTTGCCAAGCATTGAAATTGTAGTTTATCTCTAGGATTTTTAAACATAACTATATATTTTGAATTCAATGATATATCTCTTGTATATGTCCCCTTATGAAAAATATTTTGAGTTACTAAAACAACTGATAAATTGCGGTGATGCGAACCTTTAGTAAATAGTTCACAAACTTTTTTGTTAAATGAGTCTAACATTAAATCATCTAAAATTATTAATGTATATTCATTAGCTGAATTCTCAAAGTCATCTGGAATGCCTTCAATAAAATTGACATTATCAAGTTCCGGTAAAGAGTTTTTTTCAGCATAACACCAAATTACTTTTGTAATAGGAGAACTAATTAAATGTTTATTGTTAATAAGATTTATAATAAATGTTGATTTGCCACAACCTGATGGTCCACAAACTAACATTGTAAATGGATACACAAATTGATGAAACATGGTTCTCTATTCAATGATGAACTTCTAATAAATATAAATATTGTAAACAAGTTTTTTTTATATAAATATAAATTTTAAAAAATCAATCATTTACACTATTGGTTGAACTCACAATGAGTAAAGAAGTTCTTGTAAATGAATTGCATCGACAAGCAAGAAGAAATTTTAAACGGCGTAGGTTTATTCAAAAGGGTATTTCAGATACTTGGCAAATCGATCTTGTAGAAATGATACCTTTTGCAAAGATTAATAAAGGATATAAATATTTACTGACTGTTATAGATGTTTTTTCTAAATACGCATATGCTTTACCTGTTAAAACCAAAAGTGGGATCGATGTAACCTTAGCTATGCAAAATATTCTAGAAAAAAATAGGAAAAAAATTCCCAATAATATTCAATCTGATCAAGGTAAAGAATTTTTCAATTCTAATTTTAAAAAATTAATGAAAAATTTTGAAATAAACCATTATCATACATTTTCTAATATGAAGGCTTCAATAATTGAAAGGTTTAATAGAACTTTTAAAAATTTAATGTGGAAAGATTTTAGTCTTCAAGGGAATTATAAATGGCTGAACTTGATTACAAAAAATATCAATATATATAATAATAGATATCATCGTAGTATTAAAATGTCTCCAAAAAATGTCAATAAATCTAATCAACAAATACTTTTAAATACAGTTTACAATCATATTAAAACATTTAAGATGAGTAAATTGAAAATTGGAGATGATGTTCGAATTAGTAAATATAAAGGTACTTTCTACAAAGCATATGAATCCAATTGGTCCAATGAGGTATTCAAGATAAATAAAATAAAGATCACAAATCCAATTACTTATCAATTAATTGATTATCAAGGAGAAATAATAAAAGGTGGATTTTATGAAGAAGAATTACTTAAAACAGAAACATCAAATACGTATCTAGTTGAAAAGGTTTTAAAAAGAAAAAAGGATATGGTGTATGTCAAGTGGCTAGGTTTTGGAAGTGAACATAATTCATGGATTAACAAAAACGATTTATTAACTAAGTAAACTAAATGTAACTTATTATAATTGTATTGTTCCAATATTAATATAAATAAAGTTATTAAAAAAAATAACTGTCATTCTTATTTAAACATTTGAAATTAAAAGATGGGAGATTCTAGTTTTTATATTACTTTATTAAGTAACAATTCCACAAATATTTATGAAAACACTAAATCTACATTTACAAATTTATTAAAAGAATCTTTGGTTTTAAATGAAAATTGGGTTGTAGGTTTAACAGAAATTTCATTTCAACTTGTTAATAACCCATCTACATTTGAAGTATCTCGAAATTTGAATAAAAGGGATATTTTGAAATCAACTTTAAAGTTAAATAAAAGTAAAATCAAAAATGTAAATAGTGATCTAAAAGTAGATAAAAAAATAAATACTATCCCTATCACATATTTAAATTTCATGGACAAAATAAATCAAGCTATCACAAATAGAGAAGAAAAACCACAAATTGCAGAAAATCAACTAAATGTCAATTCTAATCCTGAGACAGTTGTAATAAAAAAAAATAAAAAAAATAAAGAAGAGTTGAATATCGATAACAAAAAAGATACAAGTTTAAAATTAATAACTGAAAATTTAGACATTCAAGATACTATAAATGAAAACCCTGAGTTGGTTGGCGTAAAAAGCAGTATTAATAGACACTTTGTATCGGAGAATACAATACTTAAAATGTTAGATGTCATATCGAATTCTTATGAAAAATTTAATTCACATACAAATTATAAATTAAGATCTAGCGAGCTATACAACCTAGTGTTTGTGTACACAGACATTATTAAACCCAGATATGTAGGCGATCAAAAAATAAAATGTTTAAAAATATTTCCATGTTTAAATGAAATAAATTATATTCACTTTAAAAATATTGAATATTATCCATTGGAATCTTCAAATATAAATAATATTTCTATAATGATACGAGATGATGAAGGAAAGAAAATAAATATTATATCGAATGAATCCCCCGTTTATTGCACGTTACATTTTCGTAATATAAAAGAAGCTTCATAAGTTGTACTGATATCATTTATATGTAAACCATGGACAAGATTTATTCTGAGTACTATCTTAATCAATCCGGATCAAATTTGGATAATATAGGAGATATATACCATTCTCCTAGAATTGTTCAATATGGTCGTGGAATTGGTTCATTTTTTTCGGCCTTGTATACACATCTAAAACCTCTAATGAAAACTGGATTAAATGCTTTAAAAAACCATTCACTCGAAATTGGAAAATCAGTTTTGGAAGAGTTAGGTACTAAACCTATAAAAACTATATTAACTGAACAGGGTAAAAAGGCTGTTCGAAATTTAAAAGAAAAAGTTATTAGCAAAATTAGAAATATACAAGACGGGAATGGAAAACGTATAAAATTCAAACGACTAAAGAAAAAAGATCATATGAAAACTAAACGTTCTAGAAGAAGGAAGTTTACTGATATATTTGGTAACTGTTAATTTATTTATGATGGCAGGATTTATTGAATGTATGAAAAGTGAATTAGATCTTTTTGAGTCACCACCTGTACAAACTAGCATAATTAAAACAGAGGAGGTATCATATAGTCCAATAGCAACAATTGACAACTCTACTACAATAGAATTTCTTTCACTCGGAAATGGTGAAACATATCGTGATCTAAGTAGTGTTTATTTACGATTAATTGTAGAAATTAATGGAAGTGGAGGAGTTATAAACAATTTACTTCATTCATTATTTCGGAGCTGTAATGTTCATTTAAATAATAGAAATGTATCGCAATCTGATAATAATTATCACTATAGATCTTATATTGAAACATTACTAAACTATGGAAATGATGCTAAATCTACACATCTTGAATCATGCGGATGGTCATTAGATATAAAAAAAATTAATTCAATAGTTGAGAATGAAAATCCAGGTTTAGCTAGACGGAAGAAAACATTTAAAAATGGAGAACGAGTTGAATTGATTGGAAAACTTCATGCAGATATATTTAATCAATCTAAATATCTTCTTAATAATGTGGATCTTAAAGTAACCCTTAATATGGAGAAACCTTCTTTTTATATACTAGAAGATTCAAAATCTGGAGAGTCATCTATTAAAATTCACGAGGCTAACTTATACATTAATCATCTTACCATTAATAGTAATATTTTAATGGCACATCATAATGTTTTACAAAGTAGAAATGCTATTTATCCATATAAAAAAGTTGAAATCAAGACATTCACCATTCACCCCGGCAATCATTCTCTACTGTTAGATAATGTTATAATTGGACAACTTCCAAATTTCTTAATATTTGGTATGGTAACTAATAAAGCATATACTGGTGATCGTTCGGAAAATCCGTATAACTTTCGCCATTTCAATTTACAAAGATTTAATTTAGTTGTAAATGGAGTACAAGTACCAGCACAGCCGATTGAATTTGATTATAAACATGGACGTATAAGTACAAGGGGATATCAAACCTTATTTAAAGGTACTGGCATACATTACTTTGATAAGGGACATCAAATAACTAAAGAATTATTTGATAACGGATATTTCTTACTTGCATTTGATTTAACACCAGATCATAACAATAACTCACACTGCGGAAACTTAATAAATCAGGGTACAATACGAATTGAAGGTCGTTTCAGTGAAGCACTTTCTGAAGCAATTACTTGTTTAGCATATTGTGAGTTTGATAGTGTTTTGGAAATTGATAAAAATCGTACTGTATTACAATCATTATGAATACAAGTAATATAGAAAATATTTTATATAAAAATTTAGTAACTAAAAAGAATTTTAAAGGAGTTTTTGCATCAAATCAGCTACCTAGAAATCGAATAAAAAAGCCAGCATTTTATATTGTGAATATGGATTCATCATTTAAACCAGGATCACATTGGATTGTAATATATTTTCCTCGAAATGGGCCGGCTGAGTATTTTTGTTCTGCAGGGAGTTCTCCTATTAAACCATTTGTAAATTTTATTCAAAGAAATGCATCCACATTTATTAAAAGCAATTTCCGATTACAAAGTGAAATTTCAATGTTATGCGGTGTTTATTGCTGTATATTTATATATTTAAGAAGTAAAAATATGTCTTTTAAAAAGTTTTTTAATTATTTTGATATATATAATTTATATATTAATGATATTTTAGCTGTGCATTATTTTAAAAGTATTTTTAAGTTTCCTATAATAAATAATAAATAAAACAATTTAATGTAAATAATTTATAAATTTGTTTTTTATTTCTATTATTTAAAATTTCACAAATTCATTGAATATAGTATAATAAAAAACAGTTTATTAATAATATGTAATAAACAATTATTTTGTATATTTTAATCTATAATATAATTTTATTAGTTTGTCAATGTCTTTAGATTTCTTGTCATAATAATAGCAACCACATGTATCTGGTCCCTCCGTTAAGTCATCTGTGGCCCATGGACAGCTCTTATAATGTACTCCGTGAATAGTTAATATTTTTTCCATATACTGGTAATGCTTACAATAAGGGGTAAACTTAATAAACTGTTTTTTATGATCGTCTAATAAAATATTATGAAATTCTTTTAAAAATTTTAATACTTTTTTAACTTCCATAATATTTTTTTGTTCCATTAAAATTGAAATGTAGACGATGAATAAATTTAATTCAAATTTCGATCCATTTATATATAATGGATATCTCTTTAAAATGAGTTAAAAAGTGAATTCCATTAGTATAATTATACTCAATTAAAATTTTAAAGAGAGTAAATTAAATAAATCTCAAGACAAAAAACTCTATAAAAAAATATACATGTTCTAACATGTTCAATCTTTTAAACATATAGTATAGAAAATGATTTAAAAAATGATCCCAATGGAACCTTATGGCTCCATTCATTCATATAACCAAATTAAACGACCATGACTTTGTAGAATAAAATCCAGTACAATAACCCTTATAGTAAAATTGGCCTTGAATTAAATATATGTCAATGCATTAATACAGAAGTGTCTTAACCTGTTTACAACAAAAAAAATTAACCACAAAAAAAAATAAGCATCTAATAATAATATTCATTCATATATCGAAGTTTTAAATTACAATCACCGTTCCTCAACAAAGTTTCAAATTGAACCCTTTGCTCCTCAACTCTCTTGATGATCATGCAAAAATAAAACAAACAAGTATAACTATAGTATACATTATAACTACGTTAACTGAAATCTAATTGCAACTATAATATTTTACAACAACAACATGAATACGTTTGTAAATATTCTCATTCACAAAAAATGCTTACTCCGATATAATTATCCCAACAACAACATTTACTCTTTACGGCTGCATGCCTTCATAACATGCATATAATATATATGTATGTATCAACATTAACAAATTATGTTAAAAAGTCATCCCACTGGCTCCATGCCATTATAAAATATATAGTATACATATAATATACATCTGTTAAAAATACTTCCCATGAAAACAATAACAAATATTCTGTTAAAATATGATCCCCATTGAAAAAACAATAACAACTATACTGTTAAAATATGATCTCCAATGAACTACAGTACCAACAACTCTGTTAAAAAATGATCCCTATTGAACTATACCAACAACAACTATGTTAAAAAATGATCCCTATTGAATTACACTAACAGTAACTATGTTAAAAAATGATCCCTATTGAATTACACTAACAACATCTCTGTTAAAATTCATTTACACTAACAACAATGTGCTCCATGGAGCCCAGTGGGGCCAGAACCGGCGAATCCATACTACTAATTTATTTAAATTAAAGTTAATTTTAATTACCTGAGTTAAATTGCATTTAATTCAGTTTTATTGAGTTTCATTGAATTAAATTTAATTTAATTGAATTAAATTGAATTTAACTGAATTAAAGTGTACTTAAATACATTTGATGGAGTTTAATTGATTTTTATTGGATTTAAATTAATTTTATTAAATTTAATTGAAATTATTTTATTGAAAGTATTTACTTGAATTAAATTCATTTGATTTATGTTGTTTTTATTTCATTGTAATTGAGTTTAATTAAAATTTTATAAATTTTATCATTGCATTTTTTAAAATTTAATATAATTGAACTAATTTTATTTGTATTGAGATATATTTAATTGAACATGTTAGAATTTAGCTTAATTTATTTAAGTATTAAAATTTAAAATTATTGGAATTTATTTAAATTGGATTGAATGCAACTAAATATAATTAAATTAATTTTAACTCATAGATTTTAATTGATGAAAATTGATTGAAATTAAAAATATATTAATTTTAGTTCAATTGAATTTGAACTCGTTATTTTATTAGAAAATTGAGATGGAAAATAAAAAAATATGTTTTTTTTTTTTGGATTGAGTTAAATAAAATTATATTGCATTTATTTAAATTTATAGAATTTTATGTAATTTAATTGAATTCAATAACATTGAATAGAGTGCCATTTTTTTCTTATATCGAAATGTATGGAAAATGGTGAATAGTTTAACATAAAATGAAAAGCAAAGGTATTATTTAAGAAACCTTTAGCATCTGCTACACTTTTCTGTAGATATTTTACGGACTTTTTTTTTAGTTATTTTTTAATTTATTTTTTATTTAAAAGTTTTCTTGAAATGAGATACTACGTTGCAGCTGCATAAAACTTTTACTGTTTCAGGGCAAGCATAAAATATTAATTGGTATCATCTTCGTGTAGGGCAGAGCAAACCCATTGTAAATGCTGAACAATTGACAACTATGTGGGTTAACATGGTAACGGGAAACTTTTAAATAAAATATATAAATAATATATATAAAAAATCGTAAAAAATTAAATAAAAAACAAATAATAAAAATAAACAATAATTGCCAACTATTTAACCACCGGAATCTACCACCATCTTTTATTATTATAGGATTGAAATCCAATGCAAAAGTTTTTTCATGTTAATTATGAACATTTCAACTTTTAATTGGTTTCTCGATGCAAAAATGTTGGCGTTGTTGCACAACCATAACCTATGCATAAACTAAACATAACCTAGGTTACTGCCTACCGACACCCAGGGTAACTATTGAGAAACCATGCAATAAATTATATTTGCAACATAACTTTTTGCTTTTTGTTTTATACAATTGGAGGGAACAGTTTGCAAACGTTTATTCGAAAAATAGAAAATATTAAAAAAAAACGAAACAGATTCAAAAAATTGTAAAACTAAATAAAAATAAAAATGTAAAAAAAGAAGTCTAAAAAACAATAAAGTAATCGAATATTTATTGAGTTCATACAAATTTCCATTGTTTTTGGCTAATTGCACCACATTAAACATTATTCAAAACTATGCAATTAAGTGCATTTTTTTATTTTTTTTTTTTAACGAGTTGTTATTGGTTTAAGTGGTTTTTCAAACTATTTTTATTTTACTTTCATTTCTCTTACTGCAGTTTTTATGATTTTTAATTAGCGATATCTAAATTAAATGTTGTGCATTATTTTAAACTTTTCGTATATTATGCTATGTTTTATTTTAATTTTTTGTATTTTTATTTTGCAGGATGATATTTCGAATGATACCAAGCGCTCTGAGTTGAGTTTTGTGCCCACAACTGATGATGATGGCAAATCGATTACCTGTCGTTCGGAAAATCCAAATGTGAATGGGCTGTATTTGG
This sequence comes from Dryomyza anilis, assembly GCA_951804985.1. Lineage (NCBI taxonomy): Eukaryota > Metazoa > Arthropoda > Insecta > Diptera > Dryomyzidae > Dryomyza > Dryomyza anilis. Next base: position 84,106,163 of record OX638131.1, on the reverse strand, counting down.
AGACCATGTGGAAATTAAATGTTGTGTGTAAGTAGAAATTTAATTTAAACTTTAAAATACAGAACTATGACCAAAAACAATTCTAACTGAATTTAATTTCAATAATTATTAATCTATTTTAATGTGTTGAATTTAATAGAATTTAATTATATTTCATTGATTTAATTGAATTAAATTTAATTCAATATAGTATAATTTACAGAATTTATTAGAATTTAATAGAATTCAATAGAATTTAATAGAATTTAATAGAATTTAATAGAATTTACAGAATTTAATAGAATTTAATAGAATTTAATAGAATTTAATAGAATTTAATAGAATTTAATAGAATTTAATAGAATTTAATAGAATTTAATAGAATTTAATAGAATTTAATAGAATTTAATAGAATTTAATATAATTTAATAGAATTTAATAGTATTTAATAGAATTTAATAGAATTTAATAGAATTTAATAAAATTTAAATGAATTTGGTTCATTTACATTATAAAAATAAATTAGTTAATATAATTAATTTTAAATGGTTTTAGCTAAATTGAAGTTATTTTAAGTGAATTAATTTAATTGAATTTAATAAAATTCAATAAAATTAGAATTTAATTGAATTTAATGGAATTATTTAAATTTAATTGAAGTAGATTTAATTTAATTGCAAAAAATTTGATAGAATTTAATTGAATTAAATTTGATTTATTTGAATTTTACTGTTTAATTTTATTGAATTTAATTTAGATAATTTAATTAAATTTGATAATATGAATTTATTTTATTTTAATTAGAATAGAATCTAATTGAAATAAATTGAAATGAATTGAAATGAATTGAAATGAATTGAATTGAAATGAATTGAAATGAATTGAAATGAATTGAAATGAATTGAAATGAATTGAATTGAGTTGATGTGAAATAAATTGAAAAGAATTGAAAAGAACTGAAATGAATTGAAATGAATTGAAAAGAATTGAAATGAATTGTAATGAATTGAAATGAATTGAAATGAATTGAAAAGAATTGAAATGAATTGAAATGAATTGGAATGATTTAAAGAAGTGAATTGAATAAAAATGAAATAAATAAAATGAAATGAAATCAAATGAATTAAAAGAAATGAAACTAAATTAAATGACTGAAATGAATTGAAAGGAATGAAAATAAATTGAAAATTATTTAAATTAAAATTCAATTTAATAGAAAAGTATTGAAAATTGTTTAAATAAACTAAAAATTACTAAAGAGAATTGTAATGAGTAGAAATTTCCTTCAGTTCCACTGCAAATTAAACAGAACTAAAACTTCAACCTAACTTCGCTAAATGCCAGATTTTACTGTTTTTTTTTTAAGTTTTGATATATTTAGTTTTTGTGCGCGCAACAGACAACGCATTTTAATTTAAGATTTAAAAAGTTTACAGCTGCTAATGCAGCAATAAAAACATCAACACACTCACATACACACGTACAAAAGCACTGTCAGTCGACGTCGACGCGCATAAAAAGCACGCAATGCGGCAACATATTTTTATGATATGATTATAAAATATAATAATAAAAGAAAGAAATAACAAAAAAAAAATCATATTTTTGTACACATTCGTTGTGCGCATTAAAATTCAATGTTTGTGTTGTGCAGAGAAAGGCATCCGCAATAATAACACCAAACAATGTCAATAAAAAACTCAAACAAAATAGAATCAAAACTTTTATATAAGCCCAACATAATAAAGCGGCAGAAGGTACAAAAAATGTACTGAATTTTGTTGTTTTAATAAAATTTAAGTAATTTTATTTTTATATTTAAAATAAAATAAATAAAAAGAAATTAAATTCTAGTGAGACTACAAAATGCAGGTTGCAAATTTTGAATAGTTTAAAATAAAGGATATGTATGAAGATAGGAGGCCGTAATAGTTACTGCATGTAGGACATATTTTTGTTTATGCTGTTAACTGCCTATGACTTGATACACTGAAAAATGTATTATGTAATGCGGAATTAATGCGAAATTGCTAATAATCAAAATGAAGAAAATTAAATAAAAAAAATTCTAAAATTTTTTATATGTACTCAAATATCTATTATATTTTAAAGGGTTTTTCAATAAGAGCGCTTCAAACGTTTTTTTTTTCAAGGGTTTTTCAACAGAAACGCTACAAAAGTAGAGCGACAGGGACAGCAAACGACGCCATATTTCTTGCCGCTCTTTTGAAATTTCTCTTCAGTAAGGTCTGCCATTTCATATAGATATACGAGCCAATAACGAGTCGAAATTATTAAAATTTACTACCGAAATTCGAATTCGTATATCTTTCCATCATGAAATGGCAAACCATACTGAAGAGAATGTCAAAAGAGCGGCAAGAAATATAGCGTCGTTTGCTATCCCTGTCGCTCTACTTTTGTAGCGTTTCTGTTGAAAAACCCTTTAGTAACTTCATATTATTTTTTATATTTAAAAATTTTATAAACATATTAAATAAATTTTTTGAAATTTTTATTTTATTTTAAAGAATTCAAATTTTATATTTAAAAAATAAAAATATACGAATCTGGTGAAAGATCAAAATGAATGTTGCTAATTTGGTGAAATTGAAATAAAGGATATGGTTAAAGAAAATGCGACGCAATAGTTTCAACATTTTGAATATATTTTTGGAATTTCTGAGAACCGACAGCGACTTCCTACGGTTTTTTTTTTTTTAAATCAATACTACAAAAAACTAAAAAAATATATATTTTAATAGTTTTCAATCAAATGTTAATTCTAGTGAGTGAATGTAACAAATTTAGTGTAGTTGAAAATAAAGGATATAGGTGAAGACAGGATAGTGCTAAAGTATGTACATCTAGAGCTTATTTTTTGTAAAGCTAAGAAAAGGCTGCGACATGCTGCTCTAAAAAAATATAATATTTAAAACAGGTTTCTTGGCAAATACTTGAAACAATTTTTTTTTTATAATAAAAAAAAATATTAAAAACTTAATTATGTATTAAAATAATAATGATAGGAAATTGAATGGCTTAAAAATTATATAAAAATATATTATATGAAACAACATTTTAAAGAAAATGGACGAAAATAACAATTTAAAATAAGTTTTTCAAAATTGATAAAGTTTCAAAAACAAACAAAAAATGTTTAACCGTTAAACACTTAAAATACAAATCCCACACATTTATATTTAAATGTTTGGTTGAAATTTTTATATTTTACGCCTCAGCCCAGAGAAAAATCCCATTCAGCAAGATTTATACGCGCGCATCCTCATCATAATTCCTGGCAAATGCTTTCAGTAAAACGTTGCGAAAAATCGCAGTTTTTCGCATTTTTATGACTGCAGAAAATCCGTTAAAATAAAAAAAGATATATATGTGAAACTTACATTTTTATGGCCTACGCTTGAGCCTGTCGCATACGTTTGTTGCCTGTCGTTGGCGGCCACCGACGACGCGGTGCCAACGTGCCGCGCCGACATGTGTGTCAAACATGTACGTGCGGCAAAAGGTCCTTTTTATTTTTGGCATATTCTTGTGTAAAGCATTCTGTGTGCCTTGCATATTTTTACTTATATGAACGATTCGTTCGTGGCTGAAAAATTCAAAAAGTTGTTTTTATGATTTATAATTTTTATTATTTTTAAAATTTTTAGAATTTTAACCGTTTTTACAAATTTAAATATTTTTATATTAATTTAAAAAAATTAAATTAAATATTCGCACTTAAAACTTGTTTTATTTTCATAAAATGGAGCGAGTTTTCAACTTCTGAAGGACCTAAATATTGCCATCTATTAGTTAAGTATTGCGCTGACAATGTGAAAAGCACTCGGTTTTTGACCTGGCACATATGCACTTCTGCATCGACGTAGGACAAGACACATAAATGTGTTTATGATGACTTATAATGGGTTTTTTTGCGAGATGTTGAAAACTTTCCTCGAAGAAAGTCTCGCGCAACAGCTGAGACGCAGTTGAAAGTCGCTACTTAAGATGCAATCAGCAGCAACATATGTTGCTGTTGCTGGTCTTGAGTTGCTGCTGTTGTTTGTTTTTGTTGTGATAGTTTAAAGGAACAACTTTGGCGATTATGACAATGAATGGAAGCTGTTTACAAAGGGATTTTCGAGGAATATTCTGTTTAAAACATTGTTTATTATTGTTTGTTATTTTTAATTTTTTTTTATATTTTACAATTTTTTTTTAAATATTTTTTAATATTTTTTAATATTTTTTAATATTTTTTAATATTTTTTAATATTTTTTAATATTTTTTAATATTTTTTAATATTTTTTTAATATTTTTTAATATTTTTTAATATTTTTTAATATTTTTTAATATTTTTTAATATTTTTTAATATTTTTTAATATTTTTTAATATTTTTTAATATTTTTTAATATTTTTTAATATTTTTAATATTTTTTAATATTTTTTAATATTTTTTAATATTTTTTAATATTTTTTAATATTTTTTAATATTTTTTAATATTTTTTAATATTTTTTAATATTTTTTAATATTTTTTAATATTTTTTAATATTTTTTAATATTTTTTAATATTTTTTAATATTTTTTAATATTTTTTATTATTTTTTAATATTTTTTAATATTTTTTAATATTTTTTAATATTTTTTTAATATTTTTAAATATTTTTTAAAATTTTTTAATATTTTTTAATATTTTTTAATATTTTTTAATATTTTTTAATATTTTTTAATATTTTTTAATATTTTTTAATATTTTTTAATATTTTTTAATATTTTTTAATATTTTTTAATATTTTTTAATATTTTTTAATATTTTTTAATATTTTTTAATATTTTTTAATATTTTTTAATATTTTTTAATATTTTTTAATATTTTTTAATATTTTTTAATATTTTTTAATATTTTTTAATATTTTTTAATATTTTTTAATATTTTTTAATATTTTTTAATATTTTTTAATATTTTTTAATATTTTTTAATATTTTTTAATATTTTTTAATATTTTTTAATATTTTTTAATATTTTTTAATATTTTTTATTATTTTTTATTATTTTTTAATATTTTTTATTATTTTTTAATATTTTTTAATATTTTTTAATATTTTTTATTATTTTTTAATATTTTTTAATATTTTTTAATAGTTTTTAATATTTTTTAATATTTTTTAATATTTTTTAATATTTTTTAATATTTTTTAATATTTTTTAATATTTTTTAATATTTTTTAATATTATTTAATATTTTTTAATATTTTTTAATATTTTTTAATATTTTTTAATATTTTTTAATATTTTTTAATATTTTTTAATATTTTTTAATATTTTTTAATATTTTTTAATATTTTTTAATATTTTTTAATATTTTTTAATATTTTTTAATATTTTTTAATATTTTTTAATATTTTTTAATATTTTTTAATATTTTTTAATATTTTTTAATATTTTTTAATTTTTTTTAATATTTTTTAATATTATTAATATTTTTTAATATTTTTTAATATTTTTTAATATTTTTTAATATTTTTTAATATTTTTTAATATTTTTTAATATTTTTTAATATTTTTTAATATTTTCTAATATTTTTTAATATTTTTTAATATTTTTTAATATTTTTTAATATTTTTTAATATTTTTTAATATTTTTTAATATTTTTTAATATTTTTTAATATTTTTTAATATTTTTTAATATTTTTTAATATTTTTTAATATTTTTTAATATTTTTTAATATTTTTTAATATTTTTTAATATTTTTTAATATTTTTTAATATTTTTTAATATTTTTTAATATTTTTTAATATTTTTTAATATTTTTTAATATTTTTTAATATTTTTTAATATTTTTTAATATTTTTTAATATTTTTTAATATTTTTTAATATATTTTAATATTTTTTAATATTTTTTAATATTTTTTAATATTTTTTAATATTTTTTAATATTTTTTAATATATTTTAATATTTTTTAATATTTTTTAATATTTTTTAATATTTTTTAATATTTTTTAATATTTTTTAATATTTTTTAATATTTTTTAATATTTTTAAATATTTTTCAATATTTTTTAATATTTTTTAATATTTTTTAATATTTTTTAATATTTTTTAATATTTTTTAATATTTTTTAATATTTTTTAATATTTTTTAATATTTTTTAATATTTTTTAATATTTTTTAATATTTTTTAATATTTTTTAATATTTTTTAATCGTTTTTTAATCGTTTTTTAATGCTTTTTAATATTTTTAAATCATTTTTTAATCGTTTTTTAATGCTTTTTAATATTTTTAAATCATTGTATGATATTTTATTATTAATAATATTACAAAATTTTACACTTTAAAAATACATCGCACTTAAACACTTGACGTATGCGACACATTAGGTGCCTTTGTAATTGACTTGCATATCCAATTTCCCATCTCAATTTCAATTCTACTACTCAATTTCAATTTAAATCTGATTTTTCTCTACTCTTCTCCTTCAACAGATCCACCGCTGGTGACGCTGCGCCTGGGCTCAACACTGCTGCCCGACGATATCAAGGAAGGCGATGACGTTTATTTCGAGTGCCACGTTCAATCGAATCCGCAATGGAGGAAACTGCTGTGGCTGCATAATGTAAGTACCAAGTACTATGTGCACGTTTCATTCTAATTTGTTATCATAACCAGTCTGGGGGCAGCTGAGTGCGCGGGAATGCACTCAGCAGGACACTCGGCAAGGTTGGAGTGTAGCACTTAGTTGGTGGCTGAGTTTGAAGTTGATGTTAGCATAGGTTTTGGCATAAGCCATATATTTAAGGAAAATTTTTAAAAAAATTAAAAAAAAAATAAATTACGAAATATATCTCATTACTTAATTGTACCTAATTCCGTCACCCTGAACAATGTTCAACTTTGAACCTAAAAAACAAGAAAAGTAAAATATTATAATTATGTTTGTTAATTGGAAACGATACATTGTTCAATTCTCTATTGAAATTAAATGATTTTTATCACTTATTTCACAAAAAATATGTAATGACGGCATTAGATTCAGGTAAGGGAGGTGGTATAGTTTTCGAAAATTTATATAAAATTAATTTTTTTATTTATTTTATTAATTTTTAAACATTTTAAGTGTATTTAATAGTTTTTCCGAACAACCTCCTTTATTATATATTTTAAGCTCATGCATATCGCATAGCATAAGCAAAGCCCCAAAATGTCAACTGTCCGGCGAATCCAGTCCACAATCCGAATTCCACAAAAGCAGCTTATGGTCAACATTGTGGCGCAAAACACACACAAAATGGTTGTATGCGCAGAGCACCCTCTCTGTTCCAAATACAGACCGTGACAGACTGTAAAAATCCATTGGCTGCGAATATTGTCGACGTACAAATGTCAATTATTATCCATAAAATCCCCATGGATGGGAATTGTTTATGCGTCGAACAATTGAATTCAAGCAGCAGCAGCAGAAACACTCGTTGTTATTTTATTCGATGCTGCTGTTGAAAGTGGTCTCTGGCAGCAGCAGCAACAAAATATCGCCAATACCCGCGGGACTCAGCGAAGCCACTTTGATGCAATTATTTGCCCTGTTTTCTTGGTATTCACAACAACAGCAGCGGCATCATACGAGGGGGGTTTTCTGCATTTATTTCACTTCATATTTACGTCTGGTATTAGCTGCAGTTTTGGACTTGGACTGGTGGTGGTTGCCATGATTGCTGTAGTTGTTTGCGCATTTGTGGCACTAAATTCAGCGGACAATAAAAGTTAAATCTCGAGCGGTATAAAGCAACAAATATCAAGTGGTCGCGCGACTCAGTAAGAAAATGGGGCAAATACAAAGATTTACCTCCTATTCTAAAAAAATATCTAAATGATCAAAAATTTGAAATTAAAATTCAAAAAAATTTTACTATTTCTTAAAATAGTCAAAAATTAATTAAATTATCTAAAATAATATTAAAAAAAATTCAATAAATTGTCAAAATTTATGATAATTTTCACTCAAAATTAAGATTTTTCGCTCAAAATTTAAAATTTAAATCAAAATTGAAATATTCACTTTAAATTTAAATTTTGACAAACATTTTAAATTTTAGCTTAAACTTTACATTTTCACTCAATATTTTAACACAATTTTTTTTTTCACTCAATTTTTTTTTCTTCACTGAAAAGTCAAATTTTAAGTTTTGACTAAAATTTCAAACTTCTACTAAAAATACAAATTTTCGATCAAAAATTAATTATTTTAGTCATATTATCAATTTCACTCAAAATTTAAATTTCACTCAAATGTTCACTCAAATGCAAAGTTTCACTTAAAATTTTAATTTTCATTCAAAATTTTATTTTTTACTCATCAAGTCAATTTTCACACAAAATTCAAATGTTTTCTCAAAATTCGTATTTATATTTAAAATTTACATTTTCTTTGAAAATTCAAATATTCAGTCAAAACTCAAATTTTCAAAATTATATATAATTTATTATATATAATTTATTATAAAAACTTAAAAATATATTTGTTTTTCATAATTTTAAATTCTAAAAATATTTCAAAATATAAAAATTTTGATTTCTACTGGACCTTATCCAAACTCACTATATTTTCACAACACAAACCGCAATTGAACGTGCCATAAATGTAGACACACATAGAAACAAACAGACAGACACACACAGAAATAACCCAAAATATATTTCACTACATAGAGAGACAAACAAACAAACAAACACCGAGTTATTCCCTGTATTTATGGCAAATGCGAATTGTTAGTCAGAGTCTGACTCTGTGCAGTGTATTGACCCGCCTACCCCAAAACCGAAATTAATTTGCACAAAACTAAACAAACACAAGAAAATCCCACAATTAGGGATAATTAAGGATTTAAGTAAAACTATGTGAGCCGCTCTGTGTGTGTTTGTATGTGAGATAGAGAGTGCGTCATGTATTAGTGGCTGTATCTATAAAGTTGTGTTGGTGCTTTTATGTGCAAATGTATTTTAGTGCTTTTGGTTAATTATATTTGAGTTTAATTGTTGTTTTTTATTTAGCTCTTCGAGCTATTTTCAAAATATCTAAAATAGAACAGAGTGGCAGCAATTAGTGGCTCTTTTTGGATGTTCTCAATTAAAACTATTTAATGGTTATATTAACTTTTGGGGTTTTGAGAATAAGGGTCAATTCGAAAATCACCTAGTTTTCAATATGAAACATTATATTACGGTATGTTCTAAATTTACTTTCGTGTGAAAAATTTACAAAAAATAATCAAAAATTATTGAGATTATTTTGAAATCATCCTAACAATATCAAAAAATATCAGAAATGATCATAAAATCAAAAATTATCAAAAATTATAAAAAATATTCAAAAAAAATTTAAAATTTTCAAAAATTATCGTAAATTATCAAGAAATAATAAAAATGAAGAAAAATTAAAAATAAAATCAAAATCAAAAATTATTAAAAATATTAAAAATAATAAAGAATATCAAAATGTATGTCAAAATTAAAAATAATATTAAAATTAAAAAAAAATATTGAATTTTTACAATTAATTTGTCAAAAATTATATAAATATTATTCAATATTATTAAAATATTCTAAAATATAAAAAAAAAAAAAAAAAATTAACAAACATTATCAAACGTTATCAAACATTATGAAACATTATCAAACATTAACAAACATTTTTAAACATTATGAAACATTATCAAACATTAACAAACATTTTTAAACATTATCAAACATTATCAAACATTATCAAACATTATCAAACAATATCAAACATTAACAAACATTATTAAACATTATCAAACAATATCAAACAATATCAAACATTATCAAAGATTATTAAACATTATCAAACATTATCAAACAATATCAAACATTATCAAACATTATCAAACATTATCAAACATCATCAAACTTTATCAAACATTTTTAAGCATTATCAAACATTATCAAACATTATAAAGCATTATCCAACATTATCCATGATTATCAAATATTATCAAACATTATCAAAGATTATCAAACATCATCAAACATTATCAAACATTATCAAACATTATCAAACATTATCAAACATTATAAAACATTATCAAACATTATCAAACATTATTAAACATTATCAAACATTATAAAGCATTATCCAACATTATCCATGATTATCAAATATTATCAAACATTATCAAACATTATCAAGCATTATCAAACATTATCAAACATTATAAAACATTATCAAACATTATGAAACATTATCAAACATTAACAAACATTATTAAACATTATCAAACAATATCAAACAATATCAAACAATATCAAACAATATCAAACATTATCAAAGATTATTAAACATTATCAAACATTATCAAACATTATCAAACATCATCAAACTTTATCAAACATTTTTAAACATTATCAAATATTATCAAACATTATCAAACATTTTCAAACATAATCCAACAAAAAAAATTCTCAAAAACTATCAAAACTTAACAAAAATATTTAAAAATTATCAAAAGTCTAAAAAAACATAAAAATGTTCCAATCTATTTTCCAAACTATCAAATTTTTTTTTTTAAATCATCTATCAAAATCAGCATTAAAATTTTTTTTTTTTAATTATGAAGAATTATAAAAAATTATCAAAATATTTAAAAAAATGTAAAATCGATTTTTGGCGCAACAACCTGCAATTCATTCGCATTTATATAAATCTTTAACATTTCCGTTTATATTTATTTTGTTAAATTCAATTTTATTTTTATCTTATATATAAGCCACCTGAAATTATTAACAAAATAACAATATTTAAATTCACCAAGTCAATTTCTCCCACTCGGTATTAAAATAAATCTCCAAATTAGGCTCGGAATTCTTGGCAGTTCTTTGAAGTTATAATAAATGCTGTTATTCCTCATTTAACCACTAAACATAGCAACAGTATTTAGCACTTAAAACAAAATTATTATCATTATATCTTGTTGCTCCTTGAAGCCAACTACTTGAGCCGGCTTTGTTAGGAACACCATCTAAAACCAAACTTAACCAAACAGAAACAGTCCAACCGTCCAACAAACGAACCAAACAACAAATGTCCAAAAATAGAAACAACCCAGAGATCCGACACACACAGAGTAGCTAAATTTTAACTGTATTTCATGATTGTAACGATTGTTCGTTCTACTCGTTCTGCTCTTAAGAGCCTTGTCTTCTATGGATATAAATGAAATGAATAAAAGCCTTTAAGGCGTCCAGTTGCTGGTACCCTACCCACTACCATGCACCATGAACGAGGCTTAATTCTCCATAACTTTCATGTCGATGGAAAAGTTGTTGTGAACGAGGTCAGAGAAGTCAACAAGGGTTTGGAATTTTGAAAGTTGGAGGCACTTATATTGGATTGAATTATATATTACAGAGCAATATGAATTATTTTTAATGCAGCTGCAATGAGGGAAACCATAAAGGGGCATAAAGAATTTCATTAGGTTCGATGTGATTATGATTTAGTGCTAGGGGAATATGTTACATTTCAAAATAACATGGTCTTTGTAATGAAAGCCTTAAAATAAAGAAAACTTTTTTTAAATTAAAAATTAAATTACTTTTTAAATATAAATTTTAAAAATTTATCAAAAACTTTCACAGACAAAATTAGAAATTCAGAAATTATCAAAAATGTTAAAAAACAATCAAAAAAATAACAAAAATTGTCAAACATTTTCAAAAATTTGTCGAAAATTTTCCAAAAATTAAAAAAAATTTCAAACACTTAAAAAAAATGATTCGGAATTATCAAAAATTATGAAAAATTATCTAAAACTATTTAAATTTGATTCAGAACTATCAAAATTTAATGAAGAAAAAATTATGAAGAGTTATGAAGAATATTCAAAAGTTATCAGGATTGATCAAAAATTATCAGAATTTATCAAAACTATCAAAAGTTATAAAAAAAAATATTAAAATTTATGAAAAAAATATCAAAAAATATGACAAAAATTATCCAAACTTAACAAAAATTATCAAGAATATATACAAAAAAAATTAAAAAAACTGAAATATAATCCAGAGTTCAAACAAAAAATTAGAAAAGAAAAGAAGAAAACAATTCTATCACATATTATAAAATTAAAAATACCTTAACTCTGTTCGAAATTTCAACACTAACTGAACTAACGTTCAGTATGCCTACGGCCATGTCTTGTTATAATTAAAATTCCCATTGAAATCATGTCAAATATTTTATAAAATGTTGCTCTTTTTTTTCTTTTTCTTCGCCAACACTTTTTGCAGGGCATTCACCTGGAGCACAATACATCCGCACGCGTCATCCGCTCCAACCAGAGCCTGGTGCTGCAGAAGATCACGAAGCACTATGCCGGCAATTATGCGTGTAGCGCCATCAACGACGAAGGTGAAACTGTCAGCAATCAACTGCCGCTGCGTGTGAAATGTAAGTCTTTCAGCAACATCAACAACAGCAGCTGCTGCCGGCAGTTGTTGCTACTTTAAATATTACTGCTTTTAATGGGTGGTTGGTTGTAGGGGCAGAGCGACAGATTGTAAACCGCAGCGGAAAATGTACACCATAAAGTGTGTGGTTTCTATGCTTTTAGGCTTGGGTAGAGAAAATTAAAACCGACACTTGTTAGGAAATGAGGTAGTAGGGTTGGCGTCATTGCTTGAATAATGCAATTTCGAAATAGGATGTGACATATTGAATTATTTAAAGTTTTTGAATTTTATTTTTGTTAATTTTTGATCAATTTTTTTAAATTTTCAATTTACTTATACGAATTATTTGATATACATAATTTTTAATAATTTTTGAAAATTTTTGATAATGTTTGACAATGTTTGATAATGTTTAAAAAAATTTGATAATGTTTGATAATGTTTGAAAATGTTTGATAATGTTTGATAATGTTTGATAATGTTTGATAATGTTTGATAATGTTTGATAATGTTTGATAATGTTTGATAATGTTTGATAATGTTTGATAATGTTTGATAATGTTTGATAATGTTTGATAATGTTTGATAATGTTTGATAATGTTTGATAATGTTTGATAATGTTTGATAATGTTTGATAATGTTTGATAATGTTTGAGAATGTTTGATAATGTTTGGTAATGTTTTATAATGTTTGATAATGTTTGATAATGTTTGATAATGTTTGATAATGTTTGATAATGTTTGATAATGTTTGATGATGTTTGATAATCTTTGATAATGTTTGATAATATTTGATAATCATGGATAATGTTGGATAATGCTTTATAATGTTTGATAATGTTTGATAATGTTTGATAATATTTGATAATGTTCAATAATGGTTGATAATGTTTGATAATGTTTGATAATGTTTGATAATCTTTGAAAATGTTTGATAATGTTTGATAATGTTTGATAATGTTTGATAATGTTTGATAATGTTTGATAATGTTTGATAGTGTTTGATAATGTTTGATAATGTTTGATAATGTTTGATGATGTTTGATAATCTTTGATAATGTTTGATAATATTTGATAATCATGGATAATGTTGGATAATGCTTTATAATGTTTGATAATGTTTGATAATGTTTGATAATGTTTAATAATGTTTGATAATGTTTGATAATGTTTGATAATATTTGATAATGTTCAATAATGGTTGATAATGTTTGATAATGTTTGATAATGTTTGATAATCTTTGTAAATGTTTGATAATGTTTGATAATGTTTGATATAGTTTGATATAGTTTGATAATATTTAAAAATGTTTGATAATGTTTGATAAGTTTTGAAAAAAAAAAGAAATTTGTCAAAAATAATTAACAGAAATTTTTGATATTAAACTCTAACTGTTTTTTATTAATTAAATACATGATAAAAAATAAAGGTAAACCTCATTTCAAACGATTTTCCTGGATGGCCTACCACATACATTACAAAACGATTTGTACAAAATGCCATCGACTGGCATTCAAACTCAAACGGTTACTCAGAAATATCATCCGGGAGAATATAAAACTAAATTTTTATGTACAACCCGGCGGATGATGCCGGAAATGTTTTTCTCGTTAGGTGCTGCACTAAAATGCGCCGCATATCCGATAGAATATGGATTGCAAAAAAAAAACAAATTCAAGAAAAATAGAGTCTGTACTATGCCGCTTGAATGCTTCAACAGACAACGCAGCGCAGATTTATAATATTTTTCTTTTGCAAGTCAGGTTATGCACATTAGGGCATAAAAAGGATAAAAGAAAAAAACCTAAGAAAATTGTTGAATAATCGTAACAAAAAAAAAAATCTCAAAAATATGCAAAGAAAGTACATTGAAAAATGCGCACACAGTAAGTGCAAAAATATAAAAACGTGAGTCTAAAACAATGCGACGAAGCTGCGAAAAATGGCAGTTGAAGAATGCGCCATGAACTCAAAGATGAAAAAAAAAAGAATGGCACTAACAACGGAAACGGAAATTGATGGCAAACATGGCGCCGATATTGCATTGAATTTGCATAATCGGAGGTTTTTAAATCATCGTTAGAAGAACGGAGTAACGACAAACCTAAGGAAAAAAAAAAACAAAAACCTACTTGAAAACAGACAAACAGCAAGCAATAATTTTGGGTTATAACAGAAATTGGAATTGGAAAGAAAAGCAAATAAAATATAATGATAACAACTGTTGACAGCAGCATTCAATGCAGTAGAATCACTTTTTTGCAATAGGGTTTTACTGAATTTTTTAAATGTTTTTATAAATCTTAACTTGCTAATTTTTGTAAATTTTAATAATTTTTCATTATTTATCTATAAATTATAATAATTTTTCAATATTTAAAAAATTTAGTTCTTTTATATAATTCTTATAATTTATATTTCATTTATAAACTCTTTAAATGTTTTTTGATAATTTTTAATATATTTTTTTTAGTTTTTTATAATTTTTGAACATTTTTGATTTTGCGCAATCTTATTTTTATATTTTTTTTAATTACATTTTTTTTTTAATTTTTCAAAATTTTTCAAAAAATTTCAACATTTTTTTTAACTTTTCATTATTTTTTTAATTTTTTCTTAATTTTTTATGATAATTTTTGATAATTTGAAATAATTTTTATTTAAATTTATTTTTTTAGATTTCAACATTTTTCTTACTTTTTCTTAATTTTTCTTTATTTTCTTATTTTTTCTCATATTTTTGGATGTGACAGGTAAAGTTTTCTAATTATTTTCGTAATCTTTTATTAATTTTCGATCATTTCGAATTTTGATAAATTTTGTTAATTTTTAATAATTTTTAGTAAAATTCAATATTTTCTGATAATATTTAATAAGTTTTGATAATGTTTTGATATTGTTTGATAATAATTAAAAATGTTTGATAATTTAATGTTAATTTTTGGTCATTTTTCTTAATTTTTATTAATTATTATTAATTTTCATTAATTTTTATTAATTTTTATTAATTTTTATTAATTTTTATTAATTTTTATTAATTTTTATTAATTTTTATTAATTTTTATTAATTTTTATTAATTTTTTTAATTTTTATTAATTTTTATTAATTTTTATTAATTTTTATTAATTTTTATTAATTTTTATTAATTTTATTAATTTTATTAATTTTAATTATTTTATTAATTTTATTAATTTTATTAATTTTATTAATTTTATTAATTTTATTAATTTTATTAATTTTATTAATTTTATTAATTTTATTAATTTTATTAATTTTAAAAAAAATTTAATTATTTCTCCTTATATTTCATTTTTTAAAATTATTCCTAATTTTTCATATATTTTTAAATATTTTTTTTTAATTTGCCCAATTTTTAATATGTATTTTTCATAATTTTTCTTAATTTTAAGAGATTTTATATTTTTTTTACTTAATTTTAAAAAATTTTCCCTTAAATTTCATAATTTTTTTTTATTTTACTAAATTGACCAAATTTTACTAATTATTTTTTATTTTTCCTAATTTTTATTTTTCTTATTTTTTTTTTATTTTAAAATTTGTCTTAGTTTTTTTTTTATTTTTATAGTGTTTTCTAATTTAGTTAAATTTTCCTTAATATTTTTTATATATAAAATTTTCTTAGTTTTTCTTAATTTTTATAGTTTTTATAATTTAGCTTAATTTTTCTTATTTTCTCCTTATTTAAAAAAAAAAACTATAATTTTACTTAACTTTTTTTTACGAATTTAATTAATTTTTTTTTGTTAATTTTTAATAATTTTATAATGTACTTTGAAATTTTCCCTATTTTCAGACACTCCCATTTGCAAGCACATGGATCGTGTCATCCTGATTGGCGCCTCCAAGGACGAAACTGTCGAAGTGACGTGTGAAATACAAGCAGATCCCCCACCAAGGTACGTACACTACAAACATTTTCCACCAATGTATTTAGCTGAAGAACACAGACATCAGAGCACCACAAATGAGCGGAAGTTACTTCCGTTCGCTGTCACATTGTGCGCCGGATGTCAGGATATGTCGCAATTTGTGCGATTGCATTGAACAAGAATTTTCGCGGAAAATGCAACAATATAGATAAAAAAAACATCAAAAGGATATAAAGTGTCCTCCATTATTTTTTATTTAAAGATATTCTAAATTTTATAAATATATTTTAAAATAAATATTACAAAATATATATTATATCTAAAATTTCCCCCCTCTGTAGACTTCATAAATACCATTAAATCAATAACTTTTAAAATCTCAAGTGTTTCCCCAAAAAAATTCTCAACACAAAATGTATAACGTGCACTTAACCAATTGGCAGTCTTGCAACATGCCTGTCTCGTCTCGTTGTAGGTACACAGTACTAGTTTCTACACGTACAATCCATCCCTGCATTTTGCAGTCGAATACGTGCTTTTAACACCCAAAAACTATGCATTTATTTTATTTATGCATCATTCTTGCGCAATTGTGAGCGAGTGTGTTTTTCACCTATAACGTACCGTACATTTTTGGCATTGTATGTTCCATACATGAGATGGTTTTTGTGTCTGCCAAAACAGTTGCTAAATCTGTACTTGCACTCTAAGTAACTGAAGGTTTACCTCTGCTACTTGATATTCTTTGTTCATGCATTGCTTTTTCATTTAGTATTTCGACAAATACCTTTTCAGCTGTCCAAATTGCTTTCAAAGTATTCTATATGTTTAAGGCAATTACATTTTTGGTAGTACAATACGTTTAATGTTTGACGCACGGTAATTTACGCCGTCATCTTAATTTTTCACATAGACTACAAACAATCTAAATATTCTATATTAGAATAGAGTTGGCATTGCTTACGTATTTGTCTACATTCTATACAATATTTTCTGCATTTCATACGACAGAATTATACAGATCATTCACATAATTTTTATCAATTGTCTACATAGTATACACCATTTTCTACGTAGTATTCAACAAAATCTGCATATGCAGCATAACAGTCTACAACTACTATATAGTTCCCTATATTTTCTAACTGATTGTTTACATTTTTACATCATGCTCCGCATTTCTGCATATTATATACATAATCTTTATAAATTGTTACATAGTATATACAATTTTCTACATGGTATTCTACATTTTTGATAAATACTACATATCCAGCATAATAAAACATCTACTATACAATTGTCTACATTTTCTTAAAAATTGTCTACATTAATTACATCAATTTCTTCATTTCTACATTAAGGCTTTAATTATTATCAACATCATGTACATAAACTCTTATCAATTGTCTACATAGTTTATACAATTTTCTACATGGTATTCTCCATTTTTGACAAAGTCTACATTAACAGCATAATAGTGTACAACTACTATATAATTATCTATATTTTCTAAATATAGACATATTTTTTACATCATTTGCTGTAATTCTACATATTGAGATAGATTATGTAGACAATTAATAAAAATTATGCAGAAGATGTTGATGGTAACTATGTAAGGATCACATCTTCTGCATAATTTTTATTAATTGTCTACATAATCTATACTATTGTCAACACATTCTTTATTTTTGACAAAGTCTACATATGCAGCATAATAGTCTACTTCTACTACATAATTCTCTACATTTTCTAATTAATTGTCTACATTGTTTACATCAATTTGTGAAGATCTACACGTCTACTTACATAACTGTACACATTATTTACATAATTCTTATCAATTGTCTACATTGTCTAGACAATGTTCTACATGGTATTCTCCATGTTCGCCAAAGTCTATAAATACAACATACTAGTCTACATCTACTATATAATTCTCCACATTTTCAAAGTAATTGTGTACATTGTTTACATGTAGATGTAAAGATTTCTGAAATTCCACAAATACCTTCAATTGAAGTAAAAGAAAAACATTTTTTTTGCCTCATAAAATCATAAATTCTCTCAACATTTCAAGTTCCCAATCAATTTCACCGTGCAACCATCCATTTACTCAACTCAAAAGGTGTTACAGTGGCAATAATAGATTTGAATGGTAAAATATGTTGCGACAAGCCCACTAAAACAGAATATGCCATATTTACATAAGACGACAGAGACATTTAAAGGCACTGAAACATTTTAATTGCTTGTCAGTCGTCGTCTTCTCCTTCTTCTGTTGCTATTGCTTCTTCCATTTTCCCCACTGCTACTCCAGTTCATTTTGCTTTATCTACAACTCTAAACAGAACTTTTGTCGCAATTTACACACCGTATAGAAACCCTATTACATCTGGTAAATGTTGAATTCAAAAATTTGCCATTTCGCACTCCAAATTCCGGCATGAAGTAGTAAGTATGCTTTTCAGTGAATCTTACAATCAGTGTTTGCAACGCACAACTACCTATTAATATAACAGAGGCGGACTGACTATATAAGTTATTCGAGTTTTACTCGGCCCAAGATTATTACAAAAAAACCGTTGAAGGCTTCTTTCGCAAAACTTTTTAGGCTTTGACACTTTTAGTATTCTTGCCAAAAATTATTTGACTGAAAAGGTAAATTTACCAATTTTAAATGATCTCTCCGACGAATGAACGTTCATTTTGTGATCAGAAAGGTTGATATAAGTTCACGGTTATTAAAAATGGTATTATCATAAAAATGATGCAAACCGAGACAAAATATGCTGAATATGCTGAATATTTCTGACAAAAACGCAGAATACTGGCATATTTTACGCGGGGCACAACATGTAAATTGTATTTCATCAAAAAGGCCACATCAGATTTATGGAATGTTTTTAGAAATATTTTTCAAATAGGTTGCGTTATAACAAGTTTTCGGCAGAATATCGGAAGGCTGTTGATAACGGCAGACAAATGATTTTTTTTGACATTTTCAGAACAGCTGCTACACGGCAGATTTCACCCTGCCGACTGCAGACACTATTTTATATGATAAGTATTTGAATTGCCCTTTTGAAATAAAACAACTTTAGACTTTATTTTAAATTTTTGGATTAATTTTTCTTTGTGTATATGTTGTTTTTTTCTTGATTTTGTGTCTTTGTTTTTTTTTTTTTCAAATTTTGTTTTTGTGTTTTTTGCTTTTGTTTCTTTTGGTGTTTTTGGTTTTATTTTTGCTTTAGATTTTTGCATTTAATTTTGCTTTTGTTTTTGCTCTTGTGTTTGTATTTTTGCTTTTGTTTTTCTTTTTGATTTTCTTTAAGTGTTTTTGTCTTTGCGTTTTTCATTTTAGTGTTTTAATTTTGCTTTGGTATTTGTTAGTTTTATTTTGTTTTGGTGCTTGCATTTTTGAGTTTGTTTTTGCTTTTTTTATTTTGATTTTGTGTTTTTGTTTTGTGTTTTGCTTTTGTATTTTTGCTTTTGTGTTTTTGCTTTTGTTTTGTACTTTTGTTTTTTCTTTATATTTTTATACCCTACACCTATGGGGTACAGGGTATATTAACTTTGTGCATATATTGTAACGCCCCTTAGGAGGCGTGTCCGGTATGGAAAAGTATATATATTCTTGATCAGCATCACTACCCGAGTTCGTTTAGCCATGTCCGTCTGTCTGTCTGTCTGTCCGTCTTGCTGTCTTGCTGTCCGAATACAGAATAACTTGAGAAATACTGATCAGAATGCGGTGAAATTTCGTCTCAATATATTTTAGCCAAAAGTAGGAACTGAGTTTGAAAATGAGCCAAATCGGTCAACGGACACGCCCACCTCCCATACAAGTCACTTTTATATAACTCTTTCGGAACTAATAACTCGAAAAGTATTCAAGGTATAGATATAAAATTTAAAACATATTGTTATAATTCACCTAAAAATATGTGGTCTAAAAAGGGGCGTGATCCGCCCACTTTTTTTTTTCATTATTTCCCGGGTTTTCATAGTGGAATTTTGATCCGTAAATTATTAAAATCAAATCTATGAAATATTAGCCTTTCAAAATTTTAAATATAGGCGTGGTCCGCCCAATTACATTTTTCAAATTTTTTTTTTAGTTTTTTATACTTTATATAACTTTTTTAATTTATGGGGATATAAGACGTAAATTTCTTTGGAATTTTTTTTTGTATTTGAATTTTTTGTTTCATATTCTTAGCTGGTGTAAATGCCAAGTTGTGTCGTTTTAAAAGTTTAGTTTGTATAGGAGCTGCGAGGCACCATTGTCCAATCCCGCGCATATATAGTCTATGTCACCCTCAATAGTATTCGCGTTAAAAATTTAAATCAAATCGGTTCTGCGGTTTAGAAGTGATGCTGAAACAAACAGACAGGCAGACGGACCCAAGAGTTTTATATATATATTTTTTATAAATCTTTTCAATATGTAATATGTATTAATTTGTATCATATAAAAAAAATCAATAATCAGGGTTTAAAGAAATCAAAATATATTGTTTTGATGGCCTATTAAAAGTGAAAAATGCGTTGGAGTTTTCTCACCTCAGACCGCTCCTGCTGCTACATAATATTGAGCCCCCTTGCAAGCAACTCCGCCCTGCCGGAAGGAACTATGCAAATGAGTTTGAAAGAAGTATGCGTTATTGCTGACTGCCTGGCTGTCTCTCTGTGTTTGTGAACGGAAACATGGTGCAGCCGCCGTCGCTGCTCCTGTGTTCTGTGGTGTTATAATGGATGGTTGCTGTTTCGGCGAATTTTCGTTGTATTATATAAATTGTTGGTTTGCCTTAGAATGACGCCTTCACACTTAACTGAAGAAAAGAATCAACACACACAAAAAAAAATCTATTTTCCTGGATTAAACATTTCAAAAGCAACTGGCAGGCAGCCATCATCCTGCATAATCCTCTCGTGTACTTTAACACAATATTCCTCAATTAATTTTTCATGCTTAAGAAAATGAAAAACATTCATTTTTTCAAGTTTTTTTCCATGTACCTCTACGTCAGTTATGCAGCTGCCGCTAATGATTAATTAAAATCCTTGAGTTGCGTATCCTGCGCACAGGATACTTGACGAAACCATATGCTACGCGTTCTACACTGCTGCTGCTGCGTGTTGGCAAAACTTGTTGTTGATTTCTGTTTTTTTTTATTTGCATTTTCTTGTGCTTACATCTTGTTATAATTTTTGATTAATTAACTCATCATCAGTGGAAATTTTTCAATCCCTTCCTTGCTGCCAAATGAGTTTATGATGTTATTTAATCCATAAGAATTTTATATAAAAAAAAAACCAAAAAAAAGCAAAGAAATATGTTTTAAAAAGAGTGTTAAGCAAGCAATTTGGCTTGGTTGGAAATGGGTTGTAAATATCTTTAGAATCTCATGCTTCTTAATGATGATGGTAATCAAAAAATTCCTTTTTAATAAGCCATAGATTATGTATCCCTTTTTTCCTTGTTTTTATTGTTTTAAATGGCTTAGCAGTTTCTTAGAGCATAAATATAATTATAATTCAAATTACTTTCGGTCTTCTGGTAACCTTCTGCTAGTATACACTTCAAAGATAAAGCTTAATATTAATAATTTTCAAATGATTTCATTTTATTTATATTTATTATTTTTGTAAAATTTTTTTAACAAAGCTGTTCATTTTATACTACAGTTTGAATTGCTTTAGTAAAATTAGTAAAAATATTTTTGTTTTTCAATTTTTCTTATTTTGGTTTATTCATCAATTTGCATAACTTATTGAAAATATATTTTAATTTGAACAAGTCACTGAATTATAAATACGAATTTGTGTGGCTATATCCTGACCAAAACGCAAATTTGAAAAATTGAAAATCTTGCCATGTGAAAAGGGCGAATCTTTTCGTTTTTTTATCATAACTTTTCATTTAATGCAACTCATCAATTGGCATATTATTAAAATGTCTTTTATTTGAAACTACTATTTTATCTTGTACCAATAAAAAGTTATGGCAAAAAAACGAAAAAATTCGCAATTTTGGCATGACAAAATTTTAAATTTTTTAAATTCGCCCTTTTGGCAAGAAATATCCAACAAATCCACTTACGATTTTGGCACAGTTTACTTAAGGATAAACTGTATTCAAAAATGTAAAAAACGCAATTGTCAAAAATTACACATTCGACCCTACACATTCGACCCTTTGCGCCATCGGGAAATGATCGGGTTTTCGTTGGGTAAGTCCTAGAGAAAATATGATCATTGCCTTTGCATGCCCTTGTCATGCTTACCATACCAGGGTTTGCATTATCTAAATAGTCAATGTCCCTGATCATAGCTACATTATTTGTTCCTCATAACGAAATGACATCAGACAATGATCGAGATTTAATGAGAGAAACCCTATTATGCTCGGGCTCTGACAAGGCTATTGTCGGGTAAATAATACATGATCATGGACTGAGGTCAGTACATGATCAGGACACTGCGTTACAAGGACATTATGGGCCTCGTCATATCCCGATCATCTCAAATAATGACATGATCACTTCATGACCATGGCTCTACCAAAATTTCTACTAGGGTTTGTCATGATAGTGGAGAATTAAAGAGTAATATCCAAAATATTTTGTGAATTATAATAAATAAAAATGTTTATTAATCAAAATGAGGCTTGAATTTATCTCAATAAACATTTTTATAAGCGAATTGTAAAAATGTTCGGAAATTAACTTACTATTAAATAAATTTCAACAACATTATGAAAATGTTTATATAAAATTTACGTATAATTATTTTCACAATTGTGTTTACAAATATTGAAATATTTGTGAAACTATTATAAGAAAATGTTTTGAAATAAATGTTTTCCAATTATTTTTATACAATATTTTTAAAATGGTGATAAATAACCTACGTATTTTTATTTTTTCACGTATTTATTTGATGTCCGTTTAAATTCTGTATTTCTTGAATAAATTGTTTTGAAATAAACGTACTTCCAAATATTTTTCATCGCATATTGATAAAACTTGAAAACCCTCACTTATTTCTTTGTTAGTAAATGTATTCGTAAATTTCGATTCCAATTTTGAATATTGTTTAGAAATACATGTTCTTTCAAATACTTTTCAACGCATTTTGAGAGTGTTTGAAATATACTGACATAATTCTGTCGATTCCAATTTTGAATATAATTTTGAAATACGTGTTCTTCCAAAAACATTTCAACGCATTTTGAGAGTATTTTGAATATAAGTGCGTTTATAAGTTTTCAAACGCGTTTTGCAAATTGTGTACTATAGCAAAATGATATAATTTGAATAAATGTACATACAGATTTGTTTTAAGTCAAATTGAAAATATATTTTTTCTTTGAAAATTAAACTAATTTTGTGCATATTAGGAACATATGTTTTTGTTAATTTAATTGTGCTTATCTGTGGAACACAATTAACATTAACTTTAAAAATATGAAAATTACAAAGTGCACTCTGATGAAGGGCTGCTGCTGGTAGTGGGCTCTTATTTGATTCTGACCGCAGTTTGTCAACTGATGCTGGTGCTCCGCATCGGCGAAATGCCCATTTTTTCTGACGAAGATGTAGCGATGTATATAATGAAAATGTCTTGGGGCTTTCATTCATCATTGCTTTGTATGAACTCGCCATGGCGGTATGAGTACCATGGGTGCTGTTCCGACAGTGCACTCTGATCTAAAAGGATACCACAATGTCCCGAGTGCCTGCGAACTAACTAAAATACATTTTTTATATAGTTTTTTTTTAACTTACAACACGTTTTGAAACACATTAATAAAAACATACTTTAAAAACCTATCTATTGTTATTTAAAACAGGTATTATACGTTTTTAAATAAATGTTTACAAACATCAATAAAACACTTACAGTTTGCACAAAAATACACGAATAAATCATTCTGAATACAATATATAAAATCATATACAAAACGCATATAATTCATTTGGAAATATGCGTGTAAATCATGTTCAATTTAAGAAAATCGTAAACGTTAAAAACATGTTTAAAAAAAATAATGAAATGTTTATTTATACAGAAAAGCATACATGTACTTGTGAAGCTCATATACTTATCCTCAATATTGCTATATTTAAGACACGTTTTCAATAGAAAATCGTACACTTATATTCAATGAAATGTATGCATACAAAATGTGTATTTCCAAGCATAAATGTTTATTGGGCAGTGTTTTTAATATTTTTTTTCTTTTTTGTGTGTTTTACTTTTGTTATATTTTTTCTTAGTATTAATGCTTATTTTTTTTTATTTATCTTGTTTTTTTTCTGTTTTGGTTTTTGATTTTCTTCTGTTTTTGTATTTATCATTTGTATTTTAGTCTTTTATGTTTTTCCCGTTTTTCATTTCGTTTTTGAGATTGGATATGTGTTTTTGCTTTTTTTGTGATTTTGTTTTTTGCATTTGTTTTTGTGTTATTGTTTTTTTAGATTTTTGAATTTAATTTTTGCTTTTGTTTTTCTGTTTTTGTATTATTCTATTCTATTTATTTTTTGTGCGTATTTTTACTATTGTGTTTTTATTGTTATACCCTACACCTATGAGGTACAGGGTATATTAACTTTGTGCATATATTGTAACGCCCCTTAGGAGGCGTGTCCGGTATGGAAAAGTATATATATTCTTGATCAGCATCACTACCCGAGTCCGTTTAGCCATGTCCGTCTGTCTGTCTGTCTGTCTGTCCGTCTTGCTGTCTTGCTGTCCGAATACAGAATAACTTGAGAAATACTGATCAGAATGCGATGAAATTTCGTCTCAATATATTTTAGCCAAAAGTAGGAACTGAGTTTGAAAATGAGCAAAATCGGTCAACGGACACGCCCACCTCCCATACAAGTCACTTTTATATAACTCTTTCGAAACTAATATTTCGAAAAGTATTCAAGGTATAGTTATAAAATTTAAAACGTATTGTTAGAATTTACCTAAAAATATGTGGTCCAAAAATGGGCGTGATCCGCAGACTTTTTTTTTCATTATATCCCGGGTTTTCATAGTAAAAATTTGATCCGTAAATTATTAAAATCAAATCTATGAAAAATTAGCCTTTCAAAATTTTAAATATAGGCGTGGTCCGCCCAATTATATTTTTCAATTTTTTATTAGTTGTTTATACTTTTATATAAATTTTTTAATTTATGGGGATATAAGACGTAAATTTCTGATATATGAATAATATTCTGAGGGTGGGGAGGTTCAGCATAATTAAAAATTTAAAATTAAGGTATACAATTAAATATTCCTCATTAATATCTCCACCAAAGGTGTAGGGTATTCCATAGTCGGGCCCGACCGACTATAAAAATCCGCCCCATGTGACCGAACTTACCCATGTGACCTAACTTTCCCAACTCGTTTTTTTGTTAGTGTTATCCAATTTTTTTTATTTTATTTAGTTTTTATTGTTTTGTTGATCTTTGGTATTTTTTGTGCTTTTTTCCGTGCTTGTATTTATCTTTTATATTTTAGCCTTTTATATTTTCCCGTTTTTGATTTGCTTTTTTTTTTTTTTTTTTTTTTTTTTCTTGGGTTTTTTATTTTATTTTGAGATAGGGTTTGTATTTTTGCTCTTTTTTTTTGTCTATGCTTTTGTTTTTGCATTTATTTGTGTGTTATTGCTTTTTACGTTTTTGATTTGGTGTTTTGAATTTTTGTTTTTATGTTTTTGTGTTATTGCTTTTATATTAATTTTGTTTTTCCGTTTTTGTATTTTTCTTTTGTTTTTGAGTATTTTCTTTTGTTTAAGTGTATTTACTTTTGTGTTTTTGTAGTTGATTTTTATCTTAATTTTTTTTTGTGTTTTTGCTTTTGCTTTATGTTTTTGATTTCGTTTTTGTGTTCTTTCGTGTTTATACGTTTTTTTCATATCTCTATGAAATTTTTGTGAATGAGCAAAAACTCATTTTGTTTTTGTTTTTATTGTTGTGTTTACTTTTAACTTCTGCTTCTATTTATATTTATGTTTCATCCTTTTATATTTTAGCTTTTACATTTTTGTTTTGTATTTGCGTTATTATTTTTTGATTTTCTTTGTGGTTTTGCATTAATTCTTTTGTGGGATTGTTATTTTTTATTTTTGATTATGTGTTTTTGCTTTTGTTTTTCTGTTCTTTGTTTTTATGTTTTCCGTTTGTTTTTATTATTTTGTGTGTATTTGCTTTTGTTTCCATACATAAATATATTTTCTTTTATTTTTAATGTTGTTTTTTTTTCTTTCGTGTTTTATTGTTTTACTCGTGATTTTGCTTTTGTTTTATGTTTTTATTTTTCCTTTTGCGTTTTTGCTTTTAGGTAACTAATTTAGGTAACTTATTCGTGTTTTATTGTTTTACTCGTGATTTTGCTGTTGTTTCATGTTTTTATTTTTGATTTTGCGTTTTTGTTTTGTGTAACTTATTTACTCCAAATAAGGATGAGATATACATTTGGATTTTTTTTTATATTTTCCAACCACTACGTTTAGAGAGATGCAGTGTTTCAAATATTTTAAAAATGGTTTTCGTTTTAAAGCTAATAAAACAACCTTTGTAAAAATTTAAAGAAAACTCTTTATGTAAATGTTCATGCCATATTAATAATCTGAATTCCAAAGTACTTTTTTTATTAAAATTTTGAACATAATATTTTGTTAGAAATTTTTATATATATAAAATAAAGATTTTCAAGTACTTGTATCATTCATTTTTTTATTTCAAGTAAAATATGTTTATACTTAGCTAAATCTATTAAAATATCTTAAATATTTCCTTTTACTTGCAGAACCTTTCGCTGGAAATTCAACAACTCCGGCGAAACACTTGATGTTGGCAGCGAACGTTTCAGTGTCAATGGCAGTCGTAGCCTCTTGAAATATACACCCGTCACGGATCAGGTCAGTCAAATATTGAAGCATAATTTTGTTTTTCTTTTGACTATAACATTTATTTTCTTTTCACTCATTCGTGCAAATCAAACAGGATTACGGCACATTGTCGTGCTGGGCCGTTAATGAGGTGGGCACACAAAATCAACCATGTCTCTTTCAAGTGGTGCTGGCCGGTAAGTTTTAACAATAATACATTTGATTACACAAATATGCTGCCGTCAAGTCAACTGTCATTTGCACTTAAATCAATTTGTACAAACAAGAAAGAAAAAAAATAGAAAAAACCAGAAAACTTTCCGTACATTTTCCCTACATTTGATAGTGTATTTGCACATTTCTTATATAGTTTTTTTTTTCTTTTCTTATTTTTCTACTTCCTTGTTTTTCCTCTGAATTGCTGCTTAATTTCCTGTGCAAATACAACTTCAAATTGACCCATATTCTAACACTGACAATAATACTCTATTCTTCTGTTCTACCCACCCACCCACATTTCTTGCCACAGCTCTTCCCAACTCGGTCATCAATTGTTCGGTCTACAATCATACGGATCTGGGCGTGGACATCCAATGCATACCGGGCTATGATGGTGGTCTGCCGCAAGTATTTGTTCTGGAAATGTTCTCAACACGCACCGGCTTCACTAGGTGAGCATTTTAATGAATTCATTTTTAGTAGTTTGAATTGGTTTGGGTTGGTTCAATTCTAACATTCTTTTTTGTATTCTTACTACTTTGTTTCCATACTACCTACTCACTGAGCTATCAACTAAAATTTTTTGTTTGCTCAGCTCTTTCGTTTCTATTGCAATGTCTGTGTTAGTCACGTGCCGTATTGCCATGGCATAGCGTGACACGAGAAAATATTGTTCTTGCTACACGATAGTTGAGTGATAGTTAATTGAGAGTGTGTTCAATGTGTTGATTTTAGCAAAAGTTTTAATAGAATTTAAAGTGGTTGTTCAGAGAAATGTCTATGTGTCGCAAGTGACAAAATAAAAAGAAAATGCTTCGCACCAAGTTATTGTCAATTAAAGTAGTTGACAATATACAGAAAAAATAATCGACGTAAATATAGCAAACGACATTAATTACATTCATTAATCAATCTAGCAATTAAATTCAATATTTTAATAAAAAAATGTTATATTCTTCTTAGTTTCCAAATAGGTTACTAAGTTCAATATGGATTGTAAGTTTTTAAAATTGTTCATTTATGCTAAGAACATTTTTGGTTATAATTTGGGGTAGGATCGACCGGATCGCACCAAAATTTGAAGAATCCAAAAATCGAATAACATTAAAAGTAGAGCATTAATGACATTTAATAAACCACGGCGGGTGATAGAATTAAAGTAGAGATAGCATGTTATGAATTGGATTGGTAAGGTATTCTTATTCACTTAAAATATAGAAAATATTACTTTAAAATTTGTTCATGTATAACTTTTATAAAGGCAACAGAAAATGATTGGGCATATTGATCACTTAAAGTTCAACTAAGATATGCGTCATTGGATATTTTTTTTGTCAAATTGGATCTTTTTAAGACCTTTCGAATATCCAACTACATAAAAAATCCAATAACGTAGTTTGCTTCTGGGAACATTATAAAAAATTATCATTCTATGTAATCAAGGTTCGAACATAAGGTCACATCATTTAAAAATGGAGTTAATTGAAAACATGAAAAAATAAATTCATATTTAGGATTTTATAAAAAAATGATAGAAGCAGGAACCACAATGAACAGAATCAGAATCGAAACCGAAACCATTTCGATTTTTGAAATCGTAAACGGAACCGTTATTAAAAAAATGAGTAAAACTGGAATAGGAACAACAATTTGTTTGATTGAAAACGGAATAGGAACCGGAACCACTATTTTAAAAATCTTTGAACCAAGTCGAAAACCGATAATCCAAAGGTTTTTATAGACCCTGGATAAAAGAATATTTTTTGAAGTACTAGCTATATCTTACAACTTTATGTCGAGATTAACGTTTTTTTATTATATCCCAATAAATATAAATTTAAAAAATGTCTATGTCTATTATTTCCAAAGGAAGAAATCAGAACCCGTACAGACGCCTGGCTACGGGCCTGTGCTATATGATGTACCTTTGTCAATAGTTATTAAATTTTGGTTGTGCCATTTAATATCATATTTTTAAAAATAGTGATCAAAGCTGACATTAGGTCCATGTTTCTGCTAATATAGGTAGTATTCCGTCACATTTCACATGGAATTACTCTATCAGACCAGGCCTTAACAACAGTTAAAGAGTCAAAAACAGGACCAAACTATTCCATAATATCTTTTAGCCTGATATCTTTAAATCCAATGACTAGAAACCCAAGTAGTCAAATTCGACTTGCAAGGCGATCTCGCTAATTGTTATGATATTTTGGTTCCGAATACTACTTATGTTTAGAAACAAAATTAGAAAATTTGAGTACCCTACGTTCAGTATCTTCCGACTTATATGATTAAAACTCCGAAAAAAGGCGGATTCAATTAAATCGGCAATGGCCATGTGTATTTTAAAACAACAAGGTTCTTCCAAAAGGCTAAACAAATTTCTTGATGATTTTTTTAGATTTTTGATTGAAATGTCCATGAATATTTGTGGGGGCAATTCAATATTATGTATTTAATAAAATTTCATAAAACTTGGATTCAAAGGCTGCTCTACTTTTTTGGATTTTGCAAAACAATGTCTTTTATTTTTGTCCTTTTTTATATTTGTCCTCTTATATTTTACTACTAAATTAAATTTTTGTTGGGAGATTTTATGTTAAAATTACAACAAATATTTAAGACCACCGCGTTATAGGAAACGTTTTAACACACATAAATTCTTGTATCAAAGTTTAAATTGTTGGATTTACATTTTTTTTCTGTATGAACGCTTAATAAATTTGGATTATTTGTTTTTATTTGTTGCGAAAACAGAAAAATCTAAATTTGTCTCTGAAAAAATTAGGAGAACTGGACGTAAAGTGGGTCATGGGTAATGTGGGAAATTGATATGTTTGGACATGTTTTTACACTTAATAAAAATAAAAACAATTACTTTTTAATGGCATCAACTTTTTCATCAATTATTAAAATAACATTTAAACCTTTTTGTTGTAGTATTTAAATAGGACAAAACAATTGCAAAAAATTAGAAAATTATATACGGTAGATCAGAGACATTAATTAAAAAATTGTCATTTCGGACGGAACAAAAACAGAAGTACATTTCAAGGTTCATATAGAAATGCCAAAAGTCAGCGAATTTTGCTTAAAAAATATTTATTTTAATTATTTTAAAAAATAGCTGAAGTCATGTGCTTTATTTGTATATTTACACATTGTTTCCAAAGTTTATAGTTTTTTTATAATAAATCACAGAAAAATTCCAGTCATGACAAAAATTTCTTTCTTTTTCTAAAAATTCTTTTTGCGTACATTTTTTTTTTTGTTAAATTAGAAAAATAGCTGACTAATTTACTTTATTTTTGTATATATAGAGTTTCTTCTTACAGTTTATAGTTTTTTCTTAATAAATCACAGAAAAATTTCGGATGTTCTGTATGAAAATTTGCACTACGATTTTTACTAAAAATAATTTTATATCATAAAATATTAATAATAATTATTACGTAATAAAAAGTGATGTACGATTCGAATATCCAGATGTTTTTTAATTTTTATTTTTTCCTTTTTTCTGAAAAAAAAAAATGTTTTGATCAAGGATTGAAACCGTAACCGAAATCGAAACCGATATCCGTTTAAAACCGTTTCATTTTTAAAACCGAAACCGTAACCGAAACCGTTATACGAAAATCAGAAATAAACCGATATCCAAAATCGAAATAAACGGTTTCGGTTGTATACCGGTTTAAAACGGTTTTTAAAAAAGTATAAAAAGAAACAGAAAAAAATATTTTCTTTAAATAGAAGATCTTACATACAAGACATGTTTTAATGTCATTTAATATAATTTGGAGTTACCGAAATAAAAATTTCTTGTTGAACAAAAATATTCACGTTTCTTTTTGAGAGACAATATTTCCAAAACAACGGTCTTTGGTATAAAATTTGTTTTTTTTTTAGCGGCAGAACAAGAGCAAGTTTTTATCATTTTAATGTATTTATTATGTTTTTAAGGTAATAATGAAATTCAAAAGAATTCATGATATTACTATATATTGAACAACAAGGAACAATGGAAAGCGTGCAAAATATTTATGAAGATGTGTGTTTTTATTTTTTTTAAGGCTAATGAATATAAGCATATTAAAAAAAAGGTCTATGAAGCACTTTTGAAGCGGTAAATAGCTTCAAAAGTGCTTCAAAAGTCGCTTCAAAAAGATAAAATAGACAAAACAATGTTTTTTTCTCTTTTATTCGCTACGCTAGTTCTTACATCGATTGTGGGTAAGCACTGTGCTATGCTCATTTTTATTTTTGTTTTACTTTTATACATAGTTTTTTTGTTCATTGTAAAATCATGAAGTTTTTCTTAAGTTAAGTTCTATGTGCATAATTTCATTTAACTTATAAAACCAAAAAAAAAAATATATGAACATTTTCACAGTGTACCACATTTAGCTGATATTGCTTTTTGTGTTTTTGTTTTCACAAATCTGCTTTTGATAAAATTTTTGGCGGGACTTTTTTTACCACAAAGAAAACTCATTGTTGTTGCCAACTAGATAGCTGTACTAGATACATACATGTAGTGTGGTGCCATTCGACTGTCTGTTGTCATGCGTTTGTCCGTTGTCATGCGTCTGTTGCCATGTGATGATACAGGATAGCAACGAAGAATTGTCGTTGTGAAAGTGTGTGTATGCGCATCGTAATTCGTTATTGAAAACAGAAATATGACTACACGAAATATTCCTTATTTTTATTATGAATGTATATGTTCATTTTATTATCGCCTTGAGATTTTAAATTGTCTTTGAATTGTTTAAAATTATAAACATCTTAGTAACTACTTAAGAAAATACGAAAAATTAAGTGCAAATACTCCTAGTCAAAAATTATTAAGTGACAATAGACACAGGTGTAGTTGCTGGGCGTCAACTTCGTACTTTTTAAGTATACATTATGCAGATATTGCAGTTCACTGAATTGTGGAAATTTCCTTTCTTTGGATGGGTATTGTACAAAATTCTTCTTATTCTTATAAAGTTCAAGAATATTTACCTATGCATTCTTGTTGATCTAGTTTAAGGTTCGCTTCTCGGCTCTCTTCTGCAATTCAGATCATATCTGAGGTGAAGTCAAAATGTTGCTTTTTATTGGTTTGTGGTCACGATTGAAGTTTTTTTTATTGGCGAAATCAATTAAATAATTCATATAACACAATAGTTGCACTGACATTACGTTTGTTGCTTAAATTACGTTTCCCACTTTATCCCCGAAAATTATTCTTACTTTACCCCAATATCACAATTTGAACATAACTTAGCACCATATAAACAATGTTAGATTATTTCCAAATCAGTTTTTATTTCAAAAGATATACAATATTCGATCATTTTAAACACAACCAGCACTCTTAAACATTTTTTTCACTTGGTTCGAAGGCATTGAAAATTATGAAATATTTTATACAAAAACCGAAATCAAAACCGAAACCGTAACATGGAACCGGTATACCGAAACCGTTTCGTTGTAAAAACTTTAAACCGAAACCGTAACCGAAACCGAAACGCGAAAAAAACCGAAATCGAAACCGTTATTCGTTTAGGTTTCAATCCTTGGTTTTGATATTTATTTACGCCTTTGGTACTCAAAGTTGACAGATTTAAATTAGCTGTTAAATAATTTCTAGAATTACTAGGAATTCTAAGTTTACATTTTTGAAAATGCCGAGGAAATTCTGCTTTAGAAACAGAGTACTAAACTCTTTAAAAAAATTTGTTAGCTCCATATGATAATAAATGTATCTTTTTGGTTACGTACGTGACAATAGGACACCGTTATACAAAAATCTAAATTTGTCCCTGATTTTAAATTCAATGCTTATTTTTAAGCTTTAGAAATATTAATTAAGGTTGTCTGAAAAAACAAAAAATAATATTTTTTATCTGTATTTCTTTCAAACTAGTTTATTTGGTTAGGGGAGACCGGGGCTAAGTCGACACTTATTTTTTCAAAGCTAATTTTGACCACCATATCAATGACATAGGATAAAAATAATAATACAGTTGGATAAATTGATTCATTAGCTAAAAATATTTCATAAGCTGTAAAGATTTTCAATATTTAGTTTCCACGAAACAAATGCAAATGCCACACAACCTCAAACCTGCTTCTGAAAATAGGCTGGGCTAAAGTCAACACTACCCACTTTTCTCGCAAATGCACATTTTTGCTGATATCTTTCAATTTGATTAAATTATATATTTCAAGATAAATCTATTCGTGCTATTTTTTTGCGGTCCCGCGAAATTGTTTGACATTTTATCTATTTTTTGCAATAACTTCTAAAATCATGGTCAAATAATTGACAAGTTTCTTTGTATTGTAAGAATGGACTATTTTGTAAAACTGATAGAACAAAAAGTTTTATAAATTGTATTATCGCAGAATCTACTTTGACCAAATACTTATGTGTCGACTTTACCCCACGAGACTTAGTCTAATATTATTGGCATAAAAATGCGAATTGAATGGAAAAATAAAATGAAAATCAACACGACATGATAAGTGAACCTCTTACTACATAAAACACACAACAAAATATATAAATAATCAAAAATTTAAAGCCAAGTACAAGTTTACTGCGTTATCAATATCTAACTTTTGGAGTGAAAAAACACATTTTATTACATAAAAACTGAAGTTCCAGCCCAAAATGGATTTCTCTTTTTTGGTAACAGTGGCACCTAATGTTACGTGTATAGTATCAATTTGAAGTTGATC
Source organism: Dryomyza anilis (assembly GCA_951804985.1). Taxonomy (NCBI): domain Eukaryota; kingdom Metazoa; phylum Arthropoda; class Insecta; order Diptera; family Dryomyzidae; genus Dryomyza; species Dryomyza anilis. The sequence goes on along the minus strand of OX638131.1, from coordinate 84,071,959 downwards.
TGACATCCCAATCGCGTTTTAAAGCAAAAAGTTGTCTCCCCTACTCAAAGTACATGGAAAATTGGAATATTTAAATTTTGTATATATAGCCGCGGTAGCTCAATGGTTAGTGCGTTGGACTGCGAGCCGAAAGGTCCCCGGTTCAAGCCTGGACTGGGGCTAACAACATCTTTTCATGGTGAGAGAGCTCGGCCTAAGGACTGTAGTGCCAAACTATTATTATAATATATCGTTAACGGAAATGAATTGTTTTTTTTTCAGATATTTAAATTCACATATTTAAGATACCAAATTCATCGTTATTTCAAAGATTTGAGCATTTTGAATTTTTCGGTCGTGGTTGACGTTTTGCTGGAAATACCCAAAAACTGAATTTTAGTTAGCAAGTCAAAGAAGTTTTATCTTAAAATTTGAAAAAATTTAAAAATTAATTAATTACAAAAATAATGTATACGTTATTATTGCATAGAGTTGGAAACATTTTATAAATTAAAGAAAAGAGATGATTGTACATAGTCTAGATACACTTATGGATAAAGATATAAAGGGTTTTTCAAATGGGACGCTACAAAAGTAGAGCGACAGGGACAGCAAACGACGCCATATTTCTTGCCGCTCTTTTGACATTTCTCTTCAGTAAGGTTTGCCATTTCATGATGGAAAGATATACGAATTCGAAATTCAGTAGTAAATTTTAATAATTTCGACTAATTCTTGGCACGTATATCTTTCCATCATGAAATGGCAAACCTTACTGAAGAGAAATGTCAAAAGAACGGCAAGAAATATGGCGGTGTTTGCTATCCTTTTGCTCTACTTTTGTAGCGTCCCTGTTGAAAAACCCTTAAAAAAAACGTTTGTAGCGCTCTTATTGAAAAACCCTTTAAATTACGGCCTAAATTGTCCAAGATTAGTTTAATTAACAGTGACAGATGCAAACAGATATATATATATATATTATTAGGATCAAGATATATATATTTTTTTTCAATTTGAGTTCATTAATATTTAGAGTTTTTGAAAATTAAATAAATGCAAACTTTTCTATTTGAAAATGCTGTTCAGCTACCATTTAGTTTTTATATAATTTAAAAACAAACAAAAAAAAAATCAAATTGGCATTAAACATTGAGAAATTATCTGCCATTTACAAAATTTCATATATTATAACTTATAAAACATAAAAAATAATCTCTAAATAAAGATACGCATATTGACATTGACTGCAATGCATAAAATCAATAGACTCTTGTTTCCCATAACAAATTCCCAAGGCTTTAATTATTTTGATGTTTTGCCTGAATTTTCTATTTTTTTTTTTTTGCAAATACATTAAACGGCAATACACATGCTATATATACATCTGCATATATTTACATTTCACTATACAAAAACTCATCTGCATATAGTTCATAATAAAGATATAAAATTTTACGAGGTACCCGCAGAGAATGTACCGTCAAAACATATGGATGCCGTATATTTTTGATATAGCAATATCAAAAAAAAAACAAGAAAAAATACCAAATAACATATATTGTTTGTGGGTAGTAAACGGGTGCAAAAAGCAATACAAATAATGATAATACATGTGAAGGAAAAAATAAAATAAAAATACTATAAAAATACAACGAAAATACAAACAAAATCGCATAGTATCTATAGCCAAAAATGAGAAAAATGTACAAAATAAACAAAAAAAAACTCAAGGCAAATAACGCAAAATGTAACGTAACATAACCTAACGTAATATAATGTAACGTAACGTAAGCGCATGGATGTAAAAATCTAAAATTTATGCGTTTGTACTGCGAGTGTCGATGCCATTTCCATTTCCATTACGGTAAGGGGTCGGTCTGTGGACTGAGCTCTGGGAGGAGGGCTTGGTGTTATCGAAAAAGCAAACATTTGTGAAAATCAAATTCAAATTGAGGTCATGATTGAAAAGACGTAAAATCGCATGGAGATGCAAAAGACAGCAGAGGATAATGTGAAAGATATGCAGAAGAGGGCAAAGTCTTAAGTAGAGAAAGGGTCTTATATGGTTTTGTTTGGTTATTTATTTTTTCTCTTTGTGTTATTTGTTTATTTGTCTGATTGCTTCGTGCGAGTTAAAGGCTAAAACGCATTGACGCTTTGATTTTTCAGCGATAACATTTGAATGGCATTTTCAATTGGGGTTTTTGGCTTTAAGTTTGATTACACAAAGCTGCAAGTCACATCACTGTAACCCCAACATTGTAAAGAACATGCATACTATTGGGATGGCTTAAATACATATGCCATAAATACAAGTTATATGTATTGTGAATGCAGCTAAGTGTGGCAATATTCGAAATGGTAACAATTTTTGTTTCGCTTTTTTTATTTTAAAGCATATTTAAAATGTACTTAAAAATTGATTGCATAAATTTATGGTGACTTCTTGGAAACTCGGAACAATAATTTGAGAAACACTTGTATGACACTTAAGCGAAATCGAAATAGTTTTATTATTATGCTTTTTACTTAAGCATGTCTTAAAAATGTTTTTTGATTTTTTATTTTATATTTAAAAATTATTACATAATGAAAAAATATAAAATAAAGGAGCAGCCACCGAAATATCAGCCAACGAACTTTAGAATAGAAAAATGCGTAGACTATTTCTGTAAATAAAAATTTAAATATATTGAGAGCCAATCAAAATTTTGTTCGACCTTCGAAACAATGCCAAAATAATTCTTAATAATTTTGTCTTTCTCATAAAAATTAACAACCATAATTGATTTTTGTAGTCATTTCATATATTAACAATTAAAATCACATAGAATTCGATGCACACAACTAAGGTGATTAAATTCAATTTAAATACTTTTATTTTGCATTCATAAATCGAATTCTGAAAGAGCAAAAATAAAATTCAACATATTGAAAATTCATTGTGGGTTCGAACGAATGCTAGAAGAATTTTTTATTCGAGAACATGACAAAATGCGTAATTATTCTAAATCTAAATATTGCTTAATTAATATTTTTGATAATTTGAATACATTGTTAATTTTTTTTTCAATAATTTTGGCAGATCGACAATTTTAGTAATTCGTTAATTTAATAAAACCCAAATTTTATTAAAACGATAAGCTTTAAAAATCGATAGTTTTGCCAAATCGATTATTTTACTAATTTGATAATTTTTTAAATCAATTATTTACCAAATTAATTATTTAACTAAATCGATACTTTTTTTAAATCGAAAATTTATCAAATTTATTTTTAAAATAAATCGATTTTTTAACGAAATAAATAATAAAATTTTCTTATCGATGATTTTACAGAATCGATTTTTTATTAATCGATAATTTTGTAAATTTGATATATTTTCTTATCGATAAATTTTCTTATACAAAATTTTTCGTATCGATTATTTTACAACATCGATAATATTGCTTAATCGGTGTCTATTTTTATTCAATATTTTTTTGGAAATCGTGAATTTTTGCAAATCGATAATTTAACTTAATTGATAATATTACAATAACAAAAATGTTACAAAATTGATATTTTTATTAAATCGATAGTTTAATCATATTGATAATTTTACTAATTCGATTTTTTTTCTTAATCTATAACCAATATATTCCTAAATCGTATATTTTACTAAATCGATTATTTAAATATAAGAATAAGTTTCTTAAACGATTATTAAACTAAATAGAAAATTTATTAAATCGATTTTTAACTAAATCGATAAGTTTTAAAATCGATTATTTTTAAATCGATTATATTACTAAACCGATAATTTTTAAATCGATTATTTAACTAAATATTTAATTTTATAAATCGGTTATATAACTTAATTGGTAATTTTAACTAAATCGGTATTTTTTTTATTTTTAAATTCGTTTATTTTTCCTAACGTCAATTTAACTAAATCAAAAAAAAAATATATTTTCGATAATTTTGGAATATCGATGATTTTACTAATTCTAAAAATTTCCAATATTTTATTCAATCGATAATCTTGTCAAATTGATAGTTTTACCAAATCGATATTTTTACTAAATCAATATTTTATTTAATCGAGTATTAAACTAAATCAATATTTTTTTAAATCGATCATTTTATTAAATCGATAATTTTCTAAATCGGCTTTTTAACTACATAGATAATTTAGTAAATCAATAACTTTTTATCGATAAATTTAATAAATCGATATTTTTTCAATCGATAAACTATTAAATTTTTTTTTAAGAATAATGTTCGCATCAATAATGTTTCTTATCAGCAATTATGCTAAATCGATTATATTATTTAATCAATAACTGTGTTAAATTGATACTTATTATTAAATCTAGTATTTGATAAATGTGTATTTTTAAAAGGAAATTTCTTAATTGATATTTTTATTTTTTCGATAATTATTTAATCAATAATTTTACTAAATCGTAGATTTTTTAAATCAATATTTTTTCTGATATGTAATTTTACTAAATCGATAATCTATTATTGCGTTAAATCGATTCTTTCACTAAATCGATAATTTACTAAATCGATATTTTACTAAATCGGTCTTTTTTTATATTTATAGTTTTAGCAAATCGGTAATTTTAATAAATCAAAAATTTTCATAAATTCAAAAAATTTTTTTTTTTTGATAAGTAGATAAAATTTCATAATTGATATATATGCTTTATCGATAATATACATAAATTTATAATAATTTATGTTATTGTGAGAATAGACTATTTAACAAATTGAGTCGAATGAAAATAGTTTATTAAAAAATCATTTTTTTATTATTTCAAAACATATTGATCTATGTTATAAAATTATTTTTTAGAATACTCGAAATTTTTAATATAATAACAAAGGTATAAAGATTTTTCAATTTTTATAATTTAAATTTTTATAATTAGTCGTCTAACAAAATTTTCATAATCAACAAAATTTAACATATTACAGAAACAAAAAAATATATCATAACTCATAAAATAAAAAATGTGTCTCTTCAAAAGTTATGAATTTACCCAGTCTATAATTTTCACATATTTCATTGTCTACTTTGCACTTTGCGCCAACTTTCAGATTCAATCTAACCAACCCAGAAGAGCCGCAATTTTCCTTGGAAAATCTCGATGCACTCACATCAATGATGACGCAGGAGAACAACTCGCTCAAGGTGCGCATCTACTCGTTCAATCAAAAAGGACGCAGCCCATCGTATCCGATACATGATTTCATAATTGGCTCTACATCATACAAGACAGGTGAGTGAGTTTGTCTTCAGATTGCGCCAGCTGTTGGTCTTGTCGGAGTGTCAGGCAGTTTCTTTGTTCCATTTCCTTTATTTTTTTTTGCCTTGTGACATCGTTGGTTGTCAGACTGTTACTGCTGCTCCTGTTGTTACTTTTGCTCCTTCTCTAAAGTAGCGGCACCACTAGCAGTAGCAGCAGTAGTTGCAGCTCTTGTAATACGATTTCACTTGGTGTCCCTTGTGATTGATTAGGTTTCCCACCGAAGGTGCACTGTTTTAAAATTAAATCAAAACCACCACTGTGCGGTAGTAGGTGATCGGTCTGATGCACATTTTGATTAAGTGTTTACATTGTTATATTTTGAACATTTATAAATGGGGAAATTTTGCTAATGAAAGCGTGAATTTTATTTGTATGTTTAAAAAATATTATAAATTTTTTAGACCTTTTTATTTTTATATAATATATATTAATATTATTATTATTTAAATTTATTATTAAAAATGTAATATATATGAAGTATTTTATAATTTATTAATCGACTTTTAACCTGCTAATCAAATTTTAATAAATTAATCGATAGATTTTATATATTATAAATAAAAAAAAAGTATGGGATATCTTTTAAATATACGAAATTCATTGAGTTTTATGTCATTAATGGTTTTGGATTTATATAATCATTTTTCACAAAAATAAATTTAATCGTTCTTATTTATCGATTGTCCAAATTTATTTGTAATTTATCCATTTTTTAAAAAATGAATTTATATAATTTCGTATTAATTTTTACAAGACTTTTTTTCTATAAAATCAATACTATTATTAATCGATTTTTTAAATTTCTGATTTATTGTTTTTCTAAAAATTTATTCATTTCCAAAAATTTATCGATATTCACAAAATTAAGAGGTTCAATTTTTAATTTGCTTTATTTATCGATTTTTGACAAATTAATCGATTATAATTAAATTTATTGATAAAAAATGTATGATATATATTTACAAAAAAAAAAACTTTTACTATTGATTTCAAACTATTCTAATTCTTCCGACTAAATCGATTTAAATTTTAAACCTTTTGAAATAAGTAAAAACTATTTATTTGAAAATTTAAAATAATTTAATTAATCGATTTTCGATGAATTGTTCATTTTTATAAATTAATCGATTAATCGGTTTTCAAAATTTTTCAAAAATATTTAATATATAAAAATATATCAATATTCAGAAAATTAATTTGTTTGATTTATCAATTTTTAAATGATTAATCAATTTTTAACAAATGAATAGATTATTATTAAATTCATGGTGATTGATTTTTATAAAAACATAATTTTACTAATATCATCGATTTCTTATTAATTTATCGATTTCTTTTGTCCTAATTGATTTTATCTAAATTCATCGTTTTTAACTTAATTTATAGAGTTTTTTTTGATAATTAATCGTTTTTAACATAATTAATCGATTTTAACTACATTAAACATTTCAAAAAAAAAATGTTTTTGTGTTTTATTTTTTTATTTTCTGTTTTAATATTCTTACAAATTAAAATTATTTCATCATTATGAATTTATCGAATATTCGAATCAAATTTAGGGTTACTAAATTTCTTGATTTTTCAAAAAGTTATTGTTTTTTTCGGAAATTTCCAAACATTTATTGATGTTTCTAAAATTTATTGATTTTTCGAAAATTTATTGATTTTTCTAAAACTTATTGGTTTTTCGATTATTTATTGATTTTTCGAAAATTTATTAATTTTTCTAAAATTAATTATTTTTTCTAAAATTTATTGATTTTTCCAAATTTATCGATTTATGCAAATTTTATTGATTTTTCAAAAAAATTATAGTTTTATTTTATTCATCGATTAATTCAAATTATCTATCTACGAATTATTCGATTTCTACAAATAATTTGAATTATAAAAATGTGTTATTGCTTTATTTATCGATTATATTTTTGTCGAATTTAATTTTACCAAACTAATCCATTTTCCAAAAATTATTGATTTTTCCAAAATTTATAGATATTAAAAATTTATTTTTTTATTTAATTATTTATTTATTTATTTATATTAACATTTTATTCGATCTTTTAATCGATTTTATTATGTATTTATCGATTATTCGATTTTCACAATATATTTTTTTTTTGTAATATTTATATAAAATATCTCATAAATATAAACTTATTGGCTATTATAGCTGAGTTTAGTTTTACAAAATTTATCGATTTTAAATATTGCATTAATATAAATTTCATATATTGATTTGTAAACTGAATTGTAGACTAATTCGTATGTTCCTATTCGTATTTTAAAATATCAAAAAATATAGATATTTAATATATTTTCAATTCAAACCCACGAATATATTCAATTTTTGTTCTAAATTTTATATACAAAATGTTACACAAAAATACTGATTTAAAACCAAATCACTTTTCAACCAACAGCAGCGACAACAGCTATGTAACAAAATATTTATGATCAAATATTCTAATCGAAATTTCTTTTCTATTTTTTATCATTCCACTGCTATTTACCAAACTGTTGATACCTGATGACTACGGATGTCACAACAATTTTTGAACCTTCAACGTTTGTTCACCCCACGTACATTGAAATTATTATACGCCCCCCTCCGTCCCACATTAAACGGATGCGTGGTAAATATCTGGTTGTTGTGCAATGTTGTACTTGTTGTTGTCAACACAACCATGATTTATGATATAACTAATCGATTGTGATGCAAACTGCCAACAACGAAACAATCAAACAACAACCTCAACCACAAAAACACAATAATGCCAACAACTACCTCAACAACAAATAACGTAACACCGGAAAAATTATTGTTTCATATAAAACACACACATGCACCACACAAATGTTATATGTGAAACGATGTCTATCGCACATATATCACACACACAGACGATGATGTATCACTCACACTGTCACCCGTCATCGTCGGCAGCGTTCTCACAATTGTTGTCATTAGTCTCGCAATTGCTCTACGGATATTCATCGTAACGTTTCTGCATAATTTGCGTCGCAATCGTCAGAACGGCGGCAAGGCAACCGTCACCGGTGTCGGCGGCGTCACACAGTCGAGTGATGTTTTCAAGGTAAGTTGTCGTCGTCGTTTAGGGTTTGCTGTTGACAGTTATTGATGAAAAAATTGTTTTCAATTGACGGCGTGTTTTTTTTTTGTATTTTTCCTGATTTTTATTATTGGTATTTTGTATTTTTTTTTTAATTTTTCGAATTTTTCTTTATCATCATCGTCTTCTTCTATTTCTAATTATTCTTTTTCCTCTATTCCTTTGTCGTCATTTCGCCTCTACTGTTGTCCACCTCATTTGACACTTTGATTGCTCTCAGAAGAGCGCTGGCAACATGGAGAAACCTCGCTGGCAACACACGGATATTAAAACAAAATCGTCGTCGGAGGACCTGGTCGAGGATGAGTGTGACCCAGATGTCATACCATCGCAATACGGTAAGAGTAATTTAAAGATTTAAATAGATTTTTACTAAAATAATATATTTTACTCCAGTAAATAGTTTATTAATAAATAAATATTTTAAAAACGTATTGATTTTTATAAAATTAATCGATTTTTACTAAATGGATTGATTTTCACAAAATGATTAGATTTTTAGAAAACTTTTAGATTTTTAAAAAATAAAACGATTTTTACAAAAATTAATCGATTTTTACAAAATTAATCGATTTTAAAAAAATTAATAGATTTTAATAAAATTACTCGATTTTAACAAAATTAAGCAATTTTTACAAAATGAATCGATTTTTACAAAATTAATCGATTTATAAAAAAAAAAATACAAAATTAATCGATTTTTACAAAATTAATCGATTTTTATAAAATTATTCGATTTTTATAAAATTATTCGATTTTTACAAAAATAATCTAATACAATTAATATTCGATATTTACAAATATTAATCGATTTTTACAAAATTATTTGATTTTCTAAATATCAATCGATTTTTAAAAATATGAATCAATACTTTCAAATATTAATCGATATTTTCGAATATTAATCGATTTTTATAAATATTAATCTATATTTATAATAATAATAATATGGCGCTACAGTCCTATAAGAACTTTGACCGACTCTCTCACCATTTTGAGCTGTGCGTGTTATATTTGTAATCAAAGTGAAATTATATTTTATAATGTAAATATAAACAAATATTTATCGATAGTCAATATTTACAATTATTTATCGATAGTCGATATTTACAAATATTATCGCTTTCACAAAATTAAACAATTTTTAGAAAATTTACCAATTTTTACAAAATTTACCAATTTTTACAAAATTTATCAATTTTTACCAAATTGATCAATTTTTACAAAATTTATCAATTTTTACAAAATTTATCAATTTTTACAAAATTTGTCAATTTTTACAATATTTATCAATTTTTACAAAATTTATCAATTTTTACAAAATTTATCAATTTTTACAAAATTTATCAATTTTTACAAAATTTATCAATTTTTACAAAATTTATCAATTTTTACAAAATTTATCAATTTTTACAAAATTTATCAATTTTTACAAAATTTATCAATTTTTACAATATTTATCAATTTTTACAAAATTTATCAATTTTTACAAAATTTATCAATTTTTACAAAATTTATCAATTTTTACAAAATTTATCAATTTTTACAAAATTTATCAATTTTTACAAAATTTATCAATTTTTACAAAATTTATCAATTTTTACAAAATTTATCAATTTTTACAATATTTATCAATTTTTACAAAATTTATCAATTTTTACAAAATTTATCAATTTTTACAATATTTTTCAATTTTTACAAAATTTATCAATTTTTACAAAATTTATCAATTTTTACAAAATTTATCAATTTTTACAAAATTTATCAATTTTTACAAAATTTATCAATTTTTACAAAATTTATCAATTTTTACAAAATTTATCAATTTTTACAAAATTTATCAATTGTTACAAAATTTATCAATTTTTACAAAATTTATCAATTGTTACAAAATTTATCAATTTTTACAAAATTTATCAATTTTTACAAAATTTATCAATTTTTACAAAATTTATCAATTTTTACAAAATTTATCAATTTTTACAAAATTTATCAATTTTTACAAAATTTATCAATTTTTACAAAATTTATCAATTTTTACAAAATTTATCAATTTTTACAATATTTATCAATTTTTACAAAATTTATCAATTTTTACAATATTTATCAATTTTTACAAAATTTATCAATTTTTACAAAATTTATCAATTTTTACAAAATTTATCAATTTTTACAAAATTTACCATTTTTTTACAAAATTTACCAATTTTTACAAAATTTATCAATTTTTACAAAATTTACGAATTTTTACAAAATTTACCATTTTTTACAAAATTTACCAATTTTTACAAAATTTATCAATTTTTACAAAATTTATCAATTTTTACAATATTTATCAATTTTTACAAAATTTTTCAATTCTTACAAAATTAATCAATTTTTACAAAATTTTAAAAAACTTACAATGTCAATCGAATTTTGGTAATATTAATTTTTTTTATAAAATTATATATTATTACATAATAAATATATATATTTTCAAAATTAATCGATTTTGAAAAATAATCGATTTTTTAAAATTAATCCAGTTTTACAAAATTATAAACATGAATCGATATTTTCAAACATTAATCGATATTTGCAAATATTATCGCTTGCACAAAATGAATCAACTTTTACAATCTAAACCATTTTTTTACAAAATTAATCAATATTTTCAAAATGAATTCCATTTTTTTTTTTTCAAAATTAATCAATTTTTATAAAATAATTCGATTTTTTCAAAATCGATTTTACAAAATTAATAAATTTTTAAAAAATTTATAAAATTAATAAATTTTTAAAAAATTTATAAATTTTAACAAAATAAATAAATATTTTACAAAATTAATAAATTTTTATAAAATGAATATATTTTTACAAAATAAATCGATATTACAAAATTAATCGATTTGACAAAATTAATAGATTTTCACAAAATTATTCGATTTTTAATTTTGTAAAAAACCGATTTTACAAAATAAATATATTTTTTATTAAAAATTATCGTTATCTCCAAATTTATAGATTTATCAAAAAAAAAAAAAAATAAAAATAAAATTATCTCGATTTATATATGGATTTTAAGAAAATTTTCAAAATTAATAGATTTATTCAAGATTTTATTCTCATTTTCAAAAAACTTTTTGATTTAACAAAATTATAAGTGTTTCATAAATTTTACCAAACACAATTAATATAAAATAAATACAAAATCAAATAAATTCTTGTAAATATAGTAATGTACTGCTACATTTTATATTTGAATCCTTCTATTGATCTCGATTTAAATCGCTAAGCACTCAAATATCCAACACCTTGTAATATCATGGAATTTCTAATCAATTACTTAAAATCATTTCTTTTTGCCACATTTCTAAATACATATTTTTTTTTGTGTGCTCTCTATTTCCCTGTTTCTTTTCAATCAATCTCATCAACACGGACATCAATTTTGCAAACAACACCAAATCCAATCAACAAATGCAATTTTCTTCCTCACGAACGTAAACAACGAAATAAACGAATGAACGGAATGGAATCACATCGCATCGCATCTCATCGCAACGAATTGAACCGAACGGAACGGAAAATCCCCACACCAACGAAAACACCACGAAAACCATTACAACCGCCAACCACTACGTGTGGCTGTTACGTGGAACGATCGTCCTTCGATGGACTTACAATAAATCTTCGTGGCATCAACGACAAACACCAACAGTTGGCATCGGCAGTGGCGAGAGTGGCAGCGGCGGTAGCGGTGGTTCGACAGCTGGTAATGGTGGTGGCGGCGGCGGTGGCATCGGCAGTGTTGGCGCAGAGCATCACTTTACAACGACAACCAACTCGAAGTGGTCACCGACAAATGTAAGTAAAAAAAAAGAATAAAAGAAAAAAGTCACAAGTAAATATAAATATAAAAAAAGCAGATTAATCAACAAAATATAAATAAAATCGAAAGCAAACATAACTTCATCACCATTAGAGTCAGTTAAAAGTAAAAGTATCTAAATGTAAATAATTTACTTAATGCATAAAAAACCTTTAAAAAGGGAGAACATAATTTCATAGCACCTTTTTTTAATGTTTTAAACCTTTCATGCATCCTTTTTGCGCCTTTTTAGCAGCTGTAATTTTAAAATTTATTTTTTATTTTATTGGTAAAAATTCAGCCATAAAACTCTTTTTATATTCAGAGAAATAAAAACAAAGAAAATGCATAAATAATATAGCATAATTTCAACCATTAAAATAACAATCCACAGTTTTATATATACTTTTTACGTTATTTATGATTTATGCCATTTTTGGCGTTTTCCTTTCGCTCAATAAAAACGGATGGTTTACCGAATTGCCGCCATTACAAGGGCGGAATAAAATGGTAAAATCTTACCGCGCTTTTGGTTTTTATTGGTAACAAAAAATTAATTATAAAAGCCCACGAAATTGAATTTCAATGATTACTTTCTTCGTCCAAAGGTGCTTAATATACATCGGACATTCTTATCATAAATAGACACCATACAACAAGCGGATCTCTTTAATTATTTATATCAACTTTTGGAAATACGCAAAATTACTGTTTCTAAATCGGTTCCAGGCCCTTGAATTGGTATAGTTACATCTATAATTGATTTCCCCACAAGTAATTTTCTTAACCATTCATTTCCGGGAATTGTTAATTTCGCAAAGAATTCAATATCACAATCGGAGAAATGTCCATTAGTGAGAAACATATGGGCATTTCTTGGGGTCCTGGACGGGACAGCCTACGCTTAAAACTTTAACATCTCGAAGGAAAATTAACAATTTTTATTGTCCAAGTAGTATTTAAATAGGACTAAATATACGCAAAAAATCAGAGAATTCTATATAGTAGATCAAAAGATATAAATTAAATAGTTGTCATTCCGGACGGGACAAAAAAATTTACATACAAATTATTTTTTGAATTATTTTAAAAAATAGCGAAAAGTTTATAGTTTTTTTATAATAAATCACAGAAAAATTCCCGACGGGACATTCCGGACAGGACAAAAATGTCTTTCTATTTTTAAAAATACTTTTTGAGTGCCAATTATTTTTTTGGATAATTTAGAAAGTTAGCTGAGATCATTTGCTTTATTTTTGTATATATGCATTTTCTTCCCAAAGTTTATAGTTTTTTCGTAATAAATCACAGAATAATTCCGGATGTTCGGAATGAAAATTTGCTGTACGATTTTTTGCTAAAAATAATTTCATATCTGACAATATTAATAATCATGATTGAAATAAAAAGTGATGTACCATTCGAATATCCAGAGGTTTTTTTAAGGTTTATATTTTTTTGTAAAAAAAAAAATAATTTTCACTTTTGGTACTCAAAGTGACGAACGTGACAGATTTTAATTAGCTGTCAAAAAATATCTAGAATTAGTGGGAAATCGATGTTTGCATTTTTGAAAATGCCAAGGAATTTTTACATTAGAAACAGAGGAGTCAACTCTTTAAAAAATGTTGTTAGTTTAAAATGATAATAAATGTATCTTTTGGTTACGTACTTGACAATAAGACACCCTTACACAAAAATCAAAATTTGTCCCTAATATAAATTTTAATGCATATTTTCAAGCTTTAAAAATATTAAATAAGGTTGTCTGAAAAAACAGAAAATAATATTTTGTATCTGTATTTCTTTCAAACTATTTGATTTGGTTACTCAAAGTACATGAAAAATTGGTATATTTAAAAGTTGTATAGTAACTTAAATTTTTGAGAATTTTTTAAATACGTTATCGTTAACGGAATAGAATTTTCTTTTTAAATATATAGATTCACATTTTTAATATTTTAAATCCATTGTTATTTCAAAGATTTGAGAATTTTAAATTTTTCGGTCGTGGTTGACGTTTTCTGGAAATGTTCATATACATATTTTTAAAAAAATTAATTTCGTGAAATTCACTATTTTGAAGACAAATTTCATTTTAGGGAAAAGTCCTATTCGGAAAATGTAATTTTCGGTAAACTGGCACTTAATGGAAAATGTTCATTTAGGGGAAGGTTCATTTCTGTGAAATGCTGCTTTCCGGGACACATCAATTTGGGGGGAAATGCATATATATTAGAGAAATGTCCATAATGGAGAATGATCCATCTCAAGGAAATGTTATATTGACTGCAATTTCCATTTTGGGAAAATATTAATTTTGTTAAAAGATTTATTTTGGTAAAGGTTCATTTCGGGAAAAGTTTCAGTTTGGAAAAATGCTCCAATTCTGGGAAATATTCTTTTGAAAAAATGATAATTTTGGAAAATTTTCTATTTTGAAAACATATCACATTCATGGAAATTTCCGTTTCAGTAAATGGTCCATTTCACGTTTGCGAAAAACTAATTTTGATGAAAAGTAGTTCCATTTTGGGGAAATGCTCATTTAAAAAAAAAAAAATCCATTTTGGAAAAATGTGTCATTCGAAAAATGTACATTTGGGGAAATTTTAAATGTCGGAAAATGGGAAATTTCTGGGAAAAATCCATTTCAGAAAATGATAATTTTGGAAAAAGATCCATTTCGGATAAATGCCACATTCGGAGAAAGTTACATTTCGGTTAATTGGCACATTCTACACCCAGAAAAAAATACTATATAAATAATAGTTTTTTACTATTAAAAATAGTCAATAAGATAAATTATTATTTTAATCGGAAAATACCATTAAATACTAGAAAATACCATGACATTTCCATTGAGTTTATATGAGAAGATTTATTTTTTGTATACTATTAAATCAATAATTGTCCTATTGACCAATTTTAATGGGATTTGAGGGAATTTTTTTCTGGGTGTAGGAAATGTCACTTTCAGAATATTTCCATTTCAGGAAAATGTAAATTTAGGTGAAAGGTCTATTTTCAGTAGTTATAGTTTTATTTTAAGAAATTGCACATTTTGGAGAAATGTCACTTTCTGGGAAATATTAATTTCGGGAAATGTCATATGCGAGGAAAGGTCTATTTCAGAAAAGTGTCCTTCCATTTGGGAAGTGTTATTTCAAAACTTAGGGAAAAGTTCCCCATCAGGTACATTGTGGAGAAATGCTCATTTCATAATAATAAAATAAATTTCAGGAAAGCGTGCATATCAAGAAAAATGTCGTTTCTTTTTCATAAAACGTTTGGGAAAAAATCATTCTGGGGAAAATATCCATTTCGGTAAAGGTGCATTTTGGGGAAATTATCACTTCAGATAAAACCCATACCGAGGAAATGACAATTTCGTGGAAATGTCCATTCCAGATAACGGGAAGTGCCACTTTTGGGAAGAGATGTTCATATCGGGAGTATGACACTTTCACATCAGTCAAATGTCCATTTAGTTCAAATGTCCATTTCGCGGAAATGTTAATTAAGGTAAATCGCTTTTATAGACAAGCCGCTCCTGCATCATCAGTATCATCATAAATTTCTACCTCTATCATTAACAACAAAATGTTCAACGTTATATAATGCATTTATTCACTGATACAGTTTGCCTGAAAAATACTTTTATTACTTATTACCACCAATATAAAATGATGCAGCGAATAGAACAACCTATGGTATTTTTTAACGTCCTTCCCATCTCTTAACAATTTTAATATTTTATCTTCCTATAAACGTTCTACCTTGTTCACTGCCTGTCAAGCATTCGCATAAATAATGAGTGCTGGAAATACCGCATATTTAATAACTCACGGTCGTGGCACCTCCATCCAACCCATCCATCCTTTTATCCATCAATCAATCAATAAATAAAATTTCATTTTATTTTTAGAATATCAATAAAACCTCTTTTGTTTGCACACCTGGCGCAAACTCAGAACAAATAACAGTTTATTAATAGTTGTTATACTATTACAAAATAAATGTTTAAAAGAGTAAATACCATTGAATGATTATTTATTACTATTTAAAAATTCTGCAGTTTATTTTATATTTTATTTGAAATACTGTTTCATCAATAAATGTTCTACTAAAAGACTAATTTTATTTTTCTGAATGTACTGGCATATTTATTCTATTATTGTCCTATATGAATAATTTTTGTCTTTTTTTATATAGCCGCGCATCTCTCATATAATGAATCAATTAGGCACATAAATAGTTTCACTGAGTGAATAGTTTCACTG
The DNA here is from genome assembly GCA_951804985.1 of Dryomyza anilis. Lineage (NCBI taxonomy): Eukaryota > Metazoa > Arthropoda > Insecta > Diptera > Dryomyzidae > Dryomyza > Dryomyza anilis. Next base: position 84,055,413 of record OX638131.1, on the reverse strand, counting down.
AAATATATCATGCATATAAATATTCACGAATATGTATTTTAGTTTAATTTCAATTATGTATCAAGTAGAAATAATGTTGAAATACACTTTGTTACTATTTTCATTCAAAATGAAACTTTTACATTTTAAAATTTTTAAAACATTTTTTAAACGTCTATAGTTCCAATTAATATCATCCCAATCTCTCAAAATTTTAGAGACAGATAGGTATTTATCAATCTGTTTATATAAAATTTTAAATATGTGTGTTATGCTGACTTTAGATGAAATTACAAGTTGTTTAAACTAAGTTCAATATAAAAAATGTGACTGAAAAACTGGACTTTGGCATAAAAAGTTAACTTTTAAATTAAATGAGAATATTTGAACCTCATTTAATTGAATAATACTATTTTATTAAAATTCTATTCCTTGCCATTTTATTAAAATTATGTTGGAATAGGGAGATTGCAATTGAATTATATCTTTTTCCACTACATTTACAGTGTTTATTAAAAAAATTATACCCTTGTTTTTTATATGTAAAGAAAATTTAATTTTTTTATAATCATCATAATTTTAGGTTTATTTTACCATGTGGAAAATTAAATGATACAAAATATATTGCTTTTTCATGTTCAAAATTCCGAAAATTTTTCGACTTTATAACATTTATCGGTTTTATAAACATTATTGATTCTATAAATTATATCGAATTTACAGAATGTTTGATTATGGAAAACTTCAGGATTTCATAAAATTTATCGATTTTACAAAATTTCTGGATTTCGTAAAATGTATCGATTTTATAAATTTTGTCGATTTTAAAAATTTATCGATTTTATGTAATATTTCAATATAATAAAATTTATTAATTTTATAAAATATTTATGAATTTTGTAAAATTTATCGATCTTATAACATTTTTCGATTTTATAACATTTATCGGTTTTATAAACATTATTGATTCTATAAATTACATTGATTTTACAAAATGTTTGGATTTCATAAAATTTGCCGATTTTACTAAACTTTTGGATTTCATAAAATTTATCGAATTTTTCTGTTTTATAAAATTTTTCTATTTTATTAAATTTATCAATTTTATGAAATATATCAATTTAATTAAATTTAAAATTTATCAATTTAATTAAAATTAAACTTTATAAATTTCATCGATTTTCAATATTTAGCGACTATGAATTTTTAGATTTTAAAAAATTTATCGATTTTATTGATTTTATAAAATTTATCAATTTAATAAAATTATTAATATTATAAAATTTATCGATTTTAAAATTTTTATCGATTTTGTTAAATTTATCGATTTTATAACATTTATCGGTTTTATAAACATTATTGATTCCATAAATTATATCGATTTTACAAAATGTTTGAATTTCATCAAATTTATCGATTTTACAAAACTTCTGGATTTCGATTTTAAAAAATTTATCAATTTTATTAATTTTATCGATTTTTTAAAATGTTTAATTTTATGAATTGATTTTATAAAATTTTTCGATTTTAAAATTTTTATCTATTTTTTAAAATTTATCGATCTTATAACATTTTTCAATTTTAGAACATTTACCGGTTTTATAAACATTATTAATTCTATAAATTACATAGATTTTACAAAATGGTTGGATTTCATAAAATTTATCGATTTTAGAAAACTTCTGGATTCATAAAATTTATCGATTTTACAAAATTTCTGGGTTTCATAAAATGTATTTTGTTGATTTTAAAAATTTATCGATTTTATGTAATGCTTCAATATAATAAAATTTATTGATTTGATAAAATATTTATCGATTTTGTAAAATTTATCGATCTTATAACATTTTTCGATTTTATAACATTTATCGGTTTTATAAACATTATTGATTCTATAAATTACATAGATTTTACAAAATGTTTGGATTTCATAAAATTTATCGATTTTACAAAATTTCTGGGTTTCATAAAATTTATCGATTTTAAAAAATTTCTGGATTTCATAAAATGTATCGATTTCATAAATTTTGTCGATTTTAAAAAATTTATCGATTTTACAAAACTTCTGGATTTCTTAAAATTTATAGATTTTACAAAATTTCTGGATTTCATAAAATAAATCGATATTATAAATTTTGACGATTTTTAAAAATTTATCAATTTTATTAATTTTATCGATTTTTTAAAATGTTTAACTTTATGAAATTTAATGATTTTATAAAATTTTTCGATTTTAAAATTTTTATCTATTTTGTAAAATTTATCGATCTTATAACATTTTTCGATTTTATAACATTTATCGGTTTTATAAAAATTATTGATTCTATAAATTACATAGATTTTACAAAATGTTTGGATTTCATAAAATTTATCGATTTTAGAAAACTTCTGAATTTCATAAAATTTATCGATTTTACAAAATTTCTGGGTTTCATAAAATGTATCGATTTTATAAATTTTGTCGATTTTAAAAAATTATCGATTTTTAAAAATTTTGCAATTATATAAGCGTGTCGCTTTTATAAAATTTAATAATATAAAAATTATACTTTTAACTTAATTTTGCATTTACAATTAAAATTAATGCATTTAAAAATATCAAATACTTTTTGTCAAACAAATGCAATTACATCGGCATACTTTGACATGACTTCCTAGCAAATGCCAGTTTTCCGCTAATGGAAGTTTTCCGTTTCCTTTACCATTTACAGCCGCTGCAGCATCCGGGCGCCACGGTGCTTGGTATCGTCAGCAACAATGCAACGGTGACATACAATCAAATCAACACTCAACGCACTCAGCTACTGGCAACTGCAACAACGATGCTGTCACCAACAGCTTCGGCATCGGTGCTGCATCATCCACTCGGCAGCGGTGGCGGCGGCGGTGCGGGTGGCACGACGATAATTGGCTCGCCCACCTCCATTGCATCGACGGCAACAATTGCTGCAGCAGCACAATTGCAACAACAGCTACAAGCAAACATTGGCGGTGGTTTGGGCGGCACTTTGCCACCTGGACTGGGGAGCGGCGGTGGTTATATATTGAACAGCATAATGAACAGCAACAGTTCCATTGTTGCCAGCCTACAGCAACATACGAATGGCAGCAACAACAATAACTATCATGGCGGCGGTGGCAGCATAGGACGTAATGTTGCTATGCAGCATCAGCAACACCATCATCAGGCACAACATCATCATCAGCACCAGCAGCAACATCATCAGCAGCAACATCAACTACCGCATCACCACAACACGTTGGGTTCGAGTCGCGCAGGTTCTGGCGGTATTAGCGGTGGTGGTGGCGCTCATCAACTGAGTGCGCTGCTGACATCGCAAACCACTTCCACATTGAGCGGTGGCATTTCAATGGCTTCCAACTCGACGACAACCACGTCGTGCAACTCGTCCAGCGACTTGGATGACAACATAAACATCAACGCCATCAAGGACTGTCTGATGACGCAGCGGGTACCCGAGAGTTGCGTCTGAGCGCGTCAAAGGTTAATTGGCAACTAAGAAGTGCTACGCGTAACTAAAACGTGTAGAGTGACTAAAGAGTAAGCAGAACAATAACAAATTGGCAAGGAAAAAAAACTATAAAAAAAAAATACAAAAAAAAAATTAATGAAATTTAAACATATTTATTTGACCTAAAAACCTACACCATATCAGTAAAAAGACAACTTTTCACATATCGTTTGTTTGATACAATATATCGATTTAGTACAATAGCTTTTATTACTCAAGTATTTGTTAAATTGACAGTCATTTTAAATTTCTACTCTTTTTACATTTTATTTTAATAAATTTATATCGATTTTTAAATTTATCTTTCTTTTTAAATTTAACTTTTCGATTCTATGAAATTTATCGATTTTATAAAATTTATTGATTTTATAAAATTTATCGATTTTATAAAATTTATCGATTTTATAAAATTTATCGATTTTATAAAATTTATCGATTTTATAAAATTTATCGATTTTATAAAATTTATCGATTTTATAAAATTTATCGATTTTATAAAATTTATCGATTTTATAAATTTTATCGATTTTATAAAATTTATCGATTTTATAAAATTTATTGATTTTATAAAATTTATCGATTTTATAAAATTTATCGATTTTATAAAATTTATCGATTTTATAAAATTTATCGATTTTATAAAATTTATTGATTTTATAAAATTTATCGATTTTATAAAATTTATCGATTTTATAAAATTTATCGATTTGATAAAATTTATCAATTTTATAAAATTTATCGATTTTATAAAATTTATCGATTTTATAAAATTTATCGATTTTATAAAATTTAACGATTTTATAAAATTTCTGGATTTTATAAAATTTATAGATTTTACAAAATTTCTGGATTTCATAAAATTTATCGATTTTATAAAATTTATCGATTTTATAAAATTTATTGATTTTATAAAATTTATCGATTTTATAAAATTTATCGATTTTATAAAATTTATCGATTTTATAAAATTTATCGATTTTATAAAATTTATCGATTTTATAAAATTTATCGATTTTATAAAATTTATCGATTTTATAAAATTTATCGATTTTATAAAATTTATCGCCTTTATAAAATTTATCGATTTTAAAAATTCAATAAAATGTATCGATTTTATAAATTTAATAAAAATTATCGATTTTATAAATTTCGTAAAATTTTTCAATTTTATAAATTTAATAAAATTTATTGATTTTATAAATTTAGTAAAATGTATCGAGTTAATAAATATAATAAAATTTATTGATTTTATATATAAAATTTATTGATATTACAAAATTAACCTATATTATAAAATTTTTTCGATTCAAAAAAAATCTTTTTATATTATTTTAGATTTTTAAAATGTACGAGTTTTAAAAACTATTGGATTTTATAAATTTATCTATAATAGAAAAAATAAATATTTTGGAAACCTTTGATAATTTTTACAATTCCAAATTGTTTATCATCTTTATAAAAAATATCAATTTTAAAAATTTATGTAAAATGAATAAATTTTTATATATTATGAATATAGATTGTAAAATTGTTTATCAAAATTAACAAAAAAATAATCTTTTCTTTTTAAAAGAAAATATTTGATTTAGACAAATATTCAGTTATATAAAATTTTTCGATTTAATTAGAATCGATTTTATATAATTTATTGAACTGATTGATTGGTTTCAAAGTATTTCCATATATTAAAAATGTATCGATATTAATTTTTTTATTAATATATTGATTTTATAAGTATTGATTTTTTAAAATTATTGAGTTTTATAAATTATCTATTTTTAAACTTATCAATTTTAAAAATTATCGTTTTTTAAATTATCGATTTCAAATATATTGGATTATCAAAAAATATCGATTTTTAAATATCGATTAAAAAAATATCATTCAATAAATATATAAAATTTTAAATTTATCGATTTTTAAAATATCGATTAAAAAAATATCATTCAATAAATATATAAAATTTTCGATTTTACTGTTTTAAAAATGTTTCAGTTTTGAAAAATATGTATATCGATTTTGAAGGTAATCTAAAATTTATCGTCAGAATTCTTTCATTGTTTTTATTAAAGTTTATTTTTTTAAGTTTATTTTTTAATTATAATTATATTTATTTAACGATGTTATATGTTTACTAAAATGCATTGATTATAATAGATTTATTGATATTATGTTTATTGATTTTTTTATTATTAAATGATTTCATATATTTGGTAACTTGTCAATTCTGTAAAATTAAATAATTTAAAATATTTATCGATTTTAAATACTCTATCGATTTTATTGTTTAATATATCTATTAAATAAAATGAATCCAAGTTCATTTGTTTTAATTTAAAATTTTTATTTTTTATAATTTATAAATTAAAAATTTATATTTAAGCATTTGATTTATTGAAATTCATAAATTTATCAAATCCATAAATTTAAAACACTTAAAACTTTGAAAATTTATTTATTTAAAAAATGTGTACCATTTATATCTATTGGAAATTGTTTACAAAATGCTAATGTAGTTTAAATTACTTTTAAACTAATATCTATAAATAAAATGTTTAAGCATATCGTTATTTCAGTGTACAACATTATACAAAAAAAATCGTTTGAATACTATAGAAACTTTCACATTTTATACAATTCCTAATAGTTCCCGTCAATTGTAATTTTATATTTTAAACATATCTTAAAGTTTTATTTTAATTAAAAATACAAACATATCTTTCCGTAAAACAGCAAAAAAACTGCTAATAAAATACTTCCAGTAGAACCTTTAGTACCTTAAAAAATACAAACAAAATATACAAATATTTTAAAAATTATCAGCATTTAGTTCTTATATTTTGTAATTCAAATTTTAAATTAAATTTGTAAAAGCAGTTGAAAAGTAAAAGAACACAGAAAAAATGAAAAATTAAAAAATTTGGAATTAAATTTGAAATTTTTTTAAATTTTCTTTTCGGTTTAAAATTAATTTAAGTACAAAGAAAATCTATTATTTGTCATAAAAAAACACTATGTAAATATATATGTTAAGCGATAACTAGATATTTGTGTATAACAACAACTGGCTAAATTAGTATTCTCAAGACTATGGCAGAAAAGACTCGAAATGTTGAATTTTTATAAAAAAATAAGTACTAAAAAATATAGAAATAAAAAAATTAAAATAAAAATTTAATAAAAATACAAAAATACTAGAGAAAATTTTAGATTTAAAATTAAAATTAAGTTATTAAAAATTAATTGTAAATAAAATAAAATATTAAGAAATAAATATAATAGAAAATATATGTACTAAATATAAAATGAATAAATTTAGATATTGTATAAATTATATTAAAATAAAACCATAGTTTTTAAATTAGTTATTTATCAAATGTTGCTATATGTAGTGTTCAAAAAATAACAGCAAAAGACAGGAAATATAGAAACTTTCCGAATTAAGAGATATTTTGCTGATTGTATAATTGTTTTAAAGTGGAAACTCTATTGTAACTGTTTGTAAAAATAAAATATACATACAATTAAAAATTACAAAATAAAATAAAAATATTAATTAGAATAAAAATAAAGTATAATCTGAAAAAAATTGTAAATTAATTTTATAATTTTGTGTATAATAGAAAATATGTAAAAATAATGTATTGTTGTTTTATGTATAAATAGTGTTTAACAAAACAGTTGATAATTACATAGTTAATTATTTAAGTATAAATATATATAAAATTTTAAATATTACATAAACCAAATTATATATACAACCCATATAATAGCATAATAAATAATGAAAATAATAAAAACCAAATAAATTAAATTTAAATAAAATAAGAGCTATTTGTGTTTTATTCCATAAAGGGTTTGGAAATACTAAAAGAATTTAAATTTAAGTAAAGTAGGGGAGACTAATTTTGACCACCATATCAATGACATAAGACAAAAATAATAATACAGTTGGATAGATTGATTCATTAGCTAAAAATGTTTCATAAGCTGTAAAGATCTGCAATATTAGTTTCCACGAAACAAATGCAAATGCGACACAACCTCAAACCTGCTTCTGAAAATAGGCTGGGATAAAGTCAACACTACCCACTTTTCCCGCGAATGCACATTTTTGCTGATATCTTTCAATTTGATTGAATTATATATTCCAAGATAAAACTATTTGTGCTGCTTTATTCCGGTCCCGCGAAATTGTTTCACCATTATTCATATTATTCACATTTTATTTATTTTATGCAATAACTTCTTAAATCATGGTCAACTGATTGACAAGTCTCATTATATTGTAAGAATGGACTATTTTGTAAAACTCATAGAACAAAAAGTTTTATAGATTGTATTTTCGCGGAATATACTTTGACCAAATGCTTATGTGTCGACTTTACCCCACGAGACTTAGTCTAATATTATTGGCATAAAAATACGAAATGAATGGAAAAATAAAATAAAAATCAGCACGACATCAAAAATGAACCCCTTACTACATAAAACTCACAACAAAATATATAAATAATCAAAACTTTAATGGCAAGTACAAGTTTACTGCGTTATCAATATCAAACTTTTGTAGTCAAAAAACACATTTTGTTACATAAAAACTGAAGTTCCAGCCCAAAATGCTTTTTTCTTCTTTGGTAACAGTGGCATCTAATGTTACGTGTACAGTATAAATTTGAAGTTGATCTGACATCCCATTCGCGTTTTACAGCAAATATTGACTTTGCCCCGATGTCGACTTAGCCCTGGTCTCCCCTAAAAAAAATAAAGTTAAGTAAATTGAAAATCCAGGTCTGTTGATAGATTTATTTATAGACGTTGAACCGTTAAAGCGATTAGCTTGAAATTTAATAAAAAATAAAAATATTAAAATTAGACTTCATACGCAGACATTCTCGGTATTTAAAATTCAAAAATGCAAAAGATTCTTGTCGCCAACTTTTGAAAGTATAAACCGATTTTCATGACGCTATTTTTGTACATGAGAACTGATGTCTGGCAATTACACTGTTTAATATTTTCCAAATCGGTCAGTAATTATTAATTTTAAAAAATCAATATGTGCAAAATTGCGTTCTGATTTTTTATAGCAATAGAACACCCTCCTTAGCTCTACTGAGATACAAATTTTATGAAAATAAATCAAATAGTTTTGTCTCTCTAAATATATATAAAAAATAACTAGTGCTTAGTTATTTTTTCGATTGATTCTAACAGACCTTTCCATAACAAAAAATTTCAAAATTATATTTTTGTATTTGAGCACCAATCATTGGCAATCATGCTGCCAAATATTATAGATATCGAACGATTAACTATACTATATTCGACAGTTATTATTCAATTTCAAATAGTGGTCGTGGCTGTTGGCTAACTTAGCCCCTTTTACAATTTTCCAAATCATCAATTATTTAAGTTTCTTTGGTAAAAATTTCATTTAAATCGGTTGAAGCGTTCAAATTTTATAAAGAAAAATATTAGACAAACTCAACAAACAAACAATACAAAAAAAATCGAAATCGTCAAAATCATTGAAGTTTGTCAAAACACCAAGCGACCAGAAATGACAGTAAGATGCCATCGAAAAAAATTGTTTCCGACAGCGCAATTGGCAGATTTCCGCTCTGCCGCATTTTCTGAAATACCAGGCGCCCAGGAAACAGAGCAAGTAACACAGGCACAAAAATAAAAAAAACGCCCAGAAGTATGCAATGTTTTATGCGCACAAAGAAAGTCCAACTGCCAATACATCGGCAGGTTTGTTTATATATTTATTTATAAAAACTAAACGAATCAACCGATTTACTTGAAATTTTATCTGAGTATTGCTAAAGTATTTGTGGTTATTACAAAAATAAAAAAGATAGGCTTATAAGACAGAGACGTTTGGTATTTACAATTTAAGCACGGCAAAGGATTTCTTTATATAACTTTTGAACTAATCAATTGATTATGGTGAAACTATTTTTGTACATGAGTACTAAAGACTAGCAACAACATAGTAAAATATTTTCCAGATCGGTTGGTAATTAATAATTCAAAAAAAATCAATAAATCCCAAATTGCCTTTAATAATTTTCTATTAAAATCATATGTACGTATCTGATCGCTATTGTCATAGTTTCGATTTTTCTTATCTTTAATACGTTCTTAGCTCTTCATAGATTAAATTTCTATGAAAATCGGTTAAACCGTTCTGACGTCATAAATAAATATGTACAAATAAATTTGATCGAATATAATGAACATGAACATATAATGAACATGTTTGTTACTCAAATTTTCAATATTACATTTTTGTATTTTTGTATTTAGTCAAATTTTAAAAAGATCAAATTATGCGTTCAAATAACATAAATCAATGTATGAAGCTATTAGTCGACAGACATATTTCAATATATAATAATAAGCGTGTCTTTTCGCAAAATTCGCCCCTTTTTAAATTTTTCCAATTCTACAAACCTTTGGGATTCTCTGGTTGAAATTTCATGCAGATCGATTGAACCGTTCATATTTTATAAAGAAAAATGTTCAGCAGACTCAAAAAATTACGTCTTAAACGATCATTAAAAAAAAATCGAAATCATCAAAATCAGAAAATTGCCAAAATACCAGGCGAACAGAAATGGCAGCAGGATGCCATTGATTTTTTCGGCAGCGCGCGCAGTCGCCATACATGCGCTCTGCCGCAATTAAAAAATGCATCCCAGAAGTATGCAATGTTTTTTGCACCCATAGCTGTTGTAGTGTTTTTAGGTCTGTTCATATATTTATTTATAAAAACTAAACGAATAGACCGATTTACTTGAAATTTTGTCAAGTTAATGCTTAAATATCTCTGTTATTCACAAAAATAAATAAATACCGTTTTTGCTGGCAGAGTGTCTGGTATTTTAATATATCAGAACGATGTAAGAAGCAAAAGATTTCTGTCTCTAACTTTTTAACGATTAAACCAATTATCGTGAAGCAAATTTTGTACATGAAAACAGATAGCTGGTAATGACAGATCAAAATATTTCAGAGATTGGTCAGTAATTAAAAAAATTATAATGAATATAGTATAGTTTTCATTAAACGATATTGGATTGTTAAAGAATGGGCGTGGCTGATCTAACTTAACATATGATTTATTTTTTCCATCATAACTACATTTCTCTCTATTCACTGTTTATTTTTTTTGAAAATCGGTCAAACTGTTCTCTTTTAATAAATAAATATATACTAAGTAATATCTAAGTAGAAAATTAGCTTGAATATATTGGTTCTGTACGTCCATAAAATGTCAAAAATTTTATTTTTGTATTTTAGCACGAGCTGCTGCGAGACACGCTGTGTAATTCCATGATAATTGCATGGCTCTTTAAAATTACATAAATCAATATTTAAAGCAACTACTCAACATTTTTGCATATTACATATTTAAATTCAAAGTAATGGGCGTGTCTATTAGCCAACTAATCCCACTTTTTATAATTCATAATCAGCAAGCTCCAGTGATTCCCTAGTACAAATTTCATGCCAATCGGTTACACCGTTTAATTTTTATTCTATTTTTTGTCTGCAAGAAAAATCGAAATCGTCGAAATGTTCTGCAAAAATCGCTAAGATTTTTTCTTCGACAGCGCAGTCGGCTGAAAACAATTTACAAAATACCAGGCGCCCAGAACTGGCCAGAAAAATAAGCATGTGGCTGATAGTGGTTTATAGATTTATATTGTAAACGTTGCATGTTTTTGATACATAAAGTAATGCATACTTTTAGGGAGCAATTATTATTGCAAAGAACTTTGTATGATTTTTAGATTCATTGATACTAGTATTTATAAAAACTGAAGGAATTCTTCGATTTGCATGAAATTTTGAATAGGTAATCCTGAGTTATTTCTTATAAATACAAAAATATAACTGGAGCAATTTAAACCAAACGCGCATAGCAAAATTTAAATTAAAAAAAATATATTCAAAAATGTATGTACCTATATATATATTTAATAATTTGTTTAATAAAATAGATACAAAACATTTTTTTTTATTTTAAAACGTACAAAACATTATTCAATTGTAGCAAAAATTCATATTTCAAAAACTAAGCAATACCTAAATGTAAACTTAATTAATCCAAAATAATGTAAATGACAAATTGCAAATATCTCATGTCCAGTAAAGATCATCTTTAATTGCTTTGAATGACTTTTCGTGATAATTACAGTTGACGCACAGATTGGTAGACTGCTGCAGGTATATGGACATCCTACATGACGTAAATTCGCTAGAAATGGGAGTTTTGGATACTTCAGTATTCTTTGGAACCTCTAGTATTCTATAGAATTCGGCCTGATACAATTTCTGAAAAAAAAAATAAAAAAAATAAAGATTGTTAATTCTGTTACACATTGAAATGATGTGTAGATAAAAAAATAATAAATAATAAAAAAAAATCAAAAAAGGAAATAATAAAATGCTCTAATATTTGATATTTCCAGTTAATTTATTAGTTTGAAAACATTTCCAAATTAAAGGTAGAAATTGTGTATGAATATAGAGAAGAAAAAAAATACAGCTCCCCAGCAATAGAGCCTGCTGTGTGAGACCCTTGTCATAAACACCATTTTGGCAACACGCAGAGTGATACATAGAAAATGTCTTTCACAAGACTGACTGAAACACAGTGGGCAACACCTTAGCTGACACCAAAAGCTGCACGCCCGAAAATTGTTTTATTAAGATAAATTGCAGTATTTTCGATATATGCGAATAGTATCCGAAATTGAATTCGTTTCTACGTAAGATCTAACCTTTTCTTTGTATTTAGCAAAATAAGAAGAAAAAAAAAACTCAACCTCCTGTATCCGTCACATTCAGTTTTTATTGTCTGCTTTACCGCTATGTCTATAACATCCCATTTAGCAACACCACCTGAAGTTGTTTTACACTTGGTTTATTTCCTATAGTTATCCTTTTTCTATTATTCATTTTGTGTTATCGGACCACAAGGCACACAACACAGCGGGTTAACTGCCTCACAGCATATTTTACACCTCACAAACTATATTAACCCTCAGTTCTTCCCATTCCTAACATCAGCATAACATATACTTCTCCAAATCATACTTCACCCAAACACAATCCCATACTCCATCGTATATAGCCCTCAACAAAGTCATCCTTTAACAAACACATTTCACACTTAATGCTTGATGTTTTCGGATTGTATTGCACGAAAAAGAAAAATATGTTTGACGCAATTATATATTATATGTTGCCGTAAATATAATTTTCAAGATGTGAACATATTAGTTAAAAGTTATGCTTCATTTGTTCTAAAATAGTAAATACAATACTAATTGCAGTATATTATTTATTATTTGTTTTGATTTTGTTCAAGAAACATATATATACTTATGAAAAATATACTTTATAATAAAAAAGTTCCAGTGAGATTTCGATGTACTCTTTTGAAAGAGAGTCGACATCTGTACGACATTATGAAAAAACTTTATAAAATTTGCCTGCATTCATTTTATATTAGAAATAAACTGATTATTATTATTACAAACATATTTTTTATAAGCATATTAACATTTACAACACTTAGTTAAATCCAATTAAATTATTTTGAAAATTTGTCTTGCTTTTGAACTATGCATTTCGAACATAGTTAAATTATGTTTTTCACAAGCATTTATTATTTTAATGTTGATGCATATTGTTTACTAGCACCATAATATGATTTATATTACAATTAAGGCAATACAAATTTATTATTAAAATTTGAATATAAAAAATGTAATACCCAAAGCATTTTCCAAATAATTGTTAAAATAAAGAATGCTCAGTGCAACGATTACTTGTTGCTTACTACAAATGAAGCAACAACCAAGTGCGCAACCAAGTATTTTAATGCACATCAACCTGTACCATGTCTTCTAGATCCATTTCGATGTCTGTCTATCTTACAACCATTTCTTCGCATACTGCAGCCTGTCTTTGTCACATTGTCTCATGATATTATTAATGGAAATTGTCTGGATATCCTTTAGGTCCTGCTGCTGCGGATTTTGTTGCTAGCTTCATGGCTTTTCCGTTCTGTTACCGTCTGCGTTATGGAAGTAAGTACTTGTATGTCTTTGAGTATTTAGTGGTTGTTAAACTTTAAGTCATATGATACAAAATGGGCATAAATTTGTAATGCCTCCAAGTAGAAAATAAAATTGAAGCTGTAACAAATGATTCATATATTTTTAAAATGAGCAAAATATATCGAAATCGGAAAATAAAAATATATATATATAATTAAAAAAAATATAAATATATAAAAAATATATATATATATATAAAAATATAAATAATAAATATAAAATATTTTAAGTTTTCAATAACTCATAATTAGTACAACATAAACAAATTTGAATAGAATTCAATTCATTCCAGTTTTGTAGAACAATTTCGAAAAGAAATTCTTCAAATTCGATGAAATTTGAATGTCTGAAAATTCCCGTACATATTATTATAAAATCGATAAAAAAACAAAGACATTTTTGTATTTCATCATTATAATATAATTTAATAATTTCGCACATTAAAATAAACTATTTTTAATAATTTTACAAAAATAAGAGAATGCAAAATTTCCACAAAATACATGCGTACTTGCATTAATAAAACACAATAAATAATGCCAGTCGTCGCAAAATTAAATTTATGACTTTACCAGTGAAATATTTTTTCAACATACGCAATTGCAGTTAATTGAATCTATTTTAAATCAATTTAAAATAAATATATAATATAATGCAAAAAATAAAATGCCCAGTCATAATGAGCAGCAATACAAATTAATTGATATGAAATTAAATTTAATTAGAGGAATATTTTATTTTATATTTTAAAATTTGTTTTTTATTCCCATTTTTAATATTATTATTTAAATAAAGAATAGCTCGTGTTATAAAACAATTATTAGTGAAAATATGTGTATAAAAATGTAAAAAATAAAATAATAAATTAAATTATTTATATTTGAAATATTAAACTATTAAAAAATTAAAATATTAAAATATTAAAATATTAAAATATTAAAATATTAAAATATTAAAATATTAAAATATTAAAATATTAAAATATTAAAATATTAAAATATTAAAATATTAAAATATTAAAATATTAAAATATTAAAATATTAAAATATTAAAATATTAAAATATTAAAATATTAAAATATTAAAATATTAAAATATTAAAATATTAAAATATTAAAATATTAAAATATTAAAATATTAAAATATTAAAATATTAAAATATTAAAATATTAAAATATTAAAATATTAAAATATTAAAATATTAAAATATTAAAATATTAAAAAATTAAAATATTAAAATATTAAAATATTAAAATATTAAAATATTAAAATATTAAAATATTAAAATATTAAAATATTAAAATATTAAAATATTAAAATATTAAAATATTAAAATATTAAAATATTAAAATATTAAAATATTAAAATATTAAAATATTAAAATATTAAAATATTAAAATATTAAAATATTAAAATATTAAAATATTAAAATATTAAAATATTAAAATATTAAAATATTAAAATATTAAAATATTAAAATATTAAAATATTAAAATATTAAAATATTAAAATATTAAAATATTAAAATATTAAAATATTAAAATATTAAAATATTAAAATATTAAAATATTAAAATATTAAAATATTAAAATATTAAAATATTAAAATATTAAAATATTAAAATATTAAAATATTAAAATATTAAAATATTAAAATATTAAAATATTAAAATATTAAAATATTAAAATATTAAAATATTAAAATATTAAAATATTAAAATATTAAAATATTAAAATATTAAAATATTAAAATATTAAAATATTAAAATATTAAAATATTAAAATATTAAAATATTAAAATATTAAAATATTAAAATATTAAAATATTAAAATATTAAAATATTAAAATATTAAAATATTAAAATATTAAAATATTAAAATATTAAAATATTAAAATATTAAAATATTAAAATATTAAAATATTAAAATATTAAAATATTAAAATATTAAAATATTAAAATATTAAAATATTAAAATATTAAAATATTAAAATATTAAAATATTAAAATATTAAAATATTAAAATATTAAAATATTAAAATATTAAAATATTAAAATATTAAAATATTAAAATATTAAAATATTAAAATATTAAAATATTAAAATATTAAAATATTAAAATATTAAAATATTAAAATATTAAAATATTAAAATATTAAAATATTAAAATATTAAAATATTAAAATATTAAAATATTAAAATATTAAAATATTAAAATATTAAAATATTAAAATATTAAAATATTAAAATATTAAAATATTAAAATATTAAAATATTAAAATATTAAAATATTAAAATATTAAAATATTAAAATATTAAAATATTAAAATATTAAAATATTAAAATATTAAAATATTAAAATATTAAAATATTAAAATATTAAAATATTAAAATATTAAAATATTAAAATATTAAAATATTAAAATATTAAAATATTAAAATATTAAAATATTAAAATATTAAAATATTAAAATATTAAAATATTAAAATATTAAAATATTAAAATATTAAAATATTAAAATATTAAAATATTAAAATATTAAAATATTAAAATATTAAAATATTAAAATATTAAAATATTAAAATATTAAAATATTAAAATATTAAAATATTAAAATATTAAAATATTAAAATATTAAAATATTAAAATATTAAAATATTAAAATATTAAAATATTAAAATATTAAAATATTAAAATATTAAAATATTAAAATATTAAAATATTAAAATATTAAAATATTAAAATATTAAAATATTAAAATATTAAAATATTAAAATATTAAAATATTAAAATATTAAAATATTATAATATTGAATTCTTGAATTTCTGATAATGAATAATATAAAAAATAATTTACTGTTATACACAAATATCAATGCTGTCACAAAGTCGCAGACACATTCAGCCAAATATGTTCGAAGTGCACTTCATTTGCCAAGCAAAATTACCAATTAAATCTCATTAAACGAAAAAGAAAACTTACTAACGAACTTAGTTGTTGCCCTACCTTAAGCCACGCCTCAAAGACCTCTCTGCACATCAGGGAATTTACACTTTGTTCTACTTGGGAGGAATGGATGAGGGTTATACATAGTAGGTACCTCAATATGCAGTGCGTTGCAATTCGATTGTTGCCGCAATGACTCAGCCATTTGTGAATTTTTTGTTTCCACTCGAGTTGAAGTGCAGCACAAAACTTTGGCACTCGTTTCTGGGGCGAATGTCTTGGACAAGTTTTGTCAACAAAAAAATACAAAAGGACCCAATATACACAGAATAAAGTAGAAATTTCACCCATACAAATACAACTTCTAATCAAAAAGTTTTCCTTTCATGCTGCAAGTTAAGAAATTAAGAGTTGTTTGACAAAAAAGTATAGAAAGAAAAAAAAAAGAAAGTATAAATATTAAGAAAACTTTCTTTAGTGCAGGGAATTTTTGTGCTAAGGGTATCAATTTTTATAAAATTAGTTGACTAATTTATGCATTGCAAGTTCGTTGAGTGTTAGGTGTTTTTTTTTACTTTTTTCTTGATTTTAGTATTGATTATTTGAATATGCGTTTTTAATAACTAATTAATTAATACAGTAAGGTAAAGTTTGGAGACTACTTTATTTAAGAGCAGAAGTCATTTCCACTTGATATGTATTGAGTTTATATTATTATATATTCAGTTTCTAGGATATGTTTTCAGCAGACTTTGAGGATAAAATGATGAAAAATAGTCTGGTTGGTATGTTTATTGAAAGTTAATTATAACTTTTTGGGTATATTAAAATTGTTGTATGAGTCATTTTCATGAATATCACAATTACCATTAATTTTAATATTACATTTTAATGAGTGAATATTTGAGGAAACATATAATTATACATATTTGTGATATACTTAAGATTTTAGTATTTCAAATTAAATCATAGAGACTGTGGCTCAAATGGTTAGTGTGTTAGACTTCGAGCAAAGGCGATGTTTCGAATCATCGCTAGTTCGACTCACCACGACTGCAATATACAAAAAAAAAAATTGTTTCATAATAATAAGAGTTTGGCGCTACAGTCCTATAAGAACTTAGACCGAGCTCTCTCACCAAAGTGGTGGGACCTACCGTTTAATGCAGAATCCGAACGGCGGGTGACTGCTTTTCATAGGCAATATTTTATTATCGGAGGTTTGCCATTGTCTGCCGGGAGGTAGCGTCGGCTAGAAAAATGTTTTTCTATGAATAGATGTTCTTACCCACAGTCCAGACTTAAACATGGGACTTACCGCTCGCAGTCCAGCGTTCATGCTTTTAGCTATCGCCCCTACAATGGTTTTACCTCGGCAGAATATAGCAAACCTCCGAAAATAGACTTAGAATGATCATAACTAAAAAAATATAACAAATTTTGTTACAAATTCGGTTTAAATCAGCTGTAACGCGATCAAGTTTGCAACAATTTGGGAATAAAATTGGGTATTGTCTTAAAAGATATTCGAGGTCGAAACCTCCCGGCTGTACGATTTGATATGGGGTGCAAGAATATCTATTCAGCTATAACCTTAGGTAAATCTGACATCAACTGTTTTTAACTGACAGAAGCTATGATTTTAATGACAATCGTTTGTTTTGTGACAAATACATTATTTAAAAAAAATTTAACCTGAGTGCAATATCTTTAAAATTCACGTAAATATTAGAACTCCAAGAGAAAAAAAAACAACAAAATAATAAATTCACACTTTTAAAATATGTTCATAGGTTCCAAATTTCAATAAAATAAACTTAATACAACAACAAAAATTTTTGTGGTATATACCAAAATATGAAAATCAAAAAAGTTCCACATTGGTTTATTATAGCGACATATAATCTTTAAAAAAAAAACTATTTTAGCAATTTCCAATGAAACAATTATAAAATGCATTCAAAAATATTCATTACATTAAAAGATAACAATGAAAAATGTTTCTGATCAGCTGTGCGCCGTTCGAATTAGGAATTAGACAACTGCACAAATGTATTTGAAGTTCCCTCTGAAAAATATGCACTACTGCATTGACCATATTTAGTGCATTTTACAATTGCAGTCTCCAGTGACTTCGATTTACTGCAGTATTTGTTCCATTGGTGTGAAGTAGTGTCAGGACATTTTTTTTTTCAAGATATTGAGTGTTTTGAAAAACAAAACCAAATGACACTACTGTCGCTGAAAATACGAAAAGTACAGTGAATGCTGTGCGTGAGAGCAACGAATAACGAGTGAGAAGACAAACATATAAAACCACAACAAATCTGCCGCTCGGTGTTCGATGGCAGTAAACAAAAATTATTTAAAAAAAAAAATTGAAAAAATACACGTAATGAATAAAAAAAAAACACATAATATAAAATATTAAATGATTTCATTATACCTTTTTAATCTTTTCTATATTTCAATGTTAATTAAAAATACCTAAAGTAAGAATGATAAAAAATATATAAAATGCACTGAGTATAAGCAGTTCAGTATTTCAATTTTTATTGCACGTCATTATAGACCTTTTTACTATAACTACGTCTTGTTTGCGTTTTTTTTTTTGACACTACATATGCTTTTAGGTTGTGAACAAAACATTTATTTGATTTTCAAGTATATAGTCGGCGACAGTACATGTCTTGAAATAAAATGAATATCTTGATGTGGGTTTTAAATGCATTTGTGCAGATGTCTATTAGGAATTAGTTCAAATTGAAATCAAATATTATTTTGAACTATTTACTTTTTTCTTCCAAAACTTGCTTGAACAAATCTATTTAAGTTGATATTATTTTCAATATACGTTATTTGAAATCTTGGATTTGTTAATGTGAGTCATGAGTATTTCGTGTTTCAGAGTGTTAAGTTTGTGTTCTAGACACACCCCAGTTCTAGAACATAAAATGAATAAAGCAATCAATCACTAAATAAGTACACCCAAAAGCGTTTATATTGATAATTTCAGATTAGATAATTGTGAGCAATTCCAAAACTCTTGTGCTGAGCAGTTGAGTATTAAAGTGTAGTTCTGAGTTTGATGAGTTTCAGAATTGTGATTTTGAGATGTGGTGAATTTTGATTTTGTTGAATATTATGTTAACAATTTTACGTGTGTTGACTATAGGAATATAAATTTCATCATAATACAACTGATTTGGTGAAATAAAAAGTTGTGAATTGTAATGTGTACCAAATACAAAATTCGTTTAAGTTTAGCGAGTTTTATGTGGTTACGTAAGTTTTCAGAAAATAAAAACTAAATAAAAACGTTAGAATCGTGGTACGTTTTAATACATATATTATAATGAAGTATGGTGTTTTTAGGAGTAATCAGTTATATTGTGGTGCACTTTGTTGTGGTATGTTCAAGTGGTATGTTCAAGCTTTATGTAATACATTTTGATGTGGTCGATTTGAGTGTGATGAGAGGTGTAATTAAGTATTGGCAGGGTCGTGCGCACGGGGTTTTTTTTTAATGCCCACCCCAGGAGCATTAAAAAAAAATATTTAATTAAATTAAAAACTGAAAATGTATATGAATATAAATTATAATTTTATAATATCACACGCTCAGATCTAAAGTGGTTTAAACAATACTTTAGAATAAAAATTGATCAAAATGTTTAGAGTAAAAACGAAGCAATATTTTCTAAAAGCAAAAAACAATAAAAGAACATCAGAGCAAAAAGTGATAAAGTTCAATCTCATTTGTGAGCTGACATCTTTACTCATTCTTATTCTAATAAAATTTTATTGATGTTAAAACGTATTGAGGAAATAAAAAAATGCTATACTAATAAAAGGTTATATATTTATTCAAAAATATATACTTCAAAAAAATGTAAACTTTCTTTACAAAAATGTTCATTGCTTAAAATTATTTTGGTCGAACTTCTTTTTTTCTTGTGTTGAAAAACTTTTGTTTGGAACAATATTTACGTATTTTTGTAGAAGAAACATTTTTTCCGAACTAAAAATTATTGGAATATTCTTACAATCGTATTTTTTTAAAACAATACTATACAAACAATTTATTTTTTTTAAACAATTATTTTTCAACTTTTTATTTTAGACATTTTTTTACATAGTTCAAAAATATTTTTTTTGAAAATTTATTATTATATTTTTTAACTAAAAATACATTTAAAAAAATATACATATATCTCTCTTATAACGTAAAACGAAACAAAACAAATTCCAGAAGAAAGCGTAAGAAATTACAACGAATTAATTTTTGTTTATTTTTACGTATTTTTTATAACAATTTAAAATGAAATAAGACCCTTAAAGTTCGCTAAATACATAATATAATCGTGTTTTCCAATTTTTCTGGATCAATTCGTTAAAGGGGTTATTTGCTTTTGAAATGCATATCAAATTTATGGACGAACATTTGAAAAAAGTAGGAAGTAGTTCATGAGTATAAAAATGAAAATGGTTGTACGATACTAATTCGTTTACAGCTTTTATTCACATTAAATAAATTTGAATTGATTTTTAAAATATCTTATAGTTAAAGTGTAAACGAAATTATTTATACATTTTCTTTTAAACTTAAAATGTTAACGCGCTCAAAAAATATATCACAAATGAAGAACAACACTCAATAGTTTTTAAAAATAGTTAAAGAATTATATTTCTGCATGAGTTAGGACGACTTTCCGTATTTTAGTCTTCCAGCCCACCATCAGCCGTTGGACACCATTTCTTATAACATTTTTGATAACAATAATCCATCTATGGCTTATTTTATTTCAGTTTAACAATATTTCAATATTTTTCGAAGAATAGATTTTATATGAGCCAAAAATTTTAAATCTGGACCTAGCTCAGGGTTACATCCTTTTCAACAAATTATATAATATTGTTCTATACCGGTTTCAGCAGTCCCTCGCTCGTTTATTTGGATCTTTAATCCATTTCTTCGATTTTATTTGGAACTTTGAATTATTTCAGTTTAAATCTCATCTTTACTTTTTGAAAATATGAAATATATTATATTTTTTTGACATATCTCTTATTGATTGTAGGGCTTAGATCCAACACTTTACTTTTTAATATTTTTCTTTGTCATAAATCAGAGAATTTTTGATTTTACGAGATTTTTTCGTTATTTGCTTTGACCACAATATCCGCATTTGAATTTGTAAAAATAATTTCTTTTACACCATTTATGTGCAAAATTTTTTTTTATACCCTACACCTATGAGGTACAGGGTATAATAACTTTGTGCATATATTGTAACGCCCCTTAGGAGGCGTGTCCGGTATGGAAAAGTATATATATTCATGATCAGCATCACTACCCGAGTCCGTTTAGCCATGTCCGTCTGTCTGTCTGTCTGTCCGTCTTGCTGTCTTGCTGTCTTGCTGTCCGAATACAGAATAACTTGAGAAATACTGATCAGAATGCGATTAAATTTCGTCTCAATATATTTTAGCCAAAAGTAGGAACTGAGTTTGAAAATGAGCCAAATCGGTCAACGGACACGCCCACCTCCCATACAAGTCACTTTTTTATAACTCTTTCGGAACTAATAACTCGAAAAGTATTCAAGGTATAGTTATAAAATTTAAAATGTATTGTTATAATTCACCTAAAAATATGTGGTCCAAAAATGGGCGTGATCCGCCCACTTTTTTTTTCATTATTTCCCGGGTTTTCATAGTGGAAATTTGATCCGTAAATTATTAAAATCAAATCTATGAAATATTAGCCTTTCAAAATTTTAAATATAGGCGTGGTCCGCCCAATTAGATTTTTCAATTTTTTTTTAGTTTTTTATACTTTATATAAATTTTTTAATTTATGGGGATATAAGACGTTAATTTCTGATATATGAATAATATTCTGAGGGTGGGGAGGTTCAGCATAATTAAAAGGTCTGCAATTAAATATCCCACATTAATATCCCCACCAAAGGTGTAGGGTATTCCATAGTCGGGCCCGACCGACTATAAAAATCCGCCCCATGTGACCGAACTTACCCGTGTGACCTAACTTTCCCAACTCGTTTTATTATGAAAATATGATATGCCTTTTCATTTCAAATTCAAAGATAATTTAAATACAAGTTTAAAATTAAAGTCTACTTTTTTGACAATTTTCATAAATAATATAACGTGAAAAAGCTAATTTTTAAAGTCGTCTTTCGACATTGCTTTGAGATATATCCTTTGAAAATAAACTTTGTTTAAAAATGTTGGCAATTTTATTACCTTTTAAATGAGACTTCAGTGTTTTACATTTCTTCACTATTGCTTAAGTTATGTTCAATAGATTAATTTATTTATTATTTATACAAATTTTTTCCAAATTAAATCACCAAATCTTTCACACCATCTGGGAAGCTAAAATTTTACCAATATCTTAATTTTATGTTGTTTCACCATACTTCCAAATTTCTTCAAATTCTGAAATAGTACTGCAAAAAATTTTAATTTGTTTGCTTTCATATTTCAAAAACACACTTAGTTATTAAAAAAAAATGTTTCTTTACCAAAAAAAAAAAAAAAATAGAAATATACATTAACAAATAAATTGGTATATAAAATTTGTATTTTGAAGTTGAATAAATAATTTTTCACAAAACAATGGAAAAAATTTCGCCTGCGGCGCTTTTCTGTTAGAATTACTTTACCAATATTATAAAAATATGTTTATGAAATGTAAGTACAAATTTCAAATGAAATCGATTGGTTTTATTTTATATTTTCTTAAATTATATAAATTTCGAATATTTTTCAAAGCCTTTTTCAATTTATTGCTAGTTTTTATATGTTTAATTGTCACACGTATTTTCATTAATGGAATACTGTTTTTATTACGATTAAACCAATATGTTCGGACCCTAACAAGGCTATGGAAAATGGCCCAACCAGGACCTAATGACCCTTCAAAAGTTCTTGAAGGAAACTCCGTTATAAGAAGATCGTACACCCGATATCTTACCTAGTTTAGGCCTCGTTAGATACCGATATTCTGAAATAATGACATGTGAACATGAGTATGGCCAAACAGAAATCTATCTTCCCTACCCTCTTTATTATGAAGTTAGCTAAAACCGCCACACGAGCAAATCCTGCGCACGGCCCTGAGTATTGGTGACTTTATTGTAAGTAAATTTTAAATAAGAGTGTTAAAGATAGTATTTACGATAAGTGTTATATGTTGAAGTGTGGTCAGTTTTTAAAGTTGAGTGGTTAGCTTTGGGATGCAAATAATTTAGGGATTAATTACTTGGTTCAATGCATGAAAAATTATTCTAGAATTGGGGTTATCTGGAGAACTGATGGTGTGTTTTAATGACAGGTAATAGATTGTGGCGTGTTCAAGTATGGGGAGTTGGAGACAATTTCGGTGGTAACAATATGGATCTTGTCTGGC
Source organism: Dryomyza anilis (assembly GCA_951804985.1). Lineage (NCBI taxonomy): Eukaryota > Metazoa > Arthropoda > Insecta > Diptera > Dryomyzidae > Dryomyza > Dryomyza anilis. The sequence continues at coordinate 84,031,376 of OX638131.1, read as the reverse complement.
CTTCACACCTAACCTAGGTATGGTGTGTTTTGAGTAGTAAATCTAGTGAGGTGAAAATAGTGTTGTGAATTTATTGTCTTACATTTTTTTATAAGTTAATTTAAAGTGGTGTACATAAGTACATTGCGATCAAGTGTGTTGGGTGTTAATATGGTGTAACTGTTACGGTGTATTGAGGTTGAACGTGTTGTACCTAATTATAGTGTGTTTAGCTGTTATGTGTTTAAGTGTGGTGAGTTTTGTGTAGTTAATTTAGTATGTTAAATTTAGTGTGATGAAGATTGTGTGGTGAGTTCTTATAAACCATGTCTTTTATTTATCTTTTTAACCATTATAAAGTCTATCAAACACCAAAAATACTTATATAACTATACTCACTTTTGAGTATTCACTTTTGAGCATTCACTTTTAAGCATTCACTTTTGACAAATCAATTATAACTGCAGTTAAAACAACGTCACCTACAACTCACTAAATACTATGCGGTTTTTCGTGGATGGTCATAAATTATCACGGCTGCTTTTGAGCGACAGAAATTTTCAACAAAAGTCACACAAAAGCCAAACCGATGCCACTACAGCAGTACTCATGACGTTATTACCTATCGTGCCATCAGTCATGCATTTTATTTTTTATTTTTTCTCATACAACAGTCATCGACGATGACTTTTGACTGCGCGACGCGGAACGATCTACTAACGAAGTCATAAATCCTTTGATTTTATCAGATTTTTTTTTTTTGTATATATTTTATTGCTGTTATACAACAACACAAGGAAGTAGATAATATTTCGGCGCGGCAACCAATTCAAGCTATACCACCAAAAATATATATTTAACAGCAGCAGCACTTGGCCACCGGAAATGACAAAAGGACTAAAACGGAAATCGCTTTTGTAAACGAGCAATCATGGCGCATAGAATGTTGGGTGGATGCACAGTGAACAAAATTAAGAAATTTTATAGCAAAATATTCATTATTTATAAAAAAATTTGTACATAGTAACCGAATTCTAAATTTCAATAAATAATCGAAAAATTATTTGACAAAAATTACACTTTCGAGAACAAAAAAATGTACATCCCATACAGAAATTTTGTATAACTCTTGGGTGCTCATTTCGACTGCATACTCAGTTTTTACATATTATATAACGTCTTTTTAAAAAAATGGCTATCGAAATTTGAGAGCTTTTTCAGCCATTTTTTAGAATAAATGCAGTCCCTTCCACAAGTAGTTTTTCAGAAAACTGTAAACGCAAAACTGTAAATGAAATTACTAATTATAATATATGAATAAATATTAATAGTTTTATATATTTTTAAGACATTTGAATTTAAAATCGAAAAATTTAGAATTTTTAGACTATTTTTAAATGATTTTTTTAGTCATTTGGATTAAATGTTAAATATTAAAATGAGCTATGTCTATGTAGAACGTAGTTCAAGCTATTGACAAAAATTAGTAACTTTTTTTCATCAGTTTTAATTTTTAAAATATACCCATCAACACTGTTTTCGTCAAAAAAATGTTAAAATTATTCTAGACCCATGATTGGTAAATATTTATTGTATTTTGATGCAATCCAAATCGTTGCAAAACTTCTATAATCAGATGCATATGATGCCAACCCTAAAAACGGTTGTATAGTACTATAAATGAAAAATATGTTGCTTGCTCAACATACGTACCTGAAGTAATCCAACCTGAACATTATTAATAAACATTCTACATTTTTAAAATTTTGTTCATAAAAACTGCCTATTTTTTTCACCGTATTTCTAGAGAAAATTGTGCTGGTTGAAGTTGCTGTTGGTGGCAGCATTATTTTGTTGTTGTTGTTCGAACGCCGATAAAATGAATGAATGAATGCGCAAAAGGTTGTGGCTGTTGTAAAATCCTTTTTTTTATTCCTCTGTGATAAGTCAACATTTTCACACGCCATAAGCTGCATAACTGACTGCCAACCATGACTCAAACTCGAACCAAGAAGCCCCGTCCACTTTTTATGCAACCCTACAAGGACCTGCGTTGACAATGGCACAGATTGAGCCTGATATTTGGCACAAAAACAAACACATTATTATTTCCGTTGTTGTTGCTGCTGCTGCTGTTACTGCTGTGTGCCGAATGACATTTCGATGTTGTCAGCTGTTGTTGATGACTTTTGGCTTCTATTTATTATAGCGTGGTCGACCTCGCTATAAATAAATATAATTCGTGCCCATACCACAGACCAAGGACAACGGTTCGTTTGACTCACTAACTGAGTGAGTGAGTGACTATCGAATTGAAGAACTGACTGTCTATATCCCGACCGACTTGACTGCCTATCATACGCAACGCAGCGGCCTATTGAACTTTTTCCTGTTGTGTCATTTCTATTGTCACCATAAACTTTGCTCTATTGGCATAAAACTGCGCGATAAGTAAAAGTGATTAAATTGTACTCGTCCTTTGTAATAATCATGACTGTCTCATAGTTTTGACATTTAGTTTACAAGTGGTAGTTATTAGTTGTAACGCTGTTGAGTTCTTATCGTTTCTCTGATTGGAGTTCGTGTAATTAAGCGCAGCACCATTGCTGGAATTTAATCCACTCTGGCATATGTATGATATTCATTAAATGAAGTCTAATGCTTATGGAAATCAGTGATAAGATGGCCACTATTATTATATAGAAATTTACACGATTCATTTAGCTGAAAAATTATGGTGCTGTTTTGTATTTGGCTGAAATTAATAGCACGTATAGTTTGTTATAATCTCATATATTTGAGTTTGTTTATTAGAATATTAAATGCGGAATATTTAGTGACTTTTATATTTATTGTTTAGGCATTATTACCCCCTTGAAACGAAATCGTCAAAAATGTCAGAAATTCATAATGTGATATAATAATTTTTTCTAAAATTTGTGAAATTTCCCTATTAAGATAAAACCTTTTTTGAAATTAGGAAAATTTAACTTGTTGCTATTTCAAGTAAATTTTCCTTAAAAATTTACTTAAATTAAATTAACAAAATTATCGATTTTGAACAAAATTATCGATTTTGAACAAAATTATCGATTTTGAACAAAATTATCGATTTTGAACAAAATTATCGATTTTGAACCAAATAATCGATTTTGAACAAAATTATCGATTTTGAACAAAGTTATCGATTTTGAACAAAATTATCGATTTTGCACAAAATTTTCGATTTTGAACAAAATTATCGATTTTGAACAAAATTATCGATTTTGAACAAAATTATCGATTTTGAACAAAATTATCGATTTTGAACAAAATAATCGATTTTGAACAAAATTATCGATTTTGAACAAAGTTATCGATTTTGAACAAAATTATCGATTTTGCACAAAATTTTCGATTTTGAACAAAATTATCGATTTTGAACAAAATTATCGATTTTGAACAAAATTATCGATTTTGAACAAAATTATCGATTTTGAACAAAATTATCGATTTTGAACAAGATTATCGATTTTAAACATAATTATCGATTTTCAACAGAATTATCGATTTTGAACAAATTTATAGATTTTGAACAAAATTATCGATTTTCAATAAAAATTATCGATTTTCAATAAAAATTATCGATTTTGTAAAAAAATTTCGATTTTGAACAAAATTATCCATTTTTAACAAAATTAACAATTTTGAACAAAATTAACAATTTTGATCAAAATTAACAGTTTTGAACATAATTAACAATTTTGAACAAAATTAACAATTTTGAACAAAATTAACAATTTTGAACAAAATTAACAATTTTGAACAAAATTAACAGTTTTGAACATAATTAACAATTTTGAACACAATTAACAATTAAATCATAATGAACCATTTTAAACAAAATTATCAATTATTAACGATTTTGAGTCAAATTATCGATTTAAAACAAAGTTATCAATTTCGAGCAAAATTATCGATTTAAAACAAAGTTATTAATTTTGAGCAAAACTATCGATTACCGAACAAAAATATCGATTTTGAACAAAAATATCGATTTGGAAAAAAATTATTGATTTTGAACAAAATTATCGATTTTTTTAATATCAACTATCAAAAAATTAACAATATTTTGCAAATTATCAATTTGAACAAAATTTTCGATTTTGAACGAAATTATAGATTTCGATCAAAATAATCGATTATGAACAGATTTTGAACACAAAATATCAAAAATTTAATTCTCTGATTTCGTAAATTTTCAACATTTAAATTTAACAAGTAAAACAAAATGCTGTCTAACACTACATAAGAATCGTTTTTAACATTTTTTACATTAATGCTGTAGTTTACCAATCAGGCTATTTTTGAAAACAGTAGCTATTTGAAAACAGCCGCATCATTTTTATATTCAGCTTTTTTACTTCATTATCTGTTTTAGCTTTTATTCCAGACATTTCTCTAATTTTCAAACTGTATTTTGTCAAAAAATGCAAAATTGTTCACAAAGTATAAATTTTTAAATTATTTTTAATTTTGACAGCGAGTTGGATATTTTTCAGGTTAAAACAACAGAGCAGTTTGAAATTTTTAGCTCGGGCTAAAATTCAAATTTTAAACTGGTTGATAACGTAGAAAAATAAAAAAATAAAACAGAAAATTTTGAAAACAGCCACTGTTTTCAACACAGCCTGGTTGATAAACTACAGCATAAGAAATAAGTAAATATATATATTTTTTTTTAAATTTTGAAATTCTTTTTCTAAGGATAATTTTGTTCTATACCACAACGTGTTCTGTGTCTAATATCGAAAAGATTACTTTTTAATTTTCTTCTGTGGAAATTTTAAAAATAAATGAGCAAAAAAATGAGAAATAAAAAATGGGCAATAACTCAACAACTAGAGTAAAAACTGATACCATTTTCGGAATAAGCGCCACAAATATATCCAATATTTGCTGCAACTTTTACTGCTTCATGTCAAGATTTGAGTAAGTGTAATTATCATTATAATCATTATCATTATTATAACCATTTCATATCTAAAATATTAATACTTTATTCAAACCAAAAGTTATATCTTATTTAAATTAAAATATATAATTTGCTTTTAAGTAATAAAAAGTAATTTGATAGAAAATCATAATAAATGAAAAATTTTCAACGAAGTGATATATTTCCTGATAAATTTAAGATATGAAACTCAAAATATTTTCATTTCATTTTATTCAGTCTTCTGATTTGTATCTTACAGACTAATTACAATTCAAAAAAAATAAATAAATATAATTAATTAATTAAACAGAATAAACAAATTTAATTTAAACCTATATTCATTAACATTGAAATTTACAAGAGGAGAAAAACAATTACATAATCTAATACATCTAGAAATAGGTTCATTGATAGCATAATTTAATCTATGTAATAACTCAACAAATAAACGATTATGTCTTAAATCTCTAGGCGGAACATACAAATTAAACATATTTAAGAGCTCAAAACAATTTACTTTTTCAGATAAAATATTATAAACAAACATTAATGAAAAATAAGTTCTTCTATCTTTTAAAGATTGTAACCCAAGTAATTTGCGCCTAGCATCATAATTCAGGTTAACATCAGACCAATGGAGTTTAAAAATCTAGTTAAATTTTTTTGAACTTTCTCAATGCGGTTGGAATGTTCATTATAATATGGATTCCAAACAATATTCAAGATGGCTCCGTACTAAAGATATATAAAGAGCCTTAATTGTCATTGGATCCTTGAACGATTTCGAATTTCTTTTAATGAATCCTAACATAGCATATGATTTCGGAACATTGTAGTCATAATGACTTGTAAATTTTAATTTAGAGTCAAATATTACTCCTAAATCTTTTAATTCAAATCTTCGATTCAAAATAAAATTATTAAGAGTGTATGTGAAATTTATTGGAATGCTAGATTTTGTGTAAGATAAAATACAACATTTATTAACATTTAAATTTAATTTGTTTGAATAACACCATGCATTCAGCATTGCTAAATCATGTTGTAATTTAAAGCAATATCCCATATGATTAACTTTAAGAAACAATTTTACATCATCTGCAAAAATCAAACATTTAGCATATTTTATTTGTTGAGGCAAGTCATTAATCAACATTATAAATAATAATGGCCCACAATGTGTACACTGAGGGATTTCAGAACATGCATTTACAACAACTTCAGAATAACAAGAGCCAATTTTAACTTTCAATTTTCTGTTTGTTTAGAAACTTTCCGAAAATGTTATAAGTTGTTCGGAAAATCCAAACTTTTTTCAATTTTAGTAATAAAATTGTGTGATCAATGTTGTCAAATGCTGTTGAAAAATCAGTATAAATCACATCTAACTGATTATGCTGTTCCATAGCATTGACAATATGATTAGTTAATAAGGTCAAATTTGAACATGTTGATCTGCCTGGAACGAAACCATGTTGACAGTCACTGATAACGCTTTAAATATGATCAAATAATTTAATTTTAATTATATGATCAAACAACTTCGCTAAAGTTTTTTGCTTAACAATTGCTCTGTAATTATTCACATCATTACGGTTACCCGATTTAAATATTGGAACAATAAAACAAACTTTCCAATCATCCAAGAACGTGCAACTCTTTACACATTTATTAAACAAAATTGCTAAAGGTTTAATAACATTTATTGAACAATTTTTAAAGAAGATTGATGGAAAATCATTATATTCGCAATTAGAACTGAATTTTAAATCAGAAATGGCAAATTCAACATCATTTTCAGAAATGTCCATATATTGAAAACCAGCTTGATTCGGAGAATTGAAATCTCTCTTCAATTTTGTATCACATATTTTATAAACCGATTGAAAAAAATTAGCAAACATATTACAGGATTATGTTGTATTGCTAGATTTTTTGCCATCATATTCCATACTAGATGGGAATCCATTGGTTTTTCTTTTTGTATTAATAAAATGCCAAAAAGCGATGGATTTGATTTCAATTTTGTTATTATTTTATAAATGTATTGTTTATATAAAAATGTATGTAAATAATTAAATTCATTACGCTAACCTATAAATTTATCGCGATCAGACTCACATTTTGTAGTTTGATATTTTTTAAACGATTTATTTTTTGTTTTTTTTTTAATTTGATAATCTGTCATTGAACCATGGCGGTTTATTCTTTAGAAGTTTGTATTTTGATGGAACAAATCTAGAAATTGCCAAAGTAAAATTTTCATTTATGTTAAAAATATCTAATGGTTCAGAAAATGAATTTAAAACTGACCAATTAATAGTTCTTAAAAATTCGTTAATAGCAGTGAAATTCCCTTTATCGAAGTCATATATGTCATTACAACCACTTTCATTGGAATCGAAATTATAAAACCCAAAAGTAACACTAAGTGCTTTATGGTGTAAACAATTATTAGAAATAGGCGACAGACTTAATTCGCACAATGTTTTCAAATTGCTTGATGTAAAAATTAAGTCTAAAATTCGATCATTACATTCTTGATTAAATTTATTTGTTGGAAGTCATTGGGCAGAAAAAAACTAGTAACCAATAATTCGATATCAGATTTAACATTAAATGGTAATAAATTCTGCTCATCAAAATTCCAAAAAATATTACTTAGGTTAAAATCTCCTAATACAATAATTTCGTGATAAGGATAACTTATCTATCAAATAATTAACATTATTTAAATGTTTTTGATACAGTTTTATGTCACTCCATGGAGGAATATACGAAATTACGATATAAACTGAATGCTTGTGTGTGAAATGTATTTCAATGCATAACTGCTCTACATCTCTGCAAATAATAGGTAGAGTAATTATTCCACTGTGCAGATCTGCTCTTACTGCAAGAAGAACACCTCCTCCTCTTTCTCTACCAGTAGTAATCGGACAACCATCTAATCGATGAGCGCATAATATTCAGCAAAAAATTCGGAACTTAAGATGTCCGTGAGCAGCTATGTCTCGGTTAATGCAACGATGTCATTTTCGTGAAGTGACATCGACAATTGAAACTTGAATTGAAAATTGAATTTTAGAATTGAATTAAGTATTCTTTGGAAATAAAAACATTTTTCGATGTAAACTCTACAAAAATAGCAATAATATTTTGGATATATTCATTTCAATAGAAAACCCTAACATTTTTGAATTATAAATTATCGAAAACGATAATTAGGGTCTATAGTCTATATAGTTAGAACAATTTTCAAATACATATTTTTGATTTATAAACCAAGTATTAACTTCTCATTTAGTAAATTCTATAGACGTTATCTATTTTCGAAAGTAATTATTTTATTTGAGTATTTTAATGTGCATAGAACTTAATTATATCACAGTAGTTTTGCATAGCATAAACCTTTACTTAATCCTCTTAATCAGTGTCGAATTGTGCTACTGGAGCTATTTCTGCTGCCTTTGCACGGCAATTAAATTCTTATTAATCAGTGACGGAATCTGCGAAATTCCTGGCTGCTGCTGCTTCTTCGGCTAATTGCTGGTGCTTTTATGTGCGCGGATTTAGAATCATTATTTACGATGAAATAACGAGAACGAAAGCTATACAAAATAATAGAGTGAATCAAGTATTAGCATTTTATAGTTTTGTATATACTATATTGGGGCAATAGCTGCGGTAAAGAGTTTTTGCATATTAGGGTTTTTGTGGTTACATTAAAATCTTATAAAATCGAATGCTTTTATAGGTACCAAAGAAAACTAATTTCAATAAATGTTACTTTTAGCCTTTTCGCAAGTGGTATTAACTTTTAAGAACCCTGTCGCAATGCGACCTAAACAAACAGCATACCTTAAATATTAAACAGATGTGAACGAACCGAACCGCAAGTCTAAATACAAAATATTTATGCAAATTCAATTTAGCATATGAAGGAAACTCAACACATGTCTTAGTCTAGGTTAATCTGAATGTTGATTAAATTAGATTAGAGCAAACTGTGAGAAATGCACAAACATATAGAACCACATTAGTTAAGACCCTTCGGTAATACTACTAGTATTGGTATTAGTTGTGATAAAATCAATAGGCGGAAGTGTAATTGATTTAGAAATGCTGTATAACATTTTGCTACAACTAACTATTCACATTATTTAATCTATTTCACTTTAATTTAATTGTTTTTGTTAAATTGTTTGGTAGTGCATTGAAAGGCCTTTGGAATTACAGAACTCATTACATTATACATTAATGGAATTTAATATTTGGGACACACAGCTTAGTTCCTAAGAATTTGAAATACAACATTTGTTTCATATTATCAAATATGTCATGCAGAGAGATTAAACAAAATAATATTATGTATTGGTAATTTTTGGAGGACTAAATCGTTGTGCAACTAATTAGGAATCTACATTTTTCAACTTTGAATTATACAATATGAACAAAAATTATCGATTAGAAGACATGTTATCTATTTTTAGAACAAATTATGAAATTAGAAACAAATTAATGTTTTTAAAAAATATTACCAATTTTAATGAAAAATATCGATTTTTAACCAAATTATCGATTTTTAACAAAGTTGTCAATGTTAAACAGAATTTCGATTTTTAACAAAATTAGCGATTTTTAACAAAGTTATCGATTTTAAACAAAATTATCGTTTTTTAAAAAATTATTGATTTTTAACAAATTTATCGGTTTTTAACATATTTATCGATTTTGAACAAAGTTATCGATTTTGAACAAAATTATCGACTTTTAACAATATTATCGATTTTGAATCATAGAAATTAACCAATCATAGAATTAACCAATATTATCGATTTTTACAAAAATAATCGATTTTGAACAATATTATCGATTTTGAACCAAATTATCGATTTTGAAAAAAATTATCGAGTTTTAACCAAATTATCGATTTTTATCAAAATGTCGATTTTTAACAAAATTCTCGATTTTTAACAAAATTCTCGATTTTGAACAAAATTCTCGATTTGGAAAAAAAATATCGATTTTGAAAAAAATTATCGATTTTGAACAAAATAATCGATTTTAAATAAAATTATCTATTATCAAATTTACCGAAAGATAACACATATGAGTTGTTGGAAAATAAGTTTTTGATAAGCAACTGAATAATTAGATGAATTGAGAATGAAGAATTCAAGTTTATAAAGGAAAAAGAATTCTGAAGTATTTACTTATTTGGGAAAAAGAAGTATTTACAGTATCCATAATATGAATTATTCGAGAGCCATTAATTGAAAATTTTCTTAACATTTATTCGTTACAAAATATGAATTATAAACTGATGGGAAATCAAACAAATTAGGAAAACATAGAAGATGTAATATAATAAAACATTTTATAGTAATTTTTAAAAAGAGTTAAATACACTACTAAACAAAATGAGAAATAATTGTCGGCTTTAATTTTCAAAATATGCCAACATAGTTTCTGCCAAATAAGTTTAAAATTTATAAAAATTTAAAATACTCGTTTATTTTAAAATTGAAAAAACGTAACCGAAAATAGCTAACTAAAAAAGGCAGTTTTCACCAACATTTTTCTCAAAAAGGCTACGTAATAGTAAGAAAACTGAGTTTGTACTCGATATAAGCCACAGGGAATTATATAGAATAGATTTATGATATTCATAGTAAATTTGTTTTCACATTTTTTGAGTACTTTTTTTAACGAATGGGAAAAACAATTTATTATAACAAAAAAATATAGAAATTTTAAATAGCATTAAATATCGTTATAAATAACAACATAAAATTTGCCTGTTTTTTCCTACCAATTATAGTTGCTCGAAACCACTTAAAAAACTTAAGGAACTTTAACCAAATGTTCTGGACTATTTCCCAAAGTAGTTTAAAATAAGTTTTATCTAATAAAAAAAAAAGTTTTTTTTCTATTATAATTTAGTATTTAGCATAAAGAAATATAAGAAATAAAAATAATAATAAAAGAACAATTTGCAAAACATATACGCAAAGCACTTGGCCAAAAATTTTTATTGTTTTGCTTATTGTTGTGCGGAAAGTTTTACGTGATATTAAACAATGCTAATAATTCTATAAGCTGTAGTATTTTTGTTGCTGTTGCTGCTGCTTCCAGTGTTGCTGCTGCTGTTGTTTTTGAGCGCTGTTGGCAACGTGTTTTGAACTGCTGTTGCTGTCGCTTTTGCTGTTACTGTTGCCGTGACGATGCTGCTCTACGCGCTAAGTGGCCGCCGATTGGCAAAAATTTATTTCCAAGAAAGTACACAAAGTTTGGAACAACAAAAGTACACAAACCAAAAACAACCGAACCAACAAAAAAATATAAAGTTATTTGATCTGCAAAACAAAGTTATAGCAACGCAGTGAAGAAGGCCGTAGAAAGGAGGGCAGCACCGCAGGCACACACTGAGGTAGTACAGAAGGTAGAATAATAGGCAGGACAGCTAGCAATTTGTTTTTCGGCACGTGGTTGACTGGTAAGCAGCGACACTTGGCCGCCACTCTTGGAAATCAGGCGCGCGTTACAACACGAAATTAAGTTAAATTGTTATTGGTTTGTCAAAGACATGTTTAGTCTTGTGTATATTTGAGATTTATTTTATTCTATAGGAAAAAATTCAATTTTTTGTTAGATTTATTTGATGTATTTATTTTCAATGCAATGCAATAAATTCTTTTAATATATTTTTTTACTATTTTCCTTTTAATGTATAATAAGGAGGATTTTTGTATACACTTTGTTTTTTCTTGTAAAATATTCATTTAGATTTCACCACTTAAACCCCTTCCGAAACTAAAAAATATTGTAAACTTTAAGCCAAATTCACCCCAAAAGCATTAGCCTCGCAAAAGCCGCACCTATTTCCATTTACATTATATGTATTAACTAAAGGTAGAAACCCAAGAATTTTGTCGTAAACAGTCACTCGTGCGTCATTTGGGAAACATTAGCATATAGAATAAACTACATTTGTTAAATTTATAATTTCTATCAAAAATTCGATAATTTTATAAAAAAACCGATAATTTTATAAAAATTCGATAATTTTATAAAAATTCGATAATTTTATAAAAATTCGATAATTTTATAAAAATTCGATAATTTTATAAAAATTCGATAATTTTATAAAAATTCGATAATTTTATAAAAAAACCGAAAACTTTTATAAAAAATCCATAATTTTATAAAAATTCGATAATTTTATAAAAATTCGATAATTTTATAAAAATTCGATAATTTTATAAAAATTCGATAATTTTATAAAAATTCGATAATTTTATAAAAATTCGATAATTTTATAAAAATTCGATAATTTTATAAAAATTCGATAATTTTATAAAAATTCGATAATTTTATAAAAATTCGATAATTTTATAAAAATTCGATAATTTTATAAAAATTCGATAATTTTATAAAAATTCGATAATTTTATAAAAATTCGATAATTTTATAAAAATTCGATAATTTTATAAAAATTCGATAATTTTATAAAAATTCGATAATTTTATAAAAATTCGATAATTTTATAAAAATTCGATAATTTTATAAAAATTCGATCATTTTATAAAAATTCGATAATTTTATAAAAATTCGATAATTTTATAAAAATTCGATAATTTTATAAAAATTCGATAATTTTATAAAAATTCGATAATTTTATAAAAATTCGATAATTTTATAAAAATTCGATAATTTTATAAAAATTCGATAATTTTATAAAAATTCGATAATTTTATAAAAATTCGATAATTTTATAAAAATTCGATAATTTTATAAAAATTCGATAATTTTATAAAAAAAATCAAAAATTTAATAAAAATTCGATAATTTTATAAAAATTCGATAATTTTTTAAAAATTCGATACTTTTATAAAAATTCGATAATTTTATAAAAACTCGATAATTTTATATTCGATAATATATAAAAATTCTCATATTTTGTAAAAATTCGATAATTTTATAACAATTCAATAATTTTATAAAAATTCGATAATTTTATAATTTTCGATTATTTTGAAAAATTCGTTAATTTTGTCAAATTCAAATACTCGCAAATTCCTAAACTAAAGTTTTATATCCGAAATAGTGTCGTTAATAAAAGTGTTGTTTGTTTAAATGTTTTTAAGTGAAGTTTTGTGTTTAAATTAATCATCAAAAAATGAAGTCTAAAAATGTCTCTATATAATTTATAATTCATCCTGTGCTATATAACTGTAAAACAACTTTCACAAATTTTATTTATTTTTTGCATCAAGCATATCCAGAATTTCCATAAATAAGCAATCATTTTATGACTATTAAAAGTTACCTAATGTGCAGCATCTGCTATTTGGGCCAAGCCAAAGAGCTGCTATTTGTCACCTGCAAAGTAAATAAATTACTGTAAATGGTTGTGGCGCAAAACTATTGAATTTGTCAGGCAATTCATTTATCTTCTTTCCAGCAGTAATTAAACAGAACCTTCCAAAGTAGATCTACCTACCATATATGTCTAAAGTTAAGTAAAACGAAACGAAATGAAATAAAATAAAACACAAAAACCATTGACAAAAACAGGCAAAATGCCATAAATAGCAATCTGTCTGTTGGCAACAGAGCAACAATGGACAGTTGTTGGTTTCAACATGTCCGAAATTTATGTCGGTTTATAGAAAAATAAAAACATACAAATCAGTCGAAAAAGACAGAAGGAAGTTGGGAGTTGTTGGGGTCGCATGACGGAAAGTATTGCTGAAAGTATGCCTAGTATTGTTTGTAATAAAGCAGCAGCATCAGCAACAGCATCAAAAGTAAAACATGTTGCTTGTAAATATTTCACACATGTTGACACATTTGAATTTTGAGCTTACACAACGTATATTAATTAATGTTGAAGTGTATTGTTATTATTTTATATTAAGTAATATTTATTGTAAAATAAAACAAAAATCAACAGAAAATAATATTTTGTAAAAATTTACAATATTTTGATCTTAATATTTATTAAAATCAAATAATTGGACTATTTCGACAGACTTTTGGAATATTGAGTTGTGAATTTACTTTTTGTAAAACTCCATATCAAAATGCCATATTTAAAATTATTAATTTGTTCAAAAAAATCGATAATTTTGTTAAACCTATAATTTGTTAAACAGACTGTTTTGTCAAAAATTGATAATTTTGTGAAAAAATCGATAATTTTGTAAAAATTCGAAAATTAAATAATAAATCAGAAATTTTATTTTTCTTTTATCGATAATTTTATTTTAATTGTCCAAAATCGAAATTTTTCGAAATTCGATAACTTTTCTCAAAATCGATAACTTTGTTAATTTTTTTTAAATCGATAATTTTTTTTCAAAATCGATAATTTTGTCTGAAATTTATAATTTTGTCTGAAATTGTTGTGAAATTAATTGTTTTTGTTTTGCGACCTCTTTTGATTATTTTAAGATATTGTCTTAACGTGCTCAAGGTCCAGTCGGTAGATTCTACATTTCAAGTCGCTTACGTTTTCCTTCTCCAATAAACACAATAAGAATTATGTGCATTGAAGACTGAACCAAAAGCAAAAATTCAAAAATTCATCAACTCAAGATTTTGCCAAAGTTGTTGTTGCGTGCAGCAATTTGCTACGTATAGGCTGCAGAGTTTCCACAGAATCAAAGACGTAGGCTGCACTTTGTATAAAAAATGGGTTTTTTATTATTTTTGAAAAATATAAAAAATCCTTTAGATTTTAAGCGCCGTGCACTGCGTTAGCAATTAATTGTTTTTGTTTTACGACCTCTTTTGATTATTTTAAGATATTGTCTTAAAGTGCTCAAGGTCCAGTGCATTGAGTGAAATTGCTGCACGCAACAATCGTGATTTGGCAAAATCGAGAGTTGATGCATTTTTGCTTTTGGTTCATTCTTCAATGCACATAATTCATATTGTGTTTATTGGAGAAGGAAAACTTAAGCGACTTGTAATGTAGAATATGCAGATAAAGATCGCTGATGAAGGGGATTGGCTGCTTCTAAAACAGCTGTACGATCTGCCACTCAATGCATTTTGCAAATTGTTTGTTGTTTTATTTGTTGGTACAAAACACCAAATTTGGACCTTGTTGTGAAATTTTAATAGTTTTGTGTAATTTTGTTTTAAAATGTTGTTCAAAAATTATTATTTTTTTATTAAAAAAAGAATGTTTTCTTCAAAATGAATGTTTTGATTTATTTATTAAATGATTTATTTATTAAATGTTTAAATTTATTTATTAAATTTATAAAAAATATTTATATATTTTTAATCAAAAATTGATTTTCTTTTCAAAAATTCATTTTCTGTTCAAAAGTGTATTTTATAGTTTTGTAGTAATCCATATAAGTAAAACACTTGTTTCTAATTTTGTCCAGAACGCCTCAGTATTGGTAAGCGCAAATTAGCAGCAACCGGAAACAGGAGTGTACACAACAAGCGTACAGAAATTTCCTCCATTCTGGACAAAAAATCCGAAAGATTGGTTCCTGCAAATAGAATCTATTTCTCCATCGCTCGAATCAGCGCTGACGAAACTAAATTTCGTCATCTTGTCGCAAATGTAGATGCTAACACGTTGGACTTGGTAAGCGATATTCTGGAAACGGCTCCAGCAGGAAACAGATATGAAACACTTAAAACTCGCATCATATCCATGTTTTCGGAATCCGATGAGCGCAAGCTCAAGCGATTACTGAGCGGTCAAGTTCTGGGAGACCAACAGCCATCGCACTTCTTGCGAACGATGCAGAACCTCGGAAGTAGACAAGTTGGAGACAACGTCATTAAAAGTCTTTTCCTTGAGCAGCTTCCCGACAACGTCCGTGCAATTCTTGCGATCAGTGAACAGCAGGATATCAACAAGCTCGCAGAACAAGCTGACAAAGTCATGGACATGGCACGTCCTGCCAACATCTCCAGCGTTGCAAATACGCCAGATTCCTTACCATTCGATCGCTTGTCTCAAAAATCGAAGCACTCGAAAAACGGTTCGAGAATATGAATCGTGGCAGAAACGTGCAGCGTAATCGCAGTTCATCGCGCAGAGATTCCAGAGCTAGGAACGCAAACCCAAATTACTGTTGGTACCACAAGCGCTTTGGTGACTAAGCCACAAAATGCACTTCGCCATGCAGCTATCCAAAAAATTAATGAGCTTTTCGGATCCTGCGGCCTCCGAAATAGCTGATAACACATCAGGCCGCCTCTTCATCAAGGACAAGACAACAAGAAAAACTTTTTTGATTGACACTGGTGCTGACATCTCGGTTATAACAAGGGATGTATACGTGAACAATTCATCGCACTCTTCAGTACATTTGTTCGCAGCTAACAGTACGCCCATAAAAACGTTTGACGCAAAGATTCTTCAACTCGATCTTGGTCTGCGGAAAGCATTTTCTTGGCTGTTCATCATAGCAGACGTCACAAAATGCATCATCGGTTCAGATTTCCTGAAACATTTTCATCTACTTCTCGACCTCAAGAACAGAAGACTCGTCGATGGATCTACGCTTCTGTCAGTACCTGCAACAATCTCAAGAGAACCATCCCTCGGCATAACAACAATTGTCAAGAATCAAAGCATTTACCAGAAACTTCTAGAAGAACTCCCGGAAATTCATAATCTCTCAATGTCGCTCACCAACAACAAGAACGGTGTATTCCATCACATCGAAACATCAGGACCTCCAGTTCGCGCAAAGGTAAGACCTCTTGATAACAAACGTCTTATTATCGCCAAAAAAGAATTCAAATTCATGCTGGACAATGCAATTATTCGTCCATCGAAAAGCATGTGGTCAAACCCTTTACACATGGCTCCTAAAAAGAACGGAGATTGGCGACCCTGTGGGGATTACCGATTTTTAAACAATATTACTGTTCCCGATCGGTACCCCATCCCATTCATCACAGACTATGTGCATTGCCTACATGATCGAAAGTTTTTTTCGAAGCTAGACCTCATTAGAGCTTATCATCAGATCGACATGGCTTATTTGAATTTCTCAAAATGCCTTTTGGTCTGCGCAATGCAGCGCAAAGCTTTCAGCGTCTGATGGATGAGATCTGTCGCGACTTGGACTTCGTTTTCACGTATATTGACGATGTATTGATTGCGTCATATACTGAAGAACAGCATATTCAACATTTAAGGGCAATTTTTGAACGCTTTCGAAAATTTGGCATCATGATTAATCCTGCAAAATGTGAATTTGGATCCCCTGAAATAGATTTTCTTGGATTTCACATAACCTCTCTTGGTAGCACGCCGACGGCCTCAAAAGTTCAATCAATAATAGATTTTCCACAGCCCAAAACAATTTTGGAGCTTCGCCGATTCACGTGCATGCTTAATTTCTATCATCGATTTCTACCGCACGCTGCTCATGATCAAGCTCTATTAAATGATTACTTAAAAGGAGCGGTAAAGAAAGATAAGCGTCCGGTTATATGGACAGAAGCCGCAACCGAATCATTTAAAAGATGCAAAAAACAAATTACAAATGCTGCACTTCTAGCACATCCCGTGAAAGATGCAGATCTTCATCTCAAAGTTGACGCTTCAGACTTTGCTATCGGTGCTGTGGTAGAACAACAAATTGGTGAAAGTTGGCAACCACTCTCTTTCTTCTCACGAAAACTGAGTCCTGCAGAGTGCAAATATAGCACGTATGACCGCGAACTACTTGCTGCTTATAGTGCTGTAAAACATTTTCGGCATATCCTAGAAGGACGAGATTTTACATTGCTAACGGATCATAAACCCTTAACGTACGCCTTTCACCAAAATCCGAACAAAGCCACACCTCGTCAATTTCGTCACCTCGATTATATCGGTCAGTTTACTACGAAGCTCGTGCACATATCCGGAATTAACAATACTGTTGCAGACGCTTTATCACGGATTGACGAAATATCTACTTTAAATTATGCGAAGCTCTCGGAAGAACAATAGGAAGATGAAAAACTTGAAAAATTTTCTTAATAGCGATACCGGACTCAAGCTGAAACTCGTACAACTTCCCGGATCCAACATTCAAATTTTCTGCGACGTATCACAAGGTAAAACAAGACCCTTTCTTACAACCAGCTTCCGTAGATCCGCCTTTGACAAGCTTCATAATCTTGCGCATCCTGGCATAAGATCTACGAGAAAATTAGTTGCAGATCGATTTGTATGGCCCGCGTTAAATAAGGATTGCAAGATGTGGACGAAATTCTGTCAAGCCTGTCAAAAATCAAAAATTACTAGGCATACGAAATCGCCTCTTGGTAATTTTCCAGTAACGTCGAACCGATTTTGTGAAGCTCATGTCGATATCGTTGGACCATTACCGCCGTCCGAAGGATATTCATATCTGTTGACAATAATAGACAGATTCTCAAGATGGCCAGAGGCAATTCCTATTCGTGACATCACCGCTGAGACAGTTAGCCGAACTTTCTTCGAAGGTTGGATGTCCCAACAAAATCATTTGTGACCGTGGACGGCAATTCACGTCTAAACTCTTCCACGACTTGTCTGAATTTCTTGGCGTAAAATGTCAACATACCACATCATACCATCCTCAAGCGAATGGTATGGTTGAAAGATTTCACAGGACCTTAAAAGCTTCGTTGATTTGCAGAGCAAATGCGCAATGGACAAAATCTTTGTCATCAGTGTTGCTTGGTTTGAGGACCGCGTATAAGGACGACATTGAAGCATCTGCTGCAGAAGTACTGTACGGCGAAAATCTCCATCTGCCTGGTGAATTTTTTATTCAAAAAACTAACGATCGTCTTAATGCAACAGACTTCGTAAGTGCTTTGAAAGACACAATGCAACAAATTCAACCGAAAACTGCATTACCACATGGTAATCCGCATGGATTCATTTCATAGGATCTTCTACATTTAAAATAGGTTTGGGTACGTCAAGATGCAGTAACAAAACCTCTTCAACCTAAATATACTGGTCCATATGAAGTTGTGAAGAGATCCGACAAATATTTTATTTTAAAGATGAACAACAAAGATGACAGTGTTTCGATTGATCGATTAAAACCAGTATTCATCGAATCAAGCATTATCGCAGCCTGTTGCCAGGAACAATCATCATCATCTCTACAGTTGACTCAAAGTTCAACTCAAAATTCAAAAACCCCAAAAAGAGTCACGTTCCGCTAGGAAGGGGGTACTGTAGTAATCCATACAAGTAAAACACTTGTTTCTAATTTTGGTGTTCAGCATTTAACGAACATTGTTTTATTAAATTAAAGTCGTAAATCATTACATTAAAGTTTTTTTTAGTCAAAATTATTTTTTTTTATAATCAAAAATGATTTTTTTTGTAAAGTTTTAGTGATTATTTTAATTTTAATAAAAATTTAAAATATTTAGTTCATAACGAAAAATGTTGTAAGAAATAAATTAACTTTTATATAACATGTGGTGATTGTTAAAACAATTATTAAATATTTTTAATGCTGAGTTGAAATTTTAAATTTAAATTTGAATTTTTAATGAACATTTATTTTTGAACAATATGAGAAAAAGTAACGTTTTAAATAGGTTATAAGATAAATTAAAACGCAAAATATACAATATATCTAGCAACATCTAAAAAATATTGAAACCACGGACAACTTGTTGGTAATACGAGTAGAGGAAGAAACTAACTAAGCAACAAACCCAAATACTAAAAAAAGTGAACAGTAAAATGCATTAAAAGATACCCAACAACACAAAGAAAATATGCTTTTGTTCGGTTAGGTTCGGTTACAACAATGTCCTAGAATTGACTGGCTAACAAAAGCAAACAAAATCGTACTGTTGTTGACTGGACCTGGACATAGCAACAAATGACTTGACAAGTGTCAGTGTAACCAACAATATTATATACATTCGCATACATGTGTTGGTTTGGTTTGCCTATATCCTATGAGTGAGACTGTGTGTGTTGGTGCATGTTTGCTATTGTTTGTATGTGTGCCAATTAGTGCTGACATGACAAGGCATTGTTTACACTTTGGTTTTCTTTACTTTCCTGCAGCATTTATGTGAATTAAAATGTATATAATTATTTACATACAAAACCTATGAAATATATTTAATTCATGAAAATTGAATTATTATACTTATTTTTATTGTTAAAGGAAACGTACTCGATTATTAGAATATTCTTCATTTTTGTAACCTGTAAAAGAAAATGTTATTTTCTCATTAAAAATGTTAAATATTTTTGATTTGCAATATTTGTTAGATTTAATTTTTTTGAAATCATTTATGTTTTGTTAAAATCTACAATTTTATTAAAAATCTGTAATTTTAGTAAAAATCGATAATTTGTAAAAAACGGTAATTTTGTAAATTTCTATAATTTTGTAAAAAACGGTTAATTTGTAAAGGTCGATTATTTTGTAAAATTCTATAATTTTGTAAAAATCGATAATTTTGTAAAAAAAAACTGTAATTTTGTAAAATTCTATAATTTTGTAAAATTCTATAATTTTGTAAAATTCTATAATTTTGTAAAATTCTATAATTTTGTAAAATTCTATAATTTTGTTGAAATCGATAACTTTATAAAAATCGATAATTTTATAAAAATCGATAATTTTATAAAAATCGATAATTTTATAAAAATCGATAATGTTATAAAAATCGATAATTTTATAAAAATCGATTATTTTATAAAAATCGATAATTTTAGAAAAATCGATAATTTTAGAAAAATCGATAATTTTAGAAAAATCGATAATTTTAGAAAAATCGATAATTTTAGAAAAATCGATAATTTTATAAAAATCGATAATTTTAGAAAAATCGATAATTTTAGAAAAATCGGTAATTTTAGAAAAATCGATAATTTCAAAAAAATCGATAATTTCAGAAAAATCGATAATTTTAGAATCGAATTGATAATATTGTAAAAATAGATAATTTTATAAAAATCGATAATTTTATAAAAATCGATAATTTTATAAAAATCGATAATTTTATAAAAATCGATAATTTTAGAAAAATCGATAATTTTATAAAAATCGATAATTTTATAAAAATCGATAATTTTATAAAAATCGATAATTTTAGAAAAATCGATAATTTTAGAAAAATCGATAATTTTAGAAAAATCGATAATTTTAGAAAAATCGATAATTTTAGAAAAATCGAATTGATAATATTGTAAAAATAGATAATTTTATAAAAATCGATAATTTTATAAAAATCGATAATTTTATAAAAATCGATAATTTTATAAAAATCGATAATTTTATAAAAATCGATAATTTTATAAAAATCGATAATTTTATAAAAATCGATAATTTTATAAAAATCGATAATTTTATAAAAATCGATAATTTTATAAAAATCGATAATTTTATAAAAATCGATAATTTTATAAAAATCGATAATTTTATAAAAATCGATAATTTTATAAAAATCGATAATTTTATAAAAATCGATAATTTTAGAAAAATCAATAATTTTAGAAAAATCGATAATTTTAGAAAAATCGATAATTTTAGAAAAATCGATTATTTTAGAAAAATCGATAATTTTAGAAAAATCGATAATTTTAGAAAAATCGATAATTTTAGAAAAAACGTTATTTTGCAAAAATCGATAATTTTTAAAAATCGATAATTTTTAAAAATCGATAATTTTTAAAAATCGATAATTTTGTAAAAATCGATCATTTTGTAAACATCGACAATATTGTAAAAATCAGTATTTTGTAAAATCGATATTATTGTAAAAATTGATAATTTTGTAAAAATTGATAATATTGTAAAAATCGATAATTTTTTAAAAATAGATAATTTTGTAAAAATCGATAATTTTGTAAAAATCGATAATTCTGTAAAAATCGATAATTTTGTAAAAATCGATAATTTTGTAAAAATCAGTATTTTTGTCAAAATCGATAATATATTAAAAATCTATAATTTTTTAAAAATCGACTATGTTGTATAACTCGATAAATTTGTAAAAATCGATAATTTTGTAAAAATCTTTACTATTTAGAAATCTATAATTTTGAACAAATCGAAAATTTTTGTATAAATCGACAAATATGTACAAATCTATGATTTTTTAAATCGATTATTTTTATTAAAAATCAATCATTTCATTAAATATCGATATCTTTCATAAAAAATATATTTTTTAGAAAATGGTTATTAAAAACCGAAAATTAAAAAAGTTGTTAAAGTTACAAAAACAGAAATTAAACATGATAATTATGCCCTACACCTATGAGGTACAGCGTGTCCGGTATGGAAAAGTATATATATTCTTGATCAGCATCACTACCCGAGTTCGTTTAGCCATGCCAGTCTGTCTGTCTGTCCGTCTTGCTGTCTTGCTACCCGAATACAGAATAACTTGAGAAATACTGATCAGAATGCGATAAAATTTCGTATTACTATATTTTAGCCAAAAGTAGGAACTGAGTTTGAAAATGAGCCATATCGGTCAACGGACACGCCCACCTCCCATACAAGTCACTTTTACATAACTCTTTAGAAACTAATAACTCGAAAAGTATTC
This sequence comes from Dryomyza anilis, assembly GCA_951804985.1. Lineage (NCBI taxonomy): Eukaryota > Metazoa > Arthropoda > Insecta > Diptera > Dryomyzidae > Dryomyza > Dryomyza anilis. The sequence goes on along the minus strand of OX638131.1, from coordinate 84,008,854 downwards.
AAGATATAGGTATAAAATTTAAAACATATTGTTATAATTCACCTAAAATATATGGTCCAAAAATGGGCGTGATCCGACCACTTTTTTTCTTCATTATTTCCCGGGTTTTCATAGTGAAAATTTGATCCGTAAATTATTCAAATCAAATCTATGAAATATTAGCCTTTCAAAATTTTAAATATAGGCGTGGTCCGCCCAATTATATTTTTTAATTTTTTTTTTTAGTTGTTTATACTTTTATATAAATTTTTTTATAATTTTTATATAATTTATGGGGATATAAGACGTAAATTTCTGATTTATGAATAATATTCTGAGGGTGGGGAGGTTCAGCATAATTAAAATCTTTAAAATTAAGGTATGCAATTAAATATACCACATTAAAATCCCCACCAAAGGTGTAGGTTATTCGATAGTCGGGCCCGACGGACTATAAAAATCCGCCCCATGTGAACAAACTTACCCATGTGACCTAACTTTCCCAACTTGTTGTAATATAAAATTATTATTTTCTTTTTTTAATCGTTAAATTGATTCTGAATCGATTATACCAATTAACATATTTTCTTGAATTATGAAAAACTCAAAATAGTTCTAAAAAAACGTAATAGATTTTTAAAATATATATTGTTTTTTCTTTAAGAAATATTTGTTATCTTCAACGAAATATTTCTTATTTGTTCTCTATCTTATTTAAATAATGTTGCCTTTTCTCTCTGTCACCGCAATGATTACAATAACCATGATTCCCATGATAATTTGAACACAGCATTTAGATAATACATGTTTGTCTGCTACTACCCAGCATCACATAATATATATCCAACACATCCAACGTCCTTTTTCACATTATTCATTATCCGTTTCAACGTCATCGTCCTAGTCATCGTACAGTATTACATTAACGCAATTTCATGGAATTCGTTCTTTTCCGACATTTGACAATCTTTTATTTTGCATTGACATAACAACAAATTTGTTTTATGCAAGACACAAACCACATATTCCCTACCCAACCTACTAAATTTTTATTTTGGTATAGCTAGAAAAAAAAATAAAAGTGTGTCACTCTAACAACAAAAAAAGTTGCACTTTTAATTTTCGAAACACGTACGCAACACATAAAACATCCACACATCATCCATCCCCAACCCAACCCAACCCAAACCACATACCAAAAATTTACACACATATGAAACCATTACGTTATCTACTTTGGTAACGTCTACTGTAACAACCACATTGCCTTATACAATAGCATTCACTGCTTTTGCACCTTCATTTTCATCTTCCTCACCCACCACCACCTACTTCATCATCATCAGCCGTACTTTTCATCTTTGTATCTACCCCCAATTACTCAACACACAGCGACTTTTATCGGGATCATAAAGTGTCGTAAGCGACTTCAAGAAGAATGACAAAAGAATTCTCTGACGAATGCTTTACATCAACGTTACTTCTAAGACGCTTCTAATGTAACTTAAGCCATGCACTCAGATGAAAAAAAAACTGGTATTAAACATGACTTTTAATAAGAGCACAAAGTGATTTAAATGGAATAATACTTTCAGGGGAATATTTTATTATATTTAGAATTATATAATATAAATATAACTCATGGATATAAAAAATATATTTCAATGTAATTATAAAGTAATTCAAAATTGTAATAAATATATTAGAAAAGAGACTTTTTCTCGAATTTTACAATATTTTTGTTTAGATTTAAATACCATATTACGAAGTGTAACAGAATTATATTATCCAGTTCATTTTATCATAAATATGTTTCAAAACAAGCATATGTATTTAAATGCTTTTATATAAAATATTATTTGGCAGTAGAATCAGTTTAGAGCTTTATACTATATAACCGCAGATACTCTTCTCCATCACTGCACCAATTCATAAAGTCTCTTATTGGTTTTAATAGGTTTCTTTTTATAAAACTGTTAATTTTTTATATTAATCTACACAAATGTCGTTGACGTGTTAAGCACAAGATAAATCAAAATGTTTTATATTAAAAAAAATATATAAATCGGACAATATTACTACGAATTCTATGCATTGAATTCCTACTTAAAATCTTTATCTCCAATTAAATTAAAATCTATAATCTCTTTTAACTCAAGCACTGTACCCTAGTGCATTTCATATCTAAAATTTTTATTTTATTTTTTTGTATTCCTCAACTTCTACTAAATTCTGCTCTGTGCTGTTATAAATGTTCACTTAAATTATTATTCATTATTTTTCTAGACTTATAAGAGAGCACAGGGACAGGGTTTTTTCTATGTGAATGCGTTGGTGGGTCTTCAGTGTACCTTCTCCCTAAACATTTCAAAACACTAAAGCACAGCAGACACGACTCAGACAGTCCCTCGTTTTGTACACTCACCATGGTGCCATATCTTAAATGTCAGAATTAACTTGATTGCTGAACATAAAGGACAAAAATGACACGCAGAAATGTAGGTATTTGATAAGAGTCACGCATAAACTATTCCAAGTCGATTGCTCGTCTAAGTGGTTTCACTTAAATGTTGGATGCTTTTAAAGTATGCTGTAAATGCGTGAAAGTCAAACGTAATTCATGGCATTTTACTAAATAATTTATTTAAAGTGTAATATAAATATTATTATACCCTACACTAAGAGTGAAAGGGTATATTCAGTTTGGTACGCCGTTTGTAACACCCAGAAGGAAGCATCTCCGGTATGGAAAAGTATATATATTCTTGATCAGCATGACCTACTGAGTCGATTTAGCGATGTCCGTCTAACCGTCTGTCTGTCCGCCTGTCTGTCTGTCCGTCTGTCTGTCCGTCTGTCTGTTGAAATCCCTACTACATTTAAAATTGAAGAGCTAGATAAATGAAACTTATAACTTAGATTACTAATATACCTACGCTGTATGTGCGAGATCGGTCCATTGTGACCTATGATCCCAGCACTTATGTTCAAATACCTCATATAAAATGTACATATAAAGATCAATTTTTATGTATACGTGCTTAGATAAACTTTTTTGGTCAAATATATATTGACTCATGCTCAAATACATGATAATAATGTTTTCCGGCAAAAAGACTTGTGGTTCATAAAAAAAAAATCGAAATTCGGTACACCTACCCATTTGTAAATATGGGTATCAAATGAATGGAAATTCTTCAGCGATTGAATGTTTGTAGTTATTTTCAGGATTCGTATACCCTGGTGACCTATATATCACTTTGAATGGTAACCACACATATGTGTAGGATATTTATAGTCGGCTTAGACCGACTATAATTTTGATAATCCTAACTATCATAATTACACCTACTTTAAAATTTCCCATGTGATCTAACCTTCCCAACTGGTTAATAATCATTTTATGCAATTGAAATTATTTTAGACACATTTATAATTTTTACTATTCGATGAAAAAATAAATAGAATATTGATACATGCAGAATATAGCAATAAAAAAATCTATAATATTATATAATTATATAAAATCGACAATCTATATATATAAAACTGTTGGTCCGTCTGTCAGTCTGTCGGTCTGTCTGTCTGTTTGTTCCAGCATCACGTCTAAACCACTGAACCGATTTAAATTTTGTAACAGGATACTATGGAGTCCGGAGGGTGTCATAGGCTATAAATGGGCGCGATTGGACAAAGGGGCGTGGTACCTCCCATACAACCTAAACATTCCAAACGACATAACTCGACGCATACACAAGCTAAAAAGATGAAACAAAAAATTCAAATACAAAAAAAATATACAAAAGCAACCACACATTAAACCTCACCACAATGAAGTTCACCACACTAAAATTCACCACACTAAAATTCACCACACTAAAACTCACCACAATAAAATTAATTCCCTCTAAAACTCATCACACTAAAACTTACCACACTAAAACTCACCACACCAAAATTCATCTCACCTAAACTCACCACACTGAAACTCACCACACTAAAACTCACCACACTAAAACTCACCACACTAAAACTCACCACACTAAAATTCACCACACTAAAACTCACCACAATAAAATTAATCCCCTCTAAAACTCACCACAATAAAATTAATCCCCTCTAAAACTCACCACACTAAAACTTACCACACTAAAACTCACCACACTGAAACTCACCACATTAAAACTCACAACACTAAAATTTCTGCAGTGAAAAACTCTACTGGGAAGAATTCTACGGGAAAGAATACTACCGGGAACAATTCTACCGGGATGAGTTCTACGGGAAGATTTCTCCCGGGAAGAATTCAACGGGAAAGCGTTCTATGGGGAAGAATTTTACATGGAAGATTTCTACTGGGATGATATCTAGGGCGAAATATTCTACGGGGAAACGCAGTCTGAGAAAAAAATTTTGTTGAGAATAGTTTTTTTTTTGGCGGAGAATTATTATTTGGTTATTACATATATAAAACCCATACAAATTTCCACAACGAAGCACGGGCCCCTGTGGTACGGGCCCTCGCTCCATATCTTTGAATTCACAAGATATGGAGCGAGTGTTGCACGGGTCCAGCTAGTTTTATATACAATCGACAATTTTATATAAAATCGACAATTTTATATAAAATCGTCAATTTTATATAAAATCGACAATTTTATATAAAATCGACGATATTATAAAAAATCAATAATTTTATATAAAATCGATAATTTCATATGAAATCGATAATTTAATATAAAATCGATAGTTTTATATAAAATCGATAATTTTATATAAAATCGATAATTTTATATAAAATCGATAATTTTCGTTTATTTCGTTTCGTTTTTTAAATCGTTTATTTCTATATAAAATCGATAATTTTATATAAAATCGATAATTTTATATAAAATCGATAATTTTATATAAAATCGATAATTTTATATAAAATCGATAATTTTATATAAAATCGATAATTTTATATAAAATCGATAATTTTATATAAAACCGATAATTTTATATAAAATCTATAATTTTATATAAAATCGATAATTTTATATAAAATCGATAATTTTATATAAAATCGATAATTTTATATAAAATCGATAATTTTATATAAAATCGATAATTTTATATAAAATCTATAATTTTATATAAAATCGATAATTTTATATAAAATCGATAATTTTATATGAAATCGATAATTTTATATAAAATCGATAATTTTATATAAAATCGATAATTTTATATAAAACCGATAATTTTATATAAAATCGATAATTTTATATAAAATCGATAATTTTATATAAAATCGATAATTTTATATAAAATCGATAATTTTATATAAAATCGATAATTTTATATAAAATCGATAATTTTATATAAAATCGATAATTTTATATAAAATCGATAATTTTATATAAAATCGATAATTTTATATGAAATCGATAATTTTATATAAAATCGATAATTTTATATAAAATCGATAATTTTATATAAAATCGATAATTTTATATAAAATCGATAATTTTATATAAAATCGATAATTTTATATAAAATCGATTATTTTATATAAAATCGACAATTTTATATAAAATCGAAAATTTTATAAAAAATCAATAATTTTATATAAAATCGATAATTTTATATAAAATCGATAATTTAATATAAAATCGATAGTTTTATATAAAATCGATAATTTTATATAAAATCGATAATTTTGTATAACATCGATAATTTTATGTAAAATTGATCATTCTATATAAGTCGAAAATTTTTTAAAATCGTTAATTTTTATATAAAACTGATAATTTTATATAAAATCGATATATTTCCATAAAACCAATAATTTTATATAAAATCGATAATTTTATATAAAATCGATAATTTTAATAAAATCGAATAATTGTATATAAAATCGATAATTGTATATTAATCGATGATTTTATCTAATTTTTAAAGTAGAAAATTTGGTTAAATTTTCCACAGGATTTTTTTAATACATATCTCTTTGTTTGCTCTTGCATCCAATTATCGTAGCTTATTTGCACTCGATTAAAAAAAGTCAAACATTTTTCCAATTAAGCATGGTAAACAAAAAAAGGAGATATAAAAGTACACCGCAAACACACATTTATGATGATCATTTTCTAAATGATAATCATAGCAAATGTTGACTATTTCGCATGGTGACCATTATCGTATTTGCCAAGCATTTAGCATTGAAGTCGCTGGTATTCATTGAATTGTCATCGACAATGATTATTGGATGCAGCAGCAACAGCAGATGGTACTAATACACAATTCAAAAATTAATTAATGGCCTTGAGCATGGATTTGCTTTGTTTTCACTTCGTTTAATCAGTTAACAAAGTAGTTGTGAAATCAGTAAAAACAATTGGAAAATGCGATTAAAGTGTTAATTGAAGAAAACATCGATTTATATACTCATACATTGCAGGAATGAGTTAATTGTCATGGAAATTTATTTTTCATATTGATCTTGGATGGTTTTATCAAACAAAAAGTATCCTAATTATTTAATTTACCATGTTCTATTTTCAAATTATCGATAATAAAAAAACCTTAAATTAAGGAATTAGTTTCTATGTCGGAGGTGGTACATTTACCATGTCCACTTCACATTCAAAAATACCATTAATATTGTCTCGGGTATTCAATCAAAACAAATTTAGAGAAAACGTTTTATATAGTTCAGCTAAGTTTACTATTTATATTGAAAAATATACTTTTAATAAATTAAAGTATTAAGTACAGATTTTTCAATATTTAATCGCGCATTAATTATGCAAACAAAAAAACTGTCATAATTCACTGAAAGGTGTGTTTATGTCAACCAGTGTTTGTTACACAAACTCCGTGAACTTCACGCAACCACCGAGTGTTGCGTGTGAAATTTCACTGAAGTTTTTTTCTATTTTTGTCTTTTGCTGCAATAAATCATTATAAATGTTTACTAAGGTTGATGTGTTTGCCGTCTGATTTTCATCGTTTAATAAACAGTCATTTGTTTGTCAAAGAATGAATAAAAGGAGGGAATATTTTAGCTTTGCACGGAAATCGCCTGACAATCTGAAGGTGTGAAGCAATTTGTTTATTTTGAAGGTCAAAATTCGATGTTGATGAATTTTCTGGCATTACGAAATAATGCGCAAATGAAAAGGCCCAAACAATTTTTGTTGGTACTTATTAAATTTTTTTTTCCAGTTTCTTTTTCATTATCTTTTTTTTAATATTTAATTTTTAAGAGATTTTGTTTTATTGTATGATATGTTATATATGAGATTTTTCTCATTCATTTTGAGCGTTGTTTCATTGGGGTGAATTTTAGTATTTTTTAGTTTATTATACAATTTTATTTATATGAGATTATTAAATAACGAGATAGTATCCCAATTGTCGTATTTTTTGATATTAATGTTATAATTGTTAAATTTTCTAAAAATCGATAATTTTACTACAAATCGATAATTTTACTACAAAACGATAATATAGTTAAAAATCTATCATTTTGTTACAAATCGATAATTTTGTTAAAAAACGATAATTTTGTAAAAAAAACGATAATTTTGTTAAAAATCTATAATTTTGTTAAAAATCGATAATTTTGTTAAAAATCGATAATTTTGTTAAAAATCTATAATTTTGTTAAAAATCGATAATTTTGTTAAAAATCGATAATTTTGTTAAAAATAGATAATTTTGTTAAAAATCGATAATTTTGTTAAAAATCTATAATTTTGTTAAAAATCGATAATTTTGTTAAAAATCGATAATTTTGTTAAAAATAGATAATTTTGTTAAAAATCGATAATTTTGTTAAAAATCTATAATTTTGTTAAAAATCGATAATTTTGTTAAAAATCGATAATTTTGTTAAAAATAGATAATTTTGTTAAAAATCGATAATTTTGTTAAAAATCTATAATTTTGTTAAAAATAGATAATTTTGTTAAAAATCGATAATTTTGTTAAAAATCTATAATTTTGTTAAAAATCGATAATTTTGTTAAAAATCGATAATTTTGTTAAAAATAGATAATTTTGTTAAAAATCGATAATTTTGTTAAAAATCGATAATTTTGTTAAAAATCGATAATTTGGTTAAAAATCGATAATTTTGTTTAAAATCGATAATACTGTTTAAAATCGATAATTTTGTTCAAAATTGAAAACTTTATTGAAATAAATATTTTTATACAAAATCGATATATTTTGCAGTTTTATTCAAAATCAAAAATTATATTTTAATGTAAATTATTAAAAATTAAAAGAATTTGAAACATACTTCATTTCGGTTTTGGGTGCTATTTAATTTTTCGGATGATAATTGATTTAGTAGGTAGTATTTGATTGTGTTTTTTTTTAAGGACCACCAAAAAATCGACCAAAAAAAGTAAATTTTAGGATTTTACCTTTTGGATTTCAATGCCTTTGGGCAGCTGATAAAGCTTATTGAGATATGAATTGACCAATTTTTTTTTTTTTTTTCGACCACTACTTCCAGAGATACAGTGCTTCAAAGTTACAAAAAATGGGACAAAAATCACTTTTGTATGGTTGTTCATATTTCAATATTTCTTAAAGTTTTAAAGCTAGTAGAACAAGCTTTTAGAGAAATTAAGTTGTTATTTCTAAACTTGAAAATGTGGCCCGTCGTCATTATCCTAGCACTTCAAAATTGCTGTCCATAAAAAGGACCCTTTTTAAAATTATGAAAAAAAAACAAAAATTTTGGTTGATTTAATACAAATTTTCATGCCAAATTTCAAGATGGTATTTTGATAGTATCGAAGTATACTTCTACTTTATGACATATTGAAATATGAACCACCATAAAAAGGGGAATTTTGGCCCATTTTTTTGTAACTTTGAAGCACTATATATCTGAAAGTAGAGGTCGAAAAAAATAAAAAAAAAAGGTCAATGCATATCTCGACACCCTTTATCAGTTGCCTAATTTTTATTGACATCGAAGAAGGTTAGTTCCAACCGCTGGTTTATTTGGTGTTGAATGTCCCATATAGATATTTTTATTTTTATTTGTTGCTCAGTATTTACAACTTATAAAAATTAACATAATTTTCAATTTCAATAACAAAAAATATTAGCATAATATAAATACACTAGGTAAATATTTTATTTAAAATTTTCCAAATTAGTTATTTTATTATTGACATATTTAATTCAATTTAAATTTCGCAGCTGCCTTACTTTTTGTTTGATTTATTGTTTACCGCTTGCTGCGTACTTCATGATTTATTCATTCATTTATCAAAATAATTTGCAATTTCCTAATAAATATATTGTAATTATTATTCTAAAACAGAACAACCAGAATAATGTGAATCCAACAATTAGTCGTCAACCAGTTGCTGTTGTTTTTTCAGCCAAATTAAACAAATTGTTTTGTCAAATGCGCAGATGATGTTGAATAAATGAAATATTCATTTATTTGTGAATTTTCATTTCATTTTTCTGCTGTTGTTTTTCTTATTTTTTTTTATAAATTACATTATCGTTTTCAAAATATTAATAAGTTAAATTTGTGAATAACTGAAATTATATTTTACTGAAAAAATAGTAGAATGGTAAAGACTAAAAGATGAAGCGTATAATTATAAAAAACTGCATGTTACAATGAATATTTTATTAAGGATATTATTTACCACTTTTTTTATAGATTATAGCGAAAACTTATACTTTTTATGATGCTGAAAGAGTTATGGTTTTTGAAGTGGTTTATTTATTGAAAAAAATTTAAATAGTATTTTAACTTCAAAATATCCAGAGAATCGATAGCAACTACCACGTCTTGCAATTAATTATACCAATTAACAGTCTGACCTATTGTTACTTTATGCGCATAATAGGGCGTACACTAATTAATGGCACCCACTTTAAAATAGCAATTAAATTTAATTTTATTACCGCATGTCATCAGCATCAATCAATTCTGCTTAACGCAATGCCTACTTAATGAAAATTAACATAAATCATAATTAACACTTGAGCTGCAAATTGTGATATAAAGTTATTAAGATTAATTTATGTCCTCTTCAAAAATAAAAATAAAAGGATTTTCAAACAGTATACAGAAATTTAAAATTTGAAACATATTAAATACATAATAGAATACTTTCTTGTTAATGTAAACAATTCATATTAGTTATGAATTCATTCAATTATGTGATCAATTTTTCGCAAATTAATGATGTATAATAATTGTGCAATTATAGATAATTCGAACATATTTGATACATTTTAAATAAATTCAATTCACACAATTATGAATTAATTCATTAATATGATGTATTTTACAAAAATAAAATATGTACATTATTTGTACAGTTTCATTATATTAAAGAACGACTCATTGTTAAAAAAAAAAACATTCATCTAAATTATGAATTAAATCATGATTAATTTTTCACAAACTAATTGTGTACAATATTTGTACAGATTACAACAAATTTAATAATAATATAAATAATATAAAATTTAATAATAATAATAAAAATAATTTTCTGAAAAATCGATAATTTTCTGAAAAATCGATAATTTTCTGAAAAATCGATAATTTTTGAAAAATCGATAACTTTATTAAAATTGATGTTTTATAAAATCGATAACTTTACTAAAATTTATATTTTACAAAAATCAATAACTTTATTAAAAATCGATACATTTATTAACATTAATAATTTTATTAAAGAAAACTATAATTATATAACAAAAACGATAATTTTATAAAAAAAATCGATAATAAAAACTATTTATCAAAATAAATACATTCATTATCACACAAAATTATTTTGTATATTATTTGTACAGTTTTAAATAAATTCATTATATAAAGAATAATTATTTTTGAATACAAACTATTCATCTAAATTATGTATTAATTCATAAATATGATGAATTTTTCACAAATTAATAATCTATATATATATAAATGAAATGTCCTGTGTGTGCCAGAGCATCACGGAAGAACGAACCAACGGATTTTCCTGATTCTTTTTGTATTTTGTTCGTGTCAATGCAAGAGTAGTTTAGGAAAAAAGAAAAGGCGGAAAACCCGCAAGGAAAACCCGGAAAATCGAAAAAATCTAAATTTGAACCTAGGAACTTGAAATTTGGACAGGGAGAGCGAATTGGACAGGGAGAACGTGAGAGCGCACTACGAAGGGATTTTTTGAAATTCGCCTCCTAAGGTACAAATATGGGCGTGGAAAAACTGAACTTTAAATTCAAAATATCTTTAAAGGTAGCCACAGTCATCAAATTGGGCTCAGTAATGTATTTTGTTGTTGTTTATATTTTTGCTAAATGTGGGCGGAATTTGATAAAGGGGCGTGGCACTTCCCATATAACCATAACTTTAAAAATGCTATAACTCCTGACCAGAGTTCTGAAAATTAAAACAAAGGTTCATATTAAAAAGGTAGGTCACGTAGAATGTGGGTGGGATTGTATAAAGGGGCGTGGTAACTTTCATATAACAAAAACATTAAAAATGCTATAACTCCTGACATACTAAGAGTAGAGTTATAAAAACAAATAAAATGTTCATATTTAAAACTCCAATCATCACGTAGAATATGGACGGGATTGGACAATGGGGCGTGGCAACTCCCATACAAAAAAAACCCTTAAAATTGCTATTTCTCTTTACCTACAAAGAGCAGAGTAAAATATTATATTAAACATCACGTAGAATCAGGGCAGGAAAAAATCCGGATGTTTTTTTAAATCCACTCTACCACATTTTTTTAGGTTTTTATTGGATTATTTATGATTTTATAGAATTTTTTATTTGATTATTTATAAATAACATAATTTCAATATAATTTATCGGTTAGTTATACCACGCACCCTTTCGATGACAAGAACTGCTAAATAACATCTGTTTAAAAGATACTTTGTGGAACAAATTCACCGTCTTGGGACTGGTTGCCGTTTTCTTCTATATACTGAATTAGTCATATGGACGAGAAAATGAAACGACCTAAGTGCCTGATTAAATCTATTTTGAATGTCCTCTTTATAACACGACAACTCTTCAAAACCTATTAGATTCAATCAATATCTACCGCTATAAAAATTGGCATAGAATTGAATTAAATCCATGGTTTCGGCGACTACATCATTAAATTATTTTAAATTATTTGGATATAAAAGCCTAAGTTGGGTAATATGTATGTTGGCTATGTTGGCTAATATATGAAGCATTCCATTACCATCACCATTACATTCACCAGAGATTTCATCCAGCAGTGGTTTCGATTTGGTTTATAACAAATTCTTAAATTTCAAAAAGTACTCTGAAAACCACAAATATATTCCATAGTTATAATTCGAGAAATGTACAAAATCTAAAAAAAAAAAAATACAAAAATATTGGATTTTTTTAAGTGGATAAAATCCAAAAAAACGGACGGATTTTTTGAGAGTGGAGAGCCCTGCGTATAATTTGGGAGAAATTGGACAATGGGGCGTGACACCTCCCATATAATAAAAATTTTAAAAATGCAAAAACTCCTGACTTACTTTTAAAAATTTTAATAGACACGTGGAATGTGAGCGAGATTAGAAAAAGGCGCATTGCTTTCAATGCACTTAAAAGGGAAAAAGAGGCGTAAATGTATACACCTTTATAAACGTTATAGTTTTACAATTACAAAAACTTAGCACGGGCGAAGCTGTGAACGGGTCCAGCTTTGTACAATATTTGTTCAGTTTTTTTCAAAAATATAACTGGTTAATACATTTTAAATAAATGCCTAATAATAAATAATTATTTGTTAAATAAACTAAACATATATATATTATGAATTTATTCATTCTATTGATGAATTTTTCATAATCTTTATATTTTTTGTACAATTTTTGTATTATTTTTTGTACAAATTCACACTTTTTGATACATATTAAATAAATTCAAAATTTTAAAATGAAGTTCAATGTAAATATAAAATAATCATAATATAAAATAATCATTTATACCTTACATTGTAAATATTATGTATTCGCACAAAATAATCATGTAAATAATTTGTAAAATTTTGGAAAATTCACACATTTTGAAACCTTTTAAACATTTTCATAATATTAAATTGTAAATAATTGTAAAAAAAATTTGCTCAAATTTACACACTTATTGAAATAGTCCAAATAATAATAAAATACAATGTAATTGTTAATTTCACTATTCATTAAAATTATGCATTTTTCTCTGCATAATTGGTTAATATTTTAAGAAAACTTTATGAAAATTGTTACTTTTAGATATTTTATAAACAAATTCATAATATTGAAAAAGAAGCATTTCATTGTCCAGTCTGATATACCTATACAAATTTGTTCATTAAAATGAAGAATACATAAAAAAGCAACGCTATTTTTAATTTTTTTTATATATTTTATGAAAATTATTAGTTTTATATATTTTATAAAAAAATTCATAATATTAAAAAAAACAATTCATTGTCTAGTATTATCTTGTATGACCTAGTCAAATTTGTGCATTAAAATGGTGAATACAAAAAAAAACAACGCTATTTTGGATTTTTTTATTAAGTAGTTATTTAGTATAGTTTTGAACAATTTAGCAAATGTATTATATTAAAAAATACGATTCATTTTTTTATGTGAAATATTCGTCTATATTCTGAATTTTGCATTAATGATCGTTAATAAAGGGTTTTTCAATAAGAGCGCTACAAATGTTTTTTTAAGGGTTTTTCAACAGGGACGCTACAAAAGTAGAGCGACATGGACAGCAAACGACGCCATATTTCTTGCCGCTCTTTTGACATTTCTCTTCAGTAAGGTTTGCCATTTCATGATGGAGAGATATACAAATTCGAATTTCGGTAGTAAATTTCAATAATTTCAACTCGTTGTTGGCTCGTATATCTTTCCATCATGAAATGGCAAACATTACTGAAGAGAAATGTCAAAAGAGCGGCAAGAAATATGTTAAAATACCTTTTACTTTGATTAATTTTTTTTTGAAACCAACTCTTTTGGCTTTATAATGAACAAACTCATTATATTTACATGTTACAAACAATTAAACAAACAATTTTTTATAATTATTATGAATTTTTCATTATTGATTTCAATTTTTCATTGATATGATGAATTTTTCAACTAATTTATCAATCATATTTATCAATCATATAATTGTTTAGTAATAAAAAAGAAGACAAAATACGAAAATCAAATAGAAAAAGTATCCAAAAGATTTGTTCAATTCCGAATGGCTTAATCGCCAAGAGATACGCAATAGAAAATCAAGCAAATCAATTGATTTAGCAAAACGTGTAGTAAATTTCGCCACCATAGCGGCATAGTGGCCACCAAAATAATTGGTTGGATGCACGAACGAACAAACGCACGCAGTGGCCAAAATTAATTTACGGCTAAATCAATCAGGCGATAATTTAAACGACTTCATAAATGGCCGGCAAGCATGCAAGTCACACGCAAGGTGAGTTGAGGATGCATCGGATATTGAGAATCTTATGGCAAGGCAGGTGATTGAAATGAGCAAAATAGATGGTGGTGCTATATGGACTGACTAATGAATGATCGATGGTTTGATGGAAGGATGGATGCTTGAATGAATGTTTGAATGATTGAACTAATGCATGAATTTGTTACTGTTGTAGGAACAACAAACAATAGTATGAAATATCTTCGCCTACATCTAGAGTTCGACGTTCTGCTGCACGATATATAATTATATCTCATAATAATTGTGTTGGCTAGTGGCGTTGAATATTGAGCTCTGCCCCATCTATTATATCGAAGGCCAATTTAACTACAACACCAGCCAATAAATTCGAATGATTGAAAGCGTTTTGCCATGAAGAAAGGCGCGTCCAAGGCACTGAATTACAATACAAACAAATATGATTCAATTAGGTTTAATTTAGTGTTTTTATATTTTTACTAGTTTAATTTTATTTTTCCCTTTATTAAAAACAATTGAAAATATATAGAATAGTTTTATTGCATGAATATTTCATCGTAATGATTGGAGATCATAGATTACTAATATGTTCATCATATTAATGAACAAATTAATAAATTTAAATTAATAGTTTAACAATAATTTTTCATTATTATGAATTTTTCATTAATATGATGAATGTTATGATGAATTTTGTTTCTATGACATACATAATATAAAAAAATTCATATTATTAAAGAAACCTTTTTTGTAATATGGATACTTTAAAATTATTTTTTTTTTTTGTTAATTAATTTTGTTTTATTAAAAGATAATTTATGACAATGCTGAATATTTCTTGCATTTTAAAAATATGTAAACAATGCAAAAATTAGAGTTACATTTATTGTTTTTAATAATTCTATTCATCATTATTATGTATTCATTCATCACAATTGTATATCTATACATCAGTATTATGTATTTATTTAATAACATAATGCATATTTCATATACATTTCACTATTATTCATCACTATTATGTATTTATTCTTTAATAAATGCTTATTTTCTATACAGTTTCGGACTAATGAATAAATGTCTGTTATAAAAAAAGAATTGTTTAGGTATATGAAACATACATAAATAATATACACTTTATTAGAAATATTTTATTATTTTTATGAACTATTCATCAATGTTATGTATTTTTCATTAAAATATTCTATTTGAATTTTAATTGACGTATCACGAAAATTTGTTTTTTCGACATAAATAACAAAAATAAAACTGGGTACACATAAATTTTTAAAATGTCCTAGTTTTATGTACTGGTCGACTTTTTCGAGTGTGAAAAATAGTGTCGAACGGTGAAAATTAAGAAAATTTATAAAAGAAGAAATCCGCAAAATTTATAAAAGAAAAAATATGCCGTTAATGGAATGCGAATTTAAATATTCTGATATTATTCATATCTATTTTTCAAAAATATGATAATGACTTCTAATATTCCAAAATCAGACAAAACATTTTGCAAAGCTAGTTTTCCCATAGAAAAATGTAATTTTCTTAAAACTTTCTTAAATTAATCAAATTAGGAAATTCTTTCATATTTAAAATGTCCGAAAAAAAAAACTTTTATATAAAAAATGCATGAAAAAAATTGAATTTAAAAGACAAATAAAATTTCGATATCATACATCAATGCAATAAACAATCGGTTACATAAAATATATGCATTGTACCGCGAACTGCAGTGAATGTCAGGAAACTGTGGGCTGGCCGGCAATCGCATGCATATGACAAGCGATCTTGATAACCGAGTAAATACTCGTAATTTAGGTCAGAACCAGCATATTATGAATTATGCCATTTGTAGGCAACTCTATATACCAACACGACTTACACTGTTATAAAATATTATAAAGAATATTTTCAGAAATATAATTTAAATAGATTTTATTTATAAAAGTTTTACAAAAAATAAGTTAGAATAGACATTGCTCAAACAACTTACTTTGTGCTCTCGACTGATCAGGGTGGTTCTCATATCCACAGCATTTTCATAGTTTGTACTAAAACCTATTTAGAACAGGTTTTGCACAATTTGGTTTGTGCATACGCTAATGTTTCAATTTTCAACCGAATATGGCTGGTTCATCAACCAATTTGTAGAAATTGCGTTTTAATCGAATTCAGTTGGTTGTTAGAACTAACTTTTCTTTTATTTTTTTCAACCTCATACCAACAGATAATTTATCTGTGCTTAGTATTGCATAAAAGTTAAATAAATCATTTTCAAGTCAATTATTAGATCCTAAATGCTAAATATAAAATGGCAAAAAATTTCTAAAAAAATTTAAAATTTTACGAGTTTAAATCCACATTTAATAAAAACGTATGTAATATTAGAAATTATTAGTATACTGAAATTAGTCTTGATAATTAAGAGAATAAATGTGTTTACAATTTTTTGTGATATTAGTTTTTAAAGCACTATAACTTTTGTTTATTCGTAGTAGTTAGAGAGAAGGGCTTAAAGTTACTATTAAAAATATCTTAAAATCATTACGAATTAGTAAAAATCAGAGAATGCAGTCAAAATCAAAACCAGCGAATTATACATAAGTGATGTATAAGATATCCATAGGAGAAAAAAAAATCTTTTTTAATTATTGTATTAGGTCAAAAACAAAGTATTCAGTTAAAATGTATACCAGCGAATTATATGAAATTGGAAAAAAAGTGTTGAGTAGTAGAATTGTAAATTAACATTAATTAATTTATATTTTTTAAAGTGCCGATTGTGCATCGCTGATATATTGTTTATGCGGCTGCAGCACCGCAACAAAGTAGTCCCTGTGCGTTGTATGCTGGTCATTGGTCGATGAACATTAACTTATAACAAACATGATGACATCAGCAAAGGATATGTCGGTCATGAACATATCGTAAAAAACATGGGACAAGAAAATAACAAACATAAAATTTATGACGATATTAATATATTTTAGGTTTTTAAAAAATAATTGCAAAAATATTGTTTTCAAGTTTCAGTCAGTTACAAAGTGCTATATTTACATTTTTTTAAATTTGATAAAAACAAACTAAAACCACATACAAAAAAATATAACTAAATAATATAAACAAATTTAGTACAAAGACCTGTCTATAAAATATTAAAGAAACAGAAGTATTGCCAAGAATGTATTTTATAAAAATGTAAAATTAAATATATTATAACATTACAAAATACTTTTTTTTTTGTAATTATTAAAATCTTAATTCATTAAAATTCATGTATCTAAATAACTTTTTTAATTGACACACAAAATTAAGAAAAAACATATATTTATGAATATGACATATATATTTGAATAGATTTTCCTGAACTTAGTACACATTTTTCATTTTAACTGCCTTGTTTAATGTTTCCATTTCATTTATTATTTTGAAAACAACATAATAAGCGCAAAATTATATAATAAAAATACCACTAAAATTGTTTATTGCATTCTATTGTGTGTCTTTTGTATGTATTCTAGTCAATATAATAAATTAGAATACAACACAATTAAGTATGTTGTTGATAAGCTCATAAAAATGTTATTACTTTTGTGCATAAATGAGCTGTATGTATTAAAAATGTAAGGATATGTAAATTTATAATTTAATATTTGCATAACAAATATGAAATATTTCAAAAATACATTAAACTCATTTAAGATTGAGTGTACACTCATTTAAGATTGAGTAGTACACTCAAAAGAAAATCTAATAAAAATCAATTTAACTTTATCACTACGATAATTATTGCTTTAATAGTACACAATAAAATAAATATATTAATATACATACAAATTTGACTGTTTAAAATAATAGTTTTAATAAATTGACAAATTTATAAGTTCGTATATTCATAAATTCATAAATTCATAAATTCATAAATTCATAAATTCATAAATTCATAAATTCATAAATTCATAAATTCATAAATTCATAAATTCATGAATTCATAAATTCATAAATTCATAAATTTATAAATTCATAAATTCATAAATTAATAAATTAATAAATTAATAAATTAATAAATTAATAAATTAATAAATTAATAAATTAATAAATTAATAAATTAATAAATAAATTAATAAATTAATAAATAAATTAATAAATTAATAAATTAATAAATTAATAAATTAATAAATTAATAGATTAATAAATTAATAAATTAATAAATTAATAAATTAATAAATTAATAAATTAATAAATTAATAAATTAATAAATTAATAAATTAATAAATTAATAAATTAATAAATTAATAAATTAATAAATTAATAAATTAATAAATTAATAAATTAATAAATTAATAAATTAATAAATTAATAAATTAATAAATTAATAAATTAATAAATTAATAA
Source organism: Dryomyza anilis (assembly GCA_951804985.1). Classification (NCBI taxonomy): domain Eukaryota; kingdom Metazoa; phylum Arthropoda; class Insecta; order Diptera; family Dryomyzidae; genus Dryomyza; species Dryomyza anilis. The sequence goes on along the minus strand of OX638131.1, from coordinate 83,989,995 downwards.
ATTAATAAATTAATAAATTAATAAATTAATAAATTAATAAATTAATAAATTAATAAATTAATAAATTAATAAATTAATAAATTAATAAATTAATAAATTAATAAATTAATAAATTAATAAATTAATAAATTAATAAATTAATAAATTAATAAATTAATAAATTAATAAATTAATAAATTAATAAATTAATAAATTAATAAGTTAATAAATTAATAAATTAATAAATTAATAAATTAATAAATTAATAAATTAATAAATTAATAAATTAATAAATTAATAAATTAATAAATTAATAAATTAATAAATAAATTAATAAATTAATAAATAAATTAATAAATTAATAAATTAATAAATTAATAAATTAATAAATTAATAAATTAATAAATTAATAAATTAATAAATTAATAAATTAATAAATTAATAAATTAATAAATTAATAAATTAATAAATTAATAAATTAATAAATTAATAAATTAATAAGTTAATAAATTAATAAATTAATAAATTAATAAATTAATAAATTAATAAATTAATAAATTAATAAATTAATAAATTAATAAATTAATAAATTAATAAATAAATTAATAAATTAATAAATAAATTATTAAATTAATAAATTAATAAATTAATAAATTAATAAATTAATAAATTAATAAATTAATAAATTAATAAATTAATAAATTAATAAATTAATAAATTAATAAATTAATAAATTAATAAATTAATAAATTAATAAATTAATAAATTAATAAATTAATAAATTAATAAATTAATAAATTAATAAATTAATAAATTAATAAATTAATAAATTAATAAATTAATAAATTAATAAATTAATAAATTAATAAATTAATAAATTAATAAATTAATAAATTAATAAATTAATAAATTAATAAATTAATAAATTAATAAATTAATAAATTAATAAATTAATAAATTAATAAATTAATAAATTAATAAATTAATAAATTAATAAATTAATAAATTAATAAATTAATAAATTAATAAATTAATAAATTAATAAATTAATAAATTAATAAATTAATAAATTAATAAATTAATAAATTAATAAATTAATAAATTAATAAATTAATAAATTAATAAATTAATAAATTAATAAATTAATAAATTAATAAATTAATAAATTAATAAATTAATAAATTAATAAATTAATAAATTAATAAATTAATAAATTAATAAATTAATAAATTAATAAATTAATAAATTAATAAATTAATAAATTAATAAATTAATAAATTAATAAATTAATAAATTAATAAATTAATAAATTAATAAATTAATAAATTAATAAATTAATAAATTAATAAATTAATAAATTAATAAATTAATAAATTAATAAATTAATAAATTAATAAATTAATAAATTAATAAATTAATAAATTAATAAATTAATAAATTAATAAATTAATAAATTAATAAATTAATAAATTAATAAATTAATAAATTAATAAATTAATAAATTAATAAATTAATAAATTAATAAATTAATAAATTAATAAATTAATAAATTAATAAATTAATAAATTAATAAATTAATAAATTAATAAATTAATAAATTAATAAATTAATAAATTAATAAATTAATAAATTAATAAATTAATAAATTAATAAATTAATAAATTAATAAATTAATAAATTAATAAATTAATAAATTAATAAATTAATAAATTAATAAATTAATAAATTAATAAATTAATAAATTAATAAATTAATAAATTAATAAATTAATAAATTAATAAATTAATAAATTAATAAATTAATAAATTAATAAATTAATAAATTAATAAATTAATAAATTAATAAATTAATAAATTAATAAATTAATAAATTAATAAATTAATAAATTAATAAATTAATAAATTAATAAATTAATAAATTAATAAATTAATAAATTAATAAATTAATAAATTAATAAATTAATAAATTAATAAATTAATAAATTAATAAATTAATAAATTAATAAATTAATAAATTAATAAATTAATAAATTAATAAATTAATAAATTCATAAAGTCATATATTCATAAGTACATAAATTCATAAATACATAAATTTATAAATTTATAAATTCATTAATTCGAAAATTCATAAATTCATAAATTCATAAATTCATATATTCAAAAATTCATAAATTCATATATTCATAAATACATAAATTCATAAATTAAAATTTTAATAAAAATTGAATTGTTAGTCAAAATTTGAACTTTTAGTGATAATTCGTATTTTTAGTTTTATTTAGTTTTAATTTCATTGAAAATTTGAATTTTTAGTTAAAAATTTAATTTATATTAAAAACATTTAGTTTGTAGTGAAAAATATAAATTTATTTGAAAATTTTAGTTTTTAGTGAAAAATTTTAGTTTTTAGTGAAAAATTTAGTTTTTAGTGAAATATTTAAATTTTAGTGAAAATTTTTGTTTCAAGTTAAAAATTAAATTTTTAGTAAAAATTGTTTTTTTTTTGGGGTAAATTGAATTTTAAGCCAAAAATTACATTCTAAGCAATTTCATTCAATTTCATTGAATTTTTAGTGCAAATTTGGTTTTTGGTTTAGTGTACATTTGATTTTTGTTTTTTTTTTGAAAATGGTATTTTTTTTTGAAAATTTTGTAATTTTAATTAACATTTAATATTTAGTGTAAAATTATATGTTTAGTGAAAATTTGAATTTATAGTGAAAAATTATTTATTTTTTGTGAAAAATAGGAAGGAAATCAGAATAAATGACACAAAAACTACAGAACTCCAATTGATTTTTAGAATTTAAAATACTTTGTAGTTTGAATTGTGCAATTTATCATTTGAAAGTAAAATGTTGCAACATAATCACAGTACTCTGTAGTGAAGAAGAAAACTGTTTTGCACTACAAAAACTTTACGAATTTGTCTAATTTAATGAACATCCCCAATTAAGCACTGCGCCCACTTAATAAAGTATTTTGTATTTTACTTTGCAATTGCCATAAATTACTCAACACATGCTTTGCGAAAATTAATTTAACACATGAATAAATCTATGGCAACATTTTGCATCTTTGATTTTTACCTACTTATTTTACACAGTTGATACTCGTAGTCGTCGTCATCGTCGTCATTTATGTGAATAACACAGCACGTAATAATGTAATTTCAAATGTAATTAAAACGTAATTGTATCGGGGAATTGAACATGCGAAAGTTGTTGGTGATGTGTTTTTCTGTTGATGATGAGGGCGGGTGATGGAGTTGATGATGCTACGCTATTTCTGCGCATATTTGATAAGTTTGTGTCGACGCATTTGTATAAAGTATGACGACTGAATAGGTAACTAGATGATATATTACTGGGTACGCATATATATCATACATTGATATTTATTACATTCGAATATCACAGCTGATGAATTAAAAATTTGTTTCGAAATGTGTTCCTTTGAGAGAATATTGCGTGTGCATACGGTTGATGCTTGGCATTTTAATTTTAATGCAATATATACCTTAAAATTATTTTCGTATATATGTTTAAGTTTTTCGTATTTAATACTACAATTTTACATACATGTCAGTTTCAAATAACTTTCCAAATAGAGTAATGAAAATATGGTATTCATTTCAAAATTTATTTTTCATATTGATTTCATATTTTGTAACAATGGATTGCAATTAGGAATTATTAAAATTTAAAATATTTATTAAATTATGGTTGTTGTATAATTTTTTAAAGAATTCTTACAAAAGTTTAAATATAATTCAAGTTTATATAAAATTTAAGATTTAACTTCTTCATTTTTTTTTTAATAAAATTTCAAAATATGCAAGCCAAAATAAAGAGAATCATTTAATGTTAAAAATTTATTAATAAAAACAAATTATAATAAATATTTTAGTAACAAGCGGTAAATTTTATGTGATATGTTCATAATGTTTGACACAAACATCTATAATTGATTTGTCCATTGTAGCAACTAAATGTTTACTATGTATTAAAATTAATAACTGTAATAAGACCCACATAATTTATTATATAACCATTAATTTATTCCAGAAACTGTTTTGTAATAGTTGGAAGCAGTACAAAACAAAGTAGTAATTATGAAAAACTCAATTTGCCTAAAGCAATCAAGAAATATGTTTGTTGTAAACATATTTTACTCAACCTTATTTATAGGATAACAAATAAATGTTATATATCGAAAAATTGGTGAATGATTATAATTGTAGCAAATAACATTGCATGATTTTGAGGTAAAGATATACAACACTATTATTAAATGAAATAAAAAAGCATTTAGTATTATTCAAATCATTTCAATACAAAGTAATAATAGGGAAAAAACTAAATATTCTTTAAAAACAACTATAAATATGTTTGCTGTAATCATATTTAATTTTACGCAACTATATTCTTAGGAGAATAATTTAAATGAATACATTATTTTATTATACAGAAATTTTAAAAGATGTGTTATATTATTTGTGGCAAGCGATATTTCATATTTGTGACTTACTATATCTCAAACATGAAATATCGCTAACATGATATCACAAACATGTAAAAGGTAAAAATATTTAATTCAAAACTGAATTTCAATACAATTACAATTGAGAAAAACTAAAAATATGTTTAACAATCGATAAATAAGTTAAATGAATATATTAATACATTACACAGAAAAATTATAAGAAGTCTTATATTATTGTGCCAAGCAACTTTTCATTTTTGTGATAATCATTAAATATATTAAGCATCGAATCATAAACAACATAATTATTAAATAATTAAAAACCTAATTGCAAAGCAATGTACCAATTGATAACAAAAATATTTTTCACAATCGATAAATATGTCTATCAAATTTTATTTGTCGCAAACAAATATGTGTTAGCTAATTGAAAAATTGAGTAAAATTAATCTGTAACATTTCTTTACTGGCATAATCACTTAATGTGCTATTAAACATCGAATCAGATACATCATAACCAGAAAATGATTTCTAAAACTCGTTTATTATTATTTCAAACAAAGTAATTATGAATAGTGTATTTAGCTTATAGCAATAATGAAATATGTTTACTGTAAACATATCTTATTTTTACAACCCACTCTTTTTTATTGATAATAAATTAAATTTAAATATAATTGTATAATATGGAATAGTGTACGATAATTATATTTGTAGCAAATAACATATAATTCTGTGAGAATCATTTACCATAGAAAGAGCGGTCACATAAAACAAACTCGTTCAATGCTTTCAAAAATAACTTAATTATTCTACTAAATATTGCAAAATATAAATACATTTTCTGTTGATTTTTTTTAAATATTTTTTTTTGTAGCAATTGGGTACGTTAATAAAATATTAAATGGTTGCGTTTTTTTATTCAATAAGTAAACATTTTACGGTTGAATAAATTGACTATTTTATTGCTATTGAATGTAGTTTTGTACCGAGTAATATTACATTTCTGTGATAATCAATAATTATTTATTATAACTATTGATTATCACAGAAATATAATGATACTTGTACAAAAAAAAATCCAATAAAAATAATGTATTCAATAACATATTCAACCGTAAAATGTTTACTCATTGAATAAAATAAAACGTAATCGTTTAATATTTCATTAATGTACCAATCATTTCAAAACAACGTAGTAGTTGTGAAAAATAAATTATATTTGCAGCAAATATGAAATGTGTTTTCTGTAATCACTTTTTGTTTATCGCTATCATATTTGTTAAGTGAAGAACCCAAATTCATTGAATAGAGGAGATAAATTAATAAATAAATTTGAACATTTTTCTGTGATAATCAATAATTATTTACTATAACTATTGTTTATCATAGAAATATAATGTTACTTGTACAATAATACATTCAATAACAATAATGTATTCAATAACATATTCAACCGTAAAATGTTTACTCATTAAATAAAAAAAAATCAACCGTTTAATGTTTGATAAACGTACCACTCATTGTGAAAAATAAATTATATTTGCAGTAAATATGAAATATGTTTGCTGTAACCATTTTTTATTTATCGCTATGTTAAGTCAAGAACCTAAATTCATTGAATAGAAATGATAAATAAAAAACATTTTTGTACTTTTTTTATGATTATTAAAAATATTTTTTATACAACAAATGTTATAAACATTTCCGAAAAAACATAAATTCAATAATTTGAATTATAAATTACTATAGATAATTGTTATAAAACTAAAATAACAAAGGTGCATTTCCACATTTGTGCAAATCAATAACAAAAGATCATAACAGAAATACACAATATTTGTCACAATCATATTTTATCTTTGACATTATATTACCAATTATATTATTTAAACAAGTACATTTAAATCAAATAAAATCAGTGATTATTGAAAGAAGAGAAACAACGTACTAATAATCGAAGCATCGCTTGCAGCAATCATGAAATATATTTGCCGTAATCAATCCCTGTTTGTCACAATCGTTTTTAAATCATATTTCATATTTTTGTTTAAAATATGAAATTTTTATTTAAAAATTAAAAATGAGTTGTTTACGAAATATTATAAAACAAGTAAATAACAAAGTACTAAAAAGAAATTATTTTAATTTACCGCTTTTTCACACAACTGACAAACATTAACATAAATATTTAAAACACGCGCCAGGAATAAAATCATAAAATGCATGCGTAATTTTGGTGAATACATATTATTTTTTTTTTATTATGTGCGTATTTCCGCCATAGATACCGTAGATACGCAATACTTTATTACTGTATTATTTTATGCCTGCATGGGTTAATGCGATGATGCAGGTATATAGGTGACTTTATATGCGTGTAATAAGCGGATATTTTATGCGGTCACGTGTCTTACATATTAAATAAAATGAAAAACAAAATATAGTATATACAATGCATAAAGTGTGTTTTTAGAGTTATGTATTCTTTATGAGTGCTATGAAAATCGTAAAATTTTAAATTTTAAAAAATGAAGAACAAAAAATTTCAATTTGCATAATTTAAAAATGTGTCTATTTCACTTAAAAATTTTTATATTTTACAAATATTTACTGAAAATTAAAAAAAAAATAGTTTTATTTAAAAAATGCACTTTTCTTTTATAAAAATTGCTCCTTTTCTTGCATTTAACAAATTGTTAGTAATTAATAAATTAATTGCACTTAAGTAGTTAGTTGCGCTTTGGTTGCTCTACTTTGTAAGTTATCCTTGCAGGTTATCTTATGCTTCAGGTGCTGGCTGAAAATATCTTTGTCTTGCAGCTTCTCGAGCACATTTTGTGTCACCGTCACCGCCACCGATGTCAGCATCAATCGTCGTCGTGTAACGCGCTTAATTTATGTTAATGTAAATTTAACAAATTACGAGCCATTACTTAAATTGTCTCTCAGATGCGATGATGTGGCAGCCAACTGCTGAAGAGTTACTCTCGGTTAGCGAATGATATAGAGAGCGCACAAAAGATAATCATCATTCGAGAGACCATTGAGTTGACTAATTTGTTATGCAACAGAAAAATTAAATAATATATTTTTTACAACTTTAAATTGAAACAAAACAGATAAAATTAAAATTTTCTATATATTTGTCATATGTTGTATATTATGCATATTTGATTTTGCATATATTGTTGCACGTATTTTGCATATTAATCATATATTATATTTTTAACATATCTTTGCATTTTTAGCATCTACTTCATATAATGCATCTAATTCATTATAATGCATATAATATGCATATTTTGCTTATTTTGCATATTTTTTATATTATGTATATTACGTATATTTTGCATAGTTTGCATATTTTTTTTGCATATTCTGCGTATTTTGTACATTTTGCATACTTTTCACATTTTGAAATTTATGCATCTATGCATTTTTGATATTTGGTATATTTTCATATATCTCATATTTTGTATATTATGCATATTTTGATTATTTTGTATTTTTCGCATATATCGCATATTTTTCATATTTTTTATATGCATATTATGCATATTTTGATTATTTTGCATATTTTTCACATTTTGAAATTTATGAATATTTGGCATTTTTAATATTTGGTATATTTTGCATATATCGCATATTTTGCATATTTTGTATATTATGCATATTGTGCATATTTTAAATATTTGCATATTTTGATATTATGCATATTTTGTATTTTTTGCATATTTTTTATATATTGCATATTTTGCTTATATTGCATATTTAGCAAGTAAAACATTGTTTTAATATTTATATTCTGCTTTAAATTGTCTGCGCTTAATAAAAGAAAAGAATATATTTTAGTTTTATTTTCTTTTATATATTTGTCTTCTGTTGGTTTATGCTGTGGACACTCTATTGTTTCAAAATGTCCTCATATTTTCTTTTGCTTGTCGTTTTTCAATATTCATTAAAACCACAAATGGTCTTTGTCAACCCGAACCAGTAGTCTCTGTTCACCACTATGTATTGTCGCTTTATGCCAGTTATGGTTGCACTCAAATGATTTTCTTTATTAAGTTCGAGAATAATTCATGCATTTCCAGGTGATGACAAGCAATTGTTTTGGTTTGTTTTTAAGTATCATTTTGGCTGAGCAATATAAAATGGTTAAAAAATTATTAATTCCAATCGTCACTTAGAATATAGGCGAGCGGGGCGTGCCACCTCCCATATAACCACAACTTTAAAAATGCTATAATTCCTGACCCAAGAGTAAAGTAATAAAAATGGTGAGGTTCATTTTTAAAATTAAACTCGTCACGTATAATGTGGGCGGGATAGGACCAATGGTCACCTCCCACATAACTAAAACTTTAAAAATTCTATAACTCTTCACCTACTTAGGGCACAGTTGTAAAAATCGAAACAAAGGATCATATTGAAGATTGCAAACTTCACGTAGAATTTATGTGGGATTGGACAAAGAGCTTGGCACGTGGGCAGGAAAAATGGGGACGCTTTCATGTACTAAAAAGGGAAAAAAGGAGCGTGACTATACTTTAAAAAGATATAGTTTTGCATTTATAAAAACTTAACACTGGCGAAGCTGTGCACGGGTCCATGAATATACATATATTTAATATTATATATTATCCAATATCAAAAATTTCGAGTATAGGGTATTGAAATTTGAAAAATAAATAAAAAATATAAATTTTAAAAGAAAATATATGTTTTTCATATACATATCGTCGTTGTAGAATGAAAAGTCACCAAATACATTTTCAAAATGCCAAATATTCATTTACAAAAATCAAAAATCTAAATCTGTCAATTGTTAATCGATGATAAGAAAATGTAAATCTATCAATTACTATTTCAATTTTAAAAATGCATCAATTACTTTTAATAATATTAATCAACAAACTCGAAATTAAAGTTTATCATAAAAATGTATTTGGTGACTTTTCGTTCTACAACGATGATATGTAGCTCATTACAATTGCTAAACAGTTTTTTTTCAAAAAGGCCCTAATTAAATAATTTAAAAATTAAGTAAAGGATTAAATTATTAACTTTTTGTACAAGTTTTCATAATTTTTCGTATTTTATTTCTTTAAATTTTTTTTACATTTAATAATATACTTTCAATGATTTTTTTGCATAAAGTTCATTACAAAAAATCGCGCAGAAACTGCATTTTAATCATCGTCTAATTTCACGCTACAGCACAAAGAGCTCCACCCTTAAATCAGCGCGTTTTTCAAGCGAATCGTTGACGCACGCACGTGATCTAATATTGACAGAATTCGTAACGAAATGAAAAACTGCACGAGAAAAAAAAAAAAAAATAAATAAAAACAACTTTAACATAAAACAAAGTAACAGCCAATTTACTTCCGGTCGTGCCAACGGCAATGGCGCTCATCTCCTTTGATTGTGTTTCAAAAAATTATAAAGTTAAGTTATGAGCTACACAGATAAAAAGACAGACATACATTGTTCGGTGCTTCTCATCGCTACGACGCGTAGCATATATGAGAAAGATTCTCGTGAAAGTGCGCGCATTTTCAACACGTTTAATTCACGCCATATATATAAAATGATATTCGACACCCACGCATACGACGCGCATGTAATCAAATTAAATTGCGAATCATTATTAGCTTTTTAAGTCAAGACCTTCGTTGTCGTTGTCGTCCTGCTTAATACGTTGGCAAATTCCTTTGCAGCACAGCACAGCCGCCTTCATATCCTGCCACTTATTAGATGCGTCCTTAGTTATGTCTCTCATGTGCTACTTCTTGGCTCTATTTGAATAAATTACACAGGCGTGTGAGCAGCACAAATAAACAAAAAAAAAGATAAACTCAAAATTTCGTGTAACTCAACTTGTTTTGTTTAATGTGAGCACACTTTTTTTAATGATTTTTAATTCTGATATAAACCCTGTAAAAGATATAAAATTTTAATTTTGAGTTGCTCACTATATTTTTTTCATTAATTTTAAAATTTATTTATTTTATTCTAATTTCGTTTTAAATGTTCAAAAAATCATAGTTTTTACATCAAATTTTTTAAATATCTACTTAATGTTAGTATAATAAATTGAAATATATTCAAATATTACCTATATAATAAAATAATAATTTCAGACTACTTATTCAATAAATATTTGGTTCGAAAAACTGAATCATGCTAACGAATTTATATGACAAAAGGACCTAAAAGCTTTTATTTATTTTTTTACGATCTTGAATCAATGACATTAAAATAAACATATTCTTTAATTTTAAAACATTGCGTTAAATTTAATTTTTAAAATTTTGTTCTTAAGAATCGATAATTGCGAAGTTTCACCAGCAGTTTTAATAGATTTTTTATATCAAATCCTCTTTAGGAGTTAGAACCAATGAAATAAGTCATAAAGGAGCTATGCATCTTCCTTGAAATGCTGTGAACGTCTGTGAATATAAGTCATCTGCATATTTTTCATATTTTTAAAATTTTTCAAATTTTGCATATTTTTCGTATTATGCACAATATGCATATTTTGCATATTTTGTATATTTTGCATATTTTGGATATTTTGCATAATTTGCATACCTTGCATATTTTGCATATTTGGCATATTTTGCATTTTTTGCATATTTTGCATATTTAGTATATTTAGTATATTTTGCATATTTTGGATATTTTGCATAATTTGCATACCTTGCATATTTTGCATATTTTTCATATTTTGCATATTTTGCATATTTTTGCATATTTTGCATATTTTGCAAATTTTTCATATTTTGTATATTTTACATAATTTGCATATTTTGCATATCTTTGCATATTTTACATGTTACATATTTGGTATATTTTGCAAAATTTATCATATTTTGCATATCTTACATATTATGCATATTTTGCATATATGCATATTTTGCATATTTTTCATATTTTTGAATATTTTGCATATTTTGCAAAATTTTTCATATTTTGCATATTTTACATAATTTGCATATTTTGCATATCTTTGAATATTTTACATATGTTACATATTTAGTATATTTTGCAAAATTGTTCATATTTTGCATATTTTACATATTATATGCATATTTTGTAAAATTTTTCATATTTTGCATATTTTTCGTATTTTGCATATTTTCGACTTTTGCCTATGTTGCATATTTTTGCATATTTTACATAAATTTTCATATTTTGCATATTTGGACCATTTTACATATTTTGCATATTTTGCATATATGCATATTTTGCATATTTTTCATATTTTGCATATTTTGGAATTTTGCCTATTGTGTATATTCTACATATTTGGCATATTAAAATGCTGTGAACGTAAGACCGGCTACACATTAATTAATTATGTCTAAACGTGACTTAGGCGTGACTTTTAATGAAAACTGTAAAATGCTAATTATAACAAAGATATAAATTTAATTAATTTGTACACAATTATTAAATTATTTTCATACAATTGAAATTACAAAATATTAATAAACAAAAAAAAATTGTGTCTAAAAGCAACAACAAGAATAGCATAATATTCTTCAATAAATATTTATCGTTTTTATCTTTCCAGCGCCTAAAACATTGCTTAGCATTGCTTTTGAAGCCACACAAGTCAGCAGGGAACAATAAATCGAGCCCAATAAGCAACGAGTAGAATTTTCTTTGGTTCCAAGATGTGTGGCCAGTGATAATGAGACTTTGATTTATAGCAAATTTATATTGATTTATAGTGCAAAAAGTAAAGCACTTTTATGAAATATTTAAATAAAAAAAATAAAAATCTCTATTTTTTTAAATTTTATTTTGTGCTCTTTGTAATTTTTAAAAATTATATTTCTGCTTTATCTGCAGCTCTATTTGACCTTTTAACCTTCAGCTTAAAATAAAGCACAGCACTCACTTGCAGACACTTTAATGCAACGCATTTACGACGAACTTAATCAGCATTTTAATGATAACTCGTTATTTGTGCGAAAAATAACGTATATGTGCTGCAAATATTAATGTTGCTGCTGATGATGATGATGAAAATATTGACGGCGATGTTGTTGTTTATGCTTCACATGTCCTTCCTATGCACGCGTTTAATTTTTAAAATTATTTGCATGACACATTTTATGGCAGCGATTAATCAGTTTTGTGCATAAAAACGAAATTATTACAATTTTATGCAGTTGAGTATTTTTCTTTTTTAATGACTGCTTTAATGACGAATATATTTGACGTATTTATGCAGTGCGACAACCACAGCAAAAAAAATGCACTGATTGTTACAAAATATTTGTGAAACATAATTTTGTAGCATTATTTTTTAATGTAAATTAAAATTTAATATGTTAAAAATTTTATCTTAAAAAAAATCGATTTATGAAATTTACAATTTGTAAATTTTGTTAATTTAAATTACAAATAGTTTCTTAATAAATATATCTATTTTTTTACATTTAAATTAAACATTTTAGTGGAAATTAATTTATATTTTGCATATTTTGCGTATTTTACGTATTTTACGTATCTTGCATATTTTTCATAATTAGCATATTTTGCATATTTAGAAAATTTTAACTATTTTCCATATTGGGGATATTTTGCATATTTTTCGTATTTTGGTAATTTTGCAATATTTCCCATATTTTGCATAATTATATTTTGCATAACTTGCATATTTTTTATTTTTAAAGTATCTTGTATATTTCCCAAATTTTTCATATTTTTTTATAATTTGCTAATTTTGCATGTTTTACATATTTCGCATGTATTGCATATCTTGGATATTTTTCGTATTTTACTTTGTTGCATATTTTGCATATATTACATATTTTGAATGTTTTTCATATTTCGCATATATTGCATATTTGGCATATTTGCTTTTTCATAGGCAATGTTTTACTCTCGTAGGTTTGCCATTTACTGCCGAGAGGTAGCGCGGTATAGAAAAATGTTTCTATGAAAAGATGTTGTTAGCACCAGTCTATGCTTGAACCGGGTACCTTTCGGCTCGCAGTCCAACGCACTAACCACTGAGCTACCGCGGCTATATTGCATATTCTGTGTATGTTGCATATTTTACATATTTTGCATATGTTCCTTATATTGCATATATTGCTTATATTGCATATTTTGCATATATCTCATATATGGCATATTTTGCATATATTTCATATATTGCATATTTTGCATATTTATCTTATTTTACATATTTGCGAATTTTGAATAGACATATTTTAGATTTCTAGCAACTTTTAATTTGTTTTCTACAAATCCAGTTCTTACTCCTTTTACTGCCAACCCAGTATTAATGTCTAAAGCTCTACTTTTCTTTATTTTTCAAATATACGAAATTAAACACTGCCTACTATGCGCAAAAATATTTTAAAAATTTCGCTGTTGCATCAAAGTTCTATTTAATTTAAGGTTTTTGCGGTTTAACGTGTTACAGCATTTTTATTTTATTATTATTTTTTTTTGCAAAAGCGCAACAGTTACGCCAACCTTGCAGCGGTTTACATTCAATCAGCACCATTTTTATTACTCTCAATTGAAACAAATAACATAATTGCTAAATATCCTTTGAGTGAGAAAATGAAAAATAAAAAATATCACCATTTTATTACACATTTTAATTGTGGGTGTTTATTTAATCAATGCTAAATGGTTTGAAGTATTTTTTATTAATTTAATTTAATTTTTATTTAATATTTATATGAATCCACTATTTGAATGAAATATTCAAAACTATAAAACAAATTTTTCAATTATTAAAAAAATATTATTTTATTATGAAGAGAACCAAAGATATTAAACACTGAGCAAATATTTAAAAATAATGGAATTTGTTTACAATATACATATTTGACATGTTTTACATATTTTTAACGTTTTGCATTAATAAATTATGCAAAATTTGAAAATATTGCGATATATGCAATATATGGAATATATGCAATATATGGAATATATGCAATATATGGAATATATGCAATATATGGAATATATGCAATATATGGAATATATGCAATATATTTCCAAAATACACAATACATTCAAAATATTCAAACTATGTAAATTATGCAATATATGCCAAATTTGCAAAATATAAAAAAAACATACAAAATATGCAAATTATACCAAAGATGTAAAAAATTTAATATATGCAAAATATTCTAAATATGTTATATATTCAAATTATGCAAAATAAAAAAAATATTCAAAATATTCGAAATATTTTAAATATGCAAAATAAGCAATGTATGTCACATATGAAAAATATGCAAAATAAGCAAAATATGAAAAAAATATACAAAATGTGCAATATATACAAAATATTTTAAATATGCCATATATGCAAATTTGCAAATTATACCAAATATGTAATATATGCAAAATATGCAAAATTTGAAAAATATGCTGAAAAAATTAAAAATATGAAAAATTAATAAAATATAGTACATTTCATTTTGACACTCACAAATACATATCAAATATATATATTTTTTTTTTGCAACAAAACCAACTAATATTAATCTTTACCTTTACCTAGTTTAGAGCAAAGTTAAACTCTGATCTCTGCCAAACACACTGCACAAAAAGCCAACTTTCGGGCACCATCCATATTTATATGACAAGCGAAAATCCTTTTTATGGCTGCAGTAAGTTTTGGCTAAAGCTCATAAAAAAGGCTTAGCTTAGCTACAGCCTGTTTACAGCTTTTCTTGAACACATTTTAGAAATGGTGGCATCAAACGAGCAACGTAAGTACAGGAAGTACAGGAGAAACACATACGAACACATAAGAACAACTTCGGCATTTAACTGTGTTGATAGCCATAAAGCACAGTAGCAGTTAAAAGTTTTGGCGCATAAGCACCACTAATGCACAAATCTTCAAGAGGTCACATAACGAAGGATTTTGTGAATATAATTTATTTTTTGCTTCTTTTTTTAGCTATATTTTTGACATTCTCAGATTGGGCTAATTAAATTTATTAGATAATTCAATTTCAAAGAAACTTAAATATTTATATATGATGATGAATAATTAAAAATATAGAGATATTTTAAATTTTCCTTTATAATTTTTTTTTTTAATTATTACTTAACTTATTATATTTTTCGATAAAAATTCAATTTCTCACTAAAAATTGAATTTTTCACTTAAAATTCAATTTCTCACTAAAAATTCAATTTTTCACTAAAAATTCAATTTTTCACTAAAAATTCAATTTCTCACTAAAAATTCAATATCACTAAAAATTAAATTTTTCACTAAAAATTCAATTTTTCACTAAAAATTCAATTTTCACTAAAAATTCAATTTTTCACTAAAAATTCAATTTTACACTAAAAATTAAAATTTTTACTAAAAATTCAATTTTTCACTAAAAATTCAATTTTTCACTAAAAATTCAATATATCACTATAAATTAAATTTTTCACTAAAAATTCAATTTTTCACTAAAAATTCAATTTTTCACTAAAAATTCAATTTTTCACTAAAAAATTCAATTTTTCACTAAAAATTCAATTTTTAACAAAAAAATTCGATTTTCTACTCGATTTTCAGTTTTTTTCTAATTAAAACTCAAATTAAAAAAAATATTTAGGACATACCATTTTTATATTTCGATATCAGCAACCGGTGTATATTACTGAATTTAAAAAAATATATATTTTATTTAAATAAATCATTAATTTATTTATTAAATAAAAGAACAAAAAAAAAATGTGTGGAAAAAAAATAAAAAGTATACACCGCACTCAATAAATCATTTTAATTTTAGTTTGAAGTGTATATTGTTGCTCGGTAATTAAAGTGCACTTTTTGATTGCACTCTGTCGAAAACAACAAATTTATGAACGATCAAGATAGAGGCAAAAACAAAAATTGCAAATGCTTATCTGGACTTCAAAGCGAAAAATTTCTGAAGCCTGCACACAAAAACCCAAGGACATTGCGGCACTTAATTACGCTTTAACTACAGAAACTACAGACTAAGCTAAGAAATAAAAAGAAAAATAAGGAAAAATATAAAAAAAATAATAGAATGCAAACAGAAAAAAAATAAAAGTAAAAATGCTGTCAAACAAAGTCTATTTACAAAGTACGTAATAGACTCTAAAAGTTTGGCTTGGCGCTACTTTGTAACAATTTAATTACTTTTATGTGACCATTTCTGGTAAGTAGTAGTTTTTGTTGTTGTTGTTGCATCAATTGTTGTTGTTGATGTTGTAGTGGTAGCTATGTTGGTAGTGATAGTAACCCCAGTTAAGCACGCAGCGATAGAGATCAAGTTTTGCAATTACACTCTGGGAGCTTGTTTTAGTTGTTCGTTTTTTGCTTCTTTTTAATTTGTTAAAGTCAGCAGCAACAGCACACAAAAGTGTTGCTTTAATTTAAAAAAAAACCTATCTATAATGTATTTAAATACTACAAATTTAGATTTGGTTGTCAAATATAATTATTTTTAATTTTTGGGAATTTTTAAGTATTTCGCTGTTGAAGTACAAAATAAGTAAAAATGATATAGGTTGAATATTAATTTGATGTTGCAAGATGACGAAGAATATCTCAGTTCTCACCTTGAGTATATGTACGTATAAAATTTGTCTCTAATCGAAGCGACAAAATGAACTTATATCGAAACGAGAAATGTCTGAATGTTCGTTCCTTAAAATTCTAGAAATTAGTTCAATATCGAAATTATTTAAAAATAAAAACCAAAATAATTTTTTAATTTCCCGTAGACCTTGTACAACATTTCGAAATTATATTCGAAAAATCTTTGGGAAATATATTCGATATTATAATGGACTTTGGATGCTTCGAGTTGTGCTATACAGGGAGTTAAGAAATAGATGTGAATCGATGTGTGAGTAAACTTAAGTAAATAAATGCAGTGTTTTACAATGTAATTTGTTATATAATAAAAATGTGGATAGTATTGGTGTGTTGAGTATTCATGTGGTAAATATAAGTGTGGTGAGTTTTTTTTATAAATGTTGTGAATATTAGTGTGGTGAGTATTAATGTGGTGAGTATTAGTGTGGTGAGTTTTTTTTTATAAATGTGGTGAATATTAGTGTGGTGAGTATTAATGTGGTGAGTATTAGTGTGGTGAGTATAATGTGGTGAATATTAGTTTGGTGTGGTGAATATAGCTGTAGTGAGTATAAATGTGGTTAGTATAATTGTAGTGATAAAAACAATGTTGGGTATAACTGTAGTGAGTATAAGTGTGGTGAGATTAATGGGAGGGTATAACTCATTACAGCTAGCTAGCTCATGTTGATGGTATATCCTGTAAATACCTGCACTGGTTGAAAATGCTGGACTGTGAATTTAGATGATTCATCCCCGCGAAGTAATACTTATGGTTATTGATAAAGAGGGTGGTCGGTAGAAATTCGACATAATAGAGCGTACCCACTCGATATCTTGAAGAAGATTTCATCCTTCCTAATTAAAAAAAAAGTATAACTATGGTGAGTATAACTGTAGTGAGTATAATTATGGTGAACATTATATTAGTGAAATGAATTATTGAGATCGGATTAAAATTTATTATTTTAAATAGAAGTGTGGTGAGTATATTTGCACTAGGCCAGTCGGTCTCTATGCATAAAAAAGTCAACCTCTAATAGGAAAGTTTCCATCGTAAAGTATCAGACATAAAAACATTTTTTTTTACCCGCCAAAAACCATCCAAATATTTTTTTCGTCATAGCTTCTTTTTTCGATTTCCGATCACCAATTTTTAAAAAAGGGGTAAGGCTATCGTACTGCTTTTATGAGAATATACTTTTTTCCATAGGCTGTTCTCAAAAAAAATAAAAAACAAAATAAAATAAGTCGTTCTTCGTAGATTCTCTGAAACTACGAAATAAATCTTAAATTTGGCATACACTCCAATCGACTTCACCAACTACAGAGTTTTAAAGACACTACAGGTTTAACGATTCTACACAGTTTTACAGCAACTGCACAGTTTCACAACAACTTTACAGTTTTATAGCCATTTCACAGTTTTACAGGTACTATTGTGCCGATATTATTTTACATTCATTCGATGAACGCGTGCTTGCCTGTTCGGTTCGTCGGGTCGTTTTTTTGTACATCATGAGTATATGTACATCATTTTATTCCACTATTGATGTCGTATGAACGTGCTTCAAAGTAAAGTAAGCAATTAAAATATACAATAAATATATATAAAATAAAAATACAAATATAATAAAATAAGTAACAAATAAAAAATATTTTTATTAAAATGAGCAATAAAATGGTGAATTTATGTGTAGTTTTACTACACATAAATTCACCAAATACTTCTTTTGCGATGATTTATAGAATATTGTTTAGAAATACTTTAAATTTTAAAAAGAGGAAATAAAAAATAGAGTAAAAATCTTATTTTTCAATATAAAATATGCACAAAAATATACAAAATGTAATTTAGGTTTTTCGCATATACCTAAATATTTGAATTGCAAACGCTTTTCCACGGAAAATTGCAAGAATATACAGAAAAAAGTAGTACCAATGCAAACCGCTGTTCCTGAAAGCTAAAACTTTACTTTGATACAAACTCAAGCAAAAGTATTAAGATAAGATATATAATTACACATTTTTAGCGTAGTTATTTCAAAGTATCATAAAATATAAAAAAATACAAAATTTTTAATGAAACATCATCAGCTGTATCTTGATATCTTTTGGCCTTGAGTGCACATATTTTCTAATCCAAATGTATAACATTACAAGCAGATTACGCCAGTATTTGGTCTTCAAGACCATTTACCATTTACCTTGAGGCAAAACTAATTTCGTAAAATTTTTAACTTCACTACGTAATGCCAATTAAATCAAGTTTGTCCAAAAATTGCAACCAAACACTAACACACAAGGGTATCTAGAAAGGTAGAAAGTACAAATAGTACATAAAGGTCGGTTGGTAGGTACGAACCCAAGGTATGTAGCCAGTTATGCAGCCAGGTAATGGCTGTGGCCTGGGGCAATTAGATTGAATGAAATTTTCTAAGCATTTCATTGTTATGGTCAAAAGTTTTGCCATGCAATGCGTTGATTTTAACTGGCAGATAAAGAGTCAACATTTGCACAACAATACAGACAAAATTTGCTAGGTTGAAATAAAGACTTTTCCTTGTTTTCCGGTACAGTACAGCTTGTATAAAGAAGGGGTATGAGTAAAAAGTCGTACTTGCTCTGCTTGAGGTACAAAAACATTGCATGCGGTAAAAGTCTTTAACTGCAAATGAGTTAAAAGTCTTTTGAGCTTACAGCAGTCTCAATTTTTCTTTTTTTTTAATTTCAGTTAAATACAACAATTTTGTTTGGTGTTGGTCCATGTTAAAACTTTAAGATACTTAAACAGAAATCATTAATGGTGACGCCTTTGGCGGTAATGCTTTGCTATTTAGTTTTTGTATTATTTTTGTGCATAATGACAAGAAACTTTTTGGAGAATTTGTAGTTTTTGGGCTGTCGCAGCACTGCACTTTTGGCTCTGGATGGCCACAATCATTTGGTTAAGTCGCCGACATCTGAAGTTACTATGCGGTATGGACTTACATCGATGTTGTTTCAATGATAATGGAATTGGTTGTTAGGAAAACTGTTTAAAGCGAATGCTGAGGGGATAGAAATGTAAAGAGTTAAATTATATAAATGGAAAAGTAAAATATAAAAAGAAAAGAAAATGGCAAAGAAAAAAGAAACGGAAACCGTAATAGAAAAAGGAAAGGTAAGAAAAGGAAAAAATTAAGGAATAGAAAAAAGAATAGGAAAACGCAAAGGTAAAGTAAAAGAAAATGGATAAATAAGAAAAATAATAGGAATAAAAAAATGAATGGAAAAGACATTTGTAAAGGTAAAGGTAAAGGTAAAGGTAAAGGTAAAGGTAAAGGTAAAGGTAAAGGTAAAGGTAAAGGTAAAGGTAAAGGTAAAGGTAAAGGTAAAGGTAAAGGTAAAGGTAAAGGTAAAGGTAAAGGTAAAGGTAAAGGTAAAGGTAAAGGTAAAGGTAAAGGTAAAGGTAAAGGTAAAGGTAAAGGTAAAGGTAAAGGTAAAGGTAAAGGTAAAGGTAAAGGTAAAGGTAAAGGTAAAGGTAAAGGTAAAGGTAAAGGTAAAGGTAAAGGTAAAGGTAAAGGTAAAGGTAAAGGTAAAGGTAAAGGTAAAGGTAAAGGTAAAGGTAAAGGTAAAGGTAAAGGTAAAGGTAAAGGTAAAGGTAAAGGTAAAGGTAAAGGTAAAGGTAAAGGTAAAGGTAAAGGTAAAGGTAAAGGTAAAGGTAAAGGTAAAGGTAAAGGTAAAGGTAAAGGTAAAGGTAAAGGTAAAGGTAAAGGTAAAGGTAAAGGTAAAGGTAAAGGTAAAGGTAAAGGTAAAGGTAAAGGTAAAGGTAAAGGTAAAGGTAAAGGTAAAGGTAAAGGTAAAGGTAAAGGTAAAGGTAAAGGTAAAGGTAAAGGTAAAGGTAAAGGTAAAGGTAAAGGTAAAGGTAAAGGTAAAGGTAAAGGTAAAGGTAAAGGTAAAGGTAAAGGTAAAGGTAAAGGTAAAGGTAAAGGTAAAGGTAAAGGTAAAGGTAAAGGTAAAGGTAAAGGTAAAGGTAAAGGTAAAGGTAAAGGTAAAGGTAAAGGTAAAGGTAAAGGTAAAGGTAAAGGTAAAGGTAAAGGTAAAGGTAAAGGTAAAGGTAAAGGTAAAGGTAAAGGTAAAGGTAAAGGTAAAGGTAAAGGTAAAGGTAAAGGTAAAGGTAAAGGTAAAGGTAAAGGTAAAGGTAAAGGTAAAGGTAAAGGTAAAGGTAAAGGTAAAGGTAAAGGTAAAGGTAAAGGTAAAGGTAAAGGTAAAGGTAAAGGTAAAGGTAAAGGTAAAGGTAAAGGTAAAGGTAAAGGTAAAGGTAAAGGTAAAGGTAAAGGTAAAGGTAAAGGTAAAGGTAAAGGTAAAGGTAAAGGTAAAGGTAAAGGTAAAGGTAAAGGTAAAGGTAAAGGTAAAGGTAAAGGTAAAGGTAAAGGTAAAGGTAAAGGTAAAGGTAAAGGTAAAGGTAAAGGTAAAGGTAAAGGTAAAGGTAAAGGTAAAGGTAAAGGTAAAGGTAAAGGTAAAGGTAAAGGTAAAGGTAAAGGTAAAGGTAAAGGTAAAGGTAAAGGTAAAGGTAAAGGTAAAGGTAAAGGTAAAGGTAAAGGTAAAGGTAAAGGTAAAGGTAAAGGTAAAGGTAAAGGTAAAGGTAAAGGTAAAGGTAAAGGTAAAGGTAAAGGTAAAGGTAAAGGTAAAGGTAAAGGTAAAGGTAAAGGTAAAGGTAAAGGTAAAGGTAAAGGTAAAGGTAAAGGTAAAGGTAAAGGTAAAGGTAAAGGTAAAGGTAAAGGTAAAGGTAAAGGTAAAGGTAAAGGTAAAGGTAAAGGTAAAGGTAAAGGTAAAGGTAAAGGTAAAGGTAAAGATTGAATTTTTATTAAAAAATTGAATTTTTATGGATAATTCGAATTATATTGAAAATTTGAAATTTTATTGAAAAATTTTATTTTTATTGAAAAATTGAATTTAAAAAAAAGTAAGAGATAAAATGATTACAAAAAAAAATGCAAATAGAAAAAGAAAAATAAATAAGAAGAAAAACCTACTACCAAATACAGAAACGGAACGATGAACAAAATATAAATATCGAATTCTTAAAACAAATAACAAACAAAATAACGGATGTGCTTCATGTATAGCTACAGAAAAAACTAAATGAAAACAAGTGTTACTTCAATAAATCAATGTGTCTACATTATAAAGAATTTGATTTATACCGCGTTGTCTGGCATGTAGGCCTGACTGTTGATGTTTAAATTCCGCTAATCTAATAGTCGACGCCTTTTACGCAACAAACCAATATATTTTGCTGGTAAAAACAACTTTCTAAGTTTTCTGTTTTTCACATTCATTTAATTCTGTAACCTTTTTGTTATTTGCTGTAGCAAGTGCAAAAGGAATAAAAAGTAATACCTACTACAACATACAGTCTATACAGAGTCTATAGAAATTATTCCAACATGTTGAGAACAATGTATGTGTGATGTACACACGCACGCATATAAAACACATACCTGCCAACGCCCACATATAAATACAAATATTAAATAAAACAAATGTTACGGTATGTGTTGACGTATGTAGGTGTGCGTGGGCTCTTAATTAAATTGTTGTTAGGTAGTAGTTGGCTAAAGGGAGTTAACTGTTTTTGTTACATATTAGACCTACCACACTCATAACTACCCTTACTTCAAATGGCAATACTTCATTTGACCATACTGAACATACTAAAATTGTGCATACTGAGTTAAGCTAACTAAAGATGAATTTTTATAAACGAAATATAGGTGTAAAATCACTCAATTTGGATTTATTTGGAATTTGATATATAAGATGGTTTATGCAATTTTATAATTTTTGCCATTATAGAGTTATATAAGGTCTTTACTTTTTTGTATAAAAAAATAATTACGTTTTTTAAATAACCTCTAATATATATAAATAACCTACAAATGTATCGAACAAAAATTATTTACCGGACTGTAGCACAAAACAAAAGTTTAAAATTTCGTTATTTAGCATTTGATGGAAAAAAGTTAGTAATTTTAATCATTACTTTGGACTATGCTCGGAATAACTGTAAACGATTTTCCTGTTTATTATTAGAGTCTAAAAGCTAAAAAATATAATAAAAATTAGTATAAAAATAATTTAATTTCTGTGAGTTCAAATCAAAATATATATAAATTATATATAAATTATATATAAATATTAGCATTTGTTAGTATAACAAAATTAGTTTTGACCCTTAGAAAAATAGTTGCGTTTAATTTTTTTTTTTTTGGAAAACTAGTTACGGTATAGCAATTTTTTAACTCGAAGAAGTAGGTGAATAGGGAGTAAAATTTCGATTTAAATTTTCATAGTTAAGTTATGATATAGGAAAAATGGGGATGGTGTCAAAATCAGCAACCGGGAATTACATATAATGTATTTCCTGGATGTTCCAGGATTTCAGTAGGAAAAATAAAAACGTCAGTAGAAAAAATAGAAAAACGACATCTACACTCCGAAAAAAAAATCGATAGAGTTTTGCTATTAAAATTAGTCAATAGGATAAACTATTATTTTAATAGGTAAATACCATAAAATACTACAAAATACTATTAAATCGTATTACATTATATTTGAGTTTGTACTATTGTTGTGAGTTTCATACTATTGAATCAATA
Organism: Dryomyza anilis; assembly: GCA_951804985.1. Classification (NCBI taxonomy): domain Eukaryota; kingdom Metazoa; phylum Arthropoda; class Insecta; order Diptera; family Dryomyzidae; genus Dryomyza; species Dryomyza anilis. The sequence continues at coordinate 83,966,272 of OX638131.1, read as the reverse complement.
CTGTCCTACTCAGTAATTTTTAAAGGTTTCTTTTTAGTGTACAGAAAATTGGAGGTATTCGAATTTAGGTGTATATTTACTATGATGAATGTAAAATTTCAGAATATTTGTAGATGGAGAATTAACTTCAGTTATAAAATAAAGAATACTTAGCATTGTGATAGAAATCATTTGTATGCCTTATAACACATACTACGTTGAAGTCATTTTTATCTACTTAGATGATGACATCGAAACAGAACATCACATTTAATACGTAGCAGTATTTTTTTTCTATATGATGACATGGGAACATTATGGACAAAAACCAATCACTTTCTTCTTTTATTTTGATTTAAATTTATCTATATTTGTCCCAGTGTGCAGTTTATTTAGAATTTGCCGTATGCAATTCGCGCCAACATTTGTATTTAGATGCCTTCCTGTGTTTTTAATATATGCAACTGGTTTGCCAAAGTAACAGCACTATGCAGGGTAGGCAAGGCACCCAATAGGGTCACATACAATATAGAGGCACCTATACCCTTTGATGCATGGTTTGACTTTTGCATATTGTACAAGTTTATTTGTTGGAGGGTCGATCTATTTGTTCAATTTGTTAAAGTCACTGACAATCTGACCCACTAATCTGACATGTTAATTGCAATGCCAACTTGAAACGTTTGGCCAACATGTTGTATGGGTAGTATATTTCTATTATTGAGTTTAAACAACATTTGTACTATTTATTTTTATTTATTTTATAGCAGGTATTGTATGGTATAGTATACATTTTTTGTATAAATTTTTTGTACGTAATAGTTCACTTCGACTGGTATAAATTTAAATGAGGCATTTAAACATAAGTGGTCGGGTAGAAGGTCACAATCACCCGATTATGCTCATTTTCAATTTTAGATAGCATAAATATAATATATTATATTATAAGTAATCTTAGTTTGAAGTTCCATTCGTGATTGATCGATTCAAGAAGTTATGCTGATGAAGAATGTTTAATTTTCAGTACCTGCTGAATATTGCAAATGAATGAACACACTAAGTACACCATATCACTTTTAGATTTCTGGTATAAAGAAGTATGATATAGTAATGGTATAGTATGATATAGTAATGATATAGTAATGGTATAGTATGGTATAGTATGGTATAGTATGGTATAGTATGGTATAGTATGGTATAGTATGGTATAGTATGGTATAGTATGGTATAGTATGGTATAGTATGGTATAGTATAGTATGGTATAGTATGGTATAGTATGGTATAGTATGGTATAGTATGGTATAGTATGGTATAGTATGGTATAGTATGGTATAGTATGGTATAGTATGGTATAGTATGGTATAGTATGGTATAGTATGGTATAGTATGGTATAGTATGGAAAAGTATGGTATAGTATGGTATAGTATGGTATAGCATGGTATAGTATGGTATAGTATGGTATAGTATGGTATAGTATGGTATAGTATGGTATAGTATGGTATAGTATGGTATAGTATGGTATAGTATGGTATAGTATGGTATGGTATAGTATGGTATAGTATGGTATAGTATGGTATAGTATGGTATAGTATGGTATAGTATGGTATAGTATGGTATAGTATGGTATAGTATGGTATAGTATGGTATAGTATGGTATGGTATAGTATGGTATAGTATGGTATAGTATGGTATAGTATGGTATAGTATGGTATAGTATGGTATAGTATGGTATAGTATGGTATAGTATGGTATAGTATGGTATAGTATGGTATAGTATGGTATAGTATGGTATAGTATGGTATAGTATGGTATAGTATGGTATAGTATGGTATAGTATGGTATAGTATGGTATAGTATGGTATAGTATGGTATAGTATGGTATAGTATGGTATAGTATGGTATAGTATGGTATAGTATGGTATAGTATGGTATAGTATGGTATAGTATGGTATAGTATGGTATAGTATGGTATAGTATGGTATAGTATGGTATAGTATGGTATAGTATGGTATAGTATGGTATAGTATGGTAGAGTATGGTATAGTATGGTATAGTATGGTATAGTATGGTATAGTATGGTATAGTATGGTATAGTATGGTATAGTATGGTATAGTATGGTATAGTATGGTATAGTATGGTATAGTATGGTATAGTATGGTATAGTATGGTATAGTATGGTATAGTATGGTATAGTATGGTATAGTATGGTATAGTATGGTATAGTATGGTATAGTATGGTATAGTATGGTATAGTATGGTATAGTATGGTATAGTATGGTATAGTATGGTATAGTATGGTATAGTATGGTATAGTATGGTATAGTATGGTATAGTATGGTATAGTATGGTATAGTATGGTATAGTATGGTATAGTATGGTATAGTATGGTATAGTATGGTATAGTATGGTATAGTATGGTATAGTATGGAATAGTATGGTATAGTATGGTATAGTATGGTATAGTATGGTATAGTATGGTATAGTATGGTATATTATGGTAGTATGGTATAGTATGGTATAGTATGGTATAGTATGGTATAGTATGGTATAGAATGGTATGGTATAGTATGGTATAGTATGGTATAGTATTGTATAGTATGGTATAGTATGGTATAGTATGGTATGTAAATATAGTATGTAAATTTTGTATGCATAAATATTGAAGTGCCCCAATTTCGTCATCTAATCCTAACTCCGCCTTAAAATTTTTTTTTAATTACACTGCCCTTCAATAATATTGGTGCAGTGAAGGGTATAGCAAATATTGGATAAATGTATGACGCTAATTCTGAATATGACATTAATTTTATCAAATTAGCTCTAGTTTTTGAGATATAGCCCATTTTTCAATTACCCATTATTTTGGTCTTCTTTCATTCAACAAAAGAAAAGACTTAAATTACCTATTTGATAGTAGACGAAAAAACCTTGCGCAATAATATAAGAAATAATAAGCAAAATTGTTTAAAAAAATTTCAAATATTAAGATATTGAATGAATAAAAGACGTTATTAGTCATTAGAAAAAAATACAAAATGATGTCTATGCAGTTTTTTTATAGTGCAATGTAACCTCTTTAAACCCCCATTTAAGAAATTAAATTACGACATTTGGTTAAAAGTTAAAAATACAAAGTTTAAATAAAGACAACATTTTATTACTCAATTTTTTTATACAACAAATTTTGCAAATTAAAATTTAAAAAGTAAAAATGTAATGTTCGAAATAATATAAGTTAAAAATGCTAACCCACTTAAGACCTGAACGTTTCATTTTTAGTTCTCGAAAATATAAATTTTTCGCGTATAATAAAATGTTGTTATTATTGCAATATTAAAAATCAAAATTATGAAAAACTTAAAAATCGCAAAATCAAAACTAGAGCCAATTTAATACAACTCTGCAACAAATGTATTCAAAAACTCTTACAACTGATCACAATTTTTATTTTGTTGGCCAACGTAATAATTAAAAATAAGGTAAGGATCGAATCTAGTTAACAATAGAAAATTTCGCCCTAAATGTTATCACATTTTTTACACAGCTGTGTTCAGCTTTGTACAAGTACATTTATATTTAAAGACGTTTGTATACTTAAAGATAGTATTTTAAATGCTTTCAAAAATATTGATTTAATTTGTGGAAATCCCGGAACTAATCTCGGAATCCCGGGTCTGTAATTTTTAAATCCCGCAATCCCGGGATTGCACAAACATTCCGAGATCGATTTCCCTAATAGGTAAATTACGATGTACATGTATTATATGGTAATTTACTGTATTTAATTGCTTCGTATTGGAAATAATTTTAATGATAATCAAATTTTTATCGACGAAATTTATACACACAATAGAACAATAATAAAAAAAAAACAAAATAGCTCAAATCTAAAACTGTTTATACAAAAATATACCAACATTTACCACACACACGAGCACTTTGGGAAAAATACATAATTTATATTCCCACAATTTACAGCAATTCATTGTCAGACTAGAAGACAAATTTATTTGTAAATGTTTGCCGGTGTTGCTGTAAATGTGAGTAATGACAGCTGTTGCTTCGGACAAATTTTCTGATATTTATTACATTACTTAATAATAGAAAATGTGGCTTAATTTATTATTAGACTTTTTTTGTATTTATCATAAGTAACTGAAAATCATGCCAATTAGTAAAACATATGTTAAATGTATTTCTTTGAAATGTTGCAATAAAAGTAACAAAATAGTATTAAAAAGGCAACTATTTTTCTGAGATTTCAAGTAGATTCAAGAAGTAATCAATAAAATTGTATAATTCGCAAAGCACCAGACTTCATTTTTTTTTCAAAAACTATACACGTTAGATATTGACTGTTAACAAATTTGAATTCAGCACACCTAAGAATATGTATTAAAAATTTTAGAACGGTTTAAACAAAAAAATTTCGATTTTCAACTTCAAGGTGATCATAAGATTTTATTTAAAAATGATGAAATTTCAGGAGGACATTAATAGATACCATCTATAATTTTATGAGCCTATTTCAATACAAAAAAACTAATTAGTTAGATGGTAAAAAATAAAACTATTAATTTAAAATATTTTTTAATTTCATATGCAATGCGTATTTTTTCAACTCAAATTTTTTGAGGTAAAATCTAGCAGCATAATGAAACTTTTAAGCTCTATTACATTTTGAAATAAAAATAAAAATTTGGTTTCGATCCGCGCCAATGTTCAGGTCATGATCATGCCTATGCTAATGGGGTAAATTTAATTAGAATCATTTTAAATGCAAATAAAAATCATAAATGTGTAATTTTAAAATAAATCATTCATGTTTTTATACCCTACACCTAAGTGGTACAGGGTATATTAAGTTTGTGCATATATTGTAACGCACCTTAGGAGGCGTGTCCGGTATGGAAAAGTATATATATTCTTGATCAGCATCACTACCCGAGCCCGTTTAGCCATGTCCGTCTGTCTGTCTGTCTGTCTGTCTGTCTGTCTGTCCGTCTTGCTGTCTTGCTGACCGAATACAGAATAACTTGAGAAATACTGATCAGACTGCGATGAAATTTCGTCTCAATATATTTTAACCAAAAGTAGGAACTGAGTTTGAAAATGAGCCAAATCGGTCAACGGACACGCCCACCTCCCATACAAGTCACTTTTATAATTTTTTCGGAACTAATAACTCGAAAAGTATTCAAGGTATAGTTATAAAATTTGAAACTTATTGTTAGAATTCACCAAAAAATATGTGGTCCAAAAATGGGTGTGATCCGCCCACTTTTTTTTTCATTATTTCCCGGGTTTTCATAGTGGAAATTTGATCCGTAAATTATTAAAATCAAATCTATGAAATATTAGCCTTTCAAAATTTTAAATATAGGCGTGGTCCGCCCAATTACATTTTTCAATTTTTTTTTTTAGTTTTTTATACTTTATATAATTTTTTAAATTTATAATTATATAATTTATATAAGACGTAAATTTCTGATATATGAATAATATTCTGAGGGTTAATATCCTCACCAAAGTTGTAGGGTATTCCATAGTCGGGACGACCGACTATAAAAATCCGCTCCATGTGACCGAACTTACCCATGTGACCTAACTTTCCCAACTCGTTTTTAAATGTACATGAAAATGAAAATATGATATGTACGATTTGATCTAAATAAACTCTTTTAAATTAAAAACTCAAAACGAGGTGTCTAAATATTTGCATATTTCACAATTCTATATATTTTTGTTGATTTTTGTCACACATTGTAATAACTCAATGTGAAAACATTAAATTTCTCCAAAACATTTTCAGACTTTTGAAAGGTAGAAAATCATAGTCACTGCATTAGCTTTGCATGGCTTCTATCACTATAATAATTATCATCATCACCATATTCATTCAAATATCTCTATTATATGCATTTTATGGAATTTTGAAATATATTTCTGTTTTATTTTTTAGCTATGCTAACGGCGTACACGACTCATATGCAATGCATAGAAAAATTTTACATTTATGATTCGTGATTTTCTGAAATAGCAGCACCAAAAGCAATTTTCTGCAAATAAATAATAATGCAAAATGGAATATGTTTGCACATGCTGGAAACAAAATAAAAAAACATTATTATGTGTTCAAAATTAATCATATTCAGACGCACAAAAACTATAAAAACAGTTTATATTCTTCTCGAATTGCAGCAGTTAATTTAGTGGCTATTAGAATATAATTGGTTAAATTTATATTGTGTTGCAAAAGTTCAGCAGAGCCTCCTTAGTGGCTAACAATTAGTGAAAATATCGTGAGTTGTAAAAGTGAATTCTATGGCTATCGAATAATAATTCGAAATAAACTTCTGGAGTTGCAGAAGTTTTAGAGTCACAAAAGTAGCTACAAAAAAAATAATTATAAAATACTTAAATAATATTCTAGAGTTGCAGAAGTTCTGAAGTCACTATTGGGTCTCAGAAGTGTTTATCAAAGATGCGTTTGCGAATATTCTACTTGATTCGAAGAAAGTGAATTCGTAGCTCTTAAAAATGTAATAGCAGAAATTAATTGTGTAGCTTATGAATTGTAACTGCATAAATTCTTCGTGAGTTTTAAAAGTTCATTATTCGAAGAACTGGATATCAATTATTAAACAATTACACGTGTTTCTAAAGGTAATTCTGTGATTATCGTATATCAATTACAAATATGCTTCCTGAGTCGCAGAACTGCTGGAAGTTTTTTAGTCACAGAAGCAGCTAATACAAAAAAATAAATGAATTGAGTTGCTAAAGTTTTTAAGTCGTATAAGGTATTCGTTGAACTCGTAATTGATGGCGAATATACTTCTTGATTCGTAGAAAGTAAATTCGTGACACTAATAAAGGAATTCCAGAAGTTTAATTTCTAAGTGTTGAAATAAAAATTGATATATTTTATTGAGTTACAGAAGTTCTTGTGTCACAGAACTGACTATCAGTTATTCAAAAAGAGAGTTACCGAAATTAATTCTAAGATAATCGAATAACAATTGCGAAATTATTCTTGACTTGCAGAAGTTTTTGAATAATAAAAGTTCATGTGTCGCAAAAGTAGCTAACAAAAATTAAAATACTATCATTTTGCAGAATGAGTTGCATAAGTTCAGAAATCGCAGAATGCCTTGAATAGCAGAAGTGGTTTTCAAAGAAGCAATTGGAATTTTACGTAGCAATTTAAAAAAATATTTGGAAAATATTCTTCTTGAGTAACGGAAATTTTAATTTAAGTATTTTAAATCTTTAAAAAATAATAGCAGAAAAAATTCATCAAATTTATTCATAAGTATTATGAATTTTTCTACCAATTACCAGATTCATCATAGTGATACCACCGTTCATAATTTGACAAATTGATGAATGCATTCATTATATATGTATATAAACTTATTCACACTATCCAATATCATAGTGAAGAACGAAATATTCAATACAATGAATTTGAATCGTCATATTGATGAATATAATCATAATATTTATGAATAATTTAAAATTTTATTTTTTTACGAATTTTTTAAAATAAATATTTTTTTGGAAAAAAAATTCGAAAAAAATGGCCTTAAAAAAATTGTTGAAAAAAATTTTATTAAAAAAAAAAATTTTTTAAATTTAAAAAATAAAAAATGTTTCCGAAAAAATATGTTTTTCCAAAAAAAAATTGTCCTAAAAATTTAATACAATACAATTTTTTTTTATATATTTTTTTAAATATAATTTTTATATATCGTCGTTGTAGAACGAAAAGTTATTTACAAAAATCTTTATATATCTGTAAATTTTTAATCGATGATCTCAATTTTTTTACCACATGACAAGAAAATGTAAATCTATCAATTGATATTTCAACTATAAATATGCATCATTTACTTTTTATAATATTAATCATCAAACTCGAAATTTAAGTTTTTCATAAAAATGTATTTGGTGACTTTTCGTTATACAACGACGATATATAACTTTTTATCAATAAACAAATGTAATTATAAATAAATATATTAGAAAACATTTTACTAATTTATGCATGTCGTGCAATCATTATATAAGAATTAACATACAAAAACTACTTGAGAACTGAGAAGTATTGCCATAAATGAAGCAAAAATATTTTGATTACAATTTGTTTAAATGAACAGCATTCTTCAATATGAAGTACATATATGTTGTATTTTATGTTTTTGTTCATTAATATGATGAATGTATTCTTCACAAACAATTCATCATATTAAAGAACACTTTTCTGACAACGTTCATCATATTAATGATAGCATTGATAACATTGACGTCGTTAGTCATCAATATTATGAACGGTTCTTCAATACAATGAATCATGGTTTGAAGAACGGAATTCATCAATATGACGTACATTTTTTTGACGAAGATTAACATTTTCCAACTATTACAAAACTGTTTTCGTTTATTTTTTATATGTTTAACTGTACTCGGCATCGGGGATTACAAGACAAGAGAAAACGCGAAAACATTAATTAAAATAGAGATTTGATAGAGGAATATGATTAAGTCTAACATATTCCTCTGTATTGCAGTAATTAAGATTGATTATTATCTGATAATCTCTAAATTTTTTTAACAAAATATTTGACCTCTATCATGGATCTTACATTTAAGTAAAAAAAACTTTTGAAAGTTGTTTCAAGAGCAAAATATTCAAAAGTTTGTTCTTTAAAATAACAATGCAGTTTAAAATTTTCGAAATATTTTAAATTTCTGATTTTTTATTTTTCCGAAAATATCAAATTTCACTACAATTGTCTTATTTTATTTCCTATAGTATGTACTTTCTACTAAAAAGCACAGTCATGTACTTCCGCAATTTACAATCGTTTTATTTTTTTTACGAGACACATATCCTTCGCTTTCACATCCTGCAGCCAAATAGTGACCTATGTAGTGACCAAAGTACAGACCATCATTTCTACTTTTACTTGACAGCCATCTGTGGCCGTAAATAGCACTAAAAATAAAGTCTAAAAAAAGTAATACTTTTCTACCATGTACTATATGAAGAAGGGGTTGAAGTATCCTGCTACCATGTTGCTACCATGTACTATATGAAGAAGGGGTTGAATTTTCCTACTACCATGTTGCCACGGAAGTGCAGTCGAAGAAGAGCAGGTTTTAAAATGTATCTAGTGTCTATTCAAGTAAAATGCAACAATAGCAGGAAGTTATTTTATTTTTTTTAGTATTTTGTCTACATTTTTTCTTTATTATTTTTTCAGTTGCTACTTTTGCGACTATGACGGCTGCTACGGTTACACAATTTGATTCGATTGCAGCTGCTAATCAACAACAAAAATTGCAGACAAAAAAATGTAGATAAACAGAATAATAGAAAAATATAATAAAAACGACACGACAGAAAGTGCAGCTGTGGAACATAAGAAAAAAATCGATGGTAATTTTCAACAATAATTTTATTTTTACAATATGGGGGAATTTACGAAAGAATGAAGCAGCTCTTTTCGCAAAATATCTAAAATTTATATATTTTGAGACTGTTTTTTACGATTTATTAATATTTCTAACAGATTTATTATTTTTTTTTACATTTGGAGCTGTATGTTTTGGTTTATTTGAAATAATAATATTTCCAAAACATATTTTATACAAAAATTCAAAAAACAAAATATGTAATCATCTGAACGGAATTCTGGTTGCATAATGGTAAAATGATAAAATATAATATAATAAATAAATTGTTAGTTCTAATATCACCAAATATATTTTTATGAAAATCTGAAATTTAAAGTTTGTAAGTTATTATTATAAAAAGTCATTGTTATATTTTTAAAGTTGAAATAACAATGGATTGATTCACATTTAACTACCATTTGGTACAAATATTGGGATCATCGATTAGAAATTGACAGACATATTAAGATTTTTGTAAATAAATAAAATTGGTTATTTAAAATGAAGTAGCTGACTTTTACTTCTACCACGACAATATGTATATATTAGCATCGTGAATTGGCAGATTCTGAGGAAATATTTCTTCAGGAATCGAGTTTAATTTTAGCTTTTCTAAGCGCTGTATGAATATGGGAATACATATTTCTTTCATAAATTACGCTATGAAATGGATGAACAGAACTCATTATTAACAAAAATACAAATTTTGCAATTTTTTTTAAATACAATTTCTATTTATATTGAAAATTTTAATTTCAAATGAAAAAGTGAGGTTATAAAGAAATTAAGTTTAAAATGTGTCCGTCTTACAGTGGATTGTATACATAAAATCTCACTCAAAAATCGTAACTTGCAAAAATTGAGTATACAGTTTTACTGGATTTAAAAATAACTATCTTCAATGTAAATTTCAACGAAATCTATTTTCATCAGTAGTCTACTTGTACAACATAATTCTACCTGAGGGATAAGGAGAAACACTTATGTAGATTCAAAATTTTAAAAAAGTCCAATGACGTAAATCCTGTACAAAGGAGTCTAAAGGAATCTATTTTCCAAAAAAACTTTCTATTACTTCCCGAGAGAGACAAAATACCTTAGATTTTTCTGATATTTTTCGCACATATTTCCGGCAATCGGACAGATAAATGAATGTTTGTAAGAACCCAAGTCAAAATATTTAGCTGGGTCAAAGTAGATTAGGAATATTTTTTTCACAAATAAAGGCGGATTCTATATAAATAGCTGCATATTTTCTGCACGTTCCCAACATTAAATTGCCAAAAAATTTGACAATCTGCTATATACTTCCCAAAATATTCCATTTAACTGTGTGTTTGCCGAACATATGCCGGAAATATTCGTAATAAATGCCAGGAATTTTGTCTCGGGAAGCGTATCAAATGTTATGGAACTTTGAGGGTAGATTTTCGGCATACTTTGGGAACAGGTATAAAACAAAAATATATTAATACAAACTCCATCTTGGCTGCTTTAAATCTTTCGAAAATATATTTATAAATTCCGGAGATGTAATATCTCATTTGTCAGAAATATTTCCGGCAAACACACAGATAAATGGAAGTTTGTGATACGTATGGCATATTATCAAATTTTATGGAATTTTTTAAAGCGGAATCTAGGAATGTTTTAGAAACGGGTAGAAAACAGACAATTTCTGAAACAAACATCGTCTTTGTCTACTGGCAATTTGTGGAGAAAATATTTCTAAACTGCTTTGACTCTGGCAAAAATTTTGTCTTGGGTTAGTTGCATTTAAAATAATGCCTAATACTTTCAAATTTCCTCTACACGTTGCGAAATATGTAATTAAATGTTTGAACTCATATATAATCTGTTCATAAAAAGCAAAAGATATAAATAATAAACTGTTAACCCAAACAAAACTTTTAATTTTATGTAAATAAAATGTTATTAAAAGCAAACATAATATCGTCATTGTATTTTTACATTTTCAAAATGCCAAATATTCATTTACAAAAATCTTTATATATCTGTCAATTTTTAGTCGATGATCTCAATTTTTTTAACACATGATAAGAAAATGTAAATCTATCAATTGATATTTCAACTTTAAAAAGGCATTAATTACATTTTATAGTATTAATCAACAAACTCCAATTAAGTTTTTCATAAAAATGTATTTGGTGACTTTTCGTTCTACAACGAAATTTGTTCACAGGCTAAGCATTTATTTATATTCCCATCCAAATATATGTTATATTTAGAGTAAAACATATTGGTCCGTAACTATAGTCAAAATTAACCTGGAGCATAAATTTAATTACGGCATAAATACGGATAATAAATGTGAAAAAGCTACTTCAGTTCAAACTTCAGTTCAAAAATGACTATAGTTACGCGCCATTATGTTTAGACTATGATTTTTTAGTTTTACGGCAAACACATTTATGGTCAGAGGTAAACACATTATGTTCATAGATAAATGTTCAGCGACAAACATACATTATGTTTACAAATGACACATGTCCCAAATATATATTATGTTTGCAGTATTCTCCAAACATGCACGTTGTTTGCAGCTAATTATGTTTGGGAGAGCCATTTTTTTCAATGGAAAGTATAAAAACAATATTATCATTCTTATATGCAATGAAAAAAAGTGAAATGTGGTACTCTGACTATTCCTATAGCTACATTAAATAAACCTGTATATGATGGGGTGCTCAAATAAAAATCAGAACATAATAATTTTTCAATAACATATAACAGTTTAAACTCGGATCAAATAAGAAGTTAATGAAAAATATTTTAAAAATTTCATAAAAATGTTTTGACTTAATTTTCTTTAATTAAATTACCTCAATCTGAAATAACAAAAAAGAAATAATACTTTTACCTCCTTTTTCTATTCTTAAAACACACTGCTTCCTTTTTTAAATTTGAATCTCATTTTTCGTAATACAAAACTTAAAATTTTCACTAATAATTCCAATTGTTTGCATCTCATATCAAAAACTATTATTTTTGAATGACGTAGAGACATCAGCACATTATCTTCAACGTCACTTCTTTCAAAAAGTTTTTTTTTTTTGCATTTTATATGTGTTTCAAATTTGTAGCATCAACATAACTATCTGTCAAAAGTTATGAAATTGTTTTCTTTTTTTTTGTATTGCATATGTAACATGCAGTTAATTAGTTTCAGAAAAAGTTAATATTGTTTCTTTGGGAAAACTTTTGCCGAAACAATTAAGCATAATAATATGAAAGAAGTTTAAGATATTTCTAAAAAATATGATATAGCAATTTCAGATTTTAACAGATGAAACATTTGATAACAGATCTTAAAGAAAAGTGATTTGAGTTCCAATAATATATATATTTTTTTATCTTTAGTTTTTTAATAAAAGAAATATCACGTTACTTATTTTGATTGAATTGTTTTTAAATAAATACTAGAGTTATTTTTGTATGTAAAACACCATGAGATTAAATTAGACACCATGAGATCATCTGATTGGCAAATATTAAGAATACGTTAAGTTTTTTTTGTAATATTTGGGCAACTTGGAAAACAAATTTACAGGATAGTACTTCAAAATCCAATTTCACCAAATATTCTTTTTTTTTACCAAAAATTCACTTTTTACTAAACATTGATTTGTTCTCCAAAAATTTATTTTTCACCAAAAATTTATTTTTTTTACCAAAAATTAACTTTTTCAACTACAATTTTTTTTTAAGTAAATAAATGTATTTTTCACCAAAAAATAATTATTTCATAAAAAATCTGTTTCACCAAAAATTAACTTTTCACCAAAAATTAATTTTTTCACCAAAAATAAATTTTTTCACCAAAAATTAATTTTTTCACCAAAAATTAATTTTTTCACCAAATATTAATTTTTTCACCAAAAACTAATTTTTTTACCAAAAACTAATTTTTTTACCAATACAAAAATTTTAAACTAGAAATTTAATTTTAGACCATAAATTTAATTTTTTTAAAAAATAAAAACTCAAATGTTAACTAAAAATTTATATATTTATATAAATATACTATAATAATTTTTTATACGATTCAAACTAACTGTTTTGTTTTTGCACTTTTAGATTTTCTACAGCGTCTTTTACATTTATTTGAGTCGTATTTTACTTTTACTCTTATTTATTTTTTGTTTGGTATTACCTTAGGTTTTGTCTATTACATTTCAATTTATCATTTTTATACCCTACACCTATGAGGTACAGGGTATATTAACTTTGTGCATATATTGTAACGCCCCTTAGGAGGCGTGTCCGGTATGGAAAAGTATATATATTCTTGATCAGCATCACTACCCGAGTCCGTTTAGCCATGTCCGTCTGTCTGTCTGTCTGTCTGTCTGTCCGTCTTGCTGTCTTGCTGTCTTGCTGTCTTGCTGTCTTGCTGTCCGAATACAGAATAACTTGAGAAATACTGATCAGAATTCGATGAAATTTCGTCTCAATATATTTTATCTAAAAGTAGGAACTGAGTTTGAAAATGAGCCAAATCGGTCAACGGACACGCCCACCTCCCATACAAGTCACTTTTATATAACTCTTTCGGAACTAATAACTCGAAAAGTATTCAAGGTATAGTTATAAAATTTAAAACATATTGTTAGAATTCACCTAAAAATATGTGGTCCAAAAATGGGCGTGATCCGCCCACTTTTTTTTTTCAATATTTCTCGGGTTTTCATAGCGGAAATTTGATCCGTAAATTATTAAAATAAAATCTATGAAATATTAGCCTTTCAAAATTTTAAATATAGGCGTGGTCCGCCCAATTACATTTTTCAATTTTTTTTTTAGTTTTTTTATACTTTATATAATTTTTTAATTTATGGGGATATAAGACGTAAATTTCTGATATATAAAAATAATATTCTGAGGGTTAATATCCCTACCAAAGGTGTAGGGTATTCCATAGTCGGGCCCGACCGACTATAAAAATCCGCCCCATGTGACCGAACTTACCCATGTGACCTAACTTTCCCAACTCGTTTTTACTACAGAGTTTCCGCTTACTTGCGTAATTGTTGCAGCATCTTTTACGGCTGCCTTTCCAATTATTCACAATGACAGGAAGTGGGAATGGGCAAAACTAAATAAAATTCGAAATGGGCAAAGGAAGTAGAACAAACAAAAAAACTTACTAAATGTTTATAACAAAGATAAAAAGTGCTAAATTAGAGGAAATATTTTCAGGATAAAATTTTTCTGCAATTTTTTTAAAATAAAATTTGAGTTTTTATTAAAAATTTGACAAATGGTTTTTAGTGAAAAAAAATATTTTTTTAGTGAACAATTTAATTTTTAGTGAAAAATTAAATATTTAGTGAAAATTTAATTTTTAGTGAAAATTTAATTTTTAGTGAAAATTTGAATTTTTTAGCGAGAAATTTAATTTTTAGTGAAAAATATAATTTATGTTAAAAAATTTGTAAAATTTGATATTATAGTTAAAATTTGAATTTTTAGAAAAAATTTGAATTTTTAGAGAAAATTTGAATTTTTAGTGAAAAATTGAATTTATAGTGAAAAAATTAATTTTTAGTGATAAATTTAATTGTTAGTGAAAAATTTAATTTTTAGTGAAACACTTTTAGTGAATAATTGAAATTTTAGTGATTAATTGAATTTTTAGTGATTAATTGAATTTTTAGTGAAAAATTGAATTTTTAGTGAAAAATTGAATTTTTAGTGAAAAATTGAATTTTTAGTGAAAAATTGAATTTTTAGTGAAAAATTGAATTTTTAGTGAAAAATTGAATTTTTAGTGAAAATTTGAATTTTTAGTGAAAAATTGAATTTTTAGTGAAAATTTGAATTTTTAGTGAAAAATTGAATTTTTAGTGAAAAAAATTGAATTTTTAGTGAAAAAATTGAACTTTTAGTGAAAAATTAAATTTTTAGTGAAAAATTGAATTTATAGTGAAAAATTGAATTTTTAGTGAAAATTTGAATTTTTTAGTGAAAAATTGAATTTTTAGTGAAAAATTGAATTTTTAGTGAAAAATTGAATTTTTAGTGAAAAATTGAATTTTTAGTGAAAAATTGAATTTTTAGTGAAAAATAGAATTTTTAGTGAAAAATTGATTTCTTAGCGAAAAATTGAATTTTTAGTGGAAAATTGAATTTTTTAGTGAAAAATTGAATTTTTAGTGAAAAATTGAATGTATTGTGAAAATTTTAATTCTCAGTGAAAATTTGAATTTTTTTGTTAAAAATTGACTTTTTAGTGATAAATTGAATTTTTAGTGTAAAATTGAATTTTTAGTGAAGTCAAAGTAACTACAGATAGATTTTATAATTTGAACACATTTAAATATTGCATTTTACAAAGCAGTCCAACCGCAAAATTGATGTTATGCTGCTGACAACATATCACGGCAATACGATCCCTCATTGTTTTGCGCATAGTTCAAAATTACAGCATTTCTACGAATACATAGTAAATGGTACAACATGGTATCAGTTAAAAATTAATTTTCAGCCTAACTGAAAGCTGTACCGCCACGAGCACCACCATATAAAACGGCATAATATATCAATGAACGGACAGACAGACAAAGAGATGAACAAACTGAAATATACACTTTTCAGTGAGATATCAACTAAATAATTAGGTTTTGAGGTTTGACATGTTTGTGCCTGTGATGTGTGCGATTTGTGAAATGTTGCCGATGCAGTGACAACTGTGTGTGTGACAGCCGAATTGCATTTAAAATTGTTTTCAACGTTTAGCCACTAATTAGCCATAGTACAGCAAATCATTTAGCTGTGAAATAAATATTTAATGCGGTCTATGCGCATGATGACTGAATGACATTGTGTGTGTACGAGGCTGTCTGCTAAATTTACAACTGCAATATTGTACAATTTAATGCAATATTCTGAAAAATCACCAAAATTGTTGGTAATTTTAATGCACACTTTGATTGGCTACAATGCCACAAAAACCATTTGCATATATTTTTAATTTTGACAAGATTGTTAGCGATAGTAATTGAGGTTACAAGATCCATTAGTATAAAATTAGAACTAATATTTGTAACATGTCGGACCACTAACGTAAATTGGTTTAATTTACATGTGTTACAAAATACTGTAAAAAAAATGTAAATTCGATAGTACTAATTCGTTGAAGTAGTCACTGGAAAGCAAACCGAGGTAAAATTAATCAATTTAAGTGCTACTCAAAATGTATAAACTTGTTTAAGTGAAAATGTGTCCAAAATAGAATACCATAAACCACTTTTTATACCCTACACCTATGAGGTACAGGGTATATTAACTTTGTGCATATATTCTAACGCCCCTTAGGAGGCGTGTCCCGGTATGGAAAAATACCATAACCCACTTTTTGTACCCTACACCTATGAGGTACAGGGTATATTATCTTTGGCAATATATTCTAACGCCCCTTAGGAGATGTGTCCCGGTATGGAAAAGTATATATATTCTTGATCAGCATCACTACCCGAGTCGGTTTAGCCATGTCTGTCTGTCTTGATGTCTTGTTACCGGATACAAGTAACCGGATACAAGGTAACTTAAAAAATAATGGTCAGAATGTAATTAAATTTAGTTTCAATACGTTTTAGTAAAAAAGTGGTTCGGAGTTTGGATTTGAGTAAAATCGGTAAACGGACACGCCCACCTCCCATACAACTCACTTTTATATTACTATTTAGGAACCAATAACTCGAAAAGTATTACATATATATTTATAAAATTTAAAACATAAAATTCGCCTAAAAGTATTTGTTCGAAAAATGGGCGTGATCCGCCCACATTTGAATTTTTTCATTGTTTACAGATTTTTTGTAATGAAAATTTTTGTCGTAAATTATTAAAAATTATCTCACCAAATTATACTACTAATATATCCACTCAGATTGTAGGGTATTCCATAGTCATGCCCGACCGACTATATAAGTCCACCCCATGTGACCTAACTTTCCCAACTCGTTATATGTGTGTCTTGCGGTGTTATTCTGTACTGCAGAGCTGGATTCTAGAAGTTTCCAAGAAAGTTCTACACTTAACGAGAAATCGTATTGTATGTATGACATCGCCATCTCTCTTTTACTCATATGCAGCATATGGCCGAAATCTACACTCCTGTGTTTATAATCTTCCATATTTTTTCGCTCAATGCACCAGTGCCCTCAATGATCTTCCGTCTCTTTTTAAAACATTGCCTGAGTACGCTTATAGCTCAATTCTGCCAGTAATTGCTGTGAATCTTGGTTACTGAATCATAAAGAAAAATAGCCATGCCATGGAAATGCAGGCATATAAAAAGTAACTGGAAGAATATAAAATTTTATGCACTTTGTGTAGCTTTGACCCATGTGCATCAATATAAGAAGATGAAGAGTTAAGGGCAATAGCAAGGAAACGAACCTGAAAGTATTAGCGTAGTATGTCCAATGTAACAGTTGCATTTTTAACCATGACACTTTTGTATACGTTGTATTTTGTATTGTTCAATATTGGTTTTACAATAAAACGAGTTCGGTCACATGGAACGGTCGGGCCAGACTATGAAATACCCTATACTCTTGGTGGATATATTAGTGATTATTTTTTTTCTACCTACTATAATTGAGTATTGTGAAACAATAGGTTTTTTTAAGAACTCAAAAAAATATTTAATTTGTTTAAACTTATAAATCTGAACGTGCAATTTATTTGTTTATAATCACAACACAATTCGCTAAAGTAATTTATATTTTTGCACAACCAAACGAGATGAAGATGCGCACTGTACTGATCGCCAAAGAAAAAGTAACACAAAGAGGAGCAACAGAGAGAGTGAGAGTTAATTGCGCGTGAGAGTTAGAGTCGGAGTGGGAGCGCGCGTTTAACGTGCATTGTTATTATTACTACCATTGTGACCAGAGTAAAAAATAATATTCCGGGATCCGTACGAAATATCGAAAAAAAAAATGTCGAAACCTTAAAATGTCGAAATTATAAAAGCCTTAGAACGCCGAAACAATATTTGGCCGAATCACAAAATGTCGAAAAATATTTTAAAGCTAGAAAATGTCGACAAATTTTTTAAACTATAAATATAAAAACATTTTTTTTATAGAATCAAAAAATGATGAAAATTATAATGCCGAAATATCAAAATGTTGAAATACAAATTTCAAATCCTATATGAGCAAGTCCACACCAGTATTTCCAAAGATATCACTTTTTCCAGAGATACTGTCCAAAGTTAAAAAATTGTCAATGATAACTTTTGTATGGTGGTTCCTATTCAAATATCCCTTGATGCTAGTTACTTTGATAATTCTTCTTTTGGAAAATTCTTCTTAACATGAATATATGACCAATGGTCGTTATCCTTGAACTTCGAATTGCATGTCCTTAAAAAAAGTATTTAAAAAAAAAATCTAAATTTTTGTTAAATTTTTAAAAGTGTCGAAGCTAAATTCCAAGATGGTATTTTGAAGGCAGCATATTTAAAAATATCCACATGAATCCTAGAGTAGCTAAAAATCAGAATTCGTTCTTTTTAAATATCTTTATCTTCGAGTTTTTTCGACATTTTCCATCATTTTTCGACAAAAAATGATTTCGTCATATTAAATTTCGACATTTTTAGTTTTGATATTTTGTTTTTCAACAATTTAGTTTTCAACATTTTTTTTTCGACATTTTATTTTTCGACATTTCTGTTTTCGACATTTTCAGGTTTCGCCATTTTTATTTTCTACATTTTTGTCTTCGGTATTTTTAGTTTCGATATTTTAAATTTCGACTTATCGTACCAGACCCAATATTCCACTAGTGGAATATTTTAAAAATTAAAAGATAAAATATTCGAATATAAAAGTGGTTTATATATTTTTTGAAATATAATATTTTTCTTTAAATATACATTTTTTTTAAATTGTATTTCCTCTCTCATTATACCCTACACCTATTAACTTTGTGCAGATAATGTAACACCCCTTAGGAGGCGTGTCCGGTACGGAAAAGTATATACATTCTTTATCAGCATCACTACCCGAGTCCGTTTTGCCATGTCCGCCTGTCTGTCCGTCAGTCTGTCTTGCTGTCTGACCAGATACAAGGTAACTTGAAAAATAAAAGTCAGAATGTAATGAAATTTGGTTTCAATACGTTTTAGCAAAAAATGGTTCGGAGTTTGGATTTTTGAAAAATCGGTCAACGGACACTTATATATTACTATTTAGGAACCAATAACTCGAAAAGTATTACATATATATTTATAAAATTTAGAATTCGCCTAAAAATATATGTTTCAAAAGTTTACGTGATCCGATTACCGATTTTTTTTATTTCCTATTTCATTTTATAATTAATTTAGTTATTTTCCATATAATAAAGATAAGCGTTATTTGTTTGTACTAATTCTGTTGTTTGTGACGCGTGTTCTATTTTAATACCCTACACTAAGAGTGAAAGGGTATATTAAGTTTGGTACGCCGTTTGTAACACCCCTGAAAAAAGAATCTCCGGTATGGAAAAGTATATACTTATATTCTTGATCAGCATGATCTCCTGAGTCGATTTAGCGATCTCCGTCTGTCCTTCTGTCTGTCTGTTGAAATCACTATTAAAAGTTGAAGAGCTAGAGCAATCAAATTTTAGATTACTTATATATCTAAGCTGTCTGAATTGGCATGATCGGTTTATTATGACCTGAGAACCGACCACTTTTGTTCAAATACCTCAAATAAAATGTACATCTACGAATCAATTTTACTGTATACGTGCTTAGGTAAACTTTTTTGGTCAAATATATATTAACATTATGCTCAAGTACATGAAAATAATGTTTTCCCACGAAACGACTTGTGGTTTCCAAAAAAAAAATCGAAATTAGGTACTCATACCCATTTAAAATTTCCCATGTGATCTAACCTTCCCAACTGGTTTGTTATTCACTTTGCATATTTTTGGTAATTTCAAATATATCATAATACAAATACTTAAAGGTACGATCACTCTCAAAATTTTATATAGTGTTCACATTTATCAGCATAAGGTTTTGCCAAGTTAAGTTTAAAAATCATAACAAAATCGAAAATTAAAAAAATATCACTTAAAATTCTATAGAAATAAAAAATAAATATCATGGTATGCGTAGAATCTTTTTTGTTATATGCAAAACCACAATTTAACATTTAAAATAAAGTTTTAAAATTAATTATCATTTATTCTTTGAATACAAATTTCAATTTCTAAAAAAAATTCAAAAAACTTAAAATTTGTCATAAATTTTCTGAGTGTGATTTCTTAGTGTAATTTTTTGGTAGTAAAAGAATATTTTTTTTATACAGCTTCTGGTCACACTGATTAGTACACATGATGAGAGGGGAGCATGAAATGGTTGCTAATTTTATTATTAATTGTGGTTGATCTCTCTTTTCAAATAGTTATATTTCAAAATTCATACTGAAACAATTTTAATGTTTAAATAAATGCATGTAAGTGTCAAATAATACTAATCTTAGGACTTTAAATATTTGTTCACTAGTGAAATCCTCCTCGGTGAATTCTTCATCAAGTTATTTCTTCCCCGAGAGAATTCTTATAATTTATGAAATAGTAGGTTACGGAAAATTATTTAGCAGAAAATTCCACTTCGAGGTTATTCTTTCGATGATAATTCTTTTTAAAAAATTTTAAGAAATAAATCACATCCAATTTTTTTAACAACTCAAATTTTAACCTTAAGTTTGGTCTAAGAAAAAAAATAATAAATTGTTTAGAAATAATAATTTTTTATAATATGTATAAAAATTAAAATTGTATATTAGAAGTATTAGAAGTATGGTATCCTCTCTTAAATACCATGTCAAAAAGTTGCTATTTTATACATTTTTAAATACTGATCATTTTTAAGAATTTTAAAAATATTAAATAAAACATATTATTTAAAAACATTGTTTAAATTCTTTTTCTCAACATTTTGCTCACTTGCACACAACATACACTTCACGACGTCCCGAGTACTTGGTGCGTTAAACACTAGGTTGCTCATGCCGAAGAAAACTAAATTCCCAGAATGCACTCAACTAGAAGTTGTTACCAGCGTCCACAATCTACATCCGACCCCCTATTTGCATCAAAACTACACTTGAAGTTGCAGCATTGAAGAAAAAAAAAAAAAAAATCTTAAGTGCACCTATTTAAATTTCACAATTCAAGCTACATGCAGGTTGAGCTGATGTGAGAACCTTCAATATTACGCGAGTTGCATGGTTAACCTGGTCACCGGTGCTAACTACCTACCACCTTTCCAACCCATACGACGACTACGACGACTACGGCGACGTTGACGCAAAGTGTAGCTAATTAAGTTGAATGCAAAAATGCGGAAAAGTTGTGAAAAATGCTACGAAGAAAACTGGAAATAAAATAAAAATAAACATATATTTTTCGCCTTGTTGGTTGCAGTGCAACTATGCACGGTTTACGCATCGTTTGCACTGAATGATGACATTTAACGGAAGGATGACGGCATCACATAGGTCCATGAATAACTAATTAGGTTAGACGCCGAGGTGAGGGTCGAGTGGCAGGTGCGTTCGTTGATTATGCGTGGCTTAACAATTTGTTCAGTTTTAGTTAGTTTAGTTTTTTTTTAAATTAATTTAGTAAAAAATAGCTATGGAAGTAAAAAATTAAATTTTTAAAAAATGTTCAAATATGTTTTTCATTCAAATATTAATTATGTTCAAAAATTACTAAATTTATTTATATTAAAAAATTAATACATATCGAAAACTTAATTAATTTAATTATATTGTTTATGCAAAAATGAATTTTTAATCAAAATTATTTTTGACAATTTATCAATTATTTTTTGGGAAAAATATTCATATTACATTATAAATTTAGTCCAAAAATTATTTTTGACCAGAAACTAGTCAGAGAATGATTTTTAACTCAAAACTTTATTTTTAGTCAATTAAGAAATTTTAGATCAAAATTAATATTTTGTCAAATAAATCCAAAATGAATTTTAATTGTCAAAAACTAAACTTAATAATTAAAAAATTTGTTTTTAGTCATAATTTAAAATTTGTGAAAAACGTTAATATTTATTTTTATCGACCTTTTAGTTTTAACAGGTTGTGATTCGTCAGGCTCGAGGTCAGGTTCCTGACCTGACCTTGAGCCTGAAGAATCACAACTTATTTGTGAAAAACTAAAAAATTAAAAAGAAATATTTTTTATCAATACAAATCAATGTTTAATTCCAATCTAAATTTTTTGTAAAGGCAAATATAGTTTTTTTTTTGTTCTCAAAAATTATTATTTAGCAAAATTATAGTTTTTTTCTTTCTAAAAGTTAATTCAAAATTAAATTTTATTAAAAAGTAAAAATGGTCCAAATAATTAATTCTAATTAAAATTAAATTCATTATCTAAGGGGGCATTCCATTGTGACGGGCGTTACATTCGTACGATTAAAAACCTTCTCATTTGATAAATAAGAAAGGATAGATATATTTTTAGGATGCAGAGGATAGATCTTATGGTCCTCTATGCATGTATAAAACAAGTTTTGCAATAGGTCCTATACCTTTCTAAAAATTTGAAGTTAAATGGTGTGACGGGCGTTACACGTACTTTTTCAAAAAACAGAGTTTACTCCACAAAGCATTAAATTTTAGCAAAACTAATCGGACTATGGAGATGACATATATCTGAAATACTTCATTAATAATGGGAGTTCTTTCCTCTATAACAAAATTCTGCAATGGTTACTTTGATCACTGACTTATAAAGTATCAAAACTTGTCGCGGGTGTTACACATTTTGTGACGGGCGTCAACTGTACGAATTCTATACAAATATACATAAAAATTCAAATTATGAATTCAAATTGTTTTGATGAAAAAGTGCAAATTTTTGTGGTAAATGGTAAACCGTTATTTTAAGGCACACCGTCGACATATAGTTTATGTGGAAAACTAAACATTTC
Source organism: Dryomyza anilis (assembly GCA_951804985.1). Taxonomy (NCBI): domain Eukaryota; kingdom Metazoa; phylum Arthropoda; class Insecta; order Diptera; family Dryomyzidae; genus Dryomyza; species Dryomyza anilis. Next base: position 83,942,832 of record OX638131.1, on the reverse strand, counting down.
GTTTTGAAAAAAATATGTCTTATATTACCATTCTTTTAAATAACTACTCTGTCTGCATCATTTGTAGTCCGTTTCCTTCGCAAGGTTACATAAATATTTTTCGCATTTCGAAAATAATGTTTTTATTGGGATTTTTTATGTTTTTTTTTTAAGGTTTACAAATTCCCCTTTTCGATCTTAGCTTATTGAACATTTTGGAATATTTACTACTTTTTCTATGGTTAAATATCAATATAAATTATTATTGATGCATATTTTATCAAATATATAATTTTACAGTTTTTTTGTTTTGAGACGATTGTTAATTGTGACGGGCGTTACATGGATATAGCAACCATTTGGAATATCTTTAAGACCAAAGACTATATAAAATGAATAGATTCGACAAAAATCTTCAATTTTACAAAATTTCCCAGTTGTAGGTTTGCAAAATAATTCGCAAAATAACTTTTACTATTTTTTTTGTGACGGGCGTTACAACTCAATTGTTAATTGTCAGTACTTTGAACCACTTAGCACCAATCCAATGTATGGCATACTTACACCAAAAAATTGCCTTTCAAATTATACTATTCAATATTCTTTCGGATTCAAAACAACGAAACTACAGTGTTTCATATATTGCCTTAATTTTGTACTAAAAAAAATAAAAAAAAAGTACTTGACTTCAATTGAGAAAAAAACACATTTGCCATGAATTTTGGTAAATCTGATCACAGAATATGAAATTATAAGTATTTCTTATTCTAAACATCATTAAATGGAATCAATAGGTTTAACTTTAATATATCACACCTTGGTAACGTTTTCTGTGGAATGCCCCTAAAGTTCTTTATTAATCCAAAATTTATTTTATTAAAAAATTACTTTTTTTTTTGTTTAAAAATTATCATTTTGTTCAAAAACGAATTTATTATTCAAAAATGAAGTAATTTTCAAAAATTAATTTTGTGTTTAAAAATTAATTTTTAGTTTGAAAACGAAAATTTGGTCTAAAACTGATTTTATTGTTTAAAAATGAATTTTTTATTCAAACATGATTTTATTGTTCAAAAAGAACCTTTGTTCCAAAATTAAGGTTTTGTTGCAAAATGAATTTTTAGTTTAGAAATGATTGTTTTGTTCAAAAATGAATGATTTTTTCAAAAATAAATGTTTTGTTCAAAATGAATGTTTTAATAAAAATGATTTTTTATGTTCAACAAAGATTTTTTTGTTCAAAAATGATTTTATGTTCAAAAATAATTTTATGTTCAAAAATGATTTTTTGATTAAAAATGAATTTTTGGTTCAACAATGAAATTTTTGTTCAAAAATAATTTTTTGTTCAAAAATGATTTTTTTGTTCAAAAATGATTTGTTTTGGTCAAAAATGATTTTTTTGGTCGAACAATGAATTTTTTTTGTTCAAAAAATGAATTTATGTTCAAAAATTTTTGTTTTTGGTTTAACAAGGAAATTTTTGTTCAAAAATGATTTTTTGTTCAAAAATAATTTTTTTTGTTGAAATGAATTTTTTATTAAGAAATTAAATTTTATTCAAAAATGAATGTTTTGTTCAAAAATGAATATTTAGTTCAATAATGAATGTTTTGAGAAAAATGATTGTTTTTGTTCAAAAATGATTTTTTTTTTGTTCAAAAAAGATTTTTTTGTTGTTAAAAAATGAATTTTTGTTTCAACAATGAATTTTTGGTTCAACAATGAATTTTTTGTCCAAAATGATTTTTTTTTTGTTCAAAATGATTTATTTAAAAATTTATCAAAAATTCATTTTCTGTTCAAAAATGTATTTTTTTTGGTAAATAGTTTATTTTTCTTAGTAAACATTATTTTTTTACAATAAAAAATTATTTTTTTTTTGTAAAGTTTTAGTGGTTATTTTACATCCAGAAAAAAATTCCCTCAAATCCCATTAAAATTGGGCAATAGGACAATTATTGATTTAATAGTATACAAAATAATAAGAATTTTCGTAAACTCAATGGCAATGTCATGGTATTTTCTAGTATTTAATGGTATTTTCCGATTAAAATAATAATTTATCCTATTGAATATTTTTAATAGTAAAAAACTATTATTTATATAGTATTTTTAAAATATTTATTTCTTTATGAAAAATGTGTATGAAGTAAATAAATGAATCTTTGGTGCAAGTTTAAAACATTTTTATTGTTGAGTTAAAATTTTATTAAATATTTGAATTTATAGTTAAAATTTCAATTTTGAGACATCATTAAAACCATATAAATCACAGTTTTAAATCAAATACATTTCAAATACCCCAACTACTTCACTTGATTCGTTACAACTCCATCAACGAAATATCGCTTTTCTTGACTGTTGACACATCAACCTACTTGCATTCCAACCTACAAATTACAAGTAACATGCAATCGTACAATTTAAATAAACTTCAGATTGTACTTAAGGCACACAAAAACAAGCAATAAAACTGTAGAAACCAGTCTACAAGAGTTTGGCTCTAATTGAAGTCTGCCGTATTTTGCAACATTTGTATGTCGTAAACTTTCATTTATTGGTTGGCAAATAAAAGAATTAAAAACCCACAAAACTGCATTTTCACTTAATGCAAATGCCAAATTACCCTCAATGCCATATGCAAAATACGCCCCGCACGGTGCATGTCTAGCTCTTTGTCTGTGTCTGTTACAAAGTTGGCTAAAGTATTCGACAAATTGTCGGAAGCACGAAGTTTTTTGTTGTCTTGTTATTGGCGGAAAAGTTCTTGATGTTGATGATGATGATGATGGAAATTGGCAATGAAATGGCTTTGATTGCAAGTAGGTTAAATTAATTTAAGTACTACTTAATTGACATAAATTACAAGATTCAACTAGATAAAACCATTTCTGAAATTTATGTCACAGCAGAAATTTATTCTGGAAGGGAAAATTATGCTGAATTGATATTTTTAATTAACTCAAACTCCATCCTTTTCTATGGAATGTGCATTAAAAATTCTGCAAAAATATTTTTAATATATATTAAGTACTTTAGAAGCTATTAAATATGATATATAAATTTCTGTTTTTCAAATAAATTTCGTGTCATTATGAACAACCCAAATGGTGTCAAATTAAGTGCTACATAAATTGCTCTTTTTCGTCGTCCTCATCATCACCATCTTCATCACCAACAAAACTGCTCAATGCATTCTCAATTTTATTGCTGTTCATTTGTCAATGAAGCAATATTGAGTAATAGACCTCTTTATGATTGCTCTTTCTCTCTTTCTGCTGTTATGATACATCTGCGTTGATTGTGTTTTCATTTCTTACTCATGATTCACAGTCCTTTTTTTTGTTATTGTTGGCTACACTTTAAACCCACACGCATCTTTTGTCGTCTAACACAATTGATAAATATTAAACATTTTCAATTTTTTTTTCAACTTTTCAATTTTGCTCCCCCCTTTTTTCATGAAAGCTGTCTTCGAATTCAACTTCTACCACATATGTTTCATACTTAATGGTTGACAAATTACCTTTTGTTAAGTTATCATGGTCTCGCAGACAACATTGTGTTGTTGTTTTTTCTAAACGGTAAAGAAGCGGTTTGTGCAATAAAATTTGATAAATTATATTTTCCTACTAAATAAATAAAGTGAAAAACCCTTTCATTGTATAAAATACTACTAAGTTATGATATCTAATGATATGTGTCATGTGTGGTTATAAATTATTTTTTGTGACTTTCGTAAGACTTTGAGATTCAATGGCTTTAGAGTTATTATTGCAAAAATAGGTAGAAATAAGTCTATATAACTTTTAGATAAATTACTTTAATTATTCTGTAAATCTATAAAAATATTTTTTTTTTGTTTTATTATTTTAAAATTCTTAAAATGTATATACAAATTTTCAGCAATTGTACAATATAGACATTATACATTGTATTTTTCGAATGAAATTGTGAATAAAGATTTTTAAAATGAGATTTTTGAAATAAAAATTTTGTGAAATAGCTGATATTCCACTTTTACTATTCAAACAAACAATGCTTTAAATTAATATGTTATTTTTCGTATCAAATTTAGAAAATTCAAAAGGAAATTGAGAAATTTTTGACTTCGGGTTACAATTCACTAAAAGTCAAATTGTACACTTAAGGTGCAAGTGTACACTTAAAGTGAAAGTGTACAGTAAAAGTTAAAGAGTACACCTAAAGTAAAACTGTAGACTTAAAGTGAAGGTGTACATATAAAGTGAAAGTGTGCACATAAAGATAAGTGTAGACATATATTGAAAGTGTACACTTAAAGTGAAAGGGCACACTTAAAGTGCAAGTGCACACTTAATGTTAAATTGTACACCTAAAGTAAAAGTGTAGACATAAAATGAAAGTGTACATATATAGTGAAAATGTACACATAAAGATAAAGTGTAGACATATATTGAAAGTGTACACTTTAAGTGAAAGTGTACACTTAAAGTTAAAGTGTACACTTAAAGTTAAAGTGTACACCTAAAGTAAAAATGTAGACATCAAATGAAAGTGTATATATAAATTGAAAGTGTACACATAATGATAAAGTGTACACACATATTGAAAGTGTACACTTAAAATGGAAGTGTATACTACAAGTTAAAGAGTACATCTAAAGTAAAAGTGTAGACTTTAAGTAAAAGTGTATATATAAAGTGAAAGTGTACACATAGAGATAAAGTGTAGACATATATTGAAAGTGTACACTTTAAGTGAAAGTGTATACTTAAAGTTAAAGTGTACACCTAAAGTAAAAGTGTAGACTTCAAATAAAACTGTACAAAACTGTGAAAGTGTACACTTAATGATAAAGTGTGCACATAAATTAAAACTGTACACATATATTAAAAGTGTACACTTAAAGTGAAAGTGTATACTAATAGTACGTAAAATTTAAAAATGTTTATTTTGTTTTTAATAAATTAAAATTATTATTTAAAATAATACAAATTTAAAATGAAAAAATTTAATTTCATAAGAAATATTTCCGTATTAAAATAAATAATTTTAATATAATTTGACGTATACTTAATTTAAAATGTAAAATCTCATTTTAGTTTTAAATATTCTTAATTGAAAATTGAAAATATAAGTTTAATTTAAAATAAGCGCAGTGTAAAATAGTAAACATAAATTTAATTTGAAGTATTCCCAATTGAAAATAGACATTTTAAATTTAATTTAAAATATTTCCAAATTAAAATTGATGTACAAAAAATATTCTCACTTTAAAAAGGAAAATCTAAATTCAATTTTAAATATTCCAAATTTAAAACGTAAAATCTGAAGTGTTTTTATAATATTATTATTTCAAGTAAATTTTGTATTAGGTATCTGATAAATAAATTATATAACCAACTTAAATCGTAAATTTAATTATTTACAAGTAATCGAAGAAAAACCCTAAGTCAATGCAAAAACATTTGCTGATTCATCAAAATCCTTTCCCGTCCTTAAAGTTGTTGCTGTCTCTTTGCTTCTACTGCCATTGCGAAGAGTTTTCTGTCGTTTCTTCTGCATTGAAGCATTGCGCAGAAATCAGCAAATTTTAATTAAAAGATGCTCTTGATTAAATCCTACACAAGAAACAAGAAAATTGCAGATTTTCTCATGAAAAAGATCCAAAAGAAGTAACTAGAAATGAACGGAAGTGTAAGAAATAAAAGGACAAAAAAAATAGAGTCTAAGAAACAAAAATAAATCTGTATAAGATACAAAAAGCGGTAAAACGAAGATATACAACAACAAGTAATTTAATTGATTTTTTGTAAATTTTTGTTTTATTATACCAATGAAAAAATATTAATGTAATTGATTTCTATATATGGGCTATAAATTTATAAAGGCAAAAATTATTAAATTTAATTTTACTAAACATTTTTAAAAAATTAGAAAATTCTGTATGTTAGATCAAATGCTATAAATTAAATAGTGCGCCTTTCGGATGGCACAGTAATCGAAAGTGCATGTTGAAATTCAAATCGAAATTCGAAAAAGTCACGACATTTTGCGCAGAAATTTAAAAAATAGCTGCCTTCTTTTACTTTATTCATATATTTACAATTTGTACTTAAAATTTGTAGTTCTTTCATAATAAATAACAGAAAAATGTTCGCATTAAAATTTTCACTTCAATTTATTTTCTAAAAAATATTTGTGTATCTGACAATATTAATAATCATTATTACGACCAGAAAAAGGGATGTATGATTTAAATTTCTTGATAATTTTTAGGCTTTATAATTTTTGAACAGTTTTGAAAAGTTTTCTTTTTAATTAATTTTAGTAAAGTGTAAGATTTATGAATTTTTAGGATACATTTTTATTTTTGGAGCAACATTTGAATTGCTTAATAACACTACACAACAGCCATTCTGCGCAGCAGTCAAGGTTATTTTTCTGTTATGTAAAATGACGCCCTTATTTCTAAAATATGGTTTAATAACGTTTCTTTGGATAAGTTTACCAAATATGGACCAATAACTTTTGGACCGAGCTTTCATCGTCACATATATTTGCAAATATCTCGCGTTTTAAATAACACATATGATCAAATGTTATAACGAATGAAAGCTAATTGAACATCGAATAAACTTTTCTTTGAATATTTTTAAATTGGTTCATTAATTTAAGAGAACTCGAAAGGAGAACTTGAAAAAACATTTTTTTTTCAACAAAAATTTAAGAAAAAATTCATTTAAAAAAATTAAAAAAATTGAGAAGGAAAGATGATACACAAATTTTAATTTTTCAAAATTAGTTCACTCTTTTTTGAAGAAATTGAGCTATAAATTATAAAAATATATGGGTAACATTTGAGGATAAAAAAATTATGTGAAAGCAATATAATTGAGTGCTATACAAATAGGCATAAAAATAAAAAATGAGCGGATCACGTTTATTTTTTGAGCACATATTGATAGATGATTGCTTGTAATTAATTTTAAATTTTATAACTTTATCTTTAATACTTAACGAGACATGTGATCCTAAAAGTAAACCCATATTTCGTAGTGGATGCAGTAGATTACGTTGACTAAATCTACTCATTTTCGAACTTCGAATTACTGTTACGAAATATTGTTACGAAAATTCAGTCTACGGAAAACTGTTCTACGAGTTCGTATCGCTGGATTGTGTACAAAATAAAAACGCACTTATATTTGGTTTTAACTAGTATTATTTCAACTAGTATTAATTAACTTTATTAATTTAAATAACAACTTAAAGAATAATCACTTATATCAACTGCTGAATTACTACAATTTATCTTTACAATGTTCACTCACGAGACGCACTAGTTCACTATTAAATCACAACTGAAGTACAGTGCCTCAGATGCGCGGCCTTATATACTGCATGCATCAGTTCGACACGTTTCGACAAGCTTCGACTTGTTTCGAGAACCTTCTACTCGTTTCGTGAATGACACATGCTATTGGCATCTCATTCGCACTCATGTGTTTTAATGCGCTGATCTTCCATCTCTTTCTCGCACACTGCCTCAGTGCGCTGAATGATCTTCCGTCTCTTTCTAACACATTGCTTAGGGCGCTGAATTGTCTTGCGTCTCATCTATTATTGTTGATTGCTTGCACAGTGGAGCAAATTACCTCTTTTCTTAACAATATATTGAAAATAAATTTTACATCATTCGGAATAGCAGTTTTAAAGTTATCGTGTATAGACGGACAGACAGACGCTTATATCTAAATCGACTCGGAAAGTGATGTTGACCAAGAAAATATATACTTTTTCATACCACGCGCTAAAATATCCTGACATATATTTTATAACTTGTAACTTATGGATATTGGGTATAAACATATTATGCGATTTTTTTTAGTTAATACCCAATTGTAATGCTTCCACATGATTTTTTCTGTTCTCAAAACGTATCCATAGATTTATTTTATTTTTACATCATTTTCTTTAAAAATGTACAGGCTAATTTTGCAATATTACAATCTGTGCATTATCTTGCATTTTCACCGTTTTTTAAATGCATTTTTTAATAAAATGTTGGTCGACAAAATTTACATTTTTCGAGTTCTTCTATAGAGTTTTCTTAGACCAGTAAACCAAGTCCAAATTATTTTTAAAAAAATATTTATTTAATATTTAATTATCTTTCATTCGATATAACAATTGCGTTTATGGGTTTTATTAAACGCGAAATATTTACAAATATATGTGACCACCTTTTTGAAACTCAGTACAAAAGTTTTTGCCCGAAATCTCGTAAACCGTAGAAAATTTTTTAATTCATATATTCAAATTCTGCGAGTCATTTCCAATAATACAAAAATAATGGAATTTACTGCGCAAATTTATTTTCTCATTTTGTTGTGTAGTGTAATAAGTGCTTGATATTTATTCAACTTAACAATTTGTTTTTAATATTTTGTATTTTTTATAATAAAATATTAACGAAAATTTATTATTTTAATTAAACATTTTTATTTATATTAAATACTTGAAATTTTATATATATTTTTTCATATAGAACTACATTTTAAGTCAATAAATGTAAGATTTCATTAAAAAATAGTTTCAAATTTTGTCATTAATGATATTTATGTAGTGTAAACATGGTACCTATCACGTCATGATTTCTAGGGATTGACCTCTAAAAATCTTTGGAATCATAAAAATCCTGATGTGATAGGTAACATGTTTACAGTACTTAAATTTATTTGACGCATTAATGATATTTAAAATGAAGCCCAATCGTTGGAAAAAATAAAAAAGAAATCTATTCCAATACAACAAATCGTTTTAGTTTTTGTACTTATGAAAATTTGGAAAATACACATTCAGTGCTTAATATAATAGAAACCATAACTCGGATGGCTTTGACTTCTACGGCAATTTGTACTGCTTTGATGTGCTTAATATTTTTGCTAAAGACAAATGATACATTTATAAATTCTTCATATAAATTTGGCCAATTAACTGCAGAGATTTTTTAAAATCCTTAATATTGATGGTTTAAGGACGAGATAGAAAATTAAAATGTACAGAAAAGATCGTTAGGTGAATGCCTACATTTAGTTTTCAGTCAAAAAATCCATATCTAATACCGTTTTCCACAAAAGTTACTATGAAAATTAAGCATTTGGGGGTCAATACCACGAAATCCTGACGCGATAGAACATGCTTTTATAGTATGATAATATGTTTGAGACATTAGAAATATTAAAAATAAAGCCAAATCCTTGGCACCACTAAAGGATCATTCGATTTTAAGCTACGAAAAACTATAGTATTTTGCAGTTTCATATAAAATAAAAAAAATACTTTGCAGTGCTCACTATTAGAGAAACTATAGCTCGTACTTCGGCTTTGATAAATTTGGGCACTTTTTATGTTTTTTTATGCTGAATATTTTTTCTATTGACAATACGATATATTTGAACCTTATTTATATGAAATTAGTCGATTATGTAGATTGCTCCTTTGAAAATCATTAATATTTGTATAAAAAGGACGCGATAGAAACTTAATATGTACTACAGATATAAAACCTTGGATAGGGTCTACATTTGGTTCTCAGACAACAAATCGATAACTAGTACAGTTTTCTAAATAAATCAACGGTAATATTGCGGTAATTTTAGGACTTTTTTGGTTATATATCTCGTAAACCTTACGTGGTAGGACATAAGTTTGTTTGGTGAAATTTCGTCAGGTTACTCAAGGATTATAAAAATCAAATCGTCATTAAATTTAGTGTCGCACTTTGTTACCAGTCATGCCAAAAGGGCGAATCTTTATGTTTTTCAGCCATAACTTTTTATGAGTACAATATAAAATGGTAATGTAGAGGCATTAATTATTTGCTTTTAAAGCACCTATTCACTGGCATTAATTTTTAAAAATAATTTTCCAAAAAATTTTCTTGAAAATAACAAAAATTCGAAAAATTTCAAAACTACAAAAATTTTCATTTCATCATCGTTTCGATTTTAAGTTTTATATTAAAACGGCTTTTATGTACCGGATTCGATTAAAGATTGTAGTTTCGATTTTTGTATTATAAGTAATTTTTGACTATTTTAGCAAAAAATGGAACAAAAACTGAATTATTTTATATAAACTAGAAATTATCAAAAAAAAAACAACAATAATAAAAAATTACAAGCTAAATTATTTATAAATTTTTACCGGTATAAAATCAAAAAAATTTATATCGATTTTAGATATCGAATTATTTATGACTTTTTTAAAATGGATACGGTTACACTTTTAGATTTAAAATGAAAAACCATTTCAAGGAATTTCGATTTCAATCCCACAGTTGAATTAAATGTTTCTGAATACAAAATTGGTTTCATTCATTCTTTTAGCAAGATAATCGAAATCTGGTTTATATAGCTTACAGAAAATTTCTATCCCATTTCAACAGCCATTACAGCCATTACAATTTGTACCATGAAGTAATAACTTAATTGTTTTCTCATAAATAAATTACAATGACTCGCATAAAGTCCAAACACAACAACAAGACCGACAACACCACCAACAGCAACAAGAAACAATTATGGCAACATGGCTCTTAAATGCTTTACTCCACATTTTAAGTAAGCAAACGTGACTTAATGCCCCACAAAATGAGCCGGGAAACAAGCGACTGCAATACATGGGATTTTGAAGCGGCAGCACAAGAAGGCCACCAAAGCCACAGCATCGACTACGACTCCATTTTAATTGGTTCACTACATGGAATTGAAATCAACATAAATCTTGGCGGAATTGTTTTATGGACCTACCACACGAATTGAAAGTGACTGTGGATGTGTGTGTGTGTGTGTGGCTGTGTTTGTATTTGTGGTCTGCCGTGGGTCACTAGAGTATAACATACACACAAACATTTATTCTCTCGCTCTCACTCTTACTCTGTTCTCGCATAATTCAATTGCAAGAAATGCTTTATAGCGAGCGACCACTCTGAGTATCTGAGTGTGATTGGTGGCATGAAGTGAGGTTTGTGAGGTTCAGTCAACAATCTCTAATCTATATGCCGCAAACTGCGTGCAGCAGGCTAAGCAGCAGGATTTGCTCATAACAACTATGCGTTTGCCTTGCCAAAGGAGCATCTTGCACGCATATAATGCCAGCAATGGTAATAGAGTTGCCAACGAATCCATTATTAAATGAATTGGTTTGGGGATTTTGGTTTTTGATTGGTATAAAACTGATATTCAATTTCAGGTACGTCTCAAATTTCGCTAAAATTTTAAGTGTACACTTAAAGTGAAAGTGTACACTTGAAGTGAAAGCGTGCACTTAAAGTGAAAGTGTATACCTAAAGTGAAAGTGTACGCTTAAAAAAAAGTGTACACTTAAAATGACAGAGTACATTTAAAGTAAAAGGGTACAGAAAAAGTGAAAGTGTACACTTAAATTGATAGTGTGGACTTAAAGTAAAAGGGTACAGAAAAAGTGAAAGTGTACCCTTAAATTGAAAGTGTACACTTAAAGTGAAAGTGTACACTTAATGTAAAAACGTACACTTAAAGGTAAAGTGTACACTTGAAGTGAAAGCGTGCTTTTAAAGTGAAAGTGTACTCTTAAAGTGAATGCGTACACTTAAAGTGAAAGTGTACACTTAAAGTGAAAACGTACACTTAAAGTGAAAGTGTACACTTTAAGTGAAAATGTACACTTTAATTGTAAGTGTACACTTAAATTAAAAGTGTACACTTAAAGTGAAAGCGTACAGTTAAAGGGTACACTTTAAGGGAAAGTGTACACTTAAAGTGAAAGTGAACACTTAATGTAAAAACGTACACTTAAAGGTAAAGTGTACGTAAAGTGAAAGTATACACTTAAAGTGGAAATGTACACTTAAAATGAAAGTAAACGAGTACACTTGAAGTAAATGTGTACACTTAAGTGAAAGTGTACACTTAAAGTGAAAGTGTACACTTAAAGTGAAAGTGTACACTTAAATTAAAAGTGAACTCTTAAAGTTAAAGTGTACACTTTAAATGCACTTAAATTAAAAGTGTTCACTTAAAGTGAAAGTGTACACTTAAAGTAAAAGTGTATCCGTAAAGTGAAAGCGTACCGTTAAAATGAAAGTGTACACCTAAAGTGAAAGTGTACACTTAAAGTGAAAACGTACACTTAAAATGGAGTTGAAAGAGTACAATTGAAGTAAATGTGTACACTTTAAGAGTAAGTGTGCACATTAGGTGAAAGTGTACACTTAAATTGAAAGTTTATACTTGAAGTGAAAGTGTACAGTTTAAGTGTACACTTAAATTGAAAGTGTACACTTAAAGATAAAGTGTACAATTTAAGTGAAATTGTGCACTTAAATTGCACTTATATTATGGATCAGTGTGATTCCCTGACCCGAGTTAATAATATCGATTTTCAAATAATCGGTCTTATTATATTTTAAACTGTTTGGATACCAATGAAATTCTTTATTCCTGTAAAAGTACGTTCGATGCCATTATGTATGGAACTCGATTTCTTTTGCATGGCCACCACGGGCACGCTTGCAGAAGTCCAGACGCTGAACCTAATTATCGACGGTTTTCAAGCATAAATCGGTCGATACTGCTGCAATTTCACGTTCGATATTCGTACGAAGTTCATCAATCGTCGCTGGCATCTTGGTACAGACCATAGACTTGACGGTGCCCCACAGGAAATAGTCTAACGGCGTCAAATCGCACGACCGAGGCGGTCAATCGACTGGACCATTTCGTGATATAACACGTTCTCCAAACTTGATTTGCAATAAATTGTTTGTGGCATTCGTTGTGTGGCTTGTAGCGCCGTCCTGTTGGATCCACATGTCCATATCATCCAATTGGGGCCAAAAATATTCGGTTATCATTGAACGGTAGCTATTCCCATTCACAGTAACGTGCCGGTCTTGATCATCACGGAAGAAGTACGGCCCAATGACGCCGCCGGCCCTTAAACCGCACCAAACCGTAATTTTTTCGGGATGCAATGATGATTCATGAAGTACGTATGGATTGTTGTCTGACCAATAACGCATGTTTTGTTTATTGACGAAGCCATTCAGCCAGAAATGAGCCTCATCGCTGAAGATGATTTTTCGATGAAAATCCGAATCATTTTCAAGTTGTTGCTCAGCCCAATTTACGAACATACGACGCTTCTGGTGGTCAAGCGGCTTCAGTTCTTGCGTCAATTTGATTTTGTAAGGATGTAGGCCAAGATCTTTTCGCAAAATTCGCCACAAGGACGTCACAGAGATGCCCAACGCTTGAGAACGACGTGTGAGAGACACATTTGGGCTTTCTTCAACTGAAGCCTCAGCGGCAGCAATATTCTCGACACTACGGCACTTCTTTGTCTCACTGGCACGGGAACATTTTGTACTGTGCCTGTGGATTCGATTATGACGACCATAAATTGGACGTAGCGCTCTTAACGTTGAGGCCACTGACTCCAAATTTCGGTAGTAAATTTTAATAATTTCTACTCGTTGTTGGCTCGTATATCTCCCCATCATGAAATGGCAAACCTTACTAAAGAGAAATGTCAAAAGAGCGGCAAGAAATATGACGTCGTTTGCTGTCCCTGTCGCTCTACTTTTGTAGCGTCCCTGTTGAAAAACCCTTTAGTATTATCGCAACGTATTTTTTAAATGTCGTCTGTTTGTACTATAAAATAATTAAACAATTCACAAGTTAGCAACTCTGTCAAGCCTTCCATCATATTGAGTGCTTACCTTTCAAGTCTGCCGGAATATGTTTGTGTTTGAGTTTGTGTTTTCGGCGATTGTCCAGGATCTGACGCTGGATCAATTCATAAACCACAAACTCTGCTTTTGTTTACGCACCTGCAACTGTTGCCAGGTGTAATTTCAATGCTGAAGTTAATTACGAAATAGCACAATGTTGCTACGTGGCAAATCGTTATGACATTAAGTCACACAGTGAGTTTATAATTGCAAGAGTTACGTCTTTATATGTATAAACTACAAAGGTGTTGATATAGTTATCAGACTTTATAAATAATTTTATTAGACAATTGAAATTGTTCAAAAGTTTTAATCTAGAAATGAGATATATCACAAATATTAGCTAAATTAATTCAAATATAATTTATGCGTTTTCAAAATTCGTAAGAATTAACTAGAAAATGAAATAAACAATTACATTAATGAAATAATTTGAAAGTTTATTGATTAATATCATAAAAACCACTTAAATTATTTTAATATTTGGAATTATTACATTTTAAACTATCATTGTAATAAGTTATAATTTGTTATAATTTTAATAAAAAAATAGAAAAAATTATAATGTGATTTTATGCCACACAGTATTTTCCAATTACTTATTATTTTTAAGAAATTTTTTATCAAAAATTTTTAAAATTTTCAGGCACTTCTTAGCATAAATTAATTAAAATTTTTTCAGTTCTACTAAAAAAAAAAAAAAAAAATCGGTTTCAATCTTGCCAAACATTACAAGAAATTGGTAAATTAGGTTTTTTTCAACCACGATTTTTACCTTCGCATTAAAGATATTGATTTATATTTCAGTCACCTTAAATATTTACTCAAATTCAAGTGGCAAAGAGCCATTTCGTGTCATGCTAAATGCTTCTCTATAAATGTTTTTCTATACGCCTAGCTGTCTATACAGCCCACCCACAGATTTTCTTGTAAATACTATACAAATTGTTTTCGGTTTTCAGCAAAACACCTCCAAGTGCTGTAATTGCAGTTCCATGTTTTGAGTCTGAAACATGTAAATCAGTGAAACATTTGAAGGCAACACCTCACTTTGGCAAATACAAAAAAAAAACAAACCAAAACCAAATAAGAAAGATAAAGAAATACATAAAATGTTTCACTAAAAATTCAATTTATCACTAAAAATTCAATTTGTCACTAAAAATTCAATTTTTCACTAAAAATTAAATTTTTAACTAAAAATCCAATTTTTACTAAAAACTCAAATTTTCATTACAAATTCTATTTTTTACTACAAACACAATTTTTCATTTAAAATTTAATTTTTTTTTTCACTAAAAATTCAAATTTTCACTAAAAATTCAAATTTTCACTAAAAATTCATTTTTTAACTAAAAATTCAAATGTTCGCTAAAATTTCACTACAAATTCAATTTTACACTGAAAATGACTAAAAATTCCATATTAATGAAAATTTAATTTTTCACTTAAAATTCAATTTTTCACTAAAAATTCAATTTTTCACAAAAACTTAAATTTGTAATTAAAAATTCAATTATTCGTTAAAAATTCAATTTTTCAATAAAATTCAATTTTCACTAAAAATTCAATTTTTCACTAGAAATTCAATTTTTCACTAAAAATTCAATTTTTCACTAATATTTCAAATTCTCACTAAAAATTCAATTTTTCACTAAAAATTCAATTTTTCACTAGAAATTCAATTTTTCACTAAAAATTCAATTTTTCACTAATATTTCAAATTCTCACTAAAAATTCAATTTTTCACTAAAAATTCAATTTTTCACTAAAAATTCAATTTTTCACTAAAAATTCAATTTTTCACTAAAAATTCAATTTTTCACTAAAAATTCAATTTTTCACTAAAAATTCAATTTTTCACTAAAAATTCAATTTTTCACTAAAAATTCAATTTTTCACTAAAAATTCAATTTTTCACTAAAAATTCAATTTTTCACTAAAAATTCCATTTTTCACTAAAAATTCAATTTTTCACTAAAAATTCCATTTTTCACTAAAAAAAATTCAATTTTTCACTAAAAATTCCATTTTTCACTAAAAAATTCAATTTTTCACTAAAAATTAAATTTTTCACTAAAAATTAAATTTTTCACTAAAAATTAAATTTTTCACTAAAAATTCAATTTTTCACTAAAAATTCAATTTTTCACTAAAAATTCAATTTTTCACTAAAAATTAAATTTATCACTAAAAATTAAATTTTCCACTAAAAAGTCAATTTTTAACCAAAAAAGTTCTAATTTTTACTAAAAATTAAAATTTTCAGTAAAATTTCAATTATTCACTATATATTCCATTTTTCACTAAAACTTAAATTTTTCACTAAAATTTTACTAATTAAAAATTAAATTTTTTATTGAAAACAAAAACAATTTTTCAAAAATGTATTTTCTCAATGAGTTCAATATTTCACAAAAAGTTAAAGTTTTTACTAAAAATTTAATTTTCTACTAAAAAAAATTCAGTATTACACTAAACATTTAAATTGTCACCATTTTGTTTTAAAAGTTAAATTTTTACCTAAAATTAAATTGTTCATTAAAAATAAACTAAATCCGCAATTATCATTAAACAAAATATTTTTCACTTTTACAATTTTCATAAAATAAAATGCATTAAAAAGTCACTATAATTGTAATATTGAAATTTAAATACTGAATTTTTAATAAATTCTAAAAATCTGCTTGACAAGAGCCATTAAAGCGTTTGTACAACTATATTACCGCATATGCAGCGCCGAACTTGGCCGTAACTTGGTCAACATTTAACACATACAATTTACAAGAAGCCATCCCCCGTAGTACACAGCCTGACAACGAACGAGCAAACGACGACCTGCACCGTGCATTACAAGTCATAAGGCTTAAGATATTTTTTTGCGATCTGGCATCACTGCTGCGTTGGCATGTTGTTTTTCGCTGCATAAATTAAGAACTACGCCACACTGGACCAGGACCAAACGTAGCAGAAGGATACTGCAGTTGGTTGGTTATAACAACAACTGCAACACCTAGTGTACAACAACAACAACATATAGAATACAACAACAAGAACATCTCATTGCTGTATTCACTACGTTCGCCGTTACGTTACGCTGACCAGTGTTGCATAAATTAATTACATTTTTAAAAATGATTTTGTGAAAAAAACCAGCGACGAAACTGATGAAAAATGCTTTTTAACGTGGACAGCAACAGCAGCAGTAGTTGTTTTTGTTGCAGCTAGTTGTTGGTTTTGCATAAATTCAGCAGCAGCAACAGTAGGAAAAAATATAAAAATGTTGCCACTTAAGTTTTATGCATTTTTAATGGCTTGTTTTAAATTCATGTGCAACAAGATTTTTTTTTCGTTAATATAAAGAGGATTTTTTACTGTATTCATTTTTAGTGTTTTTTTTTTTTGTGGAGTGTTGAACATTTTTTGGTAATGAATAATTAATGTATTGATAGAAAAGTCAGTAAATTTAAATGATTTAAATAGTGTGGTTAAAGTTATGTGATGGTAAACTTTGTGAAACATCTCAACCCCGCTGTTTGGATTCGGCATTAAACTGTAGGACCCACCACTTTAAGAACAAATATATTACGCTCAGTTTAAATGGTGAGAGAGTTCAGCCTAAGTTCTGGAAAACTTTAGCGCCAAATTATTATTAAAATTTCATTTAAATTATTATAAAATTTTCTGAACTCCAAACTCTTGCCCAAATGTGCGAATTGAATTCCGTTTTAGGCCGTATATAGGTAGTGTAGACAGTGCGTAGGTCAGCAGAAGTGAAGTATGTTTTACAGCGTTTTAAAAAACCGAGGCACTTGACCGCTTCTTTCGACACATTAAATATGTGATCATTCCAACGGAGATCACATTGAATTGATATGCCCAGAACGTCAAGAGCAGCTGACTGCGCAATATCCACAGCACCCGTATTGAGGGGTGGGAGGGGCGAATCCATTTTTTTGTGGGATAACAACATTTGCAACACCCCACTCGGAGATTGATTTAAGGTCATTATTGAACGTGTCATTCATAGTGCGTCTTTTACTCTCAATCTCCAAAGAGTTTGGGCGCTAGTTGAACGAGTGTGAATGACAAATGTTACTGTGATCTGCAAAGGAATGGACAGAAGGTCATTGATAAATACCAGAAATAGGGACGGGGATATGACGGAACCCTGCGGAACTCCAGAATTGATGAAATGTTGTTCCGAAAGAACACCATCCATCGCAACTCGTATTGAACGACTCTGGAGAAAACTCGATATCCATCGAGTAAAAGATTCACCGACACCATATGCAATTAGTTTTGAAACGAGGGCTCTATGCCACACTCGATCAAAAGCCTTGGAGATATCAAGAGCAACAGCCTTGCTCTCCCCGAAAAGGTGAACACAATTATTCTACTTTTCGGAGAGGACCGCCATCAAGTCACCTGTGGATCTGGCCCTACGGAAACCATATTGGCGGTCACTGAGCAATTCGTTGTGCTCAAGGTAGTTCACAAGGTGGAAGTTAATTACGCTCTCCATTACCTTGGAGAGTGCAGAGCATATTGTAATGGGTCGGTAATTGGCAGGGTTTGTAGTCTCGTCCTTTTTCGGAACTGGTTGGACATTGGCAACCTTCCAACAAGATGGAAAAACTCCTGTCGTGTAGGAGATGTTGAAAAAGTTACGCAACGGTCAAGCCAGCGTTGACTGCTGAATATCAAAAATTTAACTTTACATTGAGCAAACACGAGATGCCCACCTCGACCATTTTCCAATCACTACTGAAGTGCTGTGCCTTAGATGAGGCGGCCTTGTATAATGAATGTATCTGTTCGACACGTTTCGACAAGTTTCGAGAACCTTCTACTCGTTTCGTAAATGATGCATGCTATTGGTATCTCATTCGCACTTATGTGTTTTTAACGCGCTGATCTTCTATTTCTTTCTCGCACTTTGCCTTAGTGCGCTGAATTGTCTTGCGTCTATTTAATCTTGATGATTGCTTAAACTATGGGGCAAATTACCTCTTTTCGTAACAATATATATTTTGATCGAATATTAATTTTAAAATGCTATAATTCGCAGATGCTGATTTTGACTGTACTTATTACGTAAGTCATTTTTTTTTTAGTTCCAATCGCATTTTGAAGCACTGCACTGTGGGACAGAAGTCAATTCTAGCTCGCCGTAAATACAGTTCAATCTTAACGAAAGTTTACACCAAGAATACATGGACTACGAATAGATTTCAGTTTGAAAATGAACATGATTGGTCCATTTCCACCTGTCATATAATAGGAATGTTGAAGATATAAGTTATAGTCAACTTATGTTTGGAATGAGATATTTTGTTGATAATTGGTATTAAGATACATACTATAGTTACACATGGCCGTTCTTAATATGGACGTGATTGGAAAACTGCCACGCTCACTATTCCTACTAAACTACCAAATTTGACCATCGTAATAAAGGATTTTTCAACAGGGACGCTACAAAAGTAGAGCGATAGGGACAGAAGACGACGCCATATTTCTTGCCGCTCTTTTGACATTTCTATTCAGTAAGGTTTGCCATTTCATGATAAAAAGATATACGTATTCGAATTTCGGTAGTAAATTTTAATAATTTCGACTCGTTGTTGGCTCGTATATCTTTCCATCCATTTCCATGAAATGGCAAACCTTACTGAAGAGAAATGTGAAAATAGCGGCAAGAAATATGGCGTCGTTTGCTGTGCCTGTCGCTCTACTTGTGTAGCGTCCCTGTTGAAAAACACTTGAAAAAAAACTTATGTAGCGTTGTTATTGAAAAACCCTTTAGATGCACTGATAATATTAGGTGCTATGGTGCATATCAGAATTCTTAACTACCACACCAAATATGAGCCTGTTTTGTCAACTTTATTGACAGAAAAGGCAAAACTTAAAATAACAAAATTTAGTTAAATTATTTTACGATTTTCTAATATTTCTCATCACTTAAACTTATTTTTAATGAAGTGTGGCAAACTAGTACAAGCATGTTTAACACCGTTAGAAATAAGACATATCACCCATTATGGCCGTAGAAAGATTTATCAGAGCATTTGTAAGCTTTTTTTTCATGTCTACTTTTCAATGAAAAATAGGTAACTTATGTTTTATGTTTTTTCCACAAAATTAAGGAAAAACTCTATAAGCGATTTTAAATTTTTGAAAAACAAGATCAATTTTCACTCAATTTCCAATAATATAAAATTAACATTCTGCATATTGAAAGAGTTACCACAGTTTTAATGTAAACCCATTGTTATATTTAAATAAAAAACACTTGTTTCTATTTTTGACTTTAAACAAGCCTAAAGATGGATTTTTTCACTAGAGTGCATCATTTTTTGTTTGTTTTCTAGGTTCTCATGAATTTTGAATAAATTGACATATTTTTTAAACTTTCTGCAGCAAACTTTAATTTCCGATTTTCGGCAAGCTAGACTAAGCTTCTGTGCCGTAGTGCACTGATTGATCACTTTTACAAAAAAAAAAAACAAATTCCAAAGACCTGTAACTCAAATTATTTTTTAATTGTTAGGACTAATTTTAATCAACTTATTTCAATTTTTAAAATATTTCGATCTAAACTCGGAACATTTTTATTTTATTAAAAAATATAAATTTTTTTTTAGTATTTTTTAGCATGATTATCATGAGCATAGTCCAAACTAATTATAAAAATTATTATTATCGATACCATCGTCATCGTTAAACCAACCTTTATTAGTATCCACTAATATTCGTTCATGATAAGAAATTTTTGGGAGAAAATAAAATAAAAATTAATAGAAAATTTTGAACATTTTGACTTCTACGAAATGAGGTCATCTAGGGTGACCTATTGACTAGTTTTTCTCTTAACTTTTTCCAGTTAATTCTGTGCTATAATATGAAGTATTAAAATTCAACTATCAGAAAATATTAGCATTCATTTGAACAAAAAAAAACAATTATTGCTTGTTTTTAAGTATAAGTTCAATCCATGCGTGGTTGTAGTTTTGTACAAAGATATATGTTTTTTTATATCCTATAGATTTATAATAATTATTTGCTCACGCACGTTAATAATTTTGATGACATGTATGGAACCTGTGCAACGCACTAACCACTGAGCTACCGACGCACAGTGGGACAGGAAGTACCAAAATGTTGGCGAAAAGTACAAATTGTGTTATTTTTAGAAAAATAAGTATGAGGATTGACTAATATTGTATGTAAATTTAATAATCAACATTTGGATGTAGATATTTAAAAGTAGAATAAAACTGAAATGATTAAATTAATATATGTTGGGAATTACGGGTGCTACAGTGATGCAATTTTATAGTAGAACATTTTTTGTTAATATAATGCAGTTCTCTAAATTTCATTTTGATTGGACAAGTGGGCGTAGTACCTCCCATAAAAGAAAATTGGTCAAATGTCATATACTGAAAATTAATAAAACTACAGTGATAAAACTGTCAAAATTTTATTTTGATTGGACAAGTGTTCGTGGTACCTCCCATACAACCAAAAAATGTAGAAATTGTTAATATTAGTATAAATATTCGGTCGCTAAATTGGGAATAACTCCGAAAAGGCAACATTTTATTAGTGTGTTGAAAGATATAATATGAGTATTAAGTAACAATAAGATCAGTTTTGTCGGAGCGTGACTGGAACGTTTTTGTTTTCATCTTTGTAAAAAAATTAAAAAAAAAATTAAAAAGTAAATTTACTCAAGCAGTTTTTCTTTCTAAAGTATGAACATTTTTTTGTTTAAGTACCGCCAATTACTGTTAATACCAGATAGTATGAAATTATTAAGTATAAATAAAAGATGTGTAATAAAAAAAATTATATAAATAAAAAAAAAATTAATTTAAATAGGGAAAAAAATAATGTTATGTTAGTTAGTTATTAGCACTAAATTTATTTTTTTACATTAAAATTAAATGTTAACATAAATATGTTTAAATGTAAATAAAATGATTTTCACATTCAAACATAAATATGTTTGCAAGAACGCCGAGAATTGTTCATTCTGAACATAAATATGTTTGAACGAAAACAAAAATATGTTTGGCCGTTATTATAATAATGTTTAGCAATGAAATAATACTTTTGTTTGCATAAAACTCCAAAGATATATGTAATGCCTGCAAAATTATGTTTGGGAGAGCCCTTTTTTTGCTGCGTGTAAAACAATAATATTGAAAAACGCTCCTTAGATACCATATGTAAATGGGTGCATTACAAAAAAAAAATATTTTTTATAGTTTTCAAAATAAACTTTTTAAAAAATTGATCACAAATTTAACAATATTATACCCTACACCTATGAGGTACAGGGTATATTAACTTTGTGCATATATTGTAACGCCCCTTAGGAGGCGTGTCCGGTATGGAAAAGTATATATATTCTTGATCAGCATCACTACCCGAGTCCGTTTAGCCATGTCCGTCTGTCTGTCTGTCTGTCTGTCTGTCTGTCTGTCTGTCTGTCTGTCTGTCTGTCCGTCTTGCTGTCTTGCTGTCTTGCTGTCTTGCTGTCCGAATACAGAATAACTTGAGAAATACTGATCAGAATGCGATGAAATTTCGACTCAATATATTTTATCCAAAAGTAGGAACTGAGTTTGAAAATGAGCCAAATCGGTCAACGGACACGCCCACCTCCCATACAAGTCACTTTTATATAATTCTTTCGGAACTAATAACTCGAAAAGTATTCAAGGTATAGTTATAAATTTTAAAAGGTATTGTTATAATTTTCCTATAAATATGTGGTCCAAAAATGGGCGTGATCCGCCCACTTTTTTTTTCATTATTTCCCGGGTTTTCATAGTGGAAATTTGATCCGTAAATTATTAAAATCAAAACTATAAAATATTAGCCTTTCAAAATTTTAAATATAGGCGTGGTCCGCCCAATTATATTTTTCAATTTTTTTTTTTTTAGGTTTTTTATACTTTTATATACATTTTTTTAATTTATGGGGATATAAGACGTAAATTTCTGATATGTGAATAATATTCTGAGGGTAGGGGGGGTTTAGCATAATTAAAAACTTTAAAATTAAGGTATGCAATTAAATATCCCACATTAATATCCCCACCAAAGGTGTAGGGTATTCCATAGTCGGGCCCGACTGACTATAAAAATCCGCCCCATGTGACCGAACTTACCCATGTGACCTAACTTTCCCAACTCGTTTTTTATTGCAATTGTTTCGAAAAATTATCTATATTTAAGAGAGTATCCCTAGTAGAAATTTTGTTAAGGCCTTGCTCATGAACTGATCATGTCATTTTTTGAGATGATCGGGATATGACGAGGCTCACGATGTCCTTGTAACGCAGTGCCCTGATCATGTACTCACCTCAGGCAATGATCATGTACTGATCGGGTAATTCTCCATATCATTATTTATCTAACCGTTGCCTTGTTAAAACATGAGCATACGAAAGCACTACAAATACTCGATGAAATAAAATATCATACCTCATTGAAACCTGATCATTGCCCGATAAAAATTTCTTTATGAGGAACAACTAATGTAGCTTTGATCCGGACCATTGGCTGTTTAGATAATGTAAACCCTGCTATGGTCAGCATGATAAGGGCACGACAAGGCAATGATCATATTTGCTCTAAGTAATAAGGGTTACCTGACGAAACCCCGATCATTTCCCGATGGCGCATCGGGCAAATTTACACTAGGGACGGGGAAAATTTGGTTACATATAACATAAATTAAGTGTAGTAATATTGTAGGCAATTTAATTTACTATACAATGAATAAAAAAAAAATTGTGTCTGAGGTCAATTTGTCTTTTGAGGCTTTCGCAAACTTTAGGTACTCGCTGCCCCACTGTGCGACGAAATAATACTAAGTTGTTTTCCTGTTAGCATTTTTTAAAAGCATTCCTGTATTTTTAAGTAATTTATATACATATTTTTGATACTATTTATTTATTAATTAACCAATGAGAAAAAAGCTATTATTTTTAAATGCAACAAGCCAAAATGTATTTCAAAAAATATAAATTAAGAACCTATGCTGCTTGTACCTCCCACGCAACGGTTTCCCACACAACGTGCCACGCAACAATTCTCTAAATCAATTGACTGTCATTGTCACGTCTCGGGGGAAGATGACATTGCTCAGGTACAGCAAAATCTTGGCCACTTAATCTGACACGTATAATGAGATAAATTTTAAAATACAAAATGTCCCACGTATTAAACGCTAAAGCTAAATGTAGAAGAAAAGAATCACGCAAAAAAGATTGAATTGAATTTTTCAATATTTCTATTCTGACATTATGCGTAGTACGTGATGTATTTCTCCATTGATCAATAGGGCTATGAGGTGTTTGTAAAGTCAAAGTATATATAAAGTGAAAAATTATGATAATATATATTACATGGTATTATAAAATTCAACATTTTGGTTGCACACATCAGAAAATTCAATAAATATTAAAAGTACATCAATAATTTAATTTCATCGAATACTTTCAATTTTCTATTTGGTGTTATTTATTAGTTATCTTATCCAAAGTAACTTTGATAAATGTATGATTTTTAATTTTGACGAAGGAAATATATATTTCTTTTAATTAAACAAAGAAAAACTCTTTAGACAAAGACAGAATTATAAAAATCCTTTGAAAATATTTCCGCGCAATGCATTTTTAAATATTTTCAATATGTAATATACCTCTTTGTGTCTGTAATACCCAGCATTACTTTCAGAAAATACAGCAACTTGGAATTTTTGTAGTTTCTTTAAATTGCTGCTTAAACTTAAGACTTCGTTACCAGCTACTTTCAAAAACTCTGAGAAACTTTGGCATCCCTTTGGTACCTACTCAAACATTTTCTATGAAACCACGATACTGCTTTTTTCCACAAAATACTGCATGCATTTGAGAGTATTCCTCAGAAGTATTAACGTAAATGTACCTAATGCTGTCACCCTAACAAAAATTTAACTTTAAACACCAAAAACATAAAAAATTTAAATTTTCTATTTTTATTTGTCAAATGGCAACGATTCATTGTTCAATTATTTATTGAAATTTAAAGATTTTTTAAATTAGTGAAATAAAAAACATGTAATGACGGTATTAGGTTCAGTTGGCAGAGCTGGTACACATACATTATGCATATGAATGCAATACAACAAATGCCATTTAATTGTTCATCAAAAACGATACGATATAAAACTAAAAAAAAAAAAAAAACAAATGTAGAGAATACATTGGATCGTTTGATATTGTGACGTCTATCGTAGGTGGGCTGCATATATGGCAGCATCTGCAGGTATGCAATTTCAGTATTTTCAAGGACTACATTTCATACAGACACAAACGCACGCACACATGTACAAATACATACAGTTACTACTCAAAGATTCTACATACAGCTACTGCATTTACATTTCAATTTCGCATAATAATGCCAAGATATGCAATAATAAAAAGAAAAAAATTGCAAAGGAAACCCGAGAACCTTGTCAAGACTACTGCTACGTTTCAAAGAATATTTTATTGACAATTGATATTTGAATAGCAACGTGTAGGTTGGTGGTCTATGCAAAAATTATGGTTTCCTCAGTTGGATATGAAATATGTTTATAAAGAAATATTTTCTTTTTTTTTAAATTTTTGCATACATTTATTAACATGCATATATTTTTTCTTTCCATGCATATTTATAAATGTATGAATATTTTTGCATTCTTTACATATTTTTTATTATAATGCATATTTTTGCATGTTATGTATGTTTTTGAATTTTATGCATATTTTTGAATTTTTTTAATATTGTTGCATTTAATGCATATTTTTGACTTGTATGCATATTTTTTATAATTTATGCATTTTTGCATCATGCATATTTATAAATTTTTGAATATTTTTTATTAAAACGCATATTTTTACATTTGATGCATATTTTTGCATGTTATGAATAATTTTGAGTTTTATGCATATTTTTATATTAAATGCATTTTATTACATTTGTATTTCATTATTGAATTTTTTTATTGATGCATTTCATGTGGTTTTTTGCATTTGAGCATATTTTGTTTTGCATATTTTTTCATTTTATGATTTGTTTTACATTTTTGCAAATTTTACTTATTTTTACATTTTATGCATATTTTGGCAGTTTGAGCATATTTTTTATATTGTTGATATTTTTCCAGTTTTATGCATGTTTTTGAATTTGATGCATGCATAAAATGAAAAATATGAATTATTGATACATACTTGATACATTTAATACATACTTTCAAGGACTAGGATTTTTATACATATTTTTGCTTTTTATGCATATTTTAGCATTTTGAGCATATTATTGCATATTGTAGATTTTTTCGCGCTTGATGCATATTTCCGCGTTTTATGCATACTTTTCATTTGATGCATGTTTTTAATATTATGCATATTTTTGAGCATTTTTGCATATTTTTGATTTTGATGCATATATTTGAATTTTGAGCATATTTTTTATGCATTTGATGTATACTTTAGATTTTTTAATTCATATTTTTACGTTATATGCAAATTTCTGCATTGTCAGCATATTTTTGATTATTTTTGCACTTGATGCATATTTTTGCATTTAATGCATATTTTTGACTTGTATGCATATTTTTGACTTTATGCATATTTTTTATATTTTATTCATTATTTATATAGTTTTGTATATTTTTTATTATAATGCATATTTTTACATTTGATGCATATTTTTGCATGTTATGAATAATTTTGAGTTTTATGTATATTTTTACATTTAATGCATTTTATTGCATTTGTATGTCATGTATAGTTTTGCACTTGAAGTTATTTTGCGTTTTATGCATATTTTTGAGTTTAATGCATATTTTTGAGTTTTATGCATTTTTTTGCATTTTATACGTATTTTTCCATATTATAATTTTTAACATGTTAATCATATTTGTGATTTTTTTATCATTTGATTCATATTTTTACATTACATGCAAGATGTATAATTTTGCATATTTTTAAATTTTACGCATATTTTTGATGCATACGTTTGATGCATATTTTCATTTTATGCTTATATTTGACAAATTTTGCATTTGATGCATATTTTTATATTAAATTTTTAAATGTTGTGTTTTATGCATATTTTCACATTTTAAGCGTATTATTTGCATTTTATGCATATTTTGTATTTTCATATTTTTTTTTTATTATTTTTTCTGTTGATGCATTTAATGCGGTTTTTTTTCATTTGAGCATATTTTTTTTGCATTTGATGCATATTTTTTCATTTTATGATTTGTTTGACTCTTTTGAAAATTTTACTTATTTTTACATTTTATGCATATTTTAGTATTTTGAGCATATATTTTCATATTGTTGATATTTTCCCATTTTATGCATCCTTTTGAATTTGATGCATGAATAAAATGAAAAATATGCATTTATGATACATGCTTGATACATTTAATACATACTTCCAAAGACAAGAGTTTTATACATATTTTTGCTTTTAATGCATATATTAGCATTTTGAGCATTTTATTGTATATTATAGATTTTTTCGAGCTTGTTGCATATTTTTGCGTTTTATGAATACTTTTCATTTGATGCATGTTTTTTATATTATGCATATTTCTGATCATTTTTGCATACTTTTGCTTTTGATGCATATTTTTGAATTTGAGCATATTTTTTTTTTGCATTTGATGGATACTTTAGATTTTTTTATTCATATTTTTATATTATATGCATATTTCTGCATTTTCAGCATATTTTTGATCATTTTTGCACTTGATGCATATTTTTGCATTTAATGCATATTTATGCATTTTATGCGAAATTTGGATTTTGTGCATATTTTTTGGAATTTGATGCATATTTTATCATATGAGCATATATTTGCATTTTTTACATATTTTCGCAATTGATGCATATTTTTTCGTTTTATACCTATTTTTACATTTTATGCATATTTTTACATTTTATGCATATTTTTGCATTTTGTGATATTATTATGCATTTGATGCATATTTTTAATTTGTTTGGATAATTTTTGCATATATTTGACTTTTTTGCATTTGATGCAAATTTTTTTATTTTATGATTTTTTTATATTTTAAGCATTGCTTTTGAGCATATTTTTGCATTTTGTACATATTTTCGATTTGATGCATATTTTTGGGTTTTATGCATGTTTTTGCATTTGATGCACATTTTTGCGTTTTATGCATATATTTGCATTTGATGCATTTTTTCATTTTATGCATATTTTTGCATTTTGTACATATTTTCGCAATTGATGCATATCATACTATGCGTATTTTTGCATTATATTCGAAATTTCTCATTTTATGCATAATTTTGTATTTTATGCCCTATTTTGTTTTATTTATTAACATTATAAAATAATTTTCAAAATAAAAATTTTATTAATTTCATTTTACATTTTCTCTATTTTGATTCATCACAACTTATTTTTTAATTCTTCAATTATTCTACAAAATATCCCTTCATTAATTTTAAAATTTTGAACACTTTCTGTTAATTAAAATTAACGAGCATCACATTTTCTAAAATAACTCTTAATTAATCATCAATTTTTGAACTACCAAACAATTAGTCTTGTCGGTATTTCGTTTTTTTTTTTTGTTTGTTTCAAAAATTATGTCTACCTCTATCAAAATTCAATTTATGCTCAGTTGACAATCCTCTCTGCAAAATCTATTATTATTTACATCAGACTTTAAATTTATTTTTTAGATACTTGAAATTTTAATTGAAATTGTCTTACAATTGATTTTCCTTTTTTTTTTATAAATAATCCTTAAACTTGTATTAAACCCTACTCAACTCGTTTAGCATGTTATTAATAAGCTAACCCATTGTGTCATATGAAAAACCTATTAATATATTAATAATAAATTTATATAAAATACTTATAAAAAATATATAAAAATTATTACAATTTTTCATTATAAATTTATATTTTGTATAAAATATGTATATATAATTTTTTTTATAAATAAAACAATAAACTTTTCATATATTGTAATTTTATGCATATTAAGTTAAATTAATTTTTGCATATTGCTAATTGAGCCGCAAGTTATCCGCGTTGGTGTGAAGCATAAATATTAGCTAATTATGCAGAAACGGAAACTGTTTAATACAAATGCTAAACTATGGAAAATTCTATATCAATATTTAGTCAATTACTTAATTTTGTCTATATTTGGACAAACGTTTAATAGATGTGCACATAATGCAAAACCGTAATTTTGGCGCAATATTGAATAATATTTGTGCCAGTCTAGCTAAAAAAGAGTTGGCTAATTTAAGTGTTTTGGAATATATTTAAATTTAATACAAGCAATTTCCTTTTAAATATTTTTATTATATTTTGTTATTTCATTGACCTTTTTTAAAGATAAACACAATTTTTTTTATCCATTTTGTATTTTCATTGTTATTTTCTTCGGGTTCTAAACCTCCGTTTCGTGTTTGAAACTGATATTTATGTTTATTGAATCAAAATGTCTGCTTTCATGCTCCTTTTAGTCTGGCTGCCTGTCAATATTACTTTGATTTATCATCTCGTCTTCACCTCATGCAATAGATACTGTGCATTGGCTGTGTACCTTATTTTAGTGTCGGGTCACGTACTTTTCTACCAAACACGTGTCATGGCAAATATTGTTATTATAATAATTGCTATAATCGTTCAATAAACATAGCAAATATTTTATAGTCAACTATATATTATTTAAACGTTTGAATGTGTTTTTGATTTAATTATAAATAGTGAATTTATTATATTTTGAATATATAAAATTTAATTTTTATCTCACTACAAGCATTAGTTTAAAACATATCTTCTTAATATTTAATTTACACAGTAGAATAATATGTTTGCTGCAACAATTGTATGCTTGTATTTAGAACAATTTTGTATATAATTCGTTGTCGTACTATTTTACTAATTTTCTTGTATGATTTTCATAACATATTGCATGACATTTATCAATACAATTTTGTTAATTATGAAATTCATAAAAATTAATGTTTGAATATTTGCTGCAATTGTTATAATGTTTAGTGCAAATAATATTGTTTAAATTAAAAAGTATCTTTATTTGAATGAAAATATTTGTTAAACTTAACAATTCCAATACAATCAATTACTAATTATATCTAATGATATATTTTATAAAATATTACAAAATAAGAACTTACTTTTTTTAATATTTTACTATTTATATAAATATAAAAATATTATATAGTAATAGGGAGTCAAAGTAACAAAGTAAAAAATAAAAAAAATGCTTTAACTTTGACCTGTGCTACCAGATTAGTTAAATATTAACTACAGACATTTTTACCATTTAAAAGATTCTGAGTAATGTTATCTATCAGAAAATATAACAAAAGTACATGTTACTGGAGAAGAGAAATTATTACGGAGATTTGCGTATAAGTCTAATATTCCTAAAAAAAAAAAAATCGACTTTATAATTATATATATACTAAACAACTGGAGATATTTAAAAACGGTTTTCAGTTTATGCTTCATGTGTTAATTGTTTATAAAAAATGTTTTTAAAAAATTTGATTTCATAATAAAGTGTTTAGTCTATGTGTAAATATGTAAAATAAGGTCTTAAAAAATGAAGAAAATGCATGTCCATGTCTCTTTCTTTAAAACTAAACAAGATATTTTCTCGACTGGGCATAATTTCTTTAGATCTTAGTATAAGCTTTTCAAAAATAAATATAAAATCGGATAACTTTTGTAATTTTTAACAATTTTTCTTGAACAAAATTTCAATTTTGCCAAATTTTATCGATAACCATTAAAATCACAATCTCCAGCAGCTAATATATTATAATTGCTTCATATATATTTTATTTTCTGCTCACATATTTTTTTAGTAAAAACATTATTTCGTTCAGAACAATATTTTGTTTGCACTAACATTATATGCTTTGCTCCAAATATATTTTTTTTAAACTAAACATATTTTATGGTGCAAAGCATATACATCTGCACAACCATAAATATTAAGCGTTTGTACCAAATATATTTAGTTTATTTCTATATATATAAAACTCTTGGTCCGTCTGTCAGTCTGTCGGTCTGTCTGTCTGTCTGTCTGTCTGTCTGTCTGTCTGTCTGTCTGTTTGTTCCAGCATCACGTCTAAACCGCTGAACCGATTCAACTGAAATTTTGCCACAGGATACTAAGGAGTCGGAGGGTGTCATAGGCTATATATGGACGGGATTGGACAAAGGGGCGTGGTACCTCTCATACAACCTAAACTTTTAAAACGGCATTACTCAGCACATACACAATCTAAAAAGATTAAAAAAAAAACTAAAATTCACCACACTAAAACTCACCACACTAAAACTCACCACAATAAAACTCACCACGTTAAAACTCACCACACTAAAAATTCACCATACTAAAACTCACCACACTAAAACTCACCACACATAAATTCACCACACTAAAACTCACCACACTAAAACTCAACACAATAAAGCTCACCACAATAAAAATTCACCACACTAAAACATACCACACTAAAACTCACCATACTAAAAACTCACCATACCGAAACTCACCACACCGAAACTCACCACACTAAAACTCACCACACTAAAACTCACCGCACTAAAACTCACCACAAAAAAACTCACCACACTAAAACTCACCACACTAAAAATTAACTAAACTAAAGATTCAAC
This sequence comes from Dryomyza anilis, assembly GCA_951804985.1. Taxonomy (NCBI): domain Eukaryota; kingdom Metazoa; phylum Arthropoda; class Insecta; order Diptera; family Dryomyzidae; genus Dryomyza; species Dryomyza anilis. The sequence continues at coordinate 83,911,316 of OX638131.1, read as the reverse complement.
ACACTAAAACTCACCACATTAAAACTAACTACACTAAAACTTCTACTGGGAAAAACTCTACGGGGAAAAAGAGTTCTACCGGGAAGAATTCTACGGTAAAGCGTTCTATGGGGAAGAATTTTACGGCGAAGATTTCTACTGGGAAGAATTCTACGGCGAAGTATTCTACTGTCTGAATTGTTTTTGAGAAAAGTTGTTTTGGCGGAGAATTATTATTTGGTTACTACATTTATAAAACCAATAAAAACTTCCACAGCGAAGCACGGGCCCCTGATATAAAAAATAATAATGTTTTTTTTTTATATTAATAAAATCGTTTTATCTATGAATTCAGAAAAACCTTGGCACGAGTCGTGCACGGGTCCAGCTAGTCAGTTTTATATAGTTTTTAGAAATATATAAAATCATTGCAAATACAAAATGTAGGCAAATTTTATAACCTCTAACTAATAAAAAATGTTCAAATTTTAAAACATATTTGCTTAAAAACTAAGATAAGTTGTACTAAATATATTTTAATTATACAAAACATAATTTAATTGTGACAATCATATTTTGTTTGCACCAAACATATTATGTTTTTATTGATACTTTCTATAAAATTTATTTCCTAAGTATATTATGTTTGCAAATTTTAAAACATATTTCTAACTGCGTGTATACTACATGCAGAAAACGGTTAAGAAAACTTTTTCCCTACAATAATTTTTATCTTTCCATATATTTAACTTCATTAAGTATTGAACTTTCTGGGTGTATTCATAATTTAACGATATATATGAACACTACAGTGCTGCAGTAGACATTGATACTACTTAACGCGTTAATGAAATCTTAATTAAAACTTAATTAAATGCAGAACAATGCGTAATCTACGCAAGATAACTCTGCTATTATTATATAATAAAAGCCTGTAAAATAAACATAAATATCTAAATACCCAACACAACTGCATTTTATGTTTATTTACCACCTCCTCAAACTCTAACACTATAACTAAAACATATTCTAACCCCGAAATTCGACGATAACATAACATTGACCTCAACAGTGGCGGAAACAACAACTTGAGGAAGAGTTTTTTTTATTTGTTTTTTTTTTTTGTTTTATTACAAATACACACTTCAGCCAACATTCGTAAAAGTTGTCCGTAATTGAAATTGTGCCACACAAAACTTAAAGCACAATAAAATTTCATATAAATTACGTCGTTCGCAAATACTGTCCGGCGGGCAGACCTCCTAAAACCGAGTATAGCATATGTCGGTCCTGAGCGAAAGTAATTACCGACCAAGAAAGACATAAAAACTATATGACCGGCATACGGTTTTGTACAAAATTTTTATTATGTATGTTTTTATAGTTCAACGAAATGAATGTCTGTGTAATGTTCGTGTTAAATATACACACAACAAAGATACAGTATGGAAATGGTGGAAAAATTAATTTAGGCATTTCAAAAATACCCTCTTGAATTTTTGTTTTAAGATACAATTCTTCAATATAGCAATTGTATTTTCACATACAAAAATTTCAATTCTAAAAAAAGATATAGCGTTTGAAATTCATTACCGAATAATCTTTCTATAAAGTAAATGTACACAATTCCCTCACCCTAAGGAAAGTAAAAATTCCAATCGAAAAAAGAGAATAACATTTTATAACTATTAATGTTAAATGGAAACTAATTAATTTTTAATTATTTATATAAATTTAATGATTTTTATTACTAATTGTATATAAACATAAAATTATGGCATTAGGTTCGAGCGACAGAAGTGCTTTTTATGTTATACATTAGACATCTGTACAAATACATTTGAAAGTCTTTCAAGATTTTGATTTTATTTCAACACAAGTACTATTGTCGAATCTATGCTTAAAAATCAAATGAATGTGTTGCTCACAACAACAAAGCACATGTAGTGTCAAAGCAAAACACAAACAAGACGTAGTTGTAGTGAAGAGGTCTATGTGATGTATAATAAAAATGAAAATACTGAAATTAACTGCTTATGACACTGAGTACTCTGTGCTTTTTAATATTTTTCAATAAAAAATAAATGTTTTTTTTTTTTTTTGACATATTGCTTTTCGACCAATGCGTTGTTTTCATGGCACAAACATCATCATTTTTTAATATTTTTTCTTGCAAGTTTCATAAACACATAAATACCGGCAACAACATTACTTCAATCGAAAGCTTAGTGGCAGATATGTTGTTTTTTTAATGTTCGACTTCGCAGTCGTTGCTCTCACTCACAGCACTCACTGTGTTTGATGCATTTTCAGCGACAACAGTGTCATTTGATTTCATTTTTCAAAACATTGAATGTCATGAAAAAAAATGTGTTGACAATACTTGACACCAATGAAACAAATACTGCAGTGCAGTGATGTTGCTGGAGAAACTTCACTATACTACTTTAGACTGCCATTGTAATATGCACTCAATACTGTAGAGTGCAGTAGTGCTTATTTAAAATACATTTGTGCAGATGTCTAGTATATATTTTCTATTGATTTCCAATAGTTTAGTACATTTTAAACATAGAGCATCAAAAAAATAAATTGATCAAATTAAAATTTGAAAACATTTCCTATCGGAATTTGGAATATGTCGCTATATTTATATTTGCTAATTGCATATATATCTTCTTTTTCTAATATACCCTCCTAAAACACCACAACATATTCCACATCCAAGCACTAGACTACGTTTTCTGCTAGAGTCTTTTCTTCGTTTCGTTTGATTTCTTTCTTTAATATTCGTTTGCATATTGCGTTTTATTGCCATTTAGTTTTATGCTTGACTTGGCAGCACTTAAGTGTCCTGCAATTGAGTGTGTTGCGTGCAGTGACCACCACCAGGATGTTGGTATTACCATTATTATTATTATTGAAATATATACGTTCGTTAATGCAGGGAGGGCACACACACAAAGTAAGATGTAGCAATGGATGCTGCATGTGGTCTCCATAATGGGTCAGCAGTAAATGCCAAGGTTTAGTTGGAGCGCATATAGGCTACAATAGGTAGCAATAATTATTTATCTGTGCATTTCTTTGTAGGTCACTTGTATGTGAGTTAAAGTCTCGACACATGTGTTTTTATTGTAGGTTATGTTTTTATTACCGGGAAATAGTTTATATTCAATTATGTTGTTTGAAGAATATTTTTTTATTTAAGATATTTTTGAATTTTATGATCAGGTTTTATCTAATTTTTTAGAGAATTAAATTTATAGCCCTATTCTGGCATTGTGAGCACTCACAGGTCACAACTCAATGAGAGCCGTTTTTCTTTTTGGAATATTTGTGATCAAAATCTCAAATTCGCATTCGCAAAGGTAGTGCCTGGTGGAAAGTATTGCGAATTGGTTTTCATGAAGAGTATGAATAAGGCTATGAGAGAGATAATTTATTTGTGAAATTTTTTTCGCTATCGATCAACGGAATTGATAAGGGTCAGCTTTTAGAGTATTTTTTCAAAATTCTATTTTTTTTAGAATTTGAATTTTCTGAAAAGTGAGTTTTGTTATCATTTACCAAGTTAAATTTTAAATATTTAAAACTATTAAACATATTTTTCAAATTTAATTGGAAAACATTAATTTTGAAACTGTTCAATTCTCTGTTCTGTTCAACAGAAAATTCTGTTAAGTTTCTATAAATTTCATTATTGTGCAATATTTCCATTGATTGCGTATTTGATGCGAGTTTTCATTCAGCTTGTGCTAAAGCTTCACATCTCAGCACGTTATGCGTTGGTAATTATTACGGGTCCCTTGACGTTGGCAACGCTGAAGTAATTATTGCAACATCAAACGGTCGTATGAATTAACAGCAACAAGAACATGCACAACAACAACAAAAACTATAACAAAAACAACAAACATTCAATTCAGCGCACATCCTTAATGTGCGTCTGTTAAATGTTAAATGTGCGTCTGTTAAATGTTAAATGTGCGTCTGTTAAATGTTAAATGTTAAATGTTAAATGTTAAATGTTAAATGTTAAATGTTAAATGTTAAATGTTAAATGTTAAATGTTAAATGTTAAATGTTAAATGTTAAATGTTAAATGTTAAATGTTAAATGTTAAATGTTAAATGTTAAATGTTAAATGTTAAATGTTAAATGTTAAATGTTAAATGTTAAATGTTAAATGTTAAATGTTAAATGTTAAATGTTAAATGTTAAATGTTAAATGTTAAATGTTAAATGTTAAATGTTAAATGTTAAATGTTAAATGTTAAATGTTAAATGTTAAATGTTAAATGTTAAATGTTAAATGTTAAATGTTAAATGTTAAATGTTAAATGTTAAATGTTAAATGTTAAATGTTAAATGTTAAATGTTAAATGTTAAATGTTAAATGTTAAATGTTAAATGTTAAATGTTAAATGTTAAATGTTAAATGTTAAATGTTAAATGTTAAATGTTAAAGGTTAAATGTTAAATGTTAAATGTTAAATGTTAAATGTTAAATGTTAAATGTAAATTTTATTGTTAAATGTTAAATGTTAAATGTTAAATGTTAAATGTTAAATGTTAAATGTTAAATGTTAAATGTTAAATGTTAAATGTTAAATGTTAAATGTTAAATGTTAAATGTTAAATGTTAAATGTTAAATTTTAAATGTTAAATGTTAAATGTTAAATGTTAAATGTTAAATGTTAAATGTTAAATGTTAAATGTTAAATGTTAAATGTTAAATGTTAAATGTTAAATGTTAAATGTTAAATGTTAAATGTTAAATGTTAAATGTTAAATGTTAAATGTTAAATGTTAAATGTTAAATTATAAATGTTAAATGTTAAATGTTAAATGTTAAATGTTAAATGTTAAATGTTAAATGTTAAATGTTAAATGTTAAATGTTAAATGTTAAATGTTAAATGTTAAATGTTAAATGTTAAATGTTAAATGTTAAATGTTAAATGTTAAATGTTAAATGTTAAATGGTAAATGTTAAATGTTAAATGTTAAATGTTAAATGTTAAATGTTAAATGTTAAATGTTAAATGTTAAATGTTAAATGTTAAATGTTAAATGTTAAATGTTAAATGTTAAATGTTAAATGTTAAATGTTAAATGTTAAATGTTAAATGTTAAATGTTAAATGTTAAATGTTAAATGTTAAATGTTAAATGTTAAATGTTAAATGTTAAATGTTAAATGTTAAATGTTAAATGTTAAATGTTAAATGTTAAATGTTAAATGTTAAATGTTAAATGTTAAATGTTAAATGTTAAATGTTAAATGTTAAATGTTAAATGTTAAATGTTAAAGGTTAAATGTTAAATGTTAAATGTTAAATGTTAATGTAAATTTTATTGTTAAATGTTAAATGTTAAATGTTAAATGTTAAATGTTAAATGTTAAATGTTAAATGTTAAATGTTAAATGTTAAATGTTAAATGTTAAATGTTAAATGTTAAATGTTAAATGTTAAATGTTAAATGTTAAATGTTAAATGTTAAATGTTAAATGTTAAATGTTAAATGTTAAATGTTAAATGTTAAATGTTAAATGTTAAATGTTAAATGTTAAATGTTAAATGTTAAATGTTAAATGTTAAATGTTAAATGTTAAATGTTAAATGTTAAATGTTAAATGTTAAATGTTAAATGTTAAATGTTAAATGTTAAATGTTAAATGTTAAATGTTAAATGTTAAATGTTAAATGTTAAATGTTAAATGTTAAATGTTAAATGTTAAATGTTAAATGTTAAATGTTAAATGTTAAATGTTAAATGTTAAATGTTAAATGTTAAATGTTAAATGTTAAATGTTAAATGTTAAATGTTAAATGTTAAATGTTAAATGTTAAATGTTAAATGTTAAATGTTAAATGTTAAATGTTAAATGTTAAATGTTAAATGTTAAATGTTAAATGTTAAATGTTAAATGTTAATATTAAATTCTAAATAAATAGGGATAAAATTAAATAAATATTTGAGAACAATAAACTTCTACTGTATAAAAAAAAAACATATTGAGAAAAGAAGGATAAATGACATGATGTAAAAATTTAAAATAAAAACGAGTTGGAAAAGTTAGATCACATGGGTAAGTTCGGTGACATGGGGCGGATTTTTATAGTCGGTCGGGCCCGACTATGGAATACCCTACACCTTTGGTGGGGATATTAACCCTCAGAATATTATTCATATATCAGAAATTTACGTCTTATATCCCCATAAATTAAAAAATTATATAAAGTATAAAAAACTAAAAAAAAAATTTGAAAAATGTAATTGGGAGGACCACGCCTATATTTAAAATTTTGAAAGGCTAATATTTCATAGATTTGATTTTAATAATTTACGGATCAAATTTCCACTATGAAAACCCGGGAAATAATTAAAAAAAAAATTGGGCGGATCACGCCCATTTTTGGACCACATATCTTTAGGTAAATTCTAACAATATGTTTTAATTTTTATAACTATACCTTGAATACTTTTCGAAATATTAGTTTCGAAAGTGTTATATAAAAGTGACTTGTATGGGAGGTGGGCGTGTCCATTGACCGATTTTGCTCATTTTCAAACTCAATGCCTACTTTTGGCTAAAATATATTGAGACGAAATTTCATCGCATTCTGATCAGTATTTCTTAAGCTATTCTGTATTCGGTCAGCAAGTAGGGTTTAATTAAAAATATAAAAGTGGAAGTAAGAAAGTAAAAATTAAAAAATGCGACCAATCAATAAATAGAATTGTTGAAAATAATTTTCAACTAATTCTAAAACGTTTGACTCACAGTTACGTCGGCAATAATTTGAACAAACAAGTTTCCCTGCCATTATCACCACAAGTGCACACCTCACGTCGACGCCTTCAAACTAACTATGCTAATAACTCAGAATAACGCATGTCAGGAAGTCACTAACATGACACTAACAACTACATATGGGTTGCAATTTATGTGGTTATTAATTAATCAATATCATGACGAATACTTTGGAATCAACAGTTGTTGGCAACACCCACAACACGCACAACGCACACACAGAGACAAAGTATTATTAGTCGCTTGTTATTTTCAGGAAAATGTCTCATGATAAGTTCACAAGGTTAAGGCAAAATATAAATTTGACCTGATTTTGTTCAAACAATAAAAAAGCAGAATAACAGAATTCAATAATTTAAGACTTTAAAAGTAATGGCAACATAACAAAAAAATTTGAAAAATACATAAATATTCATTTATGATAAACAACAAAAAAACTATATACAGCTTTGCTGTTTGGCTACCTTTAGGAGGTAGATAAATTAAAAATTTTTGCAAAACTGTTTGCAATAAATTATGTTTTATTGCTACTATAAACTACATGCGAGGAGCCAAGTAAATATTTCGTTAAGAAAAGTGTTTCCTGTTGGTAAAATTTATGTTAAATTTTATATTTTTTGTGATTTATAATTTGACTATAAAAAATATTATATATTTATTTAATTTTTAAAAATATTAAGGGAACTTAATAATAGAAAAAAGTTTTAGGAATTTATATGCTGAACATATTAAGGTCCAGCATATATAGTTAACAGCAAGTATAGTAAGTTTGATAAGATTACTTTATAAATCATAATGTATCGTCTGATACATTACGATTTATAAAATAATAAGAAAAATCATTTTAAAACAAGTGCAAACATTTTTTGATTAAACTAATAATTTCATAATTATCACAAACATTTTTTTATTACAATCAGCTTTTTATAATATTTTGATAATAATTAAAATATTTTGTTTACTGCAAGTATTGTATGTTTGCTAAGACTGCACAAGTTACAATTTACTAAAATAGTGATAAGTTTCTCGGAAGTGAAAACTAGTCGAAACATTGTCGGTTACTGGAAGGGATTTGAAGAGTAAATCTCTGCCACTAAAACTAATCGAAAACTGGTCTGTCCCCAGTAAACCTAGTCATAAACTGGTAGGAATTTGAAAAGTAGATCCCTGCCATTAAAACAAGTCAAAAACTGGTCAAAAACTGGCCAAAAACTGGTCTGTCCCTAGTCAATAACTAGTCGGTTACTGGTTGGGATTTAAAGAGTAGATCCCTGCCAGTAAAAGTAGTCAAAAACTTTTCAAAAACTGATCTGTCCTGATCTTTGGTAGGGAATTGAATATTATATCCCTGCGAGTAAAACTAGTCAAAAACTAAGAGTTTTCTGGTAGGGATTTGAAGAGTAGATCCCTGCCAGTAAAACTAATCTAAAACTGGGTTGTCTCTAGTCAAAACTAGTGAAAACTACTAGGTTACATTTAGAGATTTAAAGAGTAGATCCCTGTCAGTAAAAAAACTGGTCAAAAACTGGTCAAAAACTGATCAAAACCTGGTATGTCCCCAGTAAAACTAGTCAAGGTAGAATTGATTACGATATTTGTTTAATAATTATCATAACTTATTTTATTATATGGATTTCTATTTAATATAAAATCATAAAATTTTAATAATTGGTTACAGAAACCAAAAAAATAATAATTTTAAATAAAATAATAAAAACAAGCTTATCTAAAGAATGATATTTAAATTTGTGAACTAAATCAACTGTTATTTTTTTAAATATTTCTTATAAAATTTAAACTAAAATTTTACAAAATATTCTACTTATGTCGTAAGGACTACATTTAATTACAGCAAATATTTATTAAGTTTAAGCATAATTTAATGATTTATTTTTGTGATAAACATAACTAATAAAAAAATCAAGTATTATTCTTGGATTTTTTTGTTTAATAATATATTACTATAATACATTTGCGCTGACAATGATTTGTTTTAAACGACAACTTAGACAAAGACCCATATAAGGGTATAAGGAAAATCACAAAAATTGTACAATGATAGGGGCAAACGTACGCAAATAGCCAAAAGCATTGCAGTAAATACATTTCACGAATGGGTGCTTTTTAGAACAAAGGGTACGAGTACGTGTTTTAATAATGTTGAATTACTTGCAGTATTTAGGTAGGTTTTGAGGTTATAGACTGCTGTAGTTAATACACATTGTGAACAAAAGTATTAAATTACAAAGTACTAGCTGGACCCGTGCACGACTCGTGCAAAGATTTTTTGAATTCATGGATATGAAGTGATTTTATTAATAAAAAGAATATTTTTATTATAATGTATTTTCGATAGTCTAATTTGTTTGGGTGGGTACTACTATATATTCCTAATTTTAAGTAAATTTCGTGAGGAGGTTTTTGTCTTTTTACTTTCTCTTGTTTTGCTTTCGTGTATTTGGACCCGGTCACGAATCGTTCAAAGATTTTGTGTTTTTGCTTTTGCGTTTTTCTTTTATGTTTTTGCTTATATTTTTAATTTTGTGTTATCTGTTTTGCTTTTGATTTTGTATCTTTGATTTGTATTTTGCTTTAGTGTTTGTTTTTTTTTTCTTTTCTTTTGTTTTATCTTTTCGCTTTTTTTTGCTTTTTTTAACTTTTTGTTTTTTTTGTCTTAGCTTTTGTTTTTCAATTGTGTTTTGTTTTTGTGTATTTGCTTTTGTTTTTGTTTATTTGCTTTTGTTTTTGTGTTTTTGCTTTTGTTTTATTGTTTGCTTTTGTTTTTCTGTATTTGTTTTTCTTTAATGTTTTCGATTTTATGTTTTTGCTTTTGTTATTTGTATTTGCTTTTGTATTACCATCTTTTGTATTGTTTTTATTTTTTTTTTTATTTTATGTGTGATTGCTTTAGTTCCTGCTTTTGCTTTTGTTTTTATGTTTTTGCTTTTGTAATTTTTTTTTTATTTGAGGTTTTTTGTTTCATCTTCATAGCTGGTGTAAGTACCAAGTTATATCGTTTTGAAAGTTTAGGTTGTATGGGAAGTGCAACGCCCCTTTTCCAATTCCGCCCATATATAGCCTATGTCACCCTCCGGACTCCATAGCAAAATTTCAGTCAATCAATTCAGTCAGCGGTTTAGACTTGATGCTGAAACAAACAGACAGACTGACAGACGAACCAAGAGTTTAATATACAGGGTTTTTCAAATGGGACGCTACAAAAGTAGAGCGACAGGGGCAGCAAACGACGCCATATTACTTGCCGCTCTTTTGACATTTCGCTTCAGTAAGGTTTGCCATTTCATGGTGAAAAGATATACGAGCCAACAACTAGTCGAAATTATTAAAATTTACTACCGAAATTCAGAGTCAGTGGCCTCAACGTTAAGAGCGCTACGTCCAATATATGGTCGTCATAATCGTCCTAGCAGATCAACAATTGGAAAAATTTGAATCCACAGGCACAGTACGAAATGTTATCGTGCCAGTGAGACAAAGACGTGCCCGTAGTGTCGAGAATATTGATACCGCTGAGGCTTCAGTTGAACAAAGCCCAAATGTGTCTCTCACACGTCGTTCTCAAGCGTTGGGCATCTCTGTGACGTCCTTGTGGCGAATTTTACGAAAAAATCTTGGCCTAGATCCTTACAAAATCAAATTGACGCAAGAACTGAAGCCGTTTGACCACCAGAAGCGTCGTATGTTTGTGAATTGGGCTGAGCAACAACTTGAAAATGATTCGGATTTTCAACGAAAAATCATCTTCAGCGATGAGGCTCATTTCTGGCTGAATGGCTTCGTCAATAAACAAAATATGCATTATTGGTCAGACAGCAATCCACACGTACTCCATGAGTCATCATTGCATTCCGAAAAAATTACGGTTTGGTGCGGTTTATGGGCCGGCGGCGTCATTGGGCCGTACTTCTTCCGTGATGATCAAGACCGGCACGTTGTTGTGAATGGGAATCGCTACCGTTCAATGATAACCGAATATTTTTGGCCCCAATTGGATGATATGGACTTGGAGGACATGTGGTTCCAACAGAACGGCGCCACAAACCACACAGCGAATGCCACAATCAATTTCAAAAAAACACTCAAACAAAATCAAAAAATTAGAAATATAAAAACTAAAGACGCAGAAATAGAAGTGAAAAACCAAACGTAAAAACCCAAAAATAAATACACAATCAAAACCACAAAAGCAAAGACATTAAAACAAAAGCAAAAATAAAATCAAAAACAAAAGGTCTATCAGAAAAACAAAATCAAGAGGAAAAAAGTAAAAAAATGCAAAAAAGGAAAATAAAAACCAAAAGCAAAGCAAAAACGGGAAAAGACAAAAATCTAAAACATAAATAAAAGCAAAAAACGTAACAAACAAAAACAAAATGAACTGCAATCTTAAAAAAAAACGGTTAAAAAAATAAAAACCCCGTTGCGCAGTCCGGGTACGAAATACTTGAATTTTATATAAGCAGTAAATTGTTTTTAATAATTACTTTATTTGTGATTTCTAAGGTTTCTTGGTTTCCTTTATATGCGCATTTTCAGGTACCTGGATTTTGTAACTAAGGTTTCCATTTAGAGCATATTTAGCTAATACGTATTTGTTTAAAACTCAAATAGATTTTTTTGTTTGTTTTTAATTTCTTTTAAGGAAGCACTAAATATGCTAAAGCGGATTATAGAAGCTATTTTCATTCGAAAAAACTTATATCAATAAATATTTTTAAATTAATTTTAAGACATGCCATAGATTTGATATATTTTAGAAATTATTTACGAAATCCAAATGAAATCGAAAAATGAATGACTTTCAAGAAAGCACAACGATAATCTGTACCCAAAATAAAAATTAAACTTTTTTAATATTTGAAATTTATAAAACTTGGAATGGTTATAATATCTTAGCTACTCGCTTAAATAGATTTTTAAACTTGAGGTAAAATATGCATTAATGAAACCTAAAAGTGTTTAATAAGTTTTCCAATTACATTTTCACCTTTACCTACTCGTGGGATTTGCTATTCTAATAAAGAACATTTTATGTTCATATTTAAACTAACATATAATATGAATATGCAAATTTAATCATAGACCTTAATATTTACCTATTTATTAAAATACAAAAATGTATATAACACAAGCAGCTCAAAGGTTGAAAGTCATTGCACACACTGAAACCCACAAAGACCACAATATTGTCAAGCATTATTAAGAATGGAAAAATATTGAGTGTAACAAGTACTTCCGGGAAATCTTTGTGAATCTTTATATGCTCGTCAAGTCACAGCGACAGGACTTTGTAACCACAAACGCATGTAAATGTGTCCTTACAAGGGCCAACATCAAAGTTCAGTAGTTAAGGTACTTTTTCGATTATTAAAAAAAAGCGAAAAGCCTTTCAAAATATTTCTATCAAATATTTATTTTTTAAAGTTATTGACTGAATAGGAAAAAACATGTGTGCCTTTTAGAAGAGAGTTTTCTACACATGACGCTATATTAATAAAATGATATAAATAAAATACTAAATTGTGTTTAAAATTGAATTATAGCAATTGGGCCAGAGCTGAATCTTGGGATTTTTCAATTTATATGTGGGATTTTTAATAAAAATAATATGAAAAACATATTTTTTAAGACGATTAATTATTTTTTTCTTTAATTTAAATAATATTACGATAACAGTATTGGTATTTTGAAATAATCTTCTGACATACTTGAATTATATTTCAGCCATTATTCAAAACCGGTAACCATTTCAACCAAGGTAAGCACATTTTCTACAGTCCAAAATAATTCGTTTTTGTATTTTACCAGATCCATGATTTTATGAACTTTTTTTAAGTTTCGATTTTATTGATTTACATACTATTTCAAGAAAATATATGTGCTTCTTAGAGAAAAATTTAAATGTTGAGAATGTAAGAATTGAATATAGGGGTCCAAATCGAAAACAATTTTGTAGACCACTGTTGAATTTAATCTCGGCAGAATTAGAAGAATTCCAAAATTTGTTAATATATAAAAAAACACTATTTTCTAATTAAAAATTTATAAATCTGTTTTTAGAAAATAAATAACATACATTAGAAAAAAATTCGATGAAAATAGTTTGAAAAAACTTTATAAAATATTTTTCTATATATGGGGACATTCTATGTCAAAACAGCCCACCTTCATTTTTAAAAGTTGTGGATTTTGTTCAAAGTTTGTTTGTGACTAGTACATATTAGGGCTTCCTTCCAATCCCGGGATCCCAACATTTCTGCACACAAGAGTTATTCTCCATGAACAAATAAAGAAGTATCAGATTTTGATGACCTAAATATATGTTAAAATTTACCATTAAAATGGCTGCGAAAACGACAAAAACTGACTTTAAAAATGAACTAAAAATGATAACACAAAAGCATAAATAACCGAGTTTTAGATAATGCAGCTATATAATTTACTTTATTCAATTGCATTGGTATAGGTAACGAAGAACATTCTCAAGTTTTACTTTTAAGTGATATAAGTACAGTATGTAGTACAAATTATTGCATATGTAGTAATATTTTAATATTTATCTTGAAGTTAAATAAATAACTACAATCTTTTTTTAAATGACTAATATTTGAAACAAATGTAAAATTAATGGAGTATGTAGTTACATTTTGACTTTAGCTTGATGTAAAATAAATACAGTATGTAGTAAAATTTACAACAGATAGATAAATTACTAATCTACATATATGAGGACGTCTAAATGATGAAAAAATGTAGTTCATTTAATTCAAATATATTCAAATTTTGCAGTAATGCAGTAAAATTATGTAGTTATTTTCCATACAAAAACGTTTTTCAAAAACATCAATGTAATAAAAAAAATTAGATATAATTTGCGTCGGTAGCTCAAGTTTAGTGCGATGGACTGCGAGACTGCATAGAAACAGTCTTGCAGTCCGAGAGTAAAACATTGCCTCTTAAAAAGCTCTCACCCGCCGTTCGGATTCGGCATTAAACTGTAAGTCCCACCACTTTGAGTACAAATATAACTCGAAAAGCTCAAAATGGTGAGAGAGTTCTTATAAGACTGTAGCGCAAAACTATTATTAGATATAATCTATATATATAAAACTCTTGGTCCGTCTGTCAGTCTGTCGGTCCGTCTGTTTGTTCAGCATCACGTCTAAACCGCTCAACCGATTTAACTGAAATTTTGCACCAGGATACTATGGAGTCCGGAGGGTGTCATAGGCTATATATGGGCGGACAAAGGGGCGTGACACCTCACATACAACCTAAACTTTCAAAACGACATAACTCAGCACATACACAAGCTAAAAAGATGAAACAAAAAACTCAAATACAAAAAAAAAATACAAAAGCAAAAACACAAAAACAAAAGTAAAAGTAAAGGCACAAAACTTAAGCTATAACTCAAAAACAACAGAAAAATAAAAAAGGATAGAAAACAAAATCAATCACACTAAAATTCACCACACTAAAACTCACCACACTAAAATTCACCACACTAAAACTCACCACACTAAAATTTACCAGACTAAAACTCACCACACTAAAATTCACCACACTAAAACTCTCCACATTAAAATTCACCACACTAAAATTGACCACACTAAAACTCACCACATTAAAATTCACCACATTCAAATTGACCCACTTAAACTGACCACACTAAAATTCACCACACTTAAATTCAACACACTAAAACACACATCAATAAAATTCACTACACTTAAACTCACCACACTAAAATTCACCACACTAAAACTCACCACACTAAAACTAACCACACTTAATCTTCTACTGGGAAAAACACTACGGGGAAGAATTCTACTGGAATGAATTCTACGAGAAAAATTTTATCTACGGGAAGAATTCTACCGTGAAGAATTCTACGGGAAAGCGTTCTATGGGGAAGAATTTTACGGGAAGATTTCTACTGGAAAGAATTGTACGGCGAAACATTCTAGGGGGAAGCACAGTCTGAGAAAGAATTGTCTATGAGAAAAGTTTTTTTATCGGATAATTAGTTTTGTTTTGGTTACTACATTTATAAAACCAATAAAAAACCAGTTGGGAAGGTTCGATCACATGGGATATTTTAAAGTAGGTGTAATTATGATAGTTAGGATTATCAAAATTATAGTCGGTCTAAGCCGACTATAAATACCCTACACATATGTGTGGTTACCATTCAAAGTGATATATAGGTCACCAGGGTATACGAATCCTGAAAATAACTACAAACATTCAATCGTTGAAGAATTTCCATTCCATATTTGCACGAGTCGTGTACGGGTCTAGCTAGTATAAACATAAATTAAATACAAATGTTTTTATTTTAAAGATTTATATTTATTTTAAAATACTTTATTTTTTTCCTTCCAGCCATGTCATACTTTTGATTTTAACTCCACTGCAGGGTTGCAATAAAGACAGAAATAGTAGTAAAACCAAATAACAAAGATGTCTCATTTCGTTTCTAATCTACTTCAGGATTGATTAAGAAAAATGTATGAAATTCTACAAATAATGACCTAACATTTAAAATAATTGAAAAAAATGACCTAACTATGGCTTTAAGATAACTGGTTTAAGATTTTGTTGTAATAACCGTTTTTGAGAAAAAAGGAATTTGTGAAATCACCAGAAAAGCATATATATTATAATATTATATACATTATAAAAAAAAATGTTTTATTTTTATTTTAAATTACTAAAATTACTAGAGATTCTACTCATTCCGACAATGGTATTACTATTTCAGTGTCTTCTTGGTTTTTTGAGATAAATATATATTTTTTTTTTAATTTCAACTGCATAAAAATAATTAATTTTTTATTAAAAAAAAATCAGTATTTTACTGTTATTTCTAAATATATAACATCAATTCATAAGTACTAGCGTTTGTGAACATATTATTTCTACTATTCTGTAATAATGCGAACTGTGGTACCAAAAAAAGTTTCAAATGTGAGTTTTAATATTTCTGTCATATTTCTGACATGTACATCATAACGGCAAAGTAAAAAAAAGTACCAAGTTTGCAAAATAGTCTAGAATACGAATATCTCAGTCGGAAAATGACTAAACGGAGAGCTATAATTGTGAGTAACTGGCGAGCAAGAACATGACGACTGACAGAGACAAGCAAAACCGCAGCATGCAGTATGAGATTGAGTAAAGGGTCTGAGAGTGAGTGGAAGCGAGAGCGAGAAAGTAAGAGCTTGAATGAGTTACTGAGTACGTTAGTCGCTCGGTTGAATCATTTCTAGAAGGCGTTACCAGTGCCTCGCAAACTAATATGAATGATTCCTTGTACTTTGGCGCCATAATCATTGTTACCAGTTGTAATTGTAGTTGTTACAAATGTTGCAGATTTTGATATATTCGTAGTTGTAGATATTGTTGCTAAATTTATTGTAGCAATCAAAATTTATACGCAAAATAAACTACAATGTAAAAATACGAAGAAAATTGAAAAATATTCACCACAAATCAAGCATAAATCTTTGCAATTAGCCGACAACATTATTTTGAAAGATTTGGCTGTCACTTTTGGAGCAGCTGTAGTTGCAACTGTTATTGTGACGAATACAACTAATGTTGTTGCTTTAAATTTCCTACTGTTGTCAGTACTTCATCTGCACTGAAAAATGTAATTTATCATATTAACAAATTGTTCATAAATATTATGAATTGTTCATTAAACGGTTTACTAAACAAACGATTTTTTAGTCGTCAATAAATTTATTAATAAATGTAATTAAAACATTTTATGAATCAATAAAATACTTTAATTTAGTTATTTTAAGTTTTATAAATATCCTTCTCATTTATAATCATTTTAATAAAATATTGTTAATATTGTGTTAAAATGTTTGACATTAGGTTACAAACCGAAAGGCATTTGTTGTAAGTTCACATTAGGTTGCTGTAACCACATGCTTGCATGAATTAGTTGATAGTTGGTATCTATAATAAAGAAGTGTTACATAAAAAGAAAAAGTTTCAATCTCGTGCTCATCGACTTCACGGTTGCAACAACCTCATGCTTGCTGACTTGTAGGTTGAAACAAACGAATGCTTGCTGACTTGGAGGTTCAAACAACCTCATGCTTGATGACTTGGAGTTTGAAACAACCTCATGTTTGCTGACTAGGAAGGTGCCTCATACTCTAGGTTATTGCAAAAATTGTTCAGTTGCAAATACTTTAAACGATGTTGCCGCAACCGAATAATTTGTGTATGAATTATGAAATTATGTGTCAATTCAAATATCGTTTTCCACAGCAAAATATTATATTTCACGAGTATTGAAATTAGAAAATATGAAAAATACTTTATTAAATCACAAAAAATTACCTCTGAACTATAAAAGTGCACATCAATGTAAATGACATATTTAATCGTATAGGATCAAATGAATAATACTAAAATTGGAAAAATATTCTTATTAATTCATGTTCTTGTATATTATATAATATTGCATATATTATACCTAACAACATTTATTATAATCATAAAATAAATATTTGTCTGTGTACTCTAAGCTACCTTGTAACAATGTTACTACTCTTCTGCTTAAATCTACAACCCTTACTACTTAATATGCTGCGACTGATTGTGGCTGCTACTTTTGATGATAAATTAGTTTTCCTCAAAATTGCGCACATTTTGTCACTGCACTGAAGCGCGAACACATGTTGCCATGTTGTTTCAAATTTTATAAATTTACATTTGATCCTTGTGAAAAATGTTAGAGTAAAATGCAAAAAAAAAATAACCTTGAAAGAGATTAATTAACTAAGTAGCTGCACAAAACATAATAAATGACAATACAGCAATATTTTTAATTGTATGTATTAAATAAAAATGTATTAGAAAAAGTGCTGAATACATTAACGGGTACTTAGTAATAAAGAAATTCTTATAACAGACTGCACAATAAAAATAAAGGCTCTTAAAGCGCAGTGGGCAGTGAGCAAAGATAATTTTCATTGAATGATAATTTTATGATTCATAGTTAATTTTTTTGTATGCAACAACAGAATAGTATAATAAAACATTTTTCTCATTATATAGTACAAAAAAAATTATTTTTTTGTATAATGTAAAACATATTTCTTTTATTATTTCTAAATTATAGAACGGTAATGTACAATGTAAAATAGGTTTTTATTTGTTTGAACTGTGACTGCAGTAAAATAATATTAAGTATCACACAAAATCATATATCCTCGTTATTGTCATTGTCTTCTTCAACATCTTTCAACGTATGAGCAACACCTGAATTGCGGTCACGTGCATTTGAAGTCACGCACGAGTTCATTTGTTGACAGCAACACAAACACAGAGCCAAACAGCTGATGTCTCTTGCACCGCAAAGTGGCTTAAGGGGTGCTCTGGTGTGGTACTGCTGTTGCAGATATAGTTGCTATTGCTATTGCTGTCTTTCAGCAACATTGGTTGCTGGATCAAGTGCAACATCGTGGTAAAGATCATCACCTGTAAGTGTCACTGGCAACGGCAAACCAATGAGTAGCAATTTCTGTGGGGAGCTACTGCTGTAGCAAGCAGCAGACAGACTAACATGGTACTTGATGGTTATTGTACGAATTTTATAGCACAATTATTTTATATTTTAAACATTCTATACTTATCACATAAACTACTTCCTTTTTAGTACGAGTTCATTTGTCACTAAAAATAAAATTTTTTACTATAAAATAAAATTTTTGTTCAATTTTTCACTAGATATTAAATTTTTTCAATATAAATTAACTTTTCACTAAAAATTCAAATTTTCACTATAAATTCAATTTTTCACTAAATAAACCTAAATTTAACGAATAAATACATTTTCTATTAAAAACTCAATTATTCACTAAAAATTCAATTTTGCACTTAAAATTCCATTTTACACTAAAAATTGAATTTTACAGTGAAAATTAAATTTTTTCACTTAAAACTATATTTTTCACTAAAAAATTAAATTTTCACTAAAAAAAATTCAATTCACTAAAAATTCAATATATCTCTTAAAATTCAATTTATTACTAAAAATTAAATTTTTCACTAAAAATTCAATTTTTCACTAAAAATTCAATTTTTCACTAAAAATTCAATTTTTCACTAATAATTCCATTTTTCACTAAAAATTCAATTTTTCACTACAAATTCAATTTTTCACTAACAATTCAACTTTTCACTAGCAATTCAATTCTTCACTAAAATTTAATTTTTCACTAAAAAATTCAACTAGTCACTAATTTTTCAATAAAAATTAAATTTTACACTTGAAATTCAATTTTTCACTAAAAATTAAATTTTTCACTTAAAATTCAATTTTTCCCTAAAAATTCAATTTTTCACAAAAAATTCAATTTTTCCCTAAAAATTCAATTTTTCACAAGAAATTCAATTTTTCACTAAAAATTCAATTTTTCACCAAAAATTCATTTTTTCACTAAAAATTAAATTTTTCACTAAAAATTCAATTTTCCCTAAAAATTTCAATTTTTCACAAAAAATTCAAATTTTCACCAACAATTAAATTTTTCACTTAAAATTCAATTTTTCCCTAAAAATTCAATTTTTCCCTAAAAATTCAATTTATCACAAAAAAATTCAATTTTTCACTAAAAATTCAATTTTTCACTAAAAATTCAATTTTTCACTAAAAATTAATTTTTTCACTAAAAATTCAATTTTTCACTAAAAATTCAATTTTCCCTAAAAATTTCAATTTTTCACAAAAAATTCAAATGTTCACCAACAATTCAATTTTTCACTAAAAAATTCAATTTTTCACTTAAAATTCAATTTTTCCCTAAAAATTCAATTTTTCCCTAAAAATTCAATTTTTCACAAAAAATTCAATTTTTCACAAAAAATTCAATTTTTCACTAAAAATTCAGTTTTTCACTAAAAATTCAATTTTTCACTAAAAATTCAAATTTTCACTAAAATTTCAAATTTTCACAAAAAATTCAAATTTTCACAAAAAATTCAAATTTTCACTACAAATTCAATTTTTCACTAACAATTCAATTTTTCACTAGCAATTCAATTCTTCACTAAAATTCAATTTTTCACTAAAAAATTCATCTAGTCACTAATTTTTCAATAAAAATTAAATTTTTCACTAAAAATTCAATTTTTCACTAAAAATTCAATTTTTCACTAAAAATTAAATTTTTCACTAAAAATTAAATTTTCCCTAAAAATTTCAATTTTTCCCTAAACTTTCAATTTTTCCCTAAAAATTTAAATTTTTCCCTAAAAATTTAAATTTTTCACTAAAAATTCATTTTTTCACTAAAAATCCATTTTTTCACTAAAAAAACAATTTTTCACTAAAAATTCAAATTTTCACTAAAATTTCAAATTTTCACAAAAAATTCAAATTTTCACAAAAAATTCAAATTTTCACAAAAAATTCAATTTTTCAACAAAAATTCAATTTTTCATTCAAAAAAATTCAATTTTTCACTAATTCAATTTTTTATTAAAAATTAGTTGTTTCACCTTATTCAATTTTTGACAAAAAATTGGATTTTCACCCTATTTAATTTTGGACTAGAAATTAAGTTTTATTCTAAAAATTCAATTTTTCACTAAAACTAAATTTTTCACTAAAAACTAAATTTTTCACAAAGAATTAAATTTTTGACTAAAAATTAAACTTTTCCCAAAAATTAAATTATTTACTAAAAATTAATTTATACACAAAAAATACTTCTATAAAATTAAAACTAAACAATAATTAAACTCTTATTATTTCAAATATTAGACCTTAATTTTTTTTATTTAGACAATTTAACAAAATCAGATTTGTTACCTACGCCGAGAATAAAACACACATTAAAAAAAAGAGCATGACAAGCAACCAAATCAATTACGCGTCCATGAAATCGCAATTAAAAATGATTTCCTGAACACACTTCGCACCGTCCGAGACCCATTCATTGTCATGGTTACCTGCATTGAAAGGCAGCCAATACCACATTCCGTGCACACATCGCACAGCGCGCGTTCCCTTTGCTAAGCCGCCATTTTCATTTGAAGACCATTTAGCAAAGTTTGACGTCTACCGACATCCATGAATTTCTATCCATCTATTTGGTTTGGCTTGGCTCTCAGTCTGTCTGTCTGCCTGTCTGTCTGTGCAGCGAAGCGAACTCTGACTGTCAGAGCCATTTATGCGTTAATATCATGTGCAGCTTAGTGTCCATGTGTGTGGCTGTGTGTGTGACTCTGTATATTTGTATATATTTGTTTGTTATGCACATGTGTGCGTATTATATCGCTGTGTGTGTGGGTTTAGTTCACGTTGTTATAATTGCGTTGAATGGCGCTTGATTTTTGGTTGAACGGACGCTTTGTCTTTGTGTGACTTAAATGGAGAAACATTGATGAAAACTGGATGGAGGTCTGGATGGAGCTCTAAATATATAGTTGGACGGATGGATGAAGAATTTGATGGTTTGCTGACAGAACTGCGATTGACTTCAGAGAATTTATAGTTATAGCTAAAAGTTTAAATTGTGTTTTATAACAACGAATTTGTCAAACTTATTTAGAGAATAATTTCATTCATCAATAATTCATTCCAAAGTTCTACCCCAGTAATTTCATACCCATGAAAATTCTTTTCAAAGACAATACTTTAAAGTGACAAATTTTTTCGGGACAATTTATACGGGACAATTTTTTCTCGACAATGCAGTCTCGAGACAATTCTTACCTAAGCAATACATTTACCGAGATAATTGTTCCTTATGACTATTCTTATCAGAGACCTTTCTTTCCCAAAATTATTTGTCCTCGAAACATTTATTCCCCAAGATATTTTATTTGCGGAAAGGTCTGGCCAAAACCGTTCATCACTGACATAATTTTCACCGCTGAAATTCTTACTCGAGACTTTTCTTTCTCGAGGTTATTATTTCTCGAGACAATTATTTACTTAAACAATTTTTTATCGATATAATTTTCTTCAAAATAATTCTTATCTGAGACAGTTTTTCCCGAAAATATTTTACATCGAAACCATTCTTTATCTCGAGTCTAAATAATTTATCTGCATACAATTAATACACGCTAAGAAAAACCTGTTTGAAATCATAAATTTTCTGACTTTAATTGTTTTACCTCTATTTCATGCATTTGGAATGCATTTCATAACAACCATTAGTATTGACATTTTTATTTTAAAAGTCTATATGTTGCCTCAAAAATAATGGTTTTGCAGAGATAATTCTTCACATAGACAATTCACCCTGAAGACAAATCATAGCGACATTAATTTTGTTCACGAGGCAATTCTTTCAGACAACAATACGTGCACGATATACTTCTTCCCAGAGACAATTCTTCATTGCGAAAATTTACTAGTGAACAATTCTTATCCAAAGATAATGCTTCTCAATGACAATTCTTAATGGAGACAATTTCTAGTCAAGCTAAAAATTCGAATTTTCACTCAAAATTCAAATTTTTAATAAAAATTCAAATTTTCACTTAAATTTGAAATTTTCACTAGAAATTAAATTTTTCTTTAAAAAATATTTAATAGTTCACTATAAATTCATTTTTCTAAAAATTCATTTTTCACTAAAAATTAAATACATCACCGAAAATTTAAATTTTCAATAAAAATTAAAATTTACATTAAAAATAAAAAATGTTTACTGAAAATGTTCACTAAAAATTCTATTTTTCAATTAAACTGAAAATTTTCACAAAAAATAAAATTAAAATTTTCAATCAAAATTAAAATGTTCACTAAAAATTAAAATTTTCACTTAAAATTCAAATTTTCACTTAAAATTCAAATTTTCAATAGAAATTTAATTTTTCCTTTGATATTTCACTACATTTATTTTTCTAAAAAAAACTTTTTCACTAAAAATTAAATATATCACAAAAATTCAATTTAACAATAAAACTGAACATTTTCACTAAAAATGAAAATTTTCACTAAAAATGAAAATTTTCACTAAAAATGAAAATTTTCACTAAAAATGAAAATTTTCACTAAAAATGAAAATTTTCACTAAAAATGAAAATTTTCACTAAAAATGAAAATTTTCACTAAAAATGAAAATTTTCACTAAAAATGAAAATTTTCACTAAAAATTAAAATATTCACTATAAATGAAATTTTTCAATAAAATTCAAAAATTTTAACTAAAAATGAAAATTTTCACTAAAAATTAAAATTTTCACTTAAAATGAAAATTTTCACTATATATAAAATTTTCTCTAAAATTAAAAATTTTCACTAAAAATTCAAATTTTCAATAGAAATTTAAATTTTCCTTCGATATTTCACTACATTTATTTTTCTAAAAAATACTTTTTCACTAAAAATTAAATATATCACAAAAATTCAATTTAACAATAAAACTGAACATTTTCACTAAAAATGAAAATTTTCACTAAAAATGAAAATTTTCACTAAAAATGAATATTTTCACTAAAATGAAAATTTTCACTAAAAATGAAAATTTTCACTAAAAATGAAAATTTTCACTAAAAATGAAAATTTTCACTAAAAATAAAAATTTTCACAAAAAGTGAAAATTTTCACTGAAAATTAAAATATTCACTATAAATGAAAATTTTCAACAAAATTGAAAATTTTCACTAAAAATGAAAATTTAAACTAAAAATGAAAATTTTCACTTAAAATTAAAATTTTCACTATAAAATTTTCTCTAAAATTAAAAATTTTCACTAAAAATTCAATTTTTCACTCAAATTTACACTAAACATTTAAATTTTGAATAATATTTAAATGTTCACTAAATTTTTAATTACTCACATTCTGCTTATCTCATAAAATATCTATTTTCTATACAATTCTTACGCAAGCTAATTCATTTTTGAAGCAATTCCATCCCTATATTATATTTCGATATAACAATTTTTCTGCTAAACAAATCCACCCTTGAAAATTATTTTTCAAAAGAATTATTTCCTAAGACATTACTCTCCGTAGACATTTCATTAGCAGATACTTCTTCCCGCTACAAAATAAACACAATAAATAAAACAAAAACGGTTTTGGATATCAATGAAATTCTTTATTCCTGTAAAAGTACGTTCGATGCCATTATGTATGAAACTCGATTTCTTTTGCATGGCCACCACGGGCACGCTTGCAGAAGTCCAGACGATGAACCCAATTTTCGACGGTTTCAAGCATAAATCGGCCGATACTGCTGCAATTTCACGTTCGATATTCGTACGAAGTTCATCAATCGTCGCTGGCTTGTTGGCATAGACCATAGACTTGACGTAGCCCCTCAGGAAATAGTCTAACGGCGTCAAATCGCACGACCGTGGCGGCCAATCGACTGGACCATTTCGTGAGATAACACGTTCTCCAAACTTGGTTTCCAATAAATTGATTGTGGCAATCGCTGTGTGGCTTGTGGCGCCGTCCTGTTGGAACCACATGTCCTCCAAGTCCATATCATCCGAATATTGGGGGCTAAAAATATTCGGTTATTATTGAACGGTAGCGATTCCCATTCACAGTAACGTGCCGGTCTTGATCATCACGAAAGAAGTACGGCCCAATGACGCCGCCGGACCAAAAACCGCACCAAACCGTAATTTTTTCGGGATTCAATGATGACTCATGGAGTACGTGTAGATTACTACCTGACCAATAACGCATATTTTGTTTATTGACGAAGCTATTCAGCCAGAAATGAGCCTCATCGCTGAAGATGATTTTTCGAATTTTTACTACCGAATTTCGGTAGTAAATTTTAATAATTTCGACTCGTTGTTGGCTCGTATATCTTTCCATCATGAAATGGCAAACCTTACTGAAGAGAAATGTCATAAGAACGGCAAGAAATATGACGTCGTTTTCTGTCCCTGTCGCTCTACTTTGGAGGGTCCCTGTTGAAAAACCCTTAACTTTCGGATAAAAATTTTTCCAAAAAATGTTGCTTTGAAACAATTTTTTCTGGGACAATTCTTTGCCAGATAATTCATACCAGAGCTATTTATCAGCAATGGAATAATATATAATAATAATAGTTTAGCGCTAAAGTCCTGTATAGAACTTCGACCGAACTCTCTCACCATTTTGAGCTGTGCGTGTTATATTTGTACTCAAAGTGGTGGGACCTACAGTTTATTGCCGAATCCGAACGGCGGGTGAGAGCTTTTTCATAGGCAATGGTTTTACTCTCGTAGGTATGCCATTTACTGACGAGAGGTAGCGCGGTATAGAAAATGTTTCTATGAAAAGATGTTGTTAGCCCCAGTCCAGTCTTGAACCGGGGACCTTTCGGCTTGCAGTCCAACGCACTAACCACTGAGCTACCGCGGCTAAATGGAATAATATTAGAGACACTTATTCTCAGAGTCAATAATCCACAGAACAATTCTTCTCCTACGAAAATGTACCTAAATAATTTATTTAAAACTATTAAAACTTTTTATTGAGACTACTTTTCTCCCATACTATTCTTAAATGAGAAAGTTCATTTCAATAACAATTTTTTCTTGAGAAAATTCTACTCCTTTAAAATTCATCTTCGACAATTCTTTACCAATAAATTACATGTACGAGGAAATTATTTACCGAGATAGTACTTCACCGAGACAATTCATACCTAAGAGAATTCATAACTGAGACAATTCTTCCCGGACACCTCAAACGATTATTTCTTAAGACACTTATTTCGGGAGACACTACCTTCCCTAGACAATCATTCCCATACAAATTATCACTAACAAAATTATTACTCGAACACTCGAACACAGTGCCATTTTTTATCGATAGAATTGTCCCTAAAAAAATTATAGCTCAAAACATCGGAACAGTATCTTTATAAAATGTATACCATAATAATTCTTTCGAAATATTTTTTTTCGAGTAAAATTTTATTTCAAATTGTGTAGATAAATTTAACTATTTCAAAATATTTATTCGATATTAACGTTATTCAACTTTTAATACAAATGTTTTATCGCTTTTTGATTTCAAATAGTTAAAATAAAAATACCACAATTAAAGTCACTCCCTCCAATGTTAAAATATTTTATGTAGTCCAAAACACATATGTATCAAAATTATCCTGAAAGTAATTTTGTAATTGCATTTAACATATTTTTTAATTTAAAATGTATACCATACTGTGTAATACAATATTAGAAGATAATTTATAACTTTTTCTAGCAGGAAAATGTTTAATGATATAATTTCCACATTTACCAATGCATAAAATTACTTTACGCATAAAATTACATTACAAACAACCAGCCTATCGTCGTTATCCTACATATTATAATGCTATTCCTACATATGTTTCTTTTTGGGCATATATTCTCAACTTATTTATGGCCTTTATGATGTATAATTTATAAAGAAAATTACAAATAAAAAGGCTAGAAAATCAAATGGGAGTAATAGAAAATGAAAAATATTTAGTTTACTTAAAAAACAAATAAAAAACTTGTTTAAATAGCACATCAAACATAAATGTAATATCAACGAAATTATGTTTGGGACACGCATATCGAGAAATTTCTAGAACTATATATTTTTTGATTTTATATGAATTCTATAGTTAAATCGTATCTAAAATCATTATTAATATTTATAGATATTAAAAAATCATAAAAATCTTTGTCACATAAAAAATTTATGATTTTTAGTATATATTATAATTACTACTATAATTTGAAATCATGTGAAATACGTACGTTTTTGTTACTGCAACTAAAATGTTACGTAAAGTCAGCATAAAGCTTATATAAAATTCACAACAACCAAGAAATGATTGGTGGTTTTGACTAAAGAAGCATACTAAAGTTTAAAGCAAAGGCTTAAATAAGTTTTTCTATTTGGAAGACGTAACGAAAGAGTAGCTCGATTTAATAACATCGGTCTTGGTGGTTTTGACTAAAGCAAAAGTTTTTACATTGTCGCTGCTTTATGCGAAAGGATTTTAACAAGGGTGAATTTATAAATATATCTACACTCAGAAAAAATATACTATAAAATTAATAGTTTTTGCTATTGAAATTAGTCAGTAGGATAAACTTTTTATAAATTTGATAAATTATCAATCGATAAATCTCATTAAATACTACAAAATTATTTTTGAATTTGATTTTAAATATTTATTTATTTGTGTACTATTAAATCACTAACTGTCCTTGTGACAAATTTTAATGGTATTTTATAAGATTTTTTCTGAGTGTATACGCAGTACAAAATTTTCTATCTAATACATAATCGTACAATTATGGTTTATGTATTAATTGCTTTTTCATATTGATTTAAAAGTTTTCTAATGAATTTGATAGTATTTGTAAAATTAAATACCATTAATTAATAATTTCAATATCATTAAATATAAAGGTATAAATACTATGGGTTTAATACTTTTTTTACTATTATATTAAATGTTTTACTATGTGACATATAAAAACTTAAACACTTTTGCTTTGTGCGCCATTTTGCGAGTTTAAACAAAAAATGTTCCACATTATTAAACGCATCATTGGTAAAGACTCAATGAATTTCATGCAAATTTTATTAATTATTTTTTATTTATTATTATTATGTTCACATTGAACTTATATTATGCAGACTCAAGAACTCAATCAATTATTGCAAACTGAAGCGAACATTAAAAGTGTTATAACCTTTTGCAACGAGAAGTGTCTTTTTATATTTGTGTGATTTCTTCGACGTGAATTTCATTTCAACATTTAAATAAAATATATTATAAAATAATATAACTAAAATCAATTTCCATTTTAATATAATTATTAGGAAAATTTCATTCGACTATACCATAAACTTTATAGTACGTATCAATTAATATTTATAGGTCTTGCATATTATAATTTGAAGAGTATAATATATAATTCTTGGTAGAACAACAAATTGTATTAACAGTTTAAATATTATAAAACTAATGGTACACATCCTATTGACCAATATTAATAGTAAAAAATAAAACTATTGAAATACTATTAATATACCATGCTTTTTTTCAGGGTGTAGACAGAGAGAGAGAGAAAGTGAATATACTAAAATATTTTGCATATCAGCAGCGTATTTTGTGTCAAACACTTAGAGCTTGCTGTACATAAATTCTAATGTTCTTGCATAAAGTTTTGGAAATCGAATGCGGAAAGTCAAATTTCCGCAAAAAGTTTTGCTGGGGTTTAGAAATGAAGGGATAATGGATTAAGAATAAGTTTGGGGAAGAGTAATTAAAAATGTTTAAACTCAGTACAAATTCAAATAAATACAAACACAAAATATTGTATGAAACAATATGAAACAAAATTTAAAATAATTTTATTAATTTATTTTATACCCCAATCATTTTTTTTTTACATTATTTTGATAAAGTCTGTTTCTATATTTTAAGAAATAAGAGGAAATTTTATTATTTTTTTAAATACACATAGTGTGTTTAGTTTTATTTTCACTTCATACAAAACAAATAAGAAACATTGAGTCATATGGGACGGTTTTATAAATTTTGGGATCGACTATGAAAATAGTAGTGGAATTCTTATATAGAAATGGTATATTAGAGCAATTTGTAAATCTGATAAACATTTTTAAAATTTTTAAAATAAGTATTTTCGAAAATTCGAAAACGGTAATGGTTTCTATAATATGCAAAAGTAGCCGGAAAATGGTAATTTTTTATTCAATATTTTTTTTTAATATAATATTTTTGTGCTTAGTTTTAACTTATATTTAAAATTTTAATGGAAAATTTTAAAAATTTAATGAGTTAAAGATTTCTCATCATGAAAATGGATGGGTGTTCTGTAGGAGGTGGGTTTGACTGTTGACAGATTTGGCTCATTTTCGAACTTAACATTACATTTTGGCTCAAACATATCGAAACTAATTTTTATTACATTCAGATCAGTATCTTTTAAGTCGTTTTATATACAAGCAAACAGAAAGACGGACATGGCTGAGAGAACGGAAAAGGTGATGCTAAATATAGTGATTCATATCAAATATATCTTTTAAGATACACTACAATAACTGCACATAATATATCATGTATTTCATATAAATTTAGATTATGTATATATAACATTTATTATAAGCCTGCAAACCACACAGCAAATTGAATAGTCGCTCCATATTTGCTTTGAACTACTACAAACGAATAACGTTGTAAATTTAATTAATTGATGTCAGCAGTAAGATAACGCTTATCTTTTTTTACAGATGATTAAATAAATTTGCAAATTTATGTGGGTGTTTATTTGGTAAGACTTGTGGCTGGCGGTAGATAATTGCTTTGAAATTTAAATGATACAGCGATAAACATCTTATTAATGCGTAATAATTGAGTAATAATGTGGAAAATAATATGACATTAATAGATGTATAAAACATGAGAAAAGAATTTTGCAATATTTGAATATTTTAAACTACAATTTAAAATAACAAAAAACTACAAATTATAAGAATAAAAATTTATACAAAAAAGTGACATAAATTTACATAATAATGAAATACAAAAATAATATATTTAAAATTTTAAAAATTCTCTTTAATTTCAAACTCAAATTCACAAATTTAAAAACTATAAAACTCGCTAGTTATTAATTTACTCTATTTCCAAATTTAATTTAGTTTCTATTACAACCACAGCAGTAGCGCAGCCCTTTTTCCTCATAGCAAATATGAATAGAACCTTTTTGGGAAATAATGCCCCCCACCCAAATATAACCGCATCATAAATCAATGACCCATGGTTTAGGTCACAACCTACAGACTCATTTTCCAATACCCAAAAAGAAATATATATTGGTTTTAATGTCTTGTAGTGCTGCTTGATTTATTATAAATTTATTCATAACAATAATAAACACGCAAATGTTTTCCTACATAGCTTATTTCACTATTGCGTTTTATATGGAGGTTTTTTTATTTTTTGTAGCATGGGTTATGTGTGAATTTTATGGAAATGTAAGCAAGCGTCGCTACATTAATATAAATTTTGGTTATTGCTGTTTAATTTGGTACATTAACATTTCAATTTACTTATTTATTTTGTACGAGATATGAGCATGAATATAAATGTTGGCAGCTGCTGTATGAAAAACTTTCTTTTTCTTCTATGAATTTTATTATTTTAGAGAAAACGTGTATATTTCAGATAAGCAAATTATACTTTTTGTAGTTATTTAATTTATACAGTTTATTTTTAGCAAAAAAACTGATATATGTTTTTATAAATTACTTACTCGGTCAAATTAAATGCATAAAAGGTCAATATATTAAAGTCAATCTAGATCTCTAAGTGAATAGCTGAAAGCAAAAATATATATAAACTTAATTACATTTATAAATGTTATAAAATAATAAAAAAAAATAAAACTATAGTTTTTTTATTATATATGAAACCATCATTAAAATAAAATTTAGAGTTTATATATAGTAGATGCACCGGAGAAAATTTTTGGCAGGGATTTATGAATTTATAAGTTTCTGTATTTATGTATTTATGTATTTATGTATTTATGTATTTATGTATTTATGTATTTATGTATTTATGTATTTATGTATTTATGTATTTATGTATTTATTTATTTATGTATTTATGTATTTATGTATTTATGTATTTATGTATTTATGTATTTATGTATTTATGTATTTATGTATTTATGTATTTATGTATTTATGTATTTATGTATTTATGTATTTATGTATTTATGTATTTATGTATTTATGTATTTATGTATTTATGTATTTATGTATTTATGTATTTATGTATTTATGTATTTATGTATTTATGTATTTATGTATTTATGTATTTATGTATTTATGTATTTATGTATTTATGTATTTATGTATTTATGTATTTATGTATTTATGTATTTATGTATTTATGTATTTATGTATTTATGTATTTATGTATTTATGTATTTATGTATTTATGTATTTATGTATTTATGTATTTATGTATTTATGTATTTATGTATTTATGTATTTATGTATTTATGTATTTATGTATTTATGTACTTATGTATTTATGTATTTATGTATTTATGTATTTATGTATTTATGTATTTATGTATTTATGTATTTATGTATTTATGTATTTATGTATTTATGTATTTATGTATTTATGTATTTATGTATTTATGTATTTATGTATTTATGTATTTATGTATTTATGTATTTATGTATTTATGTATTTATGTATTTATGTATTTATGTATTTATGTATTTATGTATTTATGTATTTATGTATTTATGTATTTATGTATTTATGTATTTATGTATTTATTTATTTATGTATTTATGTATTTATGTATTTATGTATTTATGTATTTATGTATTTATGTATTTATGTAATTATGTATTTATGTATTTATGTATTTATGTATTTATGTATTTATGTATTTATGTATTTATGTATTTATGTATTTATGTATTTATGTATTTATGTATTTATGTATTTATGTATTTATGTATTTATGTATTTATGTATTTATGTATTTATGTATTTATGTATTTATGTATTTATGTATTTATGTATTTATGTATTTATGTATTTATGTATTTATGTATTTATGTATTTATGTATTTATGTATTTATGTATTTATGTATTTATGTATTTATGTATTTATGTATTTATGTATTTATGTATTTATGTATTTATGTATTTATGTATTTATGTATTTATGTATTTATGTATTTATGTATTTATGTATTTATGTATTTATGTATTTATGTATTTATGTATTTATGTATTTATGTATTTATGTATTTATGTATTTATGTATTTATGTATTTATGTATTTATGTATTTATGTATTTATGTATTTATGTATTTATGTATTTATGTATTTATGTATTTATGTATTTATGTATTTATGTATTTATGTATTTATGTATTTATGTATTTATGTATTTATGTATTTATGTATTTATGTATTTATGTAAATTTATGAATTTATTAACATATGAATATTTTAATTTATGAATTTATTAACTTATGATTTTTTTATTTTATGAATTTATTAACGAATTGCGAATTTAAGAATTTATAAATATATGAATTTAAGCATTTTTTAAATTTGCATATTCATAAAATTATAGGAATTTTTGAATTTACAAATTTATGAATAAAGTTGCTATAATTTTCAATTTTCGAACTTGTGAATAAATCAATTTATCAATTGAAAAGAAACAACAACAAAAATTCAATACTAGAAATACAAAAGAGTTTTCAGCAACGTTGACGGCTTTTACCTGGAACTCATTATCAGCGAAATATTTTATACAGCTGAAAAAAAGGGACAAGAAATCAGCAAAGGTGCACTTGAGCTTGAGGTGTCAAATTAAATTCATCAAATTGCAAATTACAAAAAAGATATGCAAATTAAGCGAATGCTGATGAAAGGAACCTGCTTGAAAGGGCTCTAATTTATGGTGCTGCTGACATTGATGTTGATTTGAAGCAGTGAACATTGTAAAATGCGATTCAATTTTTGGCATTGAATGATTTTAACAAATGCAAATTATTTCAATGGGTTGTGATGTAGACGATGACAGCAAAAGATTTTTTTTTTTGACAAAGTCTGTAATGTTGGAATTACAGTTTTTGATTAGAAGAATATTCTTCGAATATTGTATTTAATGAAGAAATTTTTATATAAGGAGGCAAAAGTTATTTGATTTATTTTGGTTTGGATGTTGGCGGCCCGTGAAAATGTTTGCTATTGTTGCTGGAAATTAAAAAAATATGCCAAAATTAAATTAAAAAGATAAAATAAAAAAAGAAAGAATAACATACAATAATGTAAAGTATAAAATATAATGTAAAAAATGTTTTAAATCAATTCAGCTAAATTTCAGATTTTGACAGTTATACAATTTTGCATAAAGTTGCCTTTATATTTTTGAATCAGTTGCAATCAATAGGTTTTTGAATTCAAAAACTACATATAGGTTTACAGTTTTAGGTTTTGATTTAACGATATTTTATTTACAACTTGTGAAATTGAGTGTTTTAAGTATCAATCAATATTGCAGACCCAAATGTGACCTACCGGTTGCTCCTAGTCAATACACACAATTCATAAGTCACCCAGTTAGTCATATTGACATTTACAACATGACCTCTTGACACATACAAGAACATTAGGCATTTGTATGATATTTACCTTGGTCTGTTTATACTGAATGCCAAAATCAAGTAGGGTCAACAGTGAATCGATGTTGTGCTATGTTAAATGAAGGTTGATAATGTTATGATATAAAAAATGCAATAGAAGTTAATATGTAGTACTACTTGAATTGTTTGAAAATTTATTAATAAATTTTTGAAAATATGAATATATGATTTAATTCATTTTTGAATTGATGAATTTATAGAATAAATTTATGAATTAATGAATTAATGAATTAATGAATTAATGAATTAATGAATTAATAAATTTATGAATTTATGAATTAATGAATTAATGAATTAATGAATTAATGAATTAATGAATTAATGAATTAATGAATTAATGAATTAATGAATTAATGAATTAATGAATTAATGAATTAATGAATTAATGAATTAATGAATTAATGAATTAATGAATTAATGAATTAATGAATTAATGAATTAATGAATTAATGAATTAATGAATTAATGAATTAATGAATTAATGAATTAATGAATTAATGAATTAATGAATTAATGAATTAATGAATTAATGAATTAAAGAATTAATGAATTAATGAATTAATGAATTAATGAATTAATGAATTAATGAATTAATGAAATAATGAATTAATGAATTAATGAATTAATGAATTAATGAATTAATGAATTAATGAATTAATGAATTAATGAATTAATGAATTAATGAATTAAAGAATTAATGAATTAATGAATTAATGAATTAATGAATTAATGAATTAATGAATTAATGAAATAATGAATTAATGAATTAATGAATTAATGAATTAATGAATTAATGAATTAATGAATTAATGAATTAATGAATTAATGAATTAATGAATTAATGAATTAATGAATTAATGAATTAATGAATTAATGAATTAATGAATTAATGAATTAATGAATTGATGAATTAATGAATTAATGAATTAATGAATTAATGAATTAATGAATTAATGAATTAATGAATTAATGAATTAATGAATTAATGAATTAATGAATTAATGAATTAATGAATCAATGAATTAATGAATTAATGAATTAATGAATTAATGAATTAATGAATTAATGAATTAATGAATTAATGAATTAATGAATTAATGAATTAATGAATTGATGAATTAATGAATTAATGAATTAATGAATTAATGAATTAATGAATTAATGAATTAATGAATTAATGAATTAATGAATTAATGAATTAATGAATTAATGAATTAATGAATTAATGAATTAATGAATTAATGAATTAATGAATTAATGAATTAATGAATTAATGAATTAATGAATTAATGAATTAATGAATTAATGAATTAATGAATTAATGAATTAATGAATTAATGAATTAATGAATTAATGAATTAATGAATTAATGAATTAATGAATTAATGAATTAATGAATTAATGAATTAATGAATTAATGAATTAATGAATTAATGAATTAATGAATTAATGAATTAATGAATTAATGAATTAATGAATTAATGAATTAATGAATTAATGAATTAATGAATTAATGAATTAATGAATTAATGAATTAATGAATTAATGAATTAATGAATTAATGAATTAATGAATTAATGAATTAATGAATTAATGAATTAATGAATTAATGAATTAATGAATTAATGAATTAATGAATTAATGAATTAATGAATTAATGAATTAATGAATTAATGAATTAATGAATTAATGAATTAATGAATTAATGAATTAATGAATTAATGAATTAATGAATTAATGAATTAATGAATTAATGAATTAATGAATTAATGAATTAATGAATTAATGAATTAATGAATTAATGAATTAATGAATTAATGAATTAATGAATTAATGAATTAATGAATTAATGAATTAATGAATTAATGAATTAATGAATTAATGAATTAATGAATTAATGAATTAATGAATTAATGAATTAATGAATTAATGAATTAATGAATTAATGAATTAATGAATTAATGAATTAATGAATTAATGAATTAATGAATTAATGAATTAATGAATTAATGAATTAATGAATTAATGAATTAATGAATTAATGAATTAATGAATTAATGAATTAATGAATTAATGAATTAATGAATTAATGAATTAATGAATTAATGAATTAATGAATTAATGAATTAATGAATTAATGAATTAATGAATTAATGAATTAATGAATTAATGAATTAATGAATTAATGAATTAATGAATTAATGAATTAATGAATTAATGAATTAATGAATTAATGAATTAATGAATTAATGAATTAATGAATTAATGAATTAATGAATTAATGAATTAATGAATTAATGAATTAATGAATTAATGAATTAATGAATTAATGAATTAATGAATTAATGAATTAATGAATTAATGAATTAATGAATTAATGAATTAATGAATTAATGAATTAATGAATTAATGAATTAATGAATTAATGAATTAATGAATTAATGAATTAATGAATTAATGAATTAATGAATTAATGAATTAATGAATTAATGAATTAATGAATTAATGAATTAATGAATTAATGAATTAATGAATTAATGAATTAATGAATTAATGAATTAATGAATTAATGAATTAATGAATTAATGAATTAATGAATTAATGAATTAATGAATTAATGAATTAATGAATTAATGAATTAATGAATTAATGAATTAATGAATTAATGAATTAATGAATTAATGAATTAATGAATTAATGAATTAATGAATTAATGAATTAATGAATTAATGAATTAATGAATTAATGAATTAATGAATTAATGAATTAATGAATTAATGAATTAATGAATTAATGAATTAATGAATTAATGAATTAATGAATTAATGAATTAATGAATTAATGAATTAATGAATTAATGAATTAATGAATTAATGAATTAATGAATTAATGAATTAATGAATTAATGAATTAATGAATTAATGAATTAATGAATTAATGAATTAATGAATTAATGAATTAATGAATTAATGAATTAATGAATTAATGAATTAATGAATTAATGAATTAATGAATTAATGAATTAATGAATTAATGAATTAATGAATTAATGAAATAATGAATTAATGAATTAATAAATTAATGAATTAATGAAATAATGAATTAATGAATTAATGAATTAATGAATTAATGAATTAATGAATTAATGAATTAATGAATTCATGAATTAATGAATTAATAAATTAATAAATTAATGAATTAATGAATTAATGAATTAATGAATTAATGAAAAAAAAACGAAATTGTTAATAAATTTATAGATTTTCGAAATTGAAAACAGCACCACCCACAAAGACTTCATGGTTTCGCTCAAATACTTGAAGACTTCCACGTAGTAAACTTAATATAAAATTTAAGCACCAATTTTTATACCAATATATAACTTTTGATGTTGGATTTTATGTTGAATTTATCATTACCTTTACTATGATAAAATTAATAAATGCCATTTTATTTTTATCAGCGATTGTTAAATATTGTTATTTCTACCATATATACAAATTTATAGCTGTATGGCTTTAGGCTTTATATAGCAAAAAGGTTATTGAATGCACCAATTTATTTAGCACCTATAATGCGGTTGTTATTTCCAAATATTTGATGTTGCAATAAAGCTAAAAGAAAACATATAAAACTGAATAAAGTTTAAAAAATACTTGGACATTTACTGAAGGTTTTAAAAAATATTTCAAGCTTTTTTGAGTTGTTGAACACGTCAGGCACTAAAAAAGTTATTTGTTTTATTGAAAAGAAAAATAAATCAATATATATAAAATATTTTCTTGACATTAAATAAAATCAAATAAAGCGCAGACATAAAATTAGTAAAAAAAAAAAACACAATTCAAGTATTTTTCTGTTGCAGCAAAAACCTAACAATACACAACAGACGCAGACAATGTCTCTAAATAACTCTAAATAAATTCAATTCAATGTAATGTGTGCCGGGGTAAGCACAAAAAAATTTAATTTGTTTTAAGTTTTTTTGTTGTTTTTGTAGCAATAAAAACAATGCAATGTGCTCTCAAAACAGGAGCAGCAGCAAACAGCCACATTTTTCACAAGTAGTTATTGCACTTTAGTTGGATAGACACTAGACACATATTAGATACAACGAACAGACTTCAAGACAACTTGAACGGTATGTCGGAGTGTGTGCGCCAAATGTGTGGAGTGGTGGTGGGCAGGACAGCATGTAAGACGTTGTTGCTGCGCTATAAAAATTGAAAAATATTATAGAAGTACAAAAATAAAATAGGAAATAAAATATGTTTGATTTCAAAAAATTACCTAACATAAGAGTATATCCAGTAGGTGTCGCATGGAGTTAAAAGAATTTCTATGTTAATTTGCTTTCCCTTTACTATTTACATACTTTACTATCATTGTGTTCATAAATTCATACATTTATAAATGCATAACTACGTAAATTCATAAATTTATAAATACATAAATACATGAAAACAATAAACCATAAAACCATAAAATCATAAATTCATAAATTCAAAAATTCCTAAATTCATAAATATTAAATTCATAAATTTATAAATTCAAAAATTCATAAATTCATGAATTTATAAATTCGTAAATTCATAAATTCATAAATTCATAAATTCATAGATTCATAAATACATAAATTCATAAATTTATAAATTCAAAAGTTCATAAATTCATAATTTTATAAATTCGTAAATTCATAAATTCATAGATTCATAAATACATAAATTCATAAATTCGTAAATTCATAAATTCATAAATTCATAAATTTGTAAATTCGTAAACTCAAAAATTCATAATTACGTAAATTCATAAATTCAAAAATTCATAAATACATATATAAAACCATAAAACCATAAAATCATAAATTCATTAATTCATAAATTCGTAAATTCACAAATTCATAAATATTATATTCATAAATTCGTAAACTCAATAATTCATAATATCATAAATTTAAAAATTCAAAAATTCATAGA
Organism: Dryomyza anilis; assembly: GCA_951804985.1. NCBI lineage: Eukaryota > Metazoa > Arthropoda > Insecta > Diptera > Dryomyzidae > Dryomyza > Dryomyza anilis. Next base: position 83,873,304 of record OX638131.1, on the reverse strand, counting down.
TTCATAAATACTTAAATTCATAAATTCAAAAATTCATAAATTCATAAATATTAAATTCATAAATTCATAAATTTATAAATTCAAAAATTCATAAATTCAAAAATTCATACATTTATAAATTCATAAAGTCATATATACATAAATTCATAAAAACATAAAACCATAAAATAATAAACTCATACATTAATAAATTCATAATTACGTAAATTCATAAATACATAAATACATATATAAAACCATAAAACCATAAAATCATAAATTCATAAGTTCATAAATTCATAAATTCATAAATTCATAAATTCGTAAATTCATAAATTCATAAATTCATAAATTCATAAATTAATAAATTCATAAATTAATAAATTCATAAATTTAAATTCATAAATTCGTAAACTCAAAAATTCATAATATCATAAATTTATAAATTCAAAAATTCATAAATTCATAAATTTATAAATTCGTAAATTCATAAATTCATAAATTCATAAATTCATAAATTCGTAAACTCAAAAATTCATAATATCATAAATTTATAAATTTGTAAATTCATAAATTCATAAATTCATAAATTCATAAGTTCATAAATTCATAAATTCATAAATTCATAAATTCATAAATTCATAAATTCATAAATTCATAAATTCATAAATTCATAAATTCATAAATTCATAAATTCATAAATTCATAAATTCATAAATTCATAAATTCATAAATTCATAAATTCATAAATTCATAAATTCATAAATTCATAAATTCATAAATTCATAAATTCATAAATTCATAAATTCATAAATTCATAAATTCATAAATTCATAAATTCATAAATTCATAAATTCATAAATTCATAAATTCATAAATTCATAAATTCATAAATTCATAGATTCATAGATTCATAAATTCATAAATTCATAAATTCATAATTTCATAAATTCATAGATTCATAAATACATAAATTCATAAATTCGTAAATTCATAAATTCATAAATTCATAAATTCATAAATTCATAAATTCATAAATTCATAAATTCATAAATTCATAAATTCATAAATTCATAAATTCGTGAATTCATAAATTCGTAAATAGTTTTCTAATTTCACGAATTCCAAATAACTCATATTTTTTTTAATTCAACAATTTATAAATATATAACTAAAACATTTATAATTCATAATTACAATTATTTAATAATACTTCTTAATCATGAACTCATCATCTTTTAACTTTCTCGTAATTGTTCCACTACAGATTATTTTGCAAATAACTGTGCTTCATTGTCGTTGACCAGCCACCCATAATTATGCATTTTAATTAATGCATTCCGAAACGAAGGTTTTCCATCATCATACATCAACAGTAAAAGGAATGACGGCATCGACGAAATTAACTTTAATAAATACGCGAAAAAAAAATAAATTGAAAATATTTGCTCATTCAATTAAACGTAATGCTTTAATGGTTAAGAAACACGTGTGTGGGAGGTGTGAACCGGACAGAATTTAAAAATACTATTTGCATTGGTAGCCACAACCAAGTCATAACCGATGCAGTAGTGCTCGACACGCTCGAAGCATCGAAATTATCGAAAATTTGTGGTCAACGAATGGCATGTATGTTTTATTTATTTTAAACAGATGGTTTTTCGTTCATTATAAAGATAAAATGGGTAAATATATGAAAAATTATATGTCAATATTCTTATGAAAAAAATAAATTATAAGTCTTTAATATAATTACAATATGTTCTACCAAATAATTAAATTAAAGGCGCATTTATTCTTAAATTTGTTTCTTGATCTAAGATTTCGTTTTTTTTTTTGCATGTTCACTTCTAACAATTATAAGCACAGATTAGCCTAATTAGCAGACAGCTACTAAATATATAAATCAATGCAAAGAAAAGCCCAATACTTAAGCGGCTCTAATTAGGTTAAGCAAAGCAGCACAAGTGTCTGAAAGAAAAAGTACCGAAATTAGAAAAGTGGATTTAGCTAATGGGCCGGTGATTATTACTTATGTGTGTGTAAATGCAGAAAATAAAAATATTTTGCAAAACAAAAAACACAAATAAAACAGATTCGGTTATATGATAAATACTAAATATTTATCACGAAAATTTTGGTTTCTATGGTATTTACATAGAAAGTAATTACAACATGAGACTATTTTTGGGAAAACTGGTTTCTTTGAAGTTTCTCCAGAAACTACATAGCGAAATATAAATGGGTTTATTTTTTTGGATAAATTAAAATAATGCTTTTTTGTGACTAAGTCTCACAAGAAACGGCTTAAAAGTCATCTAAGTATGATAAACGTATTAAACATCGATGTATTTTTAATCCTACCTTCCTCTTATTACTATAAAACGGATGACCAATTTTAATATACATCTTCACACAGAAAAATCATATTTTGCCATGAGTTTAAAAAAATGAAAAAGAAGTTGTTACAACCAATTTCATTCGCTTAAAATGAATTGCCCAAAAATTTATTGGCGGAACTTCCATATTCGTTTGGCGCTTGTAATATTAGTCTATACACTGAACTAGAACTGTTCCAGAAATGGTTAAAATTGGTTGCTACAAACTACAACTTTTTTAGTTTTGAGAATTACAACAGCCTTGTTATTAAAATGATTTAAGATGATTATATATGACTTCTAGAATAATTCTACCAAATTAAAAAAATAAACAATTCAATGCAGTCTGTGGTAGTCATTTTTTATTTACTACTAAACATATATTTTTTCCTTGCATCCACCAGTTGCCATAGATCCACAAAAAGTTGTAAAGTTTTTTGATAAAGATGAGAATGTCAAAAAATATGAATTAAAAAGAAGAATATGTGTTATGGCTTAGAGCAACTACGAAAAGTATAGAAGAATAGAAATATTTGGTATTTAGTTTTAAAATATGAATAATGCTTTAGATAATATGCAAACAATTCCAGAGTTAGACAGAGGGATATTCAGAATTTATATGCGTTTGGTATGTGTACCATTTGTAGAGAATAAAATAAAAACAAATATTGCCGTATATTAAAATGTACAAAACATGCACAGCAGTGTCATGAAGACAAACAGGCAACATATAAAATTACCATCTTATTTTATTTTGTTTTTACTGACAAAAATAAACAAAACATGTCCTGTCAGCACTAATTGGCACACACACAAATACTAATCACACATATACAAAGATATTTCTAAATATGTTTTATAAATGTGTTCTCTAACCATACTGACCCAACGTGAAACAATCGTTAAACAAAAACTTTAGCTCAATACTCTTCGGTTGCTACTTTCCAGTGGTAAATATCCTTATGATTCCAGAGACTACATTTCTGAAATTTTGTATGCATGTTACAGGCTTATTTCTCGCAAACACACAGATAAATAGAATATTTTGGGAAGTGTATAGCAGGTTTTAATTTTTGTGGAATTTTAATGGCAGATTCACGCTATACCTGATATCCTAAGATATTCCATTTACCTGTTCGTTTGCCTTAAATATGCCCGAAATATTCCAGAAAAATGCCAAAAATTTTGTGTCGGAAACCCAGGCAAAATGTTTGGCAGGGTTGACGTAGTTTTGAAAAAAATTTTCGACATATTTCAAACAGACAAATGCTTGTATCACATGCTGTCTGTTTTCTGCCCATTCCCCAAAAATATCGTGAATCTGCCATTAAAATTCCACAAAAATTTACAACCTTCTAAACACATCCCAAAATATTCCATTTATCTGTGTGCTTGCCGGAAATATTCCTGAAAAATGCCAGAAATTTTGTCTCGGGTTTCTTTCAAATAATTCAATTAACAATTCGACGTAGTTCTTAGTTCACGTCCCGCTGGGTTTGTATGCTGACCATACTAATGTTGGTGCTGTCAACTGTCAACAATATACTACATAGTTTAGACAGTAATAGAAATAGTAGTAGAAAACATAGTAGTTGAAAACGTGTACGTTACATGGTACATGGTAATATTGGCATTATTTGCATAAGTTATTCAATCATAGTGAATAATAATATTTATGTTGGTGTACAATTATTTTGTAGTTGTTGTAAGTTAATTTTGTAGTTTTTGTTGTTGTTGCAGTGCAATACTCATTACTTTAGTGTTTTTGTTGTACTTAAAGGAAGCAGTTATTTTAAAGACAGTCAGTACCTATCAACCATACTATTTATGTTTGCTGTAAAATGTCCTTATTATTGTAGTAGTGGTTGTAGTAAACATTATTGTGTTTGTTGTCATTAGTATTATTTTGTTTTTGTTGTAGTTGTTGTTATTGCAGTTGCTCATCTGTGCCCATTAGAAAATTTACATGTATTATGTTAAGCCTTTGTCAACTAAAATCCTTTAAGTCATTATTTCATTTCACAAAAACACAGTCTGACAAAATTTTACATATGAGAAATTCTCAAATTTATATTTTAAAAGTGTGCCAATAACTTAAATTTCATTGAATTTTAGTTTTAAAGCAGGTCATTTATTATTTGTTTCCCATTTAAAAATGGGAAATATTGATACAAACCTTTTACGATTTTTGTTTAAAAGTATAAAAATGTTTATAGTATTTAACAGCTGAGTAAATTTCATATCAAATTAATAAACTGAATAGCAACACCATATCTTTATTTGAAGACATTTGGAAGTGAAACAATATAAAATTAAGATATTGGAAACATTTTAGCTTTTATCTATGCGATGATAAAATTTTGAAAAAAATTACAATTTTTTTTTTGTAATTTTTTACATTTTTTATTATATCTAATAGATATTAAAAAAAACTGATACAATTTTTCATACTGCATCAATAGTTTAAGAGATATGAGTCTTTAAAGGCAGAACAAAAATTGTATTCCATATATATAAAATATATTTAATATAAAAATACATACACGGAGGGAAATAAACCTCTAAAACTCGAGAAAAATTCGGGTCTAATGAAAAATAGTAAAATTTCTCAATAATCAATGAAAACCTACAAAAATTCTAGAATACAAAATACTTAGTTATCAAAAAAGAAAACAAGCTTTATTCTACTGGATTTTTCGAAGTTAATTTATTGATAATAAAACACTAAAATACCAAGAAAAATTATTTATGTATTCTTCGCAAAAAGAATACATGTTCATGTATCTTTTGTTGTTTTCACCGATCTTTCTTTGTCTGTAATATTCGCTCCCAAGCCGCAGCAACAATATTTGAATACTTAAAAAACGAATCACTGCATATCGAGAATAATTCCAATTAGTTACTTTTTTTGATACTTAAGAAATAAATTTCTGCCTAACAAGAGTAATTCAACTTAGTTACTTTTTGATATCTAAGAACTAAATTTCTGCATATTAAGAATGATTCTACTTAGTTACTTTTTTTTACAACTAAGTAGATCTGTTTCTAAAAATTTAAATTTTTCAGTTTAGCAGTATATCACTTTGTATATTTTTTTTGATTTCTTCTGGATTTAGATTTTTATTTAAGATTTATGGATTTAGGATTTGAAGTGTTTAGTGTCTTAAGGACTGCGTCGAATAAAATTGTTTGTTACATATCTTCCCATAATGTGCTATTGCAAGATTCAAATTAAAAAAATTTGATCATAGTAGCTCTGAATTAAATGGCAGAAAACAATTTGTGTCAGTTATAGTCAATACAAAATTTATTTAACGCGAAAATGGCAAACGAAGTGGAAGTGCGAGAAAATATAATTAAAATTTTTCAAAAACAACCTAGTTGGTCTTTTATATAAATTGCCAAGGAGGTAGGGGGCTAACCCTAAGACCATTTCTCGCGCTATCAACCGCTTTAAGGAAGACCTGAGTATTGATCGGAAGAAAGGTTCTGGTAAAAAAAAGGCCCACATGATCGTGAAAAGTCGAAGAAGGTTGTGAATATTTTAAAGAAAGATCCAAGCATATCCGGAAGGAAATTGGCGAGAAAGGCGGATTGCTCAGAATCTTTCGTGCGCAGGACTAAGAAAGAAGCTGGGCTGAAGACATACAAGGTCCAAAAAGTTCCGGATAGAAATGCCGTCAAGAATGAAACCGCCAAACAACGAGCTAAAAAGCTGAACCAATATTTTTTTTTTAAATTCGATTGCTGCATAATGGACGACGAAACTTATGTTTTAGCTACCTGGGCAGGAATTTTACACAGCCGATTCTCGGGGAAATGTCGCTGAAAAATTCAAATAAAAAAAAAAAACAAAATTCCCAAAGAAATTCCTTGTTTGCAGTTGTGAAAAAAGGAGCAGCTCATTCGTGACATCGGGTACAATTAATAGCGAAATATATGTGAAGGAATGCTTGCAAAAGAGATTGCTTCCATTTTACGCCAACATGAAGTGTCCACATTTTTTTGGTCTGACCTCGCAGCAAAACGGCCTTAAAGTGGATCCAACAGAATGCAGTGATTTTGATGCCTAGAGAAGCCAATCCACCAAACTGTCCAGAACTCAGGCCGATTGAGAGATACTGGGCTTTAGTAAAAAGGGAGATGAAGACAGCAAAAAAAGTGGCCAAAGACCTTCAAGACTTTAAAAGAAAGTGGTCTTCAGCAGCTGTGAGGGTGTCGGACACTACCATTACAACATTAATGGAAGGGGTTCCGGAAAAATTAAAACTATTTATTAAAAAATATTAATTTCTGGTTTTTTATATATTTTTTTAAATCTAAAAATAACTTGCAAAATAAAATATTTTATTCTATAAAAATTCGATTAATAGATTTCTAGATTTTTTCATTTTTGTAGCGGACAATTTTATTCGACGCAGTCCTTATATTATAACTTAACACAAATGTACTATTCAGGGATTATATTTACAAAAAAAAAAAAAAAATTTAAATAAAATTAGAAAAATATCATAAGTCCATTAATTCATCCACATTTTTTAAAATCTCATTTAAAAAATCCAACTAGAGGAATATTATCTCAATGCAGTAATTTAATATCAATCCTTATATTTCTTAATTTACAATAACTAAATTTGAATCACTATTAATGTGGTAACAAACAAAAAATAAAGTCATTCAAATATCGGCTCCCGATATTTAGAAATAACATCGCAAAACATCTATTTTAATCTGACACATTTTTCCATATATGTACAATTTTTTCCAAGGGCTACAAGTGATATACTTTACTCGCACTAACTTATTTTGAATCTCTATTAATGTGATACAAAATAAAAAATAAATTCATTCCAATATCAGCTTCGGATTTTAGAAAAAAAAAATGTCAAAAACTAACACTTTAATTCTAATTATAAACATTTGTGCCTTTTTCAATATATGTATACCAAGGACTATAAGCGATATCCATCATTCGCACTAACTTATTTCTAATCAATATCAATGTGGTCAAAAACAAGAAATAAATTCATCGGGATATAGGCTCCGGATTTTAAGAAAATACATGGCAAATTTCCTAATTTAATTTCACATATTTGTCATTTTTTTTTTTTTTTGTAAATTCATTCTATAGCTAGAATCACACGATTGATGTAAAGCATCAACAATCAACACAATTTTGTCGAATATCAATAAATGAGGGGAAATTTCATGTTGTCGCAATTTTGTATCAATTTAAAATTTCTATTTTTGTGTCAGTTTCAATATAAAATTTGAAAAAGCATCAACCAAATTGAGACAATTTTTGTTGACGACTCGAACATCAACAACATATATCAATTTTTGAATTGATGCAAACTGAAATTGATGTTATTTAGTCAATCGTGTGATTCGAGCTTAAGGACTAAAATCGATATGCTTCATTTATATTAATCTATTTCTGTTCACTATTATTGCATTCAAAAATATACCAAAAAAAAAAAAAAACATCATCCCGATATCGGCTCCAGATTTTGGGAAATCACATATCAAAAATTCTCCAAATATTAATATTGTTACACCTTTACTGAGAAATAATAATAGACATCTTGAAATGCTTAACTGTACCTATTTCTAATTTCGTAAAAAATCAAAGTAACAAACCGATTAGTTTTGAAATTATACAATTTGGTTCAAAAAGTGCATACAATGATAAACCTCCGGAAGTAAATAAGGTGTTTTTTTCAAATAGGACGCTACAAAAGTAGAACGACAGGGACAGCAAACGGCGCCATATTTCTTGCCGCTCTTTTGACATTTCTCTTCAGCAAAATTTGCCATTTCATGATGGAAAGATATACGAGCCAACAACGAATCAAAATTATTAAAATAGTGGAAAAATTTGAATCCACAGGCACAGTACAAAATGTTCCCGTGCCAGTGAGACAAAGAAGTGCCCGTAGTGTCGAGAATATTTCTACCGCTGAGGCTTCAGTTCAAGAAAGCCCAAATGTGTCTCTCACACGTCGTTCTCAAGCGTTGGGCATCTCTATGACATCCTTGTGGCGAATTTTGCGAAAAGATCTTGGCCTACATCCTTACAAAATCAAATTGACGCAAGAACTGAAGCCGCTTGACCACCAGAAGCGTCGTATGTTCGTGAATTGGGCTGAGCAACAACTTGAAAATGTTTCGGATTTTTTATTGTAGCGCTCTTATTGAAAAACCCTTTATGACTAAAAAGATCAATTTGTAAATCAAAAATTTTAATTTTAAAATATAAAAAAAAAATTGATTTTTTTTCTGATTCCATACAACAGTTTGTTTTGGTCCATCTTAAAAAAAATATTTTTCAATTTCTTCAAAAATAAATGTTGGATGGTGTAATAACTCATTTATGACTGCTATAGTCTGCTCATATACTGTGGTTTAAAATTTATTACTTATTCCACTTACTTCACCGCAAGTTTTAACTTTTCATGTCATTGTTTAATTCAATTAAAGTATTATTTTATATTAAAAATATTATTTTAATTAAAAATTAACACTTTATATACATATCTGATTATACTTTTGAAAAAATAAATGCTCTAAATACATATTTGGTTATACCTTTGAATTAAAGGATTTGTACAAAACTTAATACTTATACAACTGGTTAAGGAATCAATTAAAAGATTGCACATATTACATTTGTAATGCTTCAAAGCATCTTTCAAGTCATCTTGTTAATTAAATCCAAAAGAAATCGAAATTGCAAGGTTATTTCGGGAAATTAATTAAAAAACCGAAATGGAATTAAGCATGTTATGACTGGCAAAAAGAATATACTAAATAAAAATGGGGAGATAAATTATATTCGACGGAAAATAATGATTTGCGAGAAATAAAAGAAAAATGTTTTATATAAAATGATATAGTAATAAATAGCTATAGATCAATCTGTTATTCAGAAAACGGAGCTTCAACATAAAGACATTGATTAACATAAAGAGATGGACCTAAAGAAAATTTATCAAATTCTGTAGGACTCTTAATTAGATGCAATGGCTTTGAAATGAATTTTTCCTAAGAATCTCGATTTAAAAATAAAAAAATCATCACAATCTAGATAGATCCGCATATATTTAGACTTTCTAAAATAACAAATACTATACAAAGCATAGCAAATGAAACAAGAAACAAACTCTCACTTTTTATTGCTTTGCTGTCGAGCGGAAGCAAAAGTTTTAAATCATTACAGAAAGATGCTTCAAAATGAAGTAGTATTTTTATTTATTTTTTAGGTATACTTTGAAAGATGCTTTGAGCAATGCTTTGAGATTCTAAGTACTTTTGACGAACTATTCGAAACAGAGCAAAAGCATTTGTAAAAAGCCAAGAGCGGGAGCACCTGGAATCTGGCAGCATTTAGAAAGGAAATAGTGGGAGTTTTTAAATAGATGCATCATTCCAAAAGCAAAGAACGATAGTTTCGATATCAAAAGATTATTTAAAACTAGCTGGAACCGTGCACGACTCGTGCCAAGATTTTGTGAATTCATAGATATAAAGCGATTTTATTAATATAAAAAAACATTATTATTATTTTTTATATCAGGGGCCCGTGTTTCGCTGTGGAAGTTTTTATTGGTTTGATAAATGTAGTATTCATATAATAATTTTACGCCAAAACAACTTTTCTCAAAGACAATTCAGACAGTAGAGTATTTCGCCATAGAATTCTTCCCGGTAGAACTCTTCCCGGTTGAACTCTTCCCAGTAGAATTCTTCCCCGTAGAGTTTTTCCCAGTACTAAAACTTAGTTTTAATGTGGTAAGTTTTAGTGTGTTGAATTTTTAGTTCAGTGAATTTTTAGTGTGGTGTGTTTTAGTGTGGTGAGTTTTGGTGTGGTGAGTTTAAGTGTGGTGAGTTTCGGTGTGGTGAGTTTTTAGTATGGTGAGTTTTAGTGTGGTGAGTTTAAGTGTGGTGAATTTTTAGTGTGGTGAGTTTAAGTGTGGAAAGCTTTATTGTGTTGAGTTTTAGTGTGGTGAATTTTGGTGTAATGAGTTTTAATGTGGTGAGTTTTAGTATGGTGAATTTTTAGTGAGGTGAGTTTTAGTGTGGTGAGTTTTATTGTGGTGAGTTTTAGTGTGGGGAGTTTTAGTGTGGTGAATTTTAGTTTTTTGTTTCATCTTTTTAGATTGTGTATGTGCTGAGTTATGTCGTTTTGAAACAGACAGACAGATCGACAGACTGACAGACGGACCAAGAGTTTAATATATAGATACAAAGATCGAAAGATTTGTAATTGACTTCGAAACGAAGAAGTATTTTTATTTATTTTGAGGGTAAACTTTAAAGAAATACGTTTTATATAATTATTTTTTTCCTTTAGCAATGCTTTAAAAATCGAAAAATTAGAAATCAAAAGTATTTGTATTGAACCAGCATTTAAAATGCAAAGAGCGGGAGCATTTCGAATCTGGCAGCATTTAAAAAGTTTGAGTTTTTAAGTAGACGCATCATTTCGAAAGTAAGGAGAAAGGGTTCTTTTCTAAGAGCAAGGATCATTTAAAATACAAGGCGAGAATTTTAGAAATTGATCTAGCATTTTAAACCATAATAAACTCAGTAAGTGTAGCCGCGGTAGCTCAGTGGTTAATGCGTTGGACTGCGAGCCGAAAGGTCCCCGGTTCAAGCCTGGACTGGGGCTAACAACATCTTTTCATAGAAACATTTTTCTATACCGCGCTACCTCTCGGCAGTAAATGGCAAACCTACGAGAGTAAAACATTATCTATGAAAAGCTCTCACCCGCCGTTCGGATTCGGCAATAAACTGTAGGTCCCACCACATTAAGTACAAATATAACACGCACAGCTCAAAATGGTGAGAGAGCTCGGCCTAAGTTCTTATAGAACTGTAATGCCAAACTATTATTATTATTAAACTCAGTAAGTACTTTCTATTACTATTTAAGTAAGTAATCCGTAAACGATAAATAATGTGTTCTAATATTTTGAGCAATTTTTGTATATATAAACCAAATCTGCGATATTTTAAAAACTAGATGGATATTTCAATGTATTAAGCCTCATTATTGTATACAGAACATTTCCATATATTTTTTATAAATATTCACAAATTGTAAATACTTTTAATGATGCTCAGAGATAATTAAAATTATTCCATAAATTACATATGATGAGTATTAAAGCACACATTGTAAGGCCATTAAGATTAAAATATAGAGTGGATTTCTTTTTTTTTTTTTTGGTTCATTCTCTATATGGTATGTGTATGTTGGAAATGCAATTTTCAGAGCAGTCAATAACATTTTTAACACAATAATTAAATATTTAAACATTTGTGTGCATACGCCACCTCCGGCGTCACTCAAAAGCAGCAAATGCAGCGGCAGCAATTAAAATGAAGGCGTTGAATGAAAATGAAATTCACAAATTGCAAAAAATAAAAATAATAATAAAATTCGATTTCTCTCAATAAATTTTATTATGAGAAATATAGCAGTTATTTTAATTAATTATATTGCGTGAACTTTAGCAATGAGCAATTTTATTTAAACTTTTATATATTTTTATATTACAAATTTTTTTAGGTTTTATAGTTTTTATAGTTTTTATAGTTTTTATAGTTTTTATAGTTTTTATAGTTTTTGTAGTTTTTATAGTTTTTATAGTTTTTATAGTTTTTATAGTTTTTATAGTTTTTTATAGTTTTTATAGTTTTTATAGTTTTTATAGTTTTTATAGTTTTTATAGTTTTTATAGTTTTTATAGTTTTTATAGTTTTTATAGTTTTTATAGTTTTTATAGTTTTTATAGTTTTTATAGTTTTTATAGTTTTTATAGTTTTAATAGTTTTTATAGTTTTTATAGTTTTTATAGTTTTTATAATTTTTATAGTTTTTATAGTTTTTATAGTTTTTATAGTTTTTATAGTTTTTATAGTTTTTATAGTTTTTATAGTTTTTATAGTTTTTATAGTTTTTATAGTTTTTATAGTTTTTATAGTTTTTATAGTTTTTATAGTTTTTATAGTTTTTATAGTTTTTATAGTTTTTATAGTTTTTATAGTTTTTATAGTTTTTATAGTTTTTATAGTTTTTATAGTTTTTATAGTTTTTATAGTTTTTATAGTTTTTATAGTTTTTATAGTTTTTATAGTTTTTATAGTTTTTATAGTTTTTATAGTTTTTATAGTTTTTATAGTTTTTATAGTTTTTATAGTTTTTATAGTTTTTATAGTTTTTATAGTTTTTATAGTTTTTATAGTTTTTATAGTTTTTATAGTTTTTATAGTTTTTATAGTTTTTATAGTTTTTATAGTTTTTATAGTTTTTATAGTTTTTATAGTTTTTATAGTTTTTATAGTTTTTATAGTTTTTATAGTTTTTATAGTTTTTATAGTTTTTATAGTTTTTATAGTTTTTATAGTTTTTATAGTTTTTATAGTTTTTATAGTTTTTATAGTTTTTATAGTTTTTATAGTTTTTATAGTTTTTATAGTTTTTATAGTTTTTATAGTTTTTATAGTTTTTATAGTTTTTATAGTTTTTATAGTTTTTATAGTTTTTATAGTTTTTATAGTTTTTATAGTTTTTATAGTTTTTATAGTTTTTATAGTTTTTATAGTTTTTATAGTTTTTATAGTTTTTATAGTTTTTATAGTTTTTATAGTTTTTATAGTTTTTATAGTTTTTATAGTTTTTATAGTTTTTATAGTTTTTATAGTTTTTATAGTTTTTATAGTTTTTATAGTTTTTATAGTTTTTATAGTTTTTATAGTTTTTATAGTTTTTATAGTTTTTATAGTTTTTATAGTTTTTATAGTTTTTATAGTTTTTATAGTTTTTATAGTTTTTATAGTTTTTATAGTTTTTATAGTTTTTATAGTTTTTATAGTTTTTATAGTTTTTATAGTTTTTATAGTTTTTATAGTTTTTATAGTTTTTATAGTTTTTATAGTTTTTATAGTTTTTATAGTTTTTATAGTTTTTATAGTTTTTATAGTTTTTATAGTTTTTATAGTTTTTATAGTTTTTATAGTTTTTATAGTTTTTATAGTTTTTATAGTTTTTATAGTTTTTATAGTTTTTATAGTTTTTATAGTTTTTATAGTTTTTATAGTTTTTATAGTTTTTATAGTTTTTATAGTTTTTATAGTTTTTATAGTTTTTATAGTTTTTATAGTTTTTATAGTTTTTATAGTTTTTATAGTTTTTATAGTTTTTATAGTTTTTATAGTTTTTATAGTTTTTATAGTTTTTATAGTTTTTATAGTTTTTATAGTTTTTATAGTTTTTATAGTTTTTATAGTTTTTATAGTTTTTATAGTTTTTATAGTTTTTATAGTTTTTATAGTTTTTATAGTTTTTATAGTTTTTATAGTTTTTATAGTTTTTATAGTTTTTATAGTTTTTATAGTTTTTATAGTTTTTATAGTTTTTATAGTTTTTATAGTTTTTATAGTTTTTATAGTTTTTATAGTTTTTATAGTTTTTATAGTTTTTATAGTTTTTATAGTTTTTATAGTTTTTATAGTTTTTATAGTTTTTATAGTTTTTATAGTTTTTATAGTTTTTATAGTTTTTATAGTTTTTATAGTTTTTATAGTTTTTATAGTTTTTATAGTTTTTATAGTTTTTATAGTTTTTATAGTTTTTATAGTTTTTATAGTTTTTATAGTTTTTATAGTTTTTATAGTTTTTATAGTTTTTATAGTTTTTATAGTTTTTATAGTTTTTATAGTTTTTATAGTTTTTATAGTTTTTATAGTTTTTATAGTTTTTATAGTTTTTATAGTTTTTATAGTTTTTATAGTTTTTATAGTTTTTATAGTTTTTATAGTTTTTATAGTTTTTATAGTTTTTATAGTTTTTATAGTTTTTATAGTTTTTATAGTTTTTATAGTTTTTATAGTTTTTATAGTTTTTATAGTTTTTATAGTTTTTATAGTTTTTATAGTTTTTATAGTTTTTATAGTTTTTATAGTTTTTATAGTTTTTATAGTTTTTATAATTTTTATAGTTTTTATAGTTTTTAAAGTTTTTATAGTTTTTATAGTTTTTATAGTTGTATAGATTTATAGTTTTTTTATTTTTAATGTAATTACAGTTTTTATATTTTTAAATATATTTTTTTTAAGTTTTACTATTTTTCTGCTGACACTGGAACAACTAAATTTATTACCCGCCAAAATAGCATTGCAAATGGTTAGTAGCATGCTTATTATATGTATGTAAATGCAATTTTATAAAACAAATGTCAATTTATTTTAAATTATAAATTTTCTTTTTTTTTATTTTAAAAAATATCCAATTCTTTTTTATTACAACTTTATTTTAATTACTTTTATTGCATATAACACGTGCTCCACTTCCACTTCACTTAATCCCACGTATTCTTTTTGCTGAATAATTTAATGACTTTAATAAAACGTTGACATTCACTTTTCACGCGCGCTTTTAATTATTATAATCAGAATTTATCATTAGCTGCATTACATCGGCGGCAGCACATTGTACGTGACACAGCCAACTTATCACGACCGCCATCGCATCATCATTGTCATTATTAAAAGCATTATTACTTTAATTCGCAGACATCCACTGTCATTTGAAAGTTATATCATCATAACTTCGGTCATAATTTCCATAACATATACTGTCATTGACATCACTAGCAATATTAGGCATCATATTCAAAGTAACAACACAAATTTAATATACAATCTCATCATAAATATCACATCAAGATCATCGACTGTTCATACTCGTATCATCATCTATATCATATTGAATATGGTCATTAATATCGGCATAAGTTTCATGAATAACATCATTACGAATTAATATCAGTTTCAGTATCATCATAAATATTATAATCTTAATATCTCCATTTATATCATCATAAATATTATAATCTAAATATCTATATTAATATCATCAAAAATATTCACATAATTATCATCTCCAATACTATTATAAATATCAATCATAAATAGCATAATCAATGTTATCATCAACAGCATCATCAATATATATTGATCATGATATTGATGATGCTGTTGATGATAACATTGATTAAGTATCATTAATATCGGTTTCAGTACATCATCAATATCTACGTTAATATCAAAATAAATAAAGGGTTGTTCAATAAGAGCGCTACAAAAGTTTTTTTTCAAAGGGTTTTCAACAGGGACGCTACAAAAGTAGAGCGACAGGCATAGCACACGACGTCATATTTCTTGCCGCTCTTTTGACATTTCTCTTCAGTAAGGTTTGCCATTTTATGGTGGAAAGATATACGAGCCAACAACGAGTTGAAATTATTAAAATTTACTACCGAAATTCGAATTCGTATATCTTTCCATCATGCAATGGCAAACTTTACTGAAGAGAAATGTCAAAGAGAGGCAAGAAATATGGCGTCGTTTGCTGCCCCTGTCGCTCTACTTTTGTAGCATCCCTGTTGACAAACCCTTTATTTATAATTCATCAATAAAATCATAAATTTTATTATTTATATTATCATTAATATTAACATAAACATCAGAATCAATTTCAGAAATATCAGAATCAATATAAAATGCAGTAATATCATCTATAGTATCATTATTGTTATCATAAACATCTATATTATCTATTTCTATATTATAATCAATTTCGAATTTAAAATTATTATAAATATCTTCATAATTATTTGCACCTATATCAACCAAATATCATCATCAGTTATAATATGTCCATATATTATCATCAATATCAAATATATCAGAATCAATATCATTTTAAGTATTATAATCATTATTATTATCCGTATCACTATAAATATCTTCATTAATATCATAGTGAATATAACTAAGAATTAAGTATCATCATCAATTTTATCTGAGTATTATTATCTTCGAAATTATCATCAATATCATAATCATAAATACATTATGATCATCACTATTAGTTGCTTCATATAAAAGAAAATATTAATTAATGCTCATCACCATAAAATCATTAAATTTATCACACGCAATCATAAAAAGATCATAAATTTCTTTACAACATGATAATCATTTCCAACCACAATCATTCTTTACAAAGTGATGAAAATCACTGATAGTGTACTAATATGTCTTAATAAAACAATTTATTTGTATTTATGTTTTAGTTATTTGCATTTCTTAATTTTAAAATCATCGATATAAATATATCAATTGCATTATCATTATATCGTTTTTAATTATCTTGACCATCACAGCATAAAAATATTTTCATATTTTCATCTCACAAACCTATTCATCATCTTCATCATAAGCATCAAATTTTTGAGTATTAAAATATCTCATTATAATCATCACACTTTTATTAACATGCCAAGAACTTTGTCGGTTATATTATTATACTTATCACACATATCATACGTCACACAATCATATGACATACCCATTAACACACATCATCTAAATATATCACTTATTTAAATACATAAAACCGTGACTTATAAATCCGCGTAATTAAAAACTTTCGATTTTCATGCAAATTTGCTGCTGCCATTTGACATTTTAAGTTTTAAACTGTTGCAAAAATTACGAATATTAAAAAATGAAATATTTTGAATTTGAATATCATTATAAAAATATGGATTTAATAATAAAAATACCTTAATAAAGAATAACTATAAAGAATCCAAATCACTTCCCAGACAGAATTAAATAAATTACATTGGTATAAAATCTAAAAATTTTTTAACTGAAATCTTAGTTATTATACACTAAGATAAATCGTATATTATCATCAAACTAATTGTTTTAGTTATTCCAAAAAAACTTTTATTCTGCTTAAATGAAAATTTAATTAAACTGCAATAATCGATTGTCATTGCAAAAATATCAAAGACATTTTTTGCAATGACATGATATATATTTAAACGATTATTGCAGTTTAATTAAATTTTCATTTGAGCCGAATAATTTTTTTTAAATGTTTGCTAAGATTTTTAAATATTTTTTAAGCTCACAAACAACAGTATGTCCGGGCATGAGGTTGTAATAAGTACAAGTTGGTTGTTATAATCAAATTTAAAATACTATTTTTACAAGCGGAACTGAGAAAGTTATTATAGCAACCATAGTTGGTTGTCATAACAATTATTTTTACTAACTGTATAAACGAAAACTTTGTGTTTCAAAGATGTGCCTTTTAAAAGAGACTGGATTAAAATAATTTATTATGGTTATCCTTCATTGGTTTAAAAATTGATTTGTTGAGGGAACTAAAACAAACGGTTGTCACAGTAACTAATTTAAAAGACACATACAAAAACATATTTGAAGGGCCGTTTTAACAATGTAATGTTTTGTTAAATATTTTCATTTTTACCAACATAAATTATTTAACTTCCGGTGAAAACGATATTGTAATGGATTTTCTGTCATATTTGGTAACTAATAAATAAATAAATTTGAATTAAAATTTTCAAAATTAAAATTTCATGAATTTGGGAAGTTGTTTCTCGTCATATTTGAATATTGAGATGACAGATTTCCGTTTTTTAAGATTAAGATAAACATAGATCAAATTCAAAGATTCTAGAATATTTTTGTATGTTAGAAACGAATTTTATAAATTATTTGTATCAAAAGGTTTTGTTAAATTGCTAAAGCTCATTTATATGGAACTTTATATTTGCACTAGCTGGACCCGTGCACGACTCGTGCCAAGATTTTGTGAATTAAAAGATAAAGAGCGATTTTATTAATATAAAAAACATTTTTATTATTTATATCAGGGGCCCGTGCTTGGCTGTGAAAGTTTTTTTATTGGTTTTATAAATGTAGTAGTCAAATAATAAATCTCCGCCAAAACAACTTTTCTCTAAGACAATTTTTTCTCAGACTTCCCCATAGAACGCTTTCCCGTAGAATTCTTCACGGTAGAAATCTTCCCGTAGAACGAATCCCGGTAGAATTCTTCCCGGAAGAAATCTTCCCGTAGAACTCATCCCGGTAGAATTGTTCCCGGTAGATTTCTTTTCCGTAGAATTCTTCCTCGTAGAGTTTTTCACAGTAGAAATTTTAGTGTGGTGAGTTTTAAAGTGGTTAGTTTCAGTGTGGTGAGTTTAAGTGTGGTGAGTTTCAGTGTGGTGAGTTTAGGTGAGGTGAATTTTGGTGTGGTGAGTTTTAGTGTGGTAAGTTTTAGTGTGGTGTGTTTTAGTGTGGTGAGTTTTAGTGTGGTAAGTTTTAGTGTGGTGAATTTTAGTGTGGTGAATTTTATTGTGGTGAGTTTTAGTGTGGTGAGTTTTAGTGTGGTGAGTTTTAGTGTGGTGAGTTTTAGTGTGGTGAATTTTAGTGTGGTGAGTTTCATTGTGGTGAGTTCTAATGTGTGGTTGCTTTTGTATATTTTTTTTTGTATTCGAATTTTTTGTTTCATCTTTTTAGCTTGTGTATGCGCTGAGTTATGGCGTTTGGAATGTTTAGTTTGTATGGGAGGTACCACGCCCCTTTGTCCAATCGCGCCCATATATAGCCTATGACACCCTCCGGACTCCATAGTATCCTGTTACAAAATTTCAGTTAAATCGGTTCAGTGGTTTAGACGTGATGCTGGAACAAACAGACAGACAGACCGACAGACTGACAGACCGACAGACTGACAGACGGACCAAGAGTTTTATATATATAGATTGCATAGCTCTATTTTTTAATATATAATTTTTTAGTGTCGCTACAAAGTGATTAGTGGCCGCTCATTGTTGCAACCAAAACCGGATGCAGCTGCTGTTGCTGCCAGCATACATGTTGTTGGTCCATAATTCATTACATTCTTACAACAGCGATGACAACTATTATTTGTTGTTAACAAGTATAGCAACGGATATGGAACGGTGGAAACTGTTGATGAGGACATTTGGTGAGGTAGAGCGTCACTATATTGTTGTGTATTCGGAAATAAATGTGAGCAGAGAATATAACGATGAATAAAAAGAAAAACTAAAATTTAATAGTGATAAAAATATCGGTCAGACTGAGAATATACGAATATCAGTGAGGGTTAAGTTGACGGATTTGTTTTTAGTGTGAGTTGAATTAAACTGTGATCAGTAAGATTGTGTTAAATTTAACATTTAGTGTAGTTATTTAAAGTTTGTTTAATTTATGTTACTAAATTAAAGTCTGTTATATTAAAGTATGAAGAATATAAATTTTATGTTTTTTTGATTTTTTTTAAGTTGAAATTGGTGAGTTGATAATTGTTAAGTTCAGATGTGAATTTAAAAGTATTCAATTTATTTATAATGGAATGAAATCTGTTGAATTGAATTTTGAAAATGGTGAATAAAAATACCATAAACTAATATTTATTGAATTTGAATTAAATGAAGTAGTCTGTGGTGAATTGTAGTGTGATGGGTTTAATTATAGTGTTTAGTTAATTTGCGATGAATTTAAGTATTTGTTATTTAAGTTGTGTTAATTTAGAGAATGGAAAATTTAGATATGGTAAATGATATATCTTTTTTTAAAATTGAATTAGAATGTGGTAAATTAGTGTTGGTTTGAATGTGTTGATTTTAATAATGGTGAATTTTAGTATGCTGAATTTAAGTGCGAAAATTAAATTAAAAAAAAAAAATTAAATAATTTAGTTAAATTTATGTGTGGTGAGTATAAGTGTGGTGAATATAGGTGAGGTGAGTTTAATGTGGTGAATTTTTGGCATTTTATAATAAAGGTTGGTGAATTTAAGTTGGTAAAATTAAGTGTGGTGAAATTGAATTTGTGTATTATTGTGAGATAAATAAAGGAGTGTGGTAAATTGGAGTGTGTGTTTAAGGGCAGAGAAAGGTGAAGTTGAGTGTGGTGATATTACTGTATTTACATTTATTGTAATGAATTCAAGTGTGGTGTACTTAATTGTGTTTAATATAAGTGAATTAAAGAATATGTGTAATGAAGCTAAGTGTGGTGAATAAAGTGTGATGAAATAAAAAATTATGACAATTTGTGGTTTAATGATTTTAAAATTTGTAGTGGTAAATTTGAGTGTGCTAAATTAAGTGTCGTGAATATAATAAAAGTGTAATGGAGGTGTGCTGATTTTACCTATGATTAGTGCCAATATGTTAAAGTTTGGTAAAGTGAATTCGAGTGGTGAAGTAGAGTGTGGTGAATTGAAGTGTTTTTATTTTGAGTGTGTAGTATATTTTAGTGCTACGTATTTGAGAAAGGCGAGGGTCGGTGTATTAAGTTTTAGAGTGTTTATTTTTATTTTAAAGAATTTACGTGTGGTAAATTAAGGATTACTAAATTAAAGAGTGTTATATCTAAGCCGCGGTAGCTCAGTGGTTAGTGCGTTGGACTGCGAGCCGAAAGGTCCCCGGTTCAAGCCGGACTGGGGCTAACAACATCTTTTCATAGAAACATTTTTCTATACCGCGCTACCTCTCGGCAGTAAATGGCAAACCTACGAGAGTAAAACATTGCCTATGAAAAGCTCTCACCCGCCGTTCGGATTCGGCAATAAACTGTATGTCCCACCACTTTGAGTACAAATATAACACGCAAGTTCTTATAGAACTGTAGTGCCAAACTATTATTATTATATCTAAGTGTGGTAAATTTAATTGTTCTGAATATAAAGAAAAATGAAGTTGAAAATGTTGAAGTTGAGTGCGGTGAAATGAAACTTGCTTAATTTGTGTTGAATTTCAGTAAACTAAATTCCAGTGTTGAAGTAGAGTGTGGTTAATTTAATTGTATTGATTATTGATGATGAATTAAAGAATGATAAATTAAATTATGGTGAATTAATTATGGTCAATTAAAGAATTATAAATTAAAATATTTTTAATATATGTGTGGTAAGTTTAAGTGTGGTAAATATAAAAAGGATTAATTGGAAAATGTTGAGTGTGGTGAACTTGAATAGGCCTATTTATAATGAGTTAAATATTAGTAAGGTGAATTCAAGTGGTGAATATAAATCCGATGATTTTGGGACTGGTGAAGTAGAGTGTGGTAAATTTGAAGATTCGAAGAATTTGCGAAAGAAGAATGTGTTAAATTAAAATGTGTGGTTAAATTAGGTGCAGTGAAATTGAAAAATTGTGAAATGAAGTATATCTAAATATATCATAGACAATTCTATTCTACTCAATTAATGTGTGGGTAATTAAAAAACGGCAAATTTAAATCTGCTGTATTTAAGGGTGGCAAATTCTAAAGTGGTAGATTTTAAAGTTTTGAATATAAAAAAAATAAAAGCAACTTTGAGAATAATGAAATTGAATGGCGAATAAAAGTGTGCTGAAGTTGAGAATACTAAATTAGGGTGTGGTGAATTATGGTGGGTTAAGTAAGGTTAATGAAATGATATATTTTATTTAATGAGAATTATATATTTGTGTGTGATAAATTTATAAATGGTTAATTTATGAATTTTATTATAGATAATTCGAGTGGTGAATTAAAGAATATAAAGAATATTAGAGTACTGAAATTTAGAATGAATTAAAGTATGGTAAATATAAGAGTGTTGAGATTTAAAAAGTTTTATTTAGAATTTATGTGGGTAATTGAAATTTAGCTAACAAAAGTGTGTTAAGCTTAAGTATGTTGAGTTTAGATGTGGTGAATTTCTCTGTATATTCAAAGTGTACGTTGGAATGTTGCAAAACAAACTCACCACAGTGACAAAGAGAACAAAAAGGAACTTGCTAGAAAACAAACGACGGCATTGCAAATTAGCAAACAGCGAACAAACAGACTTCCGCCAGGTGAGGCCACAGCCGTCGCCAACGCTGGACTGGATGATCCTTTAACGATGCTTGCGTGGAAGTTAACAGACAGAGTGACACCAACGACAACGCTGACGGTGACGGTGACGGTGATGATGACGATGATGATGACGATGATAATTGCGACTATGATGGTGACCTCTAGTTGTTGGCACACAACAGCCCCAAAGGAAACAATGTGAGGATCCTCCGCTCCCCTCCCGATTTACCACGCTAGGTCAAAAACAACTTCAGGACACTTGCATGTTTTTCATTTGCTGACTGGCATTTCATTCCATTGCTGTCGTACAGTTCAGCGCAGTTGTACATCCGGAGGACGACACCGTGTGCAAATTTGTAAAGGTATAAATTCTGGCTCAGAGCAGCAGCGCCATCGCCATCACCAACAAGAGCAACAACAACAAGAACAACAACATCAACCGAATATGTGACAAGGCCACAGCAATGAATACACAGGATGACACTTGCATGAAAGGAAACAGGATATGAGTCTTGAGTTTTGAGTTGAGTTGTGTTCAGTTGAGTATTGTGCGAGTGTTTTCACTGCAACACACTCGTATTTTGCATATGAGGCAGTATTCAGTATTCATGCTTTATAGGCCTCATACCACACCATACCACCGTGTACTATACGCAGTCACTACCATCCATCCAAGGAACGAACGAACGAACCAACCAGCCAACGAAACACAAACCATTCTCGAAATGTCAGCCGGATGTGTTGAAGCATAATTCATGTCTTGCTTTTATGGTTCCTGATTTCATTTTGGTTTTTCTTTTCATTTTCATTTTGGTTTTGAGTTTTAGGTCTTTTCTTGTATAGAGCTTCATACTACTGTTGCTGCTGCTGTTGGTACTGCCTCCTCTGCTTGAGCTGACAGTTTTTAGATGTAGTAAATTTTCTTTTAGTGTGAAAATGAAAATTTATCATCATGCGCAGGATGCAGCAAGTATCGTCTCTAGTGTCTGTGTGTAGTTCAGTTTGTTTGTTGCTTCCCTTGCGCTTGGCAGGTTGGCAAACATTTACTTTGGTTATTAAAAGCTTGGCTGCCAAATTAAAAACAAAAATGAATTTGTTGTGTGATGATGTGATAAATTTGACAAATCTTTGAGTTTTGCAAATTTGTTATATTATAAATTTTTTGTTGGTTATATTTATATTCACAGTGATCTTTTGGTATTTTTTGTGAACATTTTTATCGTCAGTGATAATTTTTATTAATAGTGATATTTTTATATCAGTAATAATTTATACTATCAGTGATAATTGTTATTATCAGTGATAATTTTTATTATCAGTGATAATTTTTATTTTCAGTGATAATTTTTATTATCAGTGATAATTTATATTATCAGTGATAATTTATATTATCAGTGATAATTTATATTATCAGTGATCATTTTTATTATTAGTGATAATTTATATTATCAGTGAGAAATTTTAATTATAAGTGACAATATTTATTATCAGTGATAATTTATATTTTCAGTAATCATTTTTATTATCAGTGCTAATTTTTATTATCAGTAATAATTTTTATTATCAGTGATAATTTATATTATCAGTGATAATTTATATTATCAGTGAAATTTATAGTGTCAGTGATAATTTATATTATCAGTGATAATTTATATTATCAGTCATAATTTATATTATCGGTGATAATTTATATTATCAGTGATAATTTATATTAGCAGTGATAATTTATATTATCAGTGATAATTTATATTAGCAATGATAATTTATATTATCAGTGAAATTTATAGTGTCAGTGATAATTTATATTATCAGTGATAATTCATATTATCAGTGATAATTTATATTATCAGTGATAATTTTATTTTATCAGTGATAATTTATATAACCATTCATAATTGATATTATCAGTGTTAATTTATATTATGAGTGATAATTTTTTATCAGTGATAATTTTTATTATCAGTGATAATTTTTATTATCAGTGATAATTTTTATTATCAGTGATAATTTTTATTATCAGTGATAATTTTTATTATCAGTGATAATTTATATTATCAGTGATAATTTATATTATCAGTGATAATTTATATTATCAGTGATAATTTATATTATCAGTGATAATTTATATTATCAGTGATAATTTATATTATCAGTGATAATTTATATTATAAGTGATAATTTATATTATCAGTGATAATTTATATTATCAGTGATAATTTATATTATCAGTGATAAATTATATTATAAGTGATAATTTATATTATCAGTGATAATTTATATTATCAGAGATAATTTATATTATCAGTGATAATTTATATTATCAGTGATAATTTATATTATCAATGATAATGTTTATTATCAGTGATAATGTTTACTATCAGTGATAATGTTTATTATCAGTTATAATTTTTATTATCAGTGATAATTTATATTATCAGTGATAATTTATATTATCAGTGATAATTTATATTATCAGTGATAATTTTAGTAATGTGACGGACAAATTTATGGGGTAAATTTGTCCCACACATTGCTCGCCTCCAGCAGTTAAAGGGGGGCCACCGAGGGAACAATTGATGAGAAGAGGGCAACACTGGTGCCTGTAGCCAAAGTAACGAGTAAAAGCTACGATCATGGAACAAATGGCGTCGTGGTGAGAATGGTGTAAAACCGGTCTAAGCACCATGCAGGTGCGTGAAAGAGACGAATACAGTGCACCGCATTTACGACGAAATATAGTAGCCGACGGTGATGAAGAAGCCGAGAACCGGAGCATCGTTCAGTTCGTCGGCGACCGTGATACAGTGCAGACACACATTAGATTGTTCTGAGTTGTTGTAGTAAGTTTCTCCTGGGAGGAAAAGCGGGCTACAACAAGGAACCAAACCCATACCAACGCAAAGATAATCGAAGCTGAAAAGAAAGGTATAAGTTTCAAGCAGGCGGAGAATTATCCTTTGGTTGGTACGGCGTTGACGAGCGCTGCTGGGAACGGCAGTAGAAAGGTCAAGTTTCTCTGCCCGACACACAGGCTGAATCGGTGGTGGTTGAACCTGTCATAGTGGTTGAGCCAAGCGACACAAAGTGAATGTAAAATCGTTTTATTTAATGCAGCAGAACCCAGACACCGAACAAAGGCGAACAGCAACTTCAGTTTATTTAAATGCAGCAGAGCCAAAGTGCCCAGGGAAGACGAGTCAACCTAACCTACAAAAGTGCGCCACGAGGATCGTGGTGGCAAAGCAGCGATACAGGCGCAGGGGACCGAACGACCATAACCTCAAAAGTGGCCACAAGAGGCTTGGCGGTAAGTTGTGTAATTTTATCCGACCACGCGGTGCGAACGTCCATTTCGTGCGCGTCACCACCAAGCCGAACCAAGCCGAACCAAGCGAGCCGAGTAGGCACGAACAGTAGCAGAGCACGAGAACAGAGCAGTAGCAGTGAGCCGAGCAGTAGCAGCGTACGAGAACCGAACAGTAGCAGAGTATGAGTGCCGAGCAGTAACAGCGCACGAGAACCGAGCAGTAGCAGAGCACGAGAACCGAGCAGTAGCAGTGAGCCGAGTAGTAACAGCGTACGAGAACTGAACCGTAGCAGAGTATGAGCACAGAGCAGTAGCAGCGTACGAGAACCGAACAGTAGCAGAGCACGAGAACCGAGCAGTAGCAGTGAGCCGAGCAGTAGCAGCGTACGAGAACCGAGCAGTAGCAGAGCACGAGAACCGAGCAGTAGCAGTGAGCCGAGTAGTAACAGCGTACGAGAACCGAACCGTAGCAGAGTATGAGCACAGAGCCGTTGCAGCGTGCGAGAACCGAACAGTAGCAGAGCACGAGAACCGAGCAGTAGCAGTGAGCCGAGCAGTAGCAGCGTACGAGAACCGAGCAGTAGCAGAGCACGAGAACCGAGCAGTAGCAGTGAGCCGAGTAGTAACAGCGTACGAGAACCGAACCGTAGCAGAGTATGAGCACAGAGCCGTTGCAGCGTGCGAGAACCGAACAGTAGCAGAGCACGAGAACCGAGCAGTAGCAGTTAGCCGAGCAGTAGCAGCGTACGAGAACCGAACAGTAGCAGAGTATGAGTGCCGAGCAGTAACAGCGCACGAGAACCGAGCAGTAGCAGAGCACGAGAACCGATCAGTAGCAGTGAGCCGAGTAGTAACAGCGCACGAGAACCGAGCAGTAACAGAGCACGAGAACCGAGCAGTAGCAGTGAGCCGAGCAGTAACAGCGTACGAGAACCGAGCATTAGCAGAGTACGAGAACCGAGCAGTAACAGTGAAGCGAGTAGACACGAGCGCACGAGAGCCGAGCAGTAACAGAGTACGAGAACCGAGCAGTAGCAGTGAAACGAGTAGACACGAGCACCTGACAGCTGAACGCGTGAGCACGCGATAACCGAGGAGCAACAGCAGCACATTTGAGAATAACCGAGCCGACCCGAGCGCTAAGGCAGCCGATCGAGGGGTAGCAGTGAGCCGAAGGGCTGAATCAGGGGCAACTACGAGGGATTTCACAACGACCACCCGGACAAAGCAAAGTGAGCCGGCATCGGAGCCGGGGTCAGAGGAGGGGTCCCGGGTGGTACGCACAATAGTATAGCGAGCCGCGACGCGACGAGCGGCGTAATACGACATAGCAACCGGTTGCGTCAGAAAGGGGCGCAGACCGAGGAACCAGATTTACATATCCGAGGGTTCAGCGTTGGAGACGCCTTCGACGGGAACCCGCCATTTCTAAGCAATCCAGTAGCGGCAGCGGAGCGCTGCCTTTAATTATAATTTACTATCCTATCACACTTATTATTACTATTATTAAAGAAGTTATTTATGAATTAAAACAAGGGCGTTATCATTTACCAGGGGCTACAGTTGAGTTGAACTAAAAAGGTACCCCTGACATAAATAAATTATTTGTCGACCTACCCCTGGACCGCCGCTGAGGAGTACCTCAGCCTTTGACCACCAGGTAGTTCGTTACAAGTGGCGCCCGAGCAGGGACCTTGAGGTGAAAAATAAAACAAAAATAATAGTCACAAACAACTCAACCTAGCGTCGGGTAAAGGGTCTCGCCCAAGTTTTCAACATGGTGAAGCTAACCTGGATTTACGGCTTGCGCAAGGAGGACTTGGTGGCGTACGCCGTAGAATTCGGATTACCAGAAACAGGTACGGCGGAGGAGTTACGGAAGAGCCTGTGTAACTTCTTGTCGGACGGAGGCCACGCGAGCGAGGTCCTGGAGCGCCTCCTTAAACTGGAGCTCAAACATACCAAATGCCCGTCGCCTGGGCCTTTAGCACTCATAGTCCCCACTGCTACCGCTATGGGTGAAAAGACAGAGCCCCCTTCAACAATCGACGCGACCCAGGCGCCGCCGACACAAACACCGCACCAGATCTTCACCACCTTCAAAAATCCCGAAATGGAGGGAGCCGCCAGCTCGAGTAAAACCCTAACCACTAGAGTAGGAGCGAGCAGCGAACCCCCGAGAAAAAGTGAAGCCACAGAGCGCGCGGAAATGCGGACGGACACAACCACCGACGGGAGTGAGAAGACGCAGCCGTCACCAGTTGCGGACGCAGCATGTGATGTTCACCTACCAGGATGTACATTTTCCCAGACCCCCCTCCCCATCAACAAGCAGGAAGTTGGAGAAACAGCCGGCCCGAGTTTAGCATCCACCGTAGCGAGCAACGTAGCACCGAGAAGAGAGGACCCCAGGGGAGGATATGCCACCTACGCTGTCGCCATGGACCGCGTGAGAAAATGGGCAGTACGATTCGACGGCGAGAGTGACCCACTGGCGTTCATAGAACGGATTGAGGAACTGACGGACGTTTACAACGTAAGCAGAGATTGGTTGCCGCATGCCATGCCTCAACTACTGGTGGACCGAGCCCTCATTTGGTTCCGAAACAATCACATCCGATGGAGCGGATGGGACGCGTTTAAGGCGGATTTTCTACGATTTTTTCTGTCACCTAGGTATCTGGAAAACCTGGATGACGAGATACGCCAGAGGATGCAGCGACCCGGTGAGTCTTTTAAGAATTTCACCCTCGCAGTCCAAACGTTGATGCGACACGCCCACTACTCGCGTGCACAACAACTGGAACGGATCTACAAGAACTGTCGACGAGAGTACCAGCTATACGTAAAGCGCGGGGAGTTCACGACGCTGGGGGAACTAATACAGATGGCAAACGACTTCGACGTCCTCCAGGCGACGCTGGGGAGACCGACACGAGTTCAGGAGGAGCAGCATCGGATCGTGCACCCGGGACACGGTGAGGCCTTCGACCGCAGGATGATCTGTTGGCGGTGCGGAGGCGAGGGGCACTTTCAGCGGGAATGCCGGGCACCGGCGAAGCTGTTCTGCTGGCAATGCGGGAAAAGCGGCGTCCGGACGATCGATTGCTGTCGACCTCGGCCGGGAAACGACTCGGGGGACCGGCCACAGTAGGAGGCGCCGGTCACCCCGAAGAATATGCTCCTTATCCAAACATTGCGCTCAAATACGACGCGCAACACATTTACGCGATAGTGGCCATAGGAATAGACCTGGCAATGGCCACCATCGACACGGGGGCCACCAGGAGTTTTGTGAGCCCCCACTACGCCAACATACTGGGCACCAAGGAGAACCAAGAGCGGGTCGATCTCCGGGTGCGCATGGCCGATGGCGGGGCCCAGCACATAACAAGTGCATTACGAATGTGTGTCAGGTTAGGGACCCAGAGCTGTAAATTGCTCCTATTGGTCCTACCAGACGCGGTCGACCATCTTATCTTAGGGATGGACTTCCTTATACGGGCTGGCACAACGATTAGCTGCGGAGGGCAGACCATCGTGCTGCGTGAGCAGGCCAATCACAACATCGGGAGTAGCGCGCCGATCTGCACGGTGGCACGAGAGCAGCGCGACGAGGAGGCGAACGGACAATGGGGCGAGGCCATTGTGGACCGAGGGCCGACAGGCAGGGGGACAGCGGGCGAGAAATCGGACACGAGTTGGAAGGAAAATGAGCGCGGGGACGCGAAGCCACAGCGACAGCGGCGACGGACCTGCGCAGACCAAAGCATGATGACACAGAGACTACCGCGGCAACACAACGAACAGGAGGCCATCGACGCGTTTATACAGTCGGAATTGAAGAATTTCGATGGGATTCAAGGCCCCACAGACATCGCCAAACACCGTATCACCATGCGGGACGACCGCCCACTGAAGCAGCGATATTTCCCTAAAAATCCCGCCATGCAGGCAGTCATCAAGCAAGAGGTGGACGAGCTGATCGCCAAGGGGTGCATTGAGCCCTCCCGGAGCCCACACAGCGCGCCCATCGTCATCGTTAAGAAAAAGACTGGGAAATGGCGGTTATGCATCGACTACCGACAGCTGAACGCGCATTCGATCCCAGACGCATACCCCTTACCCCGGATTCAGCATATACTGGATCGACTGCGAAACGCCAACTACATAAGCAGCCTCGACTTGAAGAACGGGTATTGGCAGGTGCCGATGGAAGAGGAGAGCAAGCCGTATACCGCTTTCACCGTTCCGGGACGGGGTTTATATCAATGGCGCGTGATGCCATTCGGACTGCATTCGGCGCCGGCAACATTTCAGCGCGCACTAGACAGCGTCATCGGCGCGGACATGGAACCGAAAGCATTTGCATATTTGGATGACATCATCGTCACCGGGTCGACGCTGGAGGAGCACATGGATACACTACGAGAAGTTTTCAGACGGTTGCGCCAGGCCAAGCTCCGGTTAAACGAAGACAAGTGCGAATTTTTCAAGAAGGAGATCAAGTACCTCGGTCACGTCGTCAGCGAGCGCGGCATTCAAACGGACCCCAACAAGGTGGCCGCCATCCACGAGTTAAAGCCACCTACAAATGTCCGTGAAGTCCGTGAAGTCCGCCAATGCCTGGGAATCGCCTCCTGGTACCGGCGATTCGTGCCGGAGTTTTCAGACATCGTCCACCCGCTTACCAAGCTACTGCGCAAGGGCAAACATTTCATTTGGGCCACGGAACAACAGGACGCCTTCGAGCAGCTAAAGGCGAAACTAACCCAAGCGCCGGTATTGATTTGCCCTGATTTCGAGCAGCCGTTTACACTCCAGACCGACGCGAGCAGTTACGGGTTAGGCGCCGTCTTGACACAGGACGTTGACGGACAGGAGGGAGTCGTGGCCTACGCCAGTCGGCGTTTAAACAAGGCGGAGGAAAATTACTCACCGACTGAGAAAGAATGTCTGGCCATAGTCTGGGGCATCAGGAAGATGTGGCCGTATCTTGAAGGATACCGGTTCAACGTCATCACCGACCACCTCTCATTGAAATGGCTCAACTCCATTGAGAGTCCATCGGGACGCATCGCGAGGTGGGCCCTGGAATTGCAGCAATATACATTCGACGTACAGTACCGCCGAGGCAAGTTGAATGTGGTCGCTGATGCATTATCCAGACAACCAGTGGAGGCGCTAGGAACATTGGAGGTAGACGCCCCAGTCGAACTCGATTGTCCCTGGATTAAGCAGAAGATGGCTGAGATACGCGCACAGCCCGAGAAGTTTCCTGACTACATCATTGAGGGAGGTAGGTTGTACCGACATATCCCAAGGCAGTCGGATGAGGAAGGGTGTGCGGCGTGGAAACTATGCGTACCAGTTGGTCTGAGGCAAAGGGTACTTCGCGAGAACCACGACGACGCCACGGCCGGTCACATGGGAGCACGTAAAACTATCGCGAGGATCTCTAACCGATACTTCTGGCCAGGTATGGCCCGCACCATACGGACGCACGTGCGGAACTGCGAGTCATGCCAGAAGTTTAAACCCAGCCAGGAGAGGCCGGCTGGACAGATGCTCACCCAGATCGCAGAGGAGCCTTGGTCGTGGCTCTGCGCCGACTTCGTGGGACCCCTGCCCGGTCGAAACACGGCAACACCATGCTACTCGTGTTTTTCGACAAATTTTCGAAGTGGACAGAGATGGTGCCAATGCGCCGTGCAACGAGTGAAGGCGTACAGCGAGCACTGCGGGAGCGCATCATGGCACGATATGGCGTCCCGCGGGTGCTGATAACGGACAACGGCGCGCAATTCACTAGCCGCGCGTTCAGAAAGTTCTTACTCGAAATGGGGATCCGCCAGCAGTTCACCGCACCATACACGCCGCAGGAGAATCCGACGGAGCGAGCCAACCGCACCCTGAAGACGATTATCGCGCAAATCACCGGTCCACAACAACAACGCTGGGACGAACACCTACCGGAAATTTCATTGGCCATAAATTCAAGTCCGTCCGACACCACCGGCTACAGTCCAGCGTACCTCACCCAGTGCCGTGAACCGCGGCTGCCGAAGGCCCTGTATGACGAAGACGCGCTAGGCACAGGAGCCGGCCTTTCATCACCAGACGAACGAGCGACAAGGCTGCGGGAAGTGTTTGACATCGTACGACGCAACTTGGCGAGAGCCGCGCAGGATCAAGCTCGACACTACAACCTGAGGCGACGCGCATGGAAACCGTCGGTCGGTGACTTGGTGCTGGTAAAGCAGCATCACCTGTCGATAGCGATAGACAATTTTGCGGCGAAATTGGCACCCCGGTTTGATGGCCCGTATAGAATTGTAAACTTTACATCTCCGGTGATAGTTACCATCCAATTAGTGGGACAAAACAAGACCCGCACCGCGCACCTAGGGGAGATCAAGCCATTCAACCAAAACGAAGCAGTAGACCAGGAGTCACCGACAACCATGAGCCCGACCACCTCCCAGACCGCCGCGGCTGATAAATGCGCTGACCCACCGACTCGGAACCTGATAGCAGAGGCCAGCAATCCGTTTCGGTCGGCGCCCAAGGACCCAGTAGATATGGCGAGGAAGCTGCCGTTGGCCCCACCTCGAAATTTAATAGCGGAAGCAAACAACCCTTTCCGTACCACGCCTCGCAAACCAGTCGCCATCAAATCACCCACGACCAGGACGAGAGGCAGGGCTAGGGCCATTTCACCCAACGCACGAGCAACAAGGACGTCGACCCGGCGGAGCCCACCCCAGGAGGATGACAGAGTCACGAACCATAGCCCAAGGACGACGCGAGCCAGCGGTGCGTTGAGGCGGGGCCTTGCATCAAGATACGCACTACGGCCGCGCGCAATCGCGACCGCACGAGTTTAACATTTTTTTTACAGTGGAGAGAGGCCGCCGACGGTGATGGCTGTCTCCCTCTCACAACGATGCAGTAACGTCACCATAGCGGAGGGGAAGTTTGCACGAAAGGGAAGTGTGCGCGAAGGAGAAGTTGGCACGAAGGGGAAATTGACATGAAAATTAAACGGTCGGGTAAATTGATCGGCAAAAGCTCGGCTGACTTCCACGAACTGTCGCGCCGTCCGCCGACGACGGCGAACAAACAGCCACGGGGGTCAAGCCGAACGCAGCGATAAATCATTCGTTTAGTGACACGCGTTGAAGTAACAACGAATTTTCTTCCGTGAAACAAAAAAATTATTTATCGCCTCTCGCAGAGGCCCGCCGCGTTGGTGGCGCGGGCAGTGGAGCGTGCGAACAACAAGCGCCCTAACGCGCAGCAGAGTTTCGTGGAGAGGATCGACGGGAAGGATTACCGAGTCCGGATAGCGCGGAGCGGAATCATCACCTTCACCGTTTTGCCGCCGCGGGCCCCGCCGAAGTAAGGGGGAGGTGTGACGGACAAATTTATGGGGTAAATTTGTCCCACACATTGCTCGCCTCCAGCAGTTAAAGGGGGGCCACCGAGGGAACAATTGATGAGAAGAGGGCAACACTGGTGCCTGTAGCCAAAGTAACGAGTAAAAGCTACGATCATGGAACAAATGGCGTCGTGGTGAGAATGGTGTAAAACCGGTCTAAGCACCATGCAGGTGCGTGAAAGAGACGAATACAGTGCACCGCATTTACGACGAAATATAGTAGCCGACGGTGATGAAGAAGCCGAGAACCGGAGCATCGTTCAGTTCGTCGGCGACCGTGATACAGTGCAGACACACATTAGATTGTTCTGAGTTGTTGTAGTAAGTTTCTCCTGGGAGGAAAAGCGGGCTACAACAAGGAACCAAACCCATACCAACGCAAAGATAATCGAAGCTGAAAAGAAAGGTATAAGTTTCAAGCAGGCGGAGAATTATCCTTTGGTTGGTACGGCGTTGACGAGCGCTGCTGGGAACGGCAGTAGAAAGGTCAAGTTTCTCTGCCCGACACACAGGCTGAATCGGTGGTGGTTGAACCTGTCATAGTGGTTGAGCCAAGCGACACAAAGTGAATGTAAAATCGTTTTATTTAATGCAGCAGAACCCAGACACCGAACAAAGGCGAACAGCAACTTCAGTTTATTTAAATGCAGCAGAGCCAAAGTGCCCAGGGAAGACGAGTCAACCTAACCTACAAAAGTGCGCCACGAGGATCGTGGTGGCAAAGCAGCGATACAGGCGCAGGGGACCGAACGACCATAACCTCAAAAGTGGCCACAAGAGGCTTGGCGGTAAGTTGTGTAATTTTATCCGACCACGCGGTGCGAACGTCCATTTCGTGCGCGTCACCACCAAGCCGAACCAAGCCGAACCAAGCGAGCCGAGTAGGCACGAACAGTAGCAGAGCACGAGAACCGAGCAGTAGCAGTGAGCCGAGCAGTAGCAGCGTACGAGAACCGAACAGTAGCAGAGTATGAGTGCCGAGCAGTAACAGCGCACGAGAACCGAGCAGTAGCAGAGCACGAGAACCGATCAGTAGCAGTGAGCCGAGTAGTAACAGCGCACGAGAACCGAGCAGTAACAGAGCACGAGAACCGAGCAGTAACAGTGAGCCGAGCAGTAACAGCGTACGAGAACCGAGCATTAGCAGAGTACGAGAACCGAGCAGTAACAGTGAAGCGAGTAGACACGAGCGCACGAGAGCCGAGCAGTAACAGAGTACGAGAACCGAGCAGTAGCAGTGAAACGAGTAGACACGAGCACCTGACAGCTGAACGCGTGAGCACGCGATAACCGAGGAGCAACAGCAGCACATTTGAGAATAACCGAGCCGACCCGAGCGCTAAGGCAGCCGATCGAGGGGTAGCAGTGAGCCGAAGGGCTGAATCAGGGGCAACTACGAGGGATTTCACAACGACCACCCGGACAAAGCAAAGTGAGCCGGCATCGGAGCCGGGGTCAGAGGAGGGGTCCCGGGTGGTACGCACAATAGTATAGCGAGCCGCGACGCGACGAGCGGCGTAATACGACATAGCAACCGGTTGCGTCAGAAAGGGGCGCAGACCGAAGAACCAGATTTACATATCCGAGGGTTCAGCGTTGGAGACGCCTTCGACGGGAACCCGCCATTTCTAAGCAATCCAGTAGCGGCAGCGGAGCGCTGCCTTTAATTATAATTTACTATCCTATCACACTTATTATTACTATTATTAAAGAAGTTATTTATGAATTAAAACAAGGGCGTTATCATTTACCAGGGGCTACAGTTGAGTTGAACTAAAAAGGTACCCCTGACATAAATAAATTATTTGTCGACCTACCCCTGGACCGCCGCTGAGGAGTACCTCAGCCTTTGACCACCAGGTAGTTCGTTACAGTAATCAGTGATAATTTTTATTATAAATAATAATAATAGTTTGGCGCTACAGTCCTGTATAGAACTTCGGCCGAGCTCTCTCACCATTTCAGCTGTGCGTGTTTTATTTGTACTCAAATTGGTGGGACCAACAGTTTATTGCCGAATCCGAATGGCGGGTGAGAGCTTTTCATAGGCAATATTTTACTCTCGTACGTTTGCCATTTACTACCGAGAGGTAGCGTCGCATAGAAAAATGTTTTCTATGAAAAAGATGTTGGCAGTCGCTGGGGATAGAACCGCGGACCTTTCGGCTCGTGGTCAAACGCACCAGCGATTTTTTGCTCGTAGTTCAACGCACTAACCAGACGAGCTACCGGCGCTACAATTTTTATTATTAGTGACATTTTTTATTATCAGTGCTTCCTTTTATCATAATTATTTATTATCAGTAATAATTTTTATTATTAGTGATAATTTTAATTATCAGTGATCATTTTTCAGTGATTATTTTTTATTATTTCTGACAATGTTTATTATCAGTGATAATAACTAATAATTTCTATTTTTTTTAATACCAGTAATAATTTTAATTATCAGTTATTTGAAATGTTCATAGTTTTGTGATGTATTTTTATTTGAAAATTTCAAAAAGGGATAAAAACATTTTCGTTTTTACAAACAAATGAACTACTTTTGAATATCATCACATCATAAAGTCATTAATGTTATCCGAAATAGCGTCAACCACCATTAGACGCAAATTAAATGAATCCTTTTTATGTTGTGATTTACACGAATTCAAAATTATTGCGCATCCAATTAATTTGAAATTCTACACAACAACCTTTTAAAAGAAAATATTAGCTTTACGTTGCCTGCATTAATCAACGAATTCACAAAACTTCCAGCAGTGAAATCCAATCAAATCCCCAGCAAGGTCGTAACAATCAATTGATTTCGCGGAGAAACTCAACCGGGGTAGAGTGGGTGCAGTGTGGGTGCGAGATTAAATTAGCGCGTGGTACGCATAACTAACTGTGGCGCGGACCTAATTAATGTCCTACCAAAAAAGGGGAGAAATCAGTGAGGCGCTAAATGGTCGGCTACATGGCGAATAATAATTGAAGTGCAGCCGGGCAAAAGTTAAACATAAACTTTGGAAGGGAAGCTTTAATTTTTTTAAATCAAAAATATTTTTTAAGTATTTGCGATAAGCATTTTTGTTAAAAAAAAATTAATTTGAATCAAATTAATATAAATATTCAATTACAAAATTCAAATGTATTGTTTGTAATGTATTAATTCAACTGGTTACATTAAATTTTTTCCTGTAAAAAAAAATAAACAGCTGAAATGTTTTGCTAGATTTAAAATGTGCTATTGTTTAAAGTTGTATGCGAATTATTGGTATAAGTATTATCAGTGTTATTTTGAATATCAGTGATAAAATTAATTTTTAGTGATAATTTGAAATATTAGTGATAATTTGAATTATAAGTGATAATTAAATTATCTGTGATAATTTGAATTATCAGTGATAATTCGACTTATATGTGATAATTCGTATTATAGGTGATAATTTGAATTATCAGTGATTATTTAAATTAACAGTGATAATTTGAATTATCAGTGATAATTTAAATTAACAGTGATAATTTGAATTATCAGAGATAATTTGTATTATTATTGATATTTTGAATTATCAGTGATAATTTAAATTATCAGTGATAATTTGAGTTATCAGTGATAATTTGAATTATCAGTGATAATTAAATTATCAGTGATAATTTGCTTTATCAGTGATAATTGGACTTATATGTGATAATTCGTATTATAGGTGATAATTTGAATTATCAGTGATTATTTAAATTAACAGTGATAATATGAATTATCAGTGATAATTTAAATTAACAGTGATAATTTGAATTATCAGAGATAATTTGAATTATTATTGATAATTTGAATTATCAGTGATAATTTAAATTATCAGTGATAGTTTGAAATATCAGTGATAACTTGAATTAAATTATCAGTGATAATTTGAATTATCAGTGATAATTCGAATTATATGTGATAATTCGTATTATAAGTGATAATTTGAATTATCAGTGATAATTTAAATTAACAGTGATAATTTGAATTATCAGTGATAATTTAAATTAACAGTGATAATTTGAATTATCAGAGATAATTTGAATTATCAGTGATAATTTGAATTATCAGTGATAATATGAATTATCAGTAATATTATGAATTAATAGTGATAAATTTAATGGTAGATAAATTGAATTATAAGTGATAATTTTAAATATCAGTGATCATTTGAATTATCAGCGATAATTTGAATAAGCAGTGATAATTTAAATTATCAGTGATAATTTGAAATATTAGTGGCTCTATTAATTATCAGTGATAATATGAATTATCAGTAATAAATTTAGTAATCAGTGATATTTTGAGTTATCAGTGATAATTTGAAGATTTCTGTAATTGAATTTAATCCAACGACATACGAAAATAACTGTATAACTATTATGTAATATACAAATATTGCGCATAAATTAAAACAATGAATGTAATAACCATTTGCGCCACCGACAACTAATGAGACGGAGACGCCTATTTAAATACATTTCAAATACGCCTACTCAATTAACGTGCGCAAATTTGCATAATTTGAACATATTGCGTAATAATTTTACGAAAAATTTATGCAAAATACATTTTGAACTTTTAATGCGCCAAAACGAACTACCACAGGACTCAACGCTGGGTAGCCCCACAAGTATAAAATCGAAAAACCAATACGAAACCCGAATGGCCGGTCACCACCGCAAACTGGGATCACAAAACGAAGATGACAAAGCATGGGTAATAAGGACACCGTACAGCATTAACAGCAAATTAGTGGCTGAGCAAGGAGTAAAATAGAAGAGATAGAAACTGACAGACCGACAGACGGACGGTCGGTCGGATTTTCTAATGAACTTAATGCAAAATCTGAATTTTAATTGGCTTATTACAGGCAGCCACTGCAGGCAATAAGAACAACAAGAACAGAGCTGGAGAACAACTCGAATAGTTTGAACGAAAAATTGTGCAGAATCGATGCAGAGTAATTGGCGGTAAAATCGAACCAAATAAAAGAGCAACCAGCAAGGACATTAATTAATTTGCATTTGTCTATGCGCGTGTATAGCAGATATTGTGTGAGTATTGTATGTGTCTGTTCTTGAGCTGAATGTGCGCTGTATGTCCTTGGAGTATGAGCAACGTATAATTATTGTAGATGACAATCGTTGCTGCTTTTTGGTATTTCATATGGCTTCTTCCCATTTGAAAATAGCACCCATATGCAAAACCCGTTTAAAGTTGACATACAGAACTAGGTGTACACGATATAACAAGGAAAATATAAATTATTTTTATAAAATTACAAAAAAATTAAATATTTTATGAAAATCTGATGAATTTCTGATAAAAAAGAATATAAATTTTTAGTGAGAAAAAGGAATTTTTAGCAAAGATTTGAATATTAGTGAAAAATTCTATATTAAGTTTTTTGTGAAAAATTTAATTTAGAATAATAAATGTAATTATACGTTTTTTTAATTTCGAATTATTTAATTTCGAATTAAAATTTTAGTGTACAAATTTAATTTAAAGAAAAACTGTTAAAATAGTGAAAAATTTAATTTTTAATAAATAATTTAATTTTAAGTGAAAAATTGAATTTTTAGTGAAAAATTGAATTTTAAGTGAAAAATTGAATTTTTAGTGAAAAATTGAATTTTTAGTGAAAAATTGAATTTTTAGTGAAAAATTTAATTTTAAGTGAAAAATTTAATTTTTAGTGAAAAATTTAATTTTTAGTGAAATATTTAATTTTTAGTGAAAAATTGAATTATAAGTGAAAAATTGAATTTTTAGTGAAAAATTGAATTTTAAGTGAAAAATTGAATTTTTAGTGAAAAATTGAATTTTAAGTGAAAAATTGAATTTGAAGTGAAAAATTGAATTTTAGTGAAAAATTGAATTTCAGGGAAAAAAATTTAAATTTTAGTGAAAATTTGAATTTTTAGTGAAAAATTCAATTTTAAGTGAAAAATTGAATTTTAGTCAAAAATTGAGATTTTATTGAAAAAATTAATTTTTAGTGAAAAATTTATTTTTCAGTGACAATTGAATTTTTATTGAAAAAAATAATTATTAGCGAAAAATAGGTAAATTTGAATTTTAAACGAAAAATTGAATTAAAAGAAAATATTTTAAAAATTTTTTAATACCTAAATTTCCTAAATTTTGTCTCTGTTGGATAGTGTAATATTTGTCAGCACTCACGTTCCTAGTAATTGGCGAAAAATTGTGAAATATGATGTAATTGGGTGCAAATATCCTTGGTTAATTGGTTCAATTGGTTCGTTTCGTGCTTTTGGTTGCCGTATGAATATGAAGATGTTAGGAGAATATTTAGCTTTTGTTGTTGTGCTAACTGCTGTTTTTGTTGTAGTTCTTGTCATAGCATGTAATTGGAAAATGCGATTATTTGCTAACGATACGTGGTGTTTTCGATCTATTTTTTTTCTTTACTCCTTCGCCTTCCTCAGTTATGGTTGTGCGGCACTTATTATTGTTAATGACTGGTGGTTATTATGCATATGAATGGTAAGTGGTTCTTATAATGGGCCAGTACTTGAGAAATGCACTTACTTGGTATTACGTTTTGTAGAAATACAAATGCCAATACTTGTGATATTTATTTGGAATAAATCAAAATTTAAGTCACACAAGCGGTATTAAGAGAAATAAGGTAAAATTGAAATATGTAAAAATAAGAACAAATATTGGCAAATAACTTGACAATATTTTTGAAAAATATTTAAATTTGGAACTATGGAATTATCGAGAATAATATAAATGTATTTTTAATTTGTAATACGATATTTTTGTAAAAATATATATATTTTTTTTGATAAATACGAAATTCTTGTATAATGAGAATTTTTTGTATAAATACGTTTATATTTGAATATATTGAATATATACGAAATTTTTGTATATATACAAATTTTGTGTACATTTCAAATTTATGTTTTGATGTGAAATTTTTGCATAAATACAAAATTTTTGAATATATAAGAAATTTTTGTAAAAATATTAAATTTTTGTCTAAATGCGATTTTTTATAAAAATGAAAATATTGTAACAATACGAGCTTATGTAGAAATACGAAATTTCTGAATAACTATAATTTTTTTATATATACCAAATATTTGTAAAAATATGAAATTTTGTATAAATACGAAGTTTTTATAATAATAAATAATTGTAGTAATACGAAAATTTTGTATTTATACTTCATTTTTGTAAAAATACAACAATTGCGTGTAAATACGAAATTGTTGTACACATACGAAATGTTTGTATAAATACGAAGTTAATTGTAAAAAAACAATACAAAATGCTTGTATAAAAACGAATATTTTGTAAAAACACTCAAATATATTAATCAAATTCATCGAACTAACTTTTTCTCAGTAAAAGTTACAGTGTGGTGAGTTTTGGTGTGGTGAATTTTTGGTGTGGCGAGTTTTATTGTGAGGAGTTTTAGTGTGGTGAGTTTTAGTGTGGTGAGTTTAAGGGTAGAGAATTTTATTGTGGTTAGTTTTAGTGTTGTGAATTTGAGTGTTGTGAATTTTATTATGGTTAGTTTTAGTGTGGTGAATTTGAGTGTGGTGAGTTTTAGTGTGGTGAATTTTAGTGTGGTGAGTTTTGGTGTGGTGAATTTTTGGTGTGGCGAGTTTTAGTGTGAAGAGTTTTAGTGTGGTGAGTTTTAGTGTGGTGAGTTTCAGTGTGGTGAGTTTAAGGGTAGTGAATTTTATTGTGGTTAGTTTTAGTGTTGTGAATTTGAGTGTGGTGAATTTTATTATGGTTAGTTTTAGTGTGGTGAATTTGAGTGTGGTGAATTTCAGTGCGGTGAATTTTCGTGCGGTGAGTTTTAGTGCGATGAGTTTTAATAATAATAATAGTTTGGCACTACAGTCCTGTATAGAACTTCGGCCGAGCTCTCTCACCATTTCGAGTTGTGCGTCTTATATTTGTACTCAAAGTGGTGGGACATACAGTTTATTGCCGAAACCGATCGGCGGGTGTGAGCTCTTTCATATGCAATGGTTTTACTCTCGTAGGTTTGCCATTTACTGACGAGAGGTAGCGCAGTATAGCAAAATGTTTCTATGAAAAGATTTTGTTAGCCCCAGTCCAGGCTTGAACCGGGGACCTTTCGGCTCGCAGTCCAACGCACTAACCACTGAGCTACCGCGGCTACAAGTGTGCTACGGTGAGTTTTAGTGTGGTGAGTTTACTTGTAGTGAATTTTATTGTGGTGAATTTTAGTAATTGATTTTGGTTTTTTTTTTGTGGTTTTGCTGTTGTTTTTGTGTTTTTGCTTTTATTTTGTTTGGGTTTATGTTTTTGTGGTTTTTTGTTGTATTTTTGCTTTTGTGTATTGCCTATATTTTTGTGTTTCTACTTTTGTTTTTTGTATTTGCTTTTAATATTGTTTTTCTATTCATTTTTTATGTTTCTGCTGTTTTTAGTTATTGCTTTAGTTTTGTTTTTGTAATATCGCAATATTTGTATATGTATGAAATGTTTCTATAAACACGAAATGTTTGTATAAATACGAACTTTTTGTACAACTACGAATTTTTTATAATACATTAAATTTTTGTTATACATGAAATGTTTGTAATACATGACATTTTTGTAAAACATGACATTTTTGTAAAAAATATAAACTTTTCTATTTAATTTTTTTTAATGATATTAAAAATATTTGTAAAAATAAGATATATTGTAAAAATCTGAAATCGAAATTTTTAAGCATTTTTTTTCCTAATTACGAAATCTGCAGCGAAAACTAAAAATGTTTTCAGTTCCACTAGATAAACCCAATCAAAACTGAAAACAAAACAGAAAAACACAAAAAAACTATCAGAAAAAATTTGCATAACAAACAGAGGAAAATCCTAAAATAAATATTTGCAAAATACACCAAAACCCTTTCTTTGCATTACTTTATAAAAGTCGCAAAATTGCGTTGCAAATGTTTCAAACAGTCATTAAATTCTCAGCGTTCTTCTATATGGTAAATGTCTTTATTGACGCCTTTATAGATGCAGCCATTTTAATAGCCACCATCAAATTTTATGAAAATTTTCGAAAATTATTTAAAATTATAAATGTCAACGTTTACGTTTTGTCGTCGTCGTCATCGTCATAGTCCCCATCGTCATTTCCATCACCATCGTCGTCGTTCCCATCATCATGTCGCACAACGCGTTCGTAGCATTTATTGCTGATTTTATTACCATGGCCATTAAACGCACTTGCGTATTTATGCATTTATGATTCATGAGCGAAGAGCAAGCATTTAAAAGGCTGTTAAAATGTATTCCCCCGACCACCCATCCCTCCCTCCAACAACTTAATATTTCAGCGCGAGCATGGGGATTATGAAAAATTACGCAAACATGAGGCAAACAATGCAGAAATTATTATGGCGACCAAAAGTAAACTGCGAAACGAAAGCGTGTCACAGGTGGCGGTCATTTTTCGAATTGCCATTCAATGCTGTTGCAAAAATAATGTGCAATAAAAAATTATGTTACATTAAATATATTAAAAACAAATATATGTGTATTTTTAAAATGTTAGATTTTAAATTAAACTACTAAAAAATATACATTCTGTATTTTGAATGTGTGAAATAAAATCTATAAACTATCATATTTTCTCTCACCTCAATATATTTTATTTCTATTGAGTTATTTTAGTTTTAGTTTTAAATTATTTTTTTTATTTTTGTGTTCTTATTTTTTTATCAAGAAATCTTGATTTATAAATTTATAAATCAAAAAATATATAATTTTTCTGCCAGTTTAATAAAAAAAGTAACAAACACTTAAAATTATATTTGACAGATAATTTGGTTTATTTCAATATTTAAATTATCACTTTAACTAGCCGATTTCTTTTGATTATTTTTAACTCATTGTTAATTTTTTTTTTTTACTTTTCGTTTTTTAAGTCATAATTAAAATATCGAAACTAAAAATACCAAAGACAAAATTGTAGAAAATAAAAAGGACGAAACCTAAAAATTTCAAAAACAAAAGTGTCGAAATAAAAAATGTTGAAAACAAAAATCTCGAAATAAAAAATGTTGAAATTTAAATGTTGAAAAACAAAATGTCGAAATTTAATATGACGAAATAATTTTTTGCTTAAAAAATGATAGAAAACGTCTAATAAAGTGCAACATAACAAAGTAACAAAAATATATATAAAACTGTAACGAACCTTTTTGGCCGATGCCGAGGTATCACTTGTCGTGTCCAGGGTTCGTTTCAAAAATTTATATTTTGCAGAGTAACACAATTTTTATTAAATTTTTGAATTCACAGTTTTTATTATTTAATAAACAAAGTTTGATTTACTTAAAAAATATGTTTGTAACAAAATTAATTCACTTTTTACACTATTTGTCGCTCTCGTGCAGTGGGATACGGGTAGAAGCCGTAATCCGTGGCCGGACTGCAAAAAATCCGTATACTCACAACTCTGCGACGGCTGTCCTATGGTTTAACTCCACTCGTCTGCCTCTCCTGCAGTAGGGTGTCTTGACCAGCGATCACAGTCACGGCCTACTCTCTGCCTGCCTCTCCTGCAGTATTGTGTCTTGACCAGCGGTCACAGTCACAGCCTACTCTCTGTCTGCCTCTCCTGCAGTAGTGTGTCTTGACCCGCGGCCACAGTCACAGCCTACTCTCTGCCTATCCGCAATGGGGTGTCTTGACCAGCGGTCAGAGTCAACTACCTATTCGTTGCGACTTACCCTGATCCGCGATCACTGCCAACTACCTTGATCCGCGACCAGAAGTGATCTGCCACTTGCAACTACTGCAACTCCTGCCACTGATCCGCGACCACCAACGAACTGCTCGATAGCTGCTGTCGTCGTTCGAATGAAACCTCGCTTTGCCAATTCGAACATGTCAGCTGTTCGGCCATTTGCAATTTTCGAAGTCCAATCGATCAGGGTGGCGGTGTTGCATGTGGCCTACTACTATTTTGTAAAAAGTAGTAGTTCATCTTCGAATCCCATTGTACGGCATGTTACACATTCGATGTAGTTGTTATAACTAAATAATATTCCAATTAATAAAAATAGCTTAATAATTATAATTCAGTTCGTTGCGTTAAGAAAAAATGATTTAATAAAAAAAAGATTAAAAATACTTAAATATAGTAATAATAAAAAATATAAAATATAAAGCATCCCAGCTTCGTTACAAAACAAAGATAATATATAATAAAAGCAAAGATTAAAAAAAAACCACATAGACACCATAATTATGAGTTCCGTGTTAGATAAAATCAGAATCTTCATAACGAATTCAGAGTTTAAGCTACTCTAGGATTCATGCGGAGATTTTTAAATACTACTGCCTTCAAATTACCATCTTCGAATTTAGCTCGAACCCTTATAATAAATCAACACAAATTTTGTTTTTTTTTAATTACTTTTTTTTAGGACATGAAATTTGAAGTTCAAGAATAATGGCCATATGTGCATGTTAAAAATACTATAAATTATTTTATTAATTTTAAAACGAAACCTTAACGGAGTTTTTAGCATCGAAAAATATTTCAATATGAACCACCAAAGTGATCTTGCCAATTTTTTTTAACTGTAGACTGTATCTATGGAAAAGGTGGTATCTTTGGAAATAGTGGTCGGAAAAAT
Organism: Dryomyza anilis; assembly: GCA_951804985.1. Classification (NCBI taxonomy): domain Eukaryota; kingdom Metazoa; phylum Arthropoda; class Insecta; order Diptera; family Dryomyzidae; genus Dryomyza; species Dryomyza anilis. Next base: position 83,828,778 of record OX638131.1, on the reverse strand, counting down.
ATAAAATGTTCTTTATCAGTTGCCAATATTTCATTGAAATCGAAATGGTTGAGTTGCAAATTCTGGGAGACTTGGTGTGAAATACGATTTGTATTTCAACATTTTGATATTTCGGCAATTTAATTTTCGATATTTTTTGATCCTATAAAAAAAAATGTTTTTGTATTTATAGTTTAAATATTTGTCGACATTATCTAGCATTAAAATTTTTTTCCAAATTTTTTGATTCGTTCTTCTAAAATTCCTTATAATTCTTCATTTAACTCTTCATTTAATTTATATTATAATTTTTCTCATAGTTCAACCTACAGCAATTCTTTAAAATTTTTTGATATCATCGCCGTTCTAAGTTCTAAATTTAGTATTGAGATAAATACATTTAAAGAAATTAATTAGCAGAACAATTGAGAATATTATTGCATTCAACTAGTGCAGTGCTTGTAGTACAGAAAATATATTTCGCTAGCAAATGCAAAAAAAATATATATTAGTTTGAACAAAACACATGACTGTTAGAAAAATGTCATCTCTCGTTCTCCAGGAAAGAAAGGAAGGGGTCAAAATAGGGTTTTTATTTACTTCACAGATCAAGTATTAAAAAATTAAAAAAAAAAATCAGTGTCGATAAGGAAATGGAGACTCATACGGTAACAAAAAACTACCTCACAACATAATGCCCTTTTCTTCATAAAAATTAAAAACTAACGGTCGGTTAGTTAAAGTGGTCCGTTTCACCATCTTCGGTTAAGCAGTAACTGCCACTTTGACTAATAGTTACCCTTGGAATATATGGAATTGAAACACTTAACTGTATATTGTGAAAACGGCCCTTAGTCCCATTTAAATAGTTACTTTGTTACAGTACAGATACTGGCACTTACTGGTCAAGTCAAGTACCTTGGAGTAATCCTGAATTCTAAACTTAATTGGAAGGCACAAATAGCTAGCAGAGCCACAAAAGCCGTTAGGGTTTGGGCAACCTGCAGAAGATGTATTGGTCCTACATGGGGACTTCGACCAAAGATGACCCACTGGATTTTCACCAGCGTTGTACGACCAATACTCACATATGCGTCACTTGTATGGTGGACAGCTTTAGGATGAAAATGTAACATCAAACCACTCGAGAAAGTGTTGTCTCGGCATTTCAGGTGCGATGTCTACCACTTCGACCAAAGCAATTGAGACTATTCTTAACATACGCCCAATACAAATTCAAGTTAAATATGAGGCCTCGGTCGCAGCGGCTCGACTAAACATCCTTGGGGGATGGCTCAATTCTGAGACATTAACCAATCACCATACCATAATTAACTTTATTCCGAATACTGTTTCTACAGGTAATTGGAACTGCGACCGCATCCCGGAGGAAACCAATCATACCGCCGCAAAGTTCACTTTCCCGACTAGGGAGGAATGGGACAACGATCAGGTACTGTCTAGCAATCCGGGGATCCACCTCTACACTGACGGATCAAAACTAAACGGTCACACTGGAGCGGGCTTTTTCTGTGAAGCCTTTTCTGCAAAAGAAAGCCTTCGTCTGCATGACCACAACACCGTCTTTCAGTCGGAAGTAGTGGCTATAACAGAAGGGGCTAAATTTATACAAAGCACTCACTGTGTAGACAAGTGTATTAAAATTTTCTCAGACAGCCAAGCTGCCATTAGAGCTTTATCCACGGACCATTAGAGCTTTATCCACGGATATCCAGAGTAATTCTACAATGTAAAGAGACCCTTGCTGATCTCTTACTTGTTAACAATGTGGACATTATCTGGGTCCCAGGACACTGTTGCATTGAGGGGAACGAAATAGCAGACGAATTGGCGAGAAATGGATCAGAAATGGACACAATCTCAGTCATAACCGGCAGACCTTTCCAATTTCCAAAAAACGAGATGAGCTCATGGGCTTATCGACTTCACAAAAAATCATGGGAAGAATCGAGCGTGGGCCAAGCAACTAAATGGCTATGGGCCCCCCCGAACAAATACAAAACAAACAAACATCTAACGCTTAATAAAAAGGAGTTAAAACAATACACAGGCATCCTCACGGGCCATAATGAGCTAAGAGGTCATCTTTTCAAACTGGGAAGAGCCGACTCTTACTTCTGCAAGGCCTGTGAGGAAGAGACAGAGACGCTTGAACACTACTTGTGTCACTGCCCGGCATTTGCCAGACTTAGATTCATCCACTTTGGAGCACCGCTTATTTCATCAACAACTGGGAAGCTTGGACTGGAAAGTACTAAGAAAATTTGTCAAATCCACTGAATTTCTAAATTCCACTGAGTAGCATAACAGCTACAACATATTACAGACGACTCATGATCCGAGGGGTCACAACGGGCCTACTTTATGGCCTAGGTGTACTCTGTGCGATGCACAGAGGGATTTTCCCCCCTCTTTCAATCAATCAATCATCAATCAATTGTTACAGTATATGCAAATTACATAATGTTAAATTTAACTGGATATGAAAGAACTGCATAAAGTCTATCGTTTTATCCAAAAATCGTTTAAATTTAACCATTTTTGTGGAGTCAGCACCGTTTTATTCATATTTCGACGATTGCCATTCAGTGTAGAATCATTGAGTCTCATATAAACAGTAACGAAGTATTCAAATAACGGTATATGATTTTTGTTTTAATTGGATATGAAAGAACTGCCTAATATTTATCATTTAATCTTTAAATCCGAGCATTTTTGTGGACTTAGACGGTTTTATTCCGATTTCGACTCTTGCCGTTCCAGAAAAAATCACTATGTCCAATACAAATTTACGCCACATTTATAGTAATTTTGTATTATTTTTGATAATGAATGCCGATGTAGATGTTCCTCTATAATTTAAGTCCAAAATTTATGTGATCGGATCCTTTCTAAGGAATAATTATTACTATTTTATATTTATTATTACTATTTTATTCTTCTCTTATTAATAGTTTTAATTCTTTACATAATTTCAATACTTTTCTTTTTAGTTCTTTATTTTTTACTTTCGTTAATTCTTCATATTTTTCTGTACTCTTTATTTTTCTAAAATTATTCTTATTCTTTTTTATTCTTTTTTAATATTCCTTTAATTCATACATTAATTTTTTATTTCAATCTTTATCTCTTTCTCTGTCTTATTTTCAGTATCTATTTAAACCTTCGTTTAATTTCGCTCTTTATTTTTTTTTATCCTTCTTTTAATTTTCAATGCACTTCTTTTATGATTCTTTTTTACTTCCACATGTTCTTCTACAGGTCCCTCGATTAGTTCATCTCTCATATTTATTTTATACTTATTCTTCTACTAAGTTACTTTTTTTCAAATTCTTCTTTTAATTCATCTTCTATTTCTTCCGTTATACTTGTTTGAATTCTTCCTTTAATTCTTCCTTTAACTCTTCCTTTAATTCTTCCTTTAATTTTTCCATTAAATCTTTGTTTAATTCTTTCATTAGTTCTTCCTTAATTAATCTTCTAACTATTTTTTTTTAATTCTTATTTTAATTTTTCATTTAATACTTCTTTTAATAGAGTAGACTAGGGTAAAGTGTGACATGGTTTAATGTGGGAAATTGTAATTTTTGGAAATGTTTTGCACTTTGAAAAATAAACACAATTTTCAAGTGCTTTTTAATATGGCATCACATTTTTCATTCATTGTTATAATCAAAATAATATCTTTAAATTGTATTTGTAGCACAAGTGAAGAAAAAAATGTTTGCTATCAAAAAGTATGAATTTTCAATTGGGAAAGCATGTTTAAAATAATTAGTTGTTGTATATCTTTTGAAATACAAACGAATTTTGCTAATAATTTAACATTGCATAAATGGTGTTAAATAATGATGAATTTGCGTTATTGGGGTAATGTGGGAAACACTTTATTGGGGAAAGTGGGAAACTTATTTTAAGCAAAGTTTGCTGTAATTTAAGTTAAAATATTGTGTTATATGAATTATTTAATTGGTTTAGCCAAGAAAAAAGTACAATCTTGTCCACAAACCAATGAAAATCAAAAAGTTGACTTCACCTGAGATAAGAGCTGAATTGCAGAAGAAATTCGAGAAACGAACCTTTAACAAGAGCAAAAATAATACATTAGTAAAGATTCTCGAAGTATATCAAAAAAAGTAGAATTTTGTACAAGGCGCTTGAATGAAATTCCGAAGAATTTAAATTTAAACTTTTAAAATTCAGTAAACTGCTATATTTGCAAATGGCCTGTATACTAAAAATTGTGAACATGATGACCAGTAAGTGCACCTGTGTCCATTCCCACACAAAATATTCTGACTGCAACATTTCTTTTTTTCTACATAACTACTTAGATCTTTATTAATTTAAACTTTGCCGGTCTCAGCAGTCCAGAAGTAGCGCGCTGGACTTGCATTGTGAAGGTCTCGGGTTCGAATCCAGGCTTGGGCATGGGCGCTCGTGGTGATATTAACCACAAAATTGTAGGGAATAGATTTCACAGTACAATGGATATAGTCTGTCTGAGTGCTGTGGATCTTAGTAGATATTACAAAAAAAAAAAAACAAAAAAAAATTATTTCTTGTTATTTTGTCTTGCATTATCATTCCTTTTTGTTAGCTTATTGTAATGTTTTTTTCTCATCAATATATTTGACTTTGTAATGAAAAAAACCAAAACATGAAAAAGTAAGACCTAATAGCATTTTTGTAAAAACATTGAAGTTTCCCACTTTACCCCAGGATTTTTCAAGTGTTCCGAAATTGAGCTGTTTTGAAAAATCGCTCAAAAATCAATTAAAAATCACAAAAATGATATACCGTTAATGCAAAAAGTTATATCATTAACCACTCTATGGAGAATTTAAAGTCTTAACCAGTCTATGGAGAATTTTTTTTTTTTTTTTTAAATATTCAAATGGAATTTTTTGGAAGAAAATCAAAACGTGTCCCACTTTAATCCAGGCTTCCCTATTTTTCGTCTTCTTTCTTTTAATATTATTTTTATTATTTACTCATTAAATTCAATCTTTCCGTTAAGTCATCCTTTTAAATACTTTTCTATTTCAACATTTATGTATTCTTCTAATTCGTTATTTAATATTCTTCTAATACTATACACAGAAAACTGATTTGTTGCGACAACCAACTAAATTGTTCTACCGAATCATTCGGTTGTGGCGACAACTGATAAAGTAGTTGCAATAGTCTCTTAATTCGGTTGGGGTAACCTCCACATCGGTAAACATGAGGTAGTGGCAACGTCCAATCGGTGAGCGAGAGGTTGTCGCAATCGGTGAGCATGAGTTTTTCTAACCTCTATTTAAAATTTATTTTAACAAAGTAATTTAAGTACTAGCTGGACCCGTGCACCACTCGTGCCAAGATTATGTGAATTCAAAGATATGGAGCGAGGGCCCGTGCTTCGGGGTCCGTGCCACAGGGGCCCGCGCTTCGTTGTGGAAGTTTTTATGGGTTTTATAAATGTAATAACCAAATAATAATTCTTCGCCAAAAAAAACTATTCTCAAAGACAATTCTTTCTCAGACTTCGCTTACCCGTAGAATATTTCGCCCTAGATTTCTTCGCAGTAGAAATCTACCATGTAAAATTCTTCCCCATAGAACGCTTTCCCGTAGAATTGTTCCCGGTAGAATTCTTTCCCGTAGAATTCTTCCCAGTAGAGTTTTTCACTGTAGAAATTTTAGTGTGGTGAGTTTTAATGTGGTTAGTTTCAGTGTTTTGAGTTTAGGTGAGGTGAATTTTAGAGTGGTGAATTTTGGTGTGGTGAATTTTAGTGTGGTGAGTTTTAGTGTGGTTAATTTTATTGTCGTGAGTTTTAGTGTGGTGAGTTTTAGTGTGGTGAGTTTTAGTGTGGTGAATTTCAGTGTGGTGAATTTTAGTGTGGTGAGTTTCATTGTGGTGAGTTTTAATGTGGCGTGCTTGCTTTTGTATTTTTTTTTGTATTTGAGTTATTTGTTTCATCTTCTTAGCTTGTGTATGTGCCGAGTTATGACGTTTTGAAAGTTTAGGTTGTATAGGAGGTGCCACGCCCCTTTGTCCAATCCCGCCCATATATAGCCTATGATACCCTCCGGACTCCATAGTATCCTGGTGCAAAATTTCAGTTAAATCGGTTTAGCGGTTTAGACGTGATGCTGGAACAAACAGACAGACAGATCAGATTTGTATTGAATTAATTTATTATTTTATTAATATTTATATTATTTTGTACCTTTACTTAACGAATTTCACTATTGTTTTCGACTAGTGAAAATGTTTGACGTTTCTTTATTTTGTACGTATTTATAATAGTTCAGAAATTGTCAACCGAACTGATTATAGACAGGTTCCGTTTGTCATTCATTTTGTTGATACAACAACGTACTTAATTGCCATAACAAATACACAAATGACAATTTTGGCACAATGAAAAATGCAATCATAAGGTTACGGCAACCGAACGTGCAGGTGCGCGGTCTAACATTTCGGTTGTAGTAAAAAAATTTACGTTCATTTTAATGCTATGGGGTTACAACAAATGTATTTCGGTTGCAACACTGAAATGTGGGTCAATTAACCTCATGCCAAAAGAGGATTTTTCTATGTGTACTTTTCTAATAAGTCTTTTTATACACCATCCTTTACTTCTTTAATTATTTCTATACTATTATTCTAAATCTATTTATAATATTTCGATTAAAATGAATTAAAATAATTTGAAGAATAATTAAAACAAATATTATAATTCTTCAAATGTTCTTCCAATAATTCTAATATATTTAAAATCTTTCTAATCTCCATTATAATCTTCAAATTATTTTCTCAAATCGTAATATCACTCTTTTTAAAACTTTTACTAATTTTTCTTCTATTTTTTACTTTAAACTTCTTGACTTAAATTTATTGAATTCTTTTTCAAAATATTCTAACTCTTTTATAATAATAATAAAAATATCAGTTAAATCTTTAATTTATTTTCAATTTATATTTTAATACCTTATTTAATTTTCTGAAAAATAATCTTCAAATTGGTTTCTTGTACTGGACGACTGCGTCCTGCATATTTAAGGACAAACATTGAATTGTGCACAAAGCAGCACTAAACATCCGCAAAATGTCGTCGACATGCTCAATGGAAATTGATGAATACATTTGCATAACATTGCAGACGCAGAATTGTTCATAAGTACAAGAACACCATGGAGTATAGAATAGATTTAAAGCTCCACTACAGTAAGGTGTACTGAAAAAGGGTGGTGTAAAAAAAACTTTCCATTTTGATTACTTTGATGAATTCAAACATCAGGTACCAAAAAAAAATGTTTAAACTGAAAATACGTTTATTTGAAAGTGATATTTGAAACAAAGTAAAGTTGATGAATTTTATAAAAAATACAAAACATTTATTATACATAGTAGGATACAATTTAAATAAAATTTAAATAGCTAAATATCTGCATAATTTAATAAATAAAATTAATTAAAATTTAGTGTTATTATAAACACTCCAATATTCTTTTCATCTTGCTTTGCATATTTTTAGTACTTTGCTTATCTTTGAGCAGCATCACATTCTTGCAACTTAATCCTTTAAACTTCCGCCGTCTGCTGTTTTACTAAATGCAACAACTACAGCCTTTTGACTGTCAACAGCAGGTAGTACTCATTAACAAAGTCGCCATCAAAAGCATCATCTACACCGAAATCTACATCACCATCACAACAGTAACTATCACCACAAAGAACATTTTTCCTCATCAGCAACCATCTTGTCAGTGGCAACAGTAAAAAGCTGCCACATCAAACAGAACATCTTGAAGTGACTATAAAATATTTACATTTCGCTTAAGATGCAAAACGCAAAAGTCTCTTATTGAGGTTTAGTCTATTAAATCCTTGCCTATATAGTGTAAGAACAGACAGTCCGAAGGATAGATATATAGACAGCCACTGGTTCAAAATACTACCGGGCGAACATAAAAAATATCCTTGGTTTTAGTGCTCTCACTTTAATGTCGCAAGTAGGTGTTGGATAATTTGTACACAAATTATTTCGAAATTTAGTACTCGTTAGTTTTATAGTTTTTATAATTAATTTTATTTTATTACTTCAATTCTAAATTTGACTTCAAAAACCCTATTTAATTCTTCGTCTAATTTATTTTATACCCGAAAGTTTCATATCGAATTTAGTTTGATTTTCAATGAAACTCCTAACCATAATATTTTAAAATTCACTTAGGATCGAAATACAGACATTTGACAATAAATATTGAACATTTTATATTACAGGAATTATACGGATTGAATAAAATTTAACTAAATTGATTTTGCATTGATAAAACGATTAATAAAATTTCTATAAAATAGTTAAAATCGTCACTGATATGTCAAAGGGGCGAACGTGCATTTTTTAAAATGCTTGGAAATCAAATTATAAAGTTTGGATTGCTTGAAAAATTAGTAAACATTATTTATTTTAATTTTTTTTTAATATATTAGTTAATTCATCATTTAGCATAACGTATCTTAAATATTTTTTGATTTTGACAGCATACTATATTATAAAATCGTATTTTGTTTGGCTATATCCTGATCAAAACGCTAATATTTTTGTTTTTTTGCCATAGCTTTTCATGAGTATAAGATCAAATAGTGATGTGAAGACATTAATTGTTTGTTTTTAAAGCACCTATCGATTGGCATCATTTTTTAAAAATAGTTTTTCGTTTTTTTGTTATTTGCAAAAAAATGTTTGGCAAATCGATAGGAGCATTAAAAACAAAAAAATGTATGCTTCTACTCTACTATTTTATCTTGTACCAATAAGAAGTTTTCGCTTGCAAATAGCAAAATTTGAAAAATTAAAAATTTGTCGTGCCAAAAGGGCGAATCTCTTAGTTTTTTTGCCATAACTTTTTATTGGTACATGAAAAAATACTATTGTAAGGCAAATATTTGTTTGTTTTTAAAGCACCTATTGATTGGCATCATTATTTAAATTTTTAAATTTTTTAAATTTTTGTTATTTGCAAAAAAATTATTTTTAAATAATTATGCCAATCATTAGATGCTTTAAAAACAAACAATTAATTATTTACACTACTATTTTATCTGGTATCAATAAAAAGTTATGGTTATAATCAGCAATTTCAGCATATTATCAACCCATACATTAAGTAGCCCGCCGCCATCTACCACCCAAGAAGCCATCAAAAATATTTATTATATTTGTCACAGATTTGACTACGATTCCAACGAAATTCGACCAAAGCTATTATTTAAAATTGCTCTATACAAAAACATAAAAACCATAGAAAATACCAAACGAAATGAACAAATAAATCATTCAAAAACAATTATTGACATTTAGCAATGATCAAAAACAAGTTCTAAATCAGACGAAAATCTATTCAATGCAAATTTTCATTGAATTTAAACAAAGTTAAAAGGCACCGTCTCAATATGACTTTAATAAAAGATTTTGGAGTAGATGGGTTCTTCGACTAAGAACTTCGTCTGGGTGCAGCGTAAAGGTTTCTGTGAAATGATTCTTAATTAGTTTAAGTGCGTTGAACTATGTGATATAGCATTTTTTTTGAACATATAATTTTTTCGACAAATTTCATTTCAATAGAAATTGAATTTAATGTGAAAATATAATTTTTTAGTAAAAAAAAAATAATTTTTAAATAAAATTTGACTTTAGTGAAAATTTAAATTTTGAGCGTAAAATTTAATTTTTAGTGAAAAGTGAATTTTTGGAAAAAAAAAATTATTATGATTGAAAAATTTATTTTTGATTGAATTTTTGTGAAAAATTGAATTTTTAGTTAAAATTGAATTTTTAATGAAAACTTTAATTTTTTTACCAAAAACTGAATTTTAAATGAAAATTGAATTTCTTGGGAAAATTTTAATTTTTAGTGGAGAATCAAATTCTTATTGAAAAATTGAGTTTTTAGTGAAAAATTCAATTTTTATTGAAAAATTTAATTTTTAGTAAAAGATTGAATTTTTAGTGAAAAATTAATTTTTAGTAAAACATTGAATTTTTAGTGGAAAATTTTATATTTCAGTGAAAATTTGAACTTTTAGTGAAAAATTTAAGTTTTATTAAAATTTAATTTTAAATGAAAAATTGAATTTTTAATGAAAAATTGAATTAAATTAATTCCTTTATACCATGATTTTACCTTGTACGAGTAAAAAGTTATGGCAAAAAAATGAAAAGATTCACCCTTTTGGCATGTCAAGATTCTCAATTTTTCATATTGGCCCTTTTGTGGATAATAATATCTAATGAAACTACACACAATTTTCGCACAGTATATTTGAGGAAAAACTACACTCAATAATGTAAAAAAACGCAAATGTCAAAAATTACACATTCACCCCTTTGGCATGATAGTGACGATGTATTTTTTTGATGTTGTCAGTAGCTGGGAATGAACCCGCGATCTTTCGACTCGTAGTACAATGCATTGAACAGTCGAGCAACTAACGGTGTATACACAAATTTGATATACCATGTTATAAAAAGTATTTTTTCAGTAGTTTTTCCATTAATTCTGCAATGAAAATAATGTTCTTTAACTTAAGATACTTCAAATTCTGGTTCAGTTAAATTTTATTCCATTCCTGTAAACTATTATACATTGATTCCTGAGTAAGTTATCGCAAGTTGGCTACAGTTATTAAGATATAACCCATTTATAAGTATCTCGTAAGACTGTTATTTCAAGTATTTCAACCAAAGACAAGAATGAAATTGTGATTTCGGCATTGGATACAGAAAATCTTGCCCTAAAATAAAAAATTTAATTCTGTTTTCGAGATATAGGCAAAAGATATTCAAACATAACAAAAAAAAATAAATTTCGAAATGAATAATAAGAGTAATAAGAAAAATGATGAATTTTTAAATCATAGTTTTTTACTTAAGTATTATTTACTATAAGTATTTATTATTTTATTATCAACCTTATTATTGTATGCTTTCAAAAAATGTTTCTTAATTTTTAATTTTTGCGCACATTCCAATCAGAAACATTTTACTTTTTAATAAATAAAAAAAAATATATATAATTTCAAACGTTTTTCAATTATTGCAAGTCAGCAGTTTTGCACAAGAAGAATTATAAAAGGATCAATAGTAAGAACAATCAAAAGAAGGGTAAAAAGAATAAACATAAGAACTATCTTTAGATGAAAATGAGACGTATCGTTAATAGTTTATTGAACTGAATTATAAAACAAATCAAGAATAAAAAGTAGCCAAAAAAACGCAAAAAGAATCTAAAAAAAATCATTTTTAGGATTTTAAGAAGAATCGAAAAGATAGTTGAGAAAAAACATAGCAGGCATCACTGGACGAATATTAAAATGAATCACTTGAAGAAGCACTGAAATCGAATGATAATAAGACGAATATAAAGAGGAAGTATATAAAGTAATAAGTCGAATCATTAGATGCAAAACAAGATAATTCATAAAAAGACAAATGAAGAAATATAACACAAATCAATAGAAAAATCTAAAAAGGAATCATAAGAAGAATCGACGAATACCAAAATGAATCACAAGAAGCATCATCAGAAAAATAATAAGACGTATCATAAGACGTCGGTAGCTCAAGGTTAGTGCGTTGGACTGCGAGCCGAAAGGTCCTCGGTTCAAGCCTAGGCTGGGCTGAAAAGATTTTGTTACTTTTCATAGAAACATTTTTATATACCACGTTACCTCTCGGCAGTAAATGGCAAACCTACGAGAGTAAAACATTGCCCTTGAAAAGCTCTCACCCGCCGTTCGGATTCGGCAATGAACTGTAGGTCCCACCATTTTGAGTAAAACTATAACACGCACAGCTCAAAATTGGTGAGAGAGCTCGGCCTAAGTTTTTAAAGGACTGTAGCCCCAAACTATTATTATTATCATAAGATTATTATCATATTATTATTATCATAAAACAAATTTAAGCTCAATCATAAAAAGAGATATATGGAAAGAAAACTCAAATGAAGTATCTAGGACTTAGGAGTAAATTAAAAAGAATCTACGAATACTTAAATCTAGCACAAGATAAACCATTGGAGGGAACAGTAGATGAATTTAAAGATTGATTATTAGAAAAACAATTGAAGAATCATAAGATAAACCAAATGATCATAATTTGAATATTAAGAAGAATCAACAGAATCATCTTGGAAGACAGTTGCTTACTTAACACGTTGACGGACAGTTGCGTCTATAGCCGTCAAGTTCAAGTTCACTATGTGACATGACGGCAATAGCCGTCCAATACGAAACGATCGTTTTTAGACACTGCGGTTTTTAGACTCCCAAAAATACTTTGTTGCTCACAAAAAATTGCTTATTTCAGTCATTAAACCTGTCATTTACGTTTTTAAATTTTTGCTGTTATAGCCGCCATCGTCCCATTACATAGTGTCTAGAGTCCGCTGGCGCCATGACGGTTGTAGCCGCAACCTAATTAAAGGTGCTGAATTAATCAAAATTAAGTGTATTTAAGCAGAAAGAGTAAAACTATACTTCTAATATTCTAAAAATTACAAAAACATATAGTGTCAATTTTCGAATTTCACTTGTTTCTACTGTCCGTCAACGTGTTAATTAAATGGCCCTAAATACCGTGGGTCGGTTTTGGCCGCTGAGATAAAGCCGCGCCAGTCGGATCTGCTTTGCGCGCGCTGACGCCAGTTAGAAATACCAAGCGTTGCCAGGTTGTCCTAAACTTAGGTCTTTCCAACGCAGATTTGGACGCCCTCTTCTACGCTGTCCACCTTCTGGTTGCGATTCAAGCACCTTCTTGGCTAGAGTGCGGCGAGAGAGGGCTTTACTTTTCAATTGCCTACTGAGCCGAAAGTAGCACCTGTTGGCAAGAGTTATTCTCCGTTTGATCTCCAGACTGACGTCGTTGTTGCTGGATCCCAGATAGACGAAGTCCTTCACAATGTCGAACTTGTGGGTGTCAAAATCAGCTTAATGTCTAAGACGCACGGACTCTTTTCTACTTGTTGACACAAAGAACTTCGTCTTGTCCTCGTTCACCGCTAGACCCATTCGACGCGACTCTTTCTCCAATCTGGAGATATCAATATCGTCGGCATATGCGAGCAGCATGACACTTTTGTTGAGGATAGTGCCGCTTTGACGGAGTTCGGCTGCTCGAATTAGTTTCTCCATCAATAAGTTAAAAAAGTCGCTCGGTATGAAATGGCTCGGAGAGGTCGTTTCCTATTCTCACTGAGCAAAGTGTGTTGCTCAGGGTCATCCTGCATCCCTCAAAGCCATATAGGTTTCGCAGGTATACCGAACTCATACATTGCGGCGTATAATTGTTCCCTTATCGGAGTGTCAAAGGCGGCTTTATAGTCGACTAATAGGTGGTAGGTGTCGATCTGTTTTTCTAGGGTCTTTTCCTGGATTAGGCGCAATGTGAAAATCTGGTCTATGGTGGACTTTCCAGGTCTGAAGCCGCACTGATAAGGTCCAATCAGTCTGTTGACGATGGACATCAGCCTTTCACATAATACGTTCGATAGAACCTTGTATGCGATATTGAGTAGGCTGACCCCACGGTAGTTGGCGCAGATAGTGGGATATCCTTTCTTAAGGATCGGTCAGAGTACACTGATGTTATAGTCACTTGGCATGCTTTACCATATTATGTTTACGAGCTCGTGCATGCTTTATATTAGCTCGTTGCCTCCGGTATTAAACAATTCAGCAGACAGGCCATCAGCACCTGCGGCTTTGTTGTTTTTCAGCCGAGCAATGGCTGTTCTGGTCGGGTGGCGGAATCTCAACGTCGTCATCAAGTACTGGGGTTGCCGGGTTTACTTCTATATCGGTGGAATTGCGGTCATCATCACCGGTCAGCAGTTTAGAAAAGTGATCCCTCTATATCTTCAGTTTACTCTGGATATCTGTGACTAGATTCCCGTTCTCATCTTTACAAGAAGAGGTTCCGGATTTTGAACCTCCGACTAGGCGTCGTACTTTCTCGAAGAATTTTCGAGCCTCATTCCTGTCCCCATGCATCTCAATCTCCTCATACTCTCGTCTTTCTGCCTCTCCTTTTTTACTCCTGAAAAGACGTATCTCTTCCCTCCTCTTCTCTTTGTATCGCTCCTTCGCAGCTCGCGTAGCTACTGACTGCAGGGTGGATTTGTTCGCAGCGTCTTTCTCTGCAGTGGCCGCGCGACACTCTTGGTCATACCACTGATTCCTCAGGGGGCGTTGGAATCCAAGCACCTCTTCGGCAGCCGTACGCATAGAGCAGGAGATATGATTCCACTGCGCGCTTATATCATCGAAAGGAGGAGTGCTTTGTCTAAGCAGGTGTGAGAGTCGAGTGGAAAAGGCTTGCGTTGTCTGTTGTGATTGCAGCTTTCTGTCTAGCTTTCTCTGCGTTTGGTTCCGTACGTTCTTCGCAGCGCTTAAGCGTGTGCGGACCTTGGCTGCTACAAGGTAATGATCCGAGTCCATATTGGCACCTCGGATAGTGCGTACGTTCATCACGCTTGAAGCGTGCCTTCCGTCAATCACAACGTGATCAATTTGATTTCGAGTTTTTTGATCGGGCGACAACCATGTGGCCTTGTGGATATCGAAATGTTCGAATCTAGTGCTACTAACTACCATGTTTCGTGCTGCGGCGAAGTCGATTAGCCTCGTTCCGTTATCGGAAGTGTTGGCATGGAGCCTAAATTTTTCGATTGTGGGACAATAGATGGCAACTTGGCATTAAAATCGCTTAGCACGATTTTGATAACGTGGCGGGGGCGCTCGTATGCGTTGTCTAGGCGCTCGTAGAAGCGCTCTTTTGTCTCGTCATCTTTCTCGTTCGTCGGAGCGTGTGCACAAATTAGGCTGATATGGAAATATTTAGCCTTGATGCGGATTGTTGCCAGCCTTTCGTCCACGTGCGTGAACCTAGAGACAAGATCGCGGAGTCTCTTGCCGACCACAAATCCACATCCAAATTCGTGTCTCTCCGCATGGCAGCTGTAGAAGATATCACAGGACGCTTGTTTCGAGCAGACCTGTTCCGTCCATCGCATCTCCTGGATAGCGGTGATGTCAGCCTTATATTTTTCTGCCAGCTGGATAGAGGAACCTTCCCTAAAAATGGTCCGGACTTTCCAGGTGCATATCCGTAAGTCATGGTCCTTAAAACGTTTTCGTGGTTCGTCATCGTGGTAATCGGTCGTTATCCAAGACTTCTTTTTTGTTTTCATTGGGGGCATAGGTTTTTTCCGTGGTGGGACCCAAACCCAACGCACGAACCCTCACTCCGAGGGAGATGTTCGCCACTTACTTTAGCCGACTTCTACACCGGGTGGTGTAGAGCGCCGTTTTCACGAGGAGTGCTTCCACCGAAGTGGAGGTGTCTCCATTTCATAATTTGACAATTTTGGTGACCTGGGAGTTGACTTGAGACGACACCGACAAGGATTGCGCTGGTTTCGCCATGTTGATAATCGCCCCCATATCCCTCGAAGACAGTTAAGAAAAATCATATGGGGATCAATAGATAAATATTAAAATTAAACACAGTAGTAACAGTAGAATTCACTAGAAGAATTATTAGAAACATTGTTAAAAAAGTCACTCGAACGATTTTAAGATGAATATTAAGTGGAATCATAAGAAGAGTTCACAGAAGAATCATAAATAGAATCATTAGATGAATAAAAGATAAATCATAAAAAGACAAATGAGAGGAAATATAATACAAATCAAAAGAAAAATCAAAAAAAGAATCATTGTGTTTAAGTTTTTATATGCCACATAGTGAGACGTTTATTATTATAAGAGAAAAAACTTTAAACTAATAGTATTTATACTATTATTCAATAATATTTAAATGGTACTGTTTTTTTTAAATTCATTAGTAACATTGAATTAATATAAAAAAATAATTAATACTTGACCCATAAAATCAATGGTCTTACCATTAAGTCGTAATGGCATTTTTTGCAGAGTTTAAGAATCGACAAATACAAAAATGAAACATAAGAAGAATCATCGAAAGATTAATAAGATGAAATAATAAATACGGAAAAAATCGCAATTGAATTAGATACTTCACCGAATAATAACAATTAGAATAAAAGAAAAAGAGAAATCTTACGAATATTCGAGGAATAATTAAATACATTACAAAAAGGATCATTTAAAGGAACAGTAGATAAATTATGAGAATAACTACACTGTTCTACAAAGATTTTTCACCGAACTGAATCATTTCTGATAGATGTCGGTCTCTTGATTTATGCTGCGTACTCAGAATTTTCCCACCACCTCGAGATTTTGCATGTCTAAATCGAGCGATAAATTTCGATATAAAGTACCAAAAATGGCTTTTTTTCAACATTCCCTCGATTGTATGCAAAAATCTCGACGTAGTGGGCAAAGTACGCAGCATGAACAAAATATAAAGCGGAATCATAGAAGAATCGACGAATACTAAAATGAATCAGGAGACCGAAATCTAGACTCAGTTAGGTAGAATTCAACAACCCTCAATTTGAAGAACAGTGTTATTAGAAAAACGAGTTTGGAAAGTTAGGTCACGTGGGTAAGTTAGGTCATATGGAACGAACTTTTATACGGGCCGACTACAAAAAATCGGTAAATAATGAAAAAATTCAAATGTGGGCGTATCACGCCCAGACACAGACGGACAGACAGACGGACATGGCAAAACGGACTCGGGTAGTGATGCTGATCAAGAATATATATACTTTTCCATACCGGCCATGCCTCCTAAGGGGCGTTACAATATCTGCACAAACTTAATATACCCTGTACCTCATATGTGTAGGGTATAACAATTTGAATAATCATAAGATTATCGTAAAATCATAAAACGAATATTTAGAAAAAACAATAAATATTTCAAAAATAATCATAGAAGACAGATAAGAATAAACCCAGTTTGTCATGTCTCGGAGCTCTTCGATGATCGAAGTTTTCTCGTTTTAACTGCGATAAAAAAAGTTCCATCACATTGCTACTACTAATTATTAAAATTGTTCGTACAGTCAAATTTAAGAAAAAGATACGATATTTAAATTTTATGACATCGATATGGCAATGTTTTCGAATCAATCTTCATATATTTTTTCTCAATCCGAATAAACTTCATTATCTCGTTACGATATCTGCGTACATCTTAGAATGAATTGTAGTTAATATAGATACGAAATCGTAATCGAGATCGAATGAATTCCTCGACATCTCGGAACAATCACGAAGCGATATCGAAGCAAATGGCAAACTGGGATTACTAGATGAATATAGAAATGAATCACTAAAATAATGGACAATTAGAAATGTAACATTAGAAATCGAACATTAGGCAAATCATTAGAAGAACAATTAGAAAAACAATTTGAAGAATCATAAGAAGAACTGTAAGAAGTTTACTTTTGAATTATCATTTAATTTTCTAAATCTTTTAAATTAATCTAAGTTTATCTTTAGCTTCCACTTAATTTTTTATTACTCCATCTTTAGTATCTTTTTTCAACTCAAGAATTCTTGTAAAGTTGCATCTAAAGTGAATGCAGAGTCAAGTTAATATTATCAGCAACATCGCCAAACACATTATCAATAACCGCACCGCAATCATTATTTTTTTTACAACACAAATCAACCAGTCGTCGAAACCAAAGTGTCGTGTTGCGTGTAGCACTTGAATCATAATTTATTCAATACTGCGGTTAACCTACTCTGTGCTTTCTATCTTTATGCATATCTGTCCAATCAACTAACTAATGATTCGTGTGATAGCACAGTTGTAGGTTTACCTTTAGATATTTAAACCTATGTAGAAATTCATAAAGTCAGAGAAATTCAAGGGTGTTTGATTAAACAACAAAATAAAAAGCAATTAAATGCTTAATTATGTTATGCTATTAATGCAATTAAAAACTCATTATTTTAAAATGACTGAAAATCTTTAAATGTTTTATGTTTCGAAATATTGAATTTTAGAACGCTCAGTTTATAATTAATGAAAACATATAATAAAATACTACATTATAAATAATATTTTAAATATTTATTATATACTAGCTGGATCCGTGCACGACTCGTGCCAAGATTTTCTGAATTCAAAGATATGGAGCGATTTTATTAATATAAAAAACATTTTATTATTTATATGAGGGGCCCGTGCTTAGCTGTTGACATTTTTTTATTGGTTTTATAAATGTGGTAACCAAATAATCCTCCGCCAAAACAACTTTTCTCAAAGACAATTTTTTCTCAGACTGCGCTTCTCCGCAGAATTATTCCCAGTAGAAATCTTCCCCGTAAAATCCACATAGAACGCTTTCCCGTAGAATTCTCAACGTAGAATTTATCCCGGTAGAATTCTTTCCCGTAGAATTCTTCCCCGTAGAGTTATTCCCAGTAGAAGTTTTAGTGTGGTGGGTTTTAATGTAGTAAGTTTCGGTGTGGTGAGTTTAGATGTGGTGAATTTTGGAGTGGTGAGTTTTAGTGTGGTTAGTTTTAGTGTGGTGAATTTGAGTGTGGTGAGTTTAAGTGTAGTGTTTTTAAGTGTGGTGAGTTTTAGTGTGGTCAATTATAGTGTGGTGATTTTTAGTGTGGTGAATTTTAATGTGGCGTGTTTTAGTCTGGCGTGTTTTAGTGTAGCGAGTTTTAGTGTGGTGAATTTTATTGTGGTGAGTTTTAGTGTGATGAATTTTAATGTGATGAATTTTATTGTGGTGAGTTTTACTGTAGTGAATTTTAGGGTGGTGAGTTTTAAAGTGGTTAATTATAGTGTGGTGGGTTTTAGTGTGGTAAATTTTAGTGCGGTGAGTTTTAGTGTGGTGAGTTTTAATGTATCGACATTTGAATGTAGTGAGTTTTAATGTGGTGAGTTTAAAAGTGGTGAATTTTACTGTGGTGAAATTTTAGTGTAGTGAGTTTTAGTGTGATGAGTTTTAGTGTGGTGAGTTTTAGTGTGATAAGTTTTAGTGTAGTGAGTTTTGGTATGGTAAGTTTAAGTGTGGTGAGTTTTAGTGTTGTGAATTTTAGTGTGGTGAGTTTTAGTGTGGCGACATTTGAGTGTAGTGAGTCTTAGTGTGGTGAGTTTTAATGTGGTGAGTTTTAGTGTGGTGAGTTTTGGTGTGTTGAGTTTTAGTGTGTTGAATATTTGTGTGGTGAGTTTAAGTGTGGTGAGTATTAGTGTGGTGAGTTTAAGTGTGGTGAGTTTTAGTGTGATAAGTTTTAGTAAGGTGAGTTTTGGTATGGTAAGTTTAAGTGTGGTGAGTTTAAGTGTGGTGAATTTTAGTGTGTTGAATTTTTGTGTGGTGAGTTTTAGTGTTGTGAATTTTATTGTGGTGAGTTTTAGTGTGGCGACATTTGAGTGTAGTGAGTCTTAGTGTGGTGAGTTTTAGTGTGGTGAGTTTTGGTGTGGTGAGTTTTAGTGTGTTGAATATTTGTGTGGTGAGTTTAAGTGTGGTGAGTTTTAGTGTGGTGAGTTTAAGTGCGGTGAGTTTTTGTGTGGTGAGTTTTAGTGTGATGAGTTTTAGTGTGGTCAGTTTTAGTGTGGTGAAATTTAGTGTGGTGAGTTTTAGTGTGGTGAATTTCAGTTTGATTAGTTTTAGTGTGGTGAGTTTGTTTTTCTTTTTCTTTCCTCTTTTTGTTTTTCATTTAGTTTGGATTGTGGTTTTATGTGATTGGTTTTGTTTTTGTATTTTTGCTTTTGTTTTGTTTTGTGCTTTTGCTTTTTTGTTTTTAATTTTTTATTTTTGTATTTGAATTTTTTGTTTCATGTTCGTAGCTGGTGAAAGTGCCGAGTTATTTCGTGTTTAGGTTGCATGGGAGGTGCCACGCCTCTTTGTCCAATCCCGCCCATATATAGCCTATCATTCCTTCCAGACTATACCGCATATGTGGTAAAAGGAAATCGGATCAGCCGTTTAGACGGAGAAGCGGAACAAACGTGATTGCTTTTGTTTTTGTATTTTTGCTTTTGTTTTGTGCTTTTGCTTTTTTGTTTTTAATTTTTTTTTTGAATTCGAGTTTTTTGTTTCATGTTCGTAGCTGGTGAAAGTGCCGAGTTATATCGTATTTAAAGTATAGGTTGAATGGGAGGTGCCATGCCTCTTTGTCTAATCCCATATATAGCATATCATTCCAGATCATACCGCATCTGTGGTTTTAAGAAAATCGGATCAGCCGTTTAGACGGAGAAGCGGAACAAACGTACAAACGAACAAAAAGAATTATTATTTTATTTGAATAATTCCAATAATTTTGTGTTTTGGTAACTCATTCATTTAATTTATGAAAAGTTACAACAACATAGTATGTTGATGCTGTTCTGCTGTTCTTCTCTGTACAATTATTTCCCGTAAAATTCTTCCCCGTAGAGTTTTTCCCAGTAGAAATTTGAATGTGACGAGTTTTAGTGTCCTGAGTTTCGGTGTGGTGAGTTTCCGTATGGTGAGTTTCTGTGTGGTGAGTTTCGGTGTGGTGAATTTAGGTGTGGTGAGTTTAAAGAATTTGTGGTGTTAAATATCTTTAAAACACTGTAATAACTGTCAACATACACCACCTTGAGAAATCACCTTCTTATGGAGGGTGACACACCCAGTAGTCCAATCCCGCCCACATTCGGCGAGACCGTTTAGAATAGTTACATATAACGCTGACTAATATATCATTAAATTTGCTATCCTAATAGCTAATATAACGTGTTTTTAATTTGTCGGTTATATGGAAGGAGCCACGCCTAGTACATCAATCTCACCGAGATATAGCCTATACTCTGCCCGGACCCAACATACATAGAGTCTATAGTAGTGTGTTTTGTTCTTAAATTCTTAAAAAAAAATAATTCTCGATTTAATTTTATTGATAGTATTATTAAAATTATACAAAGAAAAGCCAATATAATAAATGATCATAAAAGCAAAAAACAAAATTCAAAGATAATGTAAATTTTCGTATATAAAAATATACCGCACTTAGATCCACATATCTTTGAAAGGTTAATAATATTAGCATTCTTTAGTATTTATATTCAAAATAGTATTCATTATTTAAAATTGTTTTTTAAATTTTTGGAAAATATTAATCTGCGGGACTTCATTTTTTTGTTGTATTTTTAAAAATGGCTTAAATGAACTTTTTTTAACAATAAATAATTTATAGAATTTGATTGAAAAGGTCAACCCCTAAAAATGCTCTATTGGATGCCAAAATCAATGTGGTGAATTTTCAGCGAAATCCGCCTAAAAATCAAAGTTTGCGTTTGGGTACCAAAACGCGAACTTTTAGGTACCAAAACGCGAACTGTTGGGTACCAAAACGCGAAAATTCTCCACTTCGATTTTCTGATACAATAGAGGATTTTTAGGGGATAACCTATTCTCGATTTGAAACCATGAAAATCTATTGTCAGTCTAATGTTCATCATATGTAAAAAAGCGTTTGTTCATGATTTGTAGTATAGTTCAAAAAATTAATATTTTTTTTATGCATTTATAAAATTTAAAACCTCAGCACTTTAGCTTAAATTTACATTAAAAAATAATACAAAAAATAAATATGAAAAAAAAGAATGAATTTAATGAATAATGTAAGCATTTGGCTGGCTGAAAAAATGCTTTGTTAAATTTAGTGAATGTCATTTGTGACACTTTATGCGACACACTCTGCGCGAGATGGTGTAAGTGCGCCAGATTGTGTGACTGGCTGTGTGACAATATCAGAGTGTGTGTGTGTAATGGGTGTATGTGGTGTCAGTGTTTGTGCCATACACTTTATGCGTTGCGTACGTGTTTAGAAAATAAAAATTATGAAAGAAAATTTTCCAAGGAACGCACCATGCATTTAAGTTTTACAACATTTGCTCGCATATATGATACATCGTTATGACAGACATTTTTTATGTATGCAATCTTAATTCAGTTGTTGTCGTTGTCGTCCTCTTCCTCGACGGCATCGTCGTCCTGATCGTATTCGAGACGTTGTTGGTGAAGCTGCTGGTGTTGGTCTCTCCAACAATATCTGGCACTTGAGTGTTTTTGGCGTAAGCACAAAAATTTGTTGCGACGACAAAACGTTTTGAGATTGCAAACATTTGTGTCGCAGACATGATGAATAACAATTATGGTACAGCAATCTTATATCGCAGTCACAACAAATTCAGCTAAGCGCTATGGCAAATAATTAAAGTTTAAATTATTATATAAAATAGCTTCAGTAATAACACAATTTTTTACTAAAAATTCAATTTTTGAATAGAAATTAAATTGTTCACTAAAAATTCAAATTTGTAATAAAAATCAAATTTTCACAAAAAATTCAACTTTTCACTAAAGATTAAATTTTTTAGTACAAATTTCAGTTTTCACTAAAAATTCAATCTCTCTAAAAAATCACTAAAAATTTAATTTTTACTAAAAATTTAATTTTTCACTAAAAATTTTATTTTCACTAAAAATTCAATTTTTCACTAAAAATTCAATTTTTCACTAAAAATTCAATTTTTCACTAAAAATTCAATTTTTCACTAAAAATTCAATTTTTCACTAAAAATTCAATTTTTCACTAAAAATTCAATTTTTCACTAAAAATTCAATTTTTCACTAAAAATTCAATTTTCACTAAAAATTCAATTTTTCACTAAAAATTCAATTCTTCACTACAAATTCAATTTTTCACTAAAAATTCAATTTTACACTAAAAATTTAATTTTTCACTAAAAATTCAATTTTTCACTAAAAATTAAATTTTTCACTAAAAATTAAATTTTTCACTAAAAATTAAATTTTTCACTAAAAATTAAATTTTTCACTAAAAATTTAATTAATAAAATTCAATTTTTCACTAAAAATTCAATTTTTCACTAAAAATTCAATTTTTCACTAAAAATTCAATTTTTCACTAAAAATTCAATTTTTCACTAAAAATTCAATTTTTCACTAAAAATTCAATTTTTCACTAAAAATTCAATTTTTCACTAAAAATTCAATTTTTCACTAAATATTCAATTTTTCACTAAAATTAAATTTTTCACTAAAAATTAAATTTTTCCCTTAAAACTCAATTTTTCACTAAAAATTCAATTTTTCACTAAAAATTCAATTTTTCACTAAAAATTCAATTTTTCACTAAAAATTAAATTTTTCACTAAAAATTCAATTTTTCACTAAAAATTCAATTTTTCATTAAAAATTAAATTTTTCACTAAAATTCAATGTTTCATTAAAAATTCAATGTTTCACTAAAAATTCATTTTTCACTTAAAATTCAATTTTTCACTAAAAATTCAATTTTGCACTAAAAATTAAATTTTTCACTAAAAATTAAATTGTTCACTAGAAATTCAAATTTGCACTAAAAATTCAAATTTATACAAAAAAATTCAACTTTTCACTAAAGATTAAATTTTTTAGTACAAATTTCATTTTCACTAAAAATTCAATCTCTCATTAAAAATTTAATTTTTACTAAAAATTTTATTTTCACTTAAATTCAATTTTTCACTAAAAATTCAATTTTTCACTAAAAATTCAATTTTTCACTCACAATTCAATTTTTCACTAAAAATTCAATTTTTCACTAAAAATTCAATTTTTGAATAGAAATTAAATTGTTCTCTAAAAATTCAAATTTGCACTAAAAATTCAAATTTTCACTAAAAATTCAATTTTTTACTAAAAATTCACTATGACAATAAAAATTAAATTTTTCACTAAAAACTCAATTTTTTAATAAAAATTCAATTTTTTAATAAAAATTCAATTTTTTAATAAAAATTCAATTTTTCACTAAAAATTCAATTTTTCACTAAAAATTCAATTTTTCACTAAAAATTCAATTTTTCACTAAAAATTCAATTTTTCACTAAAAATTCAAATTTTCACTAAAAATTCAATTTGTCACTAAAAATTCAATTTTTCACTAAAAATTCAATTTTTCACTGAAAATTCAATTTTTCACTAAAAATTCAATTTTTCACTAAAAATTCAATTTTTCACTAAAAATTCAATTTTTCACTAAATATTCAATTTTTCACTAACATTAAATTTTTCACTAAAAATTAAATTTTTCCCTTAAAACTCAATTTTTCACTAAAAATTCAATTTTTCACTAAAAATTCAATTTTTCACTAAAAATTCAATTTTTCACTAAAAATTCAATTTTTCACTAAAAATTCAATTTTTCACTAAAAATTCAATTTTTCACTAAAAATTCAATTTTTCACTAAAAATTCAATTTTTCACTAAAAATTCAATTTTTCACTAAAAATTCAATTTTTCACTGAAAATTCAATTTTTCACTAAAAATTCAATTTTTCACTAAAAATTCAATTTTTCACTAAAAATTCAAATTTTCACTAAAAATTCAATTTGTCACTAAAAATTCAATTTTTCACTAAAAATTCAATTTTTCACTAAAAATTCAATTTTTCACTGAAAATTCAATTTTTCACTAAAAATTCAATTTTTCACTAAAAATTCAATTTTTCACTAAATATTCAATTTTTCACTAAAATTAAATTTTTCACTAAAAATTAAATTTTTCCCTTAAAACTCAATTTTTCACTAAAAATTCAATTTTTCACTAAAAATTCAATTTTTCACTAAAAATTAAATTTTTGAATAGAAATTAAATTGTTCTCTAAAAATTCAAATTTGCACTAAAAATTCAAATTTTCACTAAAAATTCAATTTTTTACTAAAAATTCACTATGACAATAAAAATTAAATTTTTCACTAAAAACTCAATTTTTTAATAAAAATTCAATTTTTTAATAAAAATTCAATTTTTCACTAAAAATTCAAATTTTCACTAAAAATTCAATTTTTCACTAAAAATTCAATTTTTCACTAAAAATTCAATTTTTCACTAAAAATTCAAATTTTCATTAAAAATTCAATTTGTCACTAAAAATTCAATTTTTCACTAAAAATTCAATTTTTCACTGAAAATTCAATTTTTCACTAAAAATTCAATTTTTCACTAAAAATTCAATTTTTCACTAAAAATTCAATATTTCACTAAAAATTCAATTTTTCACTAAAATTAAATTTTTCACTAAAAATTAAATTTTTCCCTTAAAACTCAATTTTTCAATAAAAATTCAATTTTTCACTAAAAATTCAATTTTTCACTAAAAATTCAATTTTTAACTAAAAATTCAATTTTTCACTAAAAATTCAATTTTTCACTTAAAATTAAAATTTTCACTAAAAGTGCAAATTGTCACTAAATATAAAAATGTTTAAGAATTTAATTTATTTTAATTAATTTTGTAACTAAAAATTAAATTTTTCACTTATAATTTACGAATAAATAGAATCTTTACTATAATTCCAATTTTTTTTACTAAAAAATACAATTTTCAAAATAATTTAATTTTTCACTTAGAATTGCATTTTTTTAAAAATATAAATTCAAATTTTCTCTAGAAATTCAAATTTTCACTAAAAATAAAATTTTCAGTAAAAACGCAATTCAGCACTAAAAATTCCATTAAAATTTGTTTTAAATATGAGCTCATATTATATTTTTTTTCACATTATCAAACTTGAAATAAATTTAACTTTTCAAAAAGTTTTACTTGACATGATTTAGCCTCAAGCATCATTTTCTATTTGCACAGCAATGGTCATCATCATCATGAGCATCATTCATACTCCGCCTCGTTACACTATAAAAGAACTGCGATCTATGATTTCTATTTAGTGACATAAACAAAAACAAATATGACATAAAGCAATCCGCTCTATGCTATCAAAATATTTAATCTGCAAATATGACGACGACGGCGTCCACCATAGAAAATGAAAGAGGAAAAAAATACTTTATAGATATAAAAACCATTTAACTGCACTTTGAATGGAAACCAATCAAAAAGTCAAATAGAAGCCATAACACACACAAATAGCCCACAGAATTGCACATCATACAAATTCACACATGCTACAATCTTTTTGGTGTCTCCACCCAAACCAACCCAAAGAAATGTTCGCCCTGATATCATCGGATTCAATTTATGCACTTCATTTGGATAAAACAGAGCCAAAGATAAGAAGCGCATTTGTGCCAAAAGCAGGGCACAAAAAGCAGTTTTGAATGCAACGCATTATAAGGCAGCCTCTTGGCAAATATACAGAGTCCTCCGTCCACCATTTAGTTCCCCACTCATGTCAGAAGCCAAGATTTCTGCTACTTCGTCGTAGTCTTTCGTACGCCCACCCTTCCGCTCGCTCGCTCGTTCACATCGTCATCGTCTGAATGCGACTTTTGTGCGAAATGCATTCGTATGAATGAATAACTGAATGAAAGAGCATGCATTTGATGTGTGGTGCGTTCATTGAAGTTGACTTCATTGAATTTATAAATTCATTCGCGCACATCAACTGTGCATCTGCACCACCGCCAGCATCAGCACCATCGACATCGTTTATCATTGCAAATCCATCTCCATTCATTCATCAGCGGGCCAATTATTCACAGAATGAGCTCCCTCGCTCTTTCTAGAAAGAAATGCGAAATCTTGTGCAAATAGTGCTCAAGTGAATATGAAAAGAAATGAATTAAAAGCATTTAAATTCAATGCAGCATTGCAATTGCATCAGTCTATATGATCAACTGAGTGCTTTGAGGTTTTTCTTTTTTTTTTGGCAAAATGTATTTTGTAAAGATTCAAACTGACAAATTTGTTTTTAAATATAATAATCCGCTTTCTAAAAAATATATGAGATTTTATTTTAATAAAAACTCAACTTTTAGGAGAACAATTAAAATTTTTAGTAAACATAATACATTTTTTAAATTGAATTACATATCAAAATTAATTGAATATGAATTTTTTGTATAATATGAAGTTTTAGTGAACGATTTAATTTTTAGTGAACGATTTAATTTTTAGTGAAAAATTAAATTTTCAAAGAAAAAGTGAGTTTTTAATGTAAAATAGAATTTTAGTGAAGAAATTTAATTTCTATTGAAAAATACAATTTGTAGTGAAAATTTTAATTTAAAGTGAAAAGATGAATTTTTTTGATGATAAATAGAATTTTTAGTTATTTTTGAAAATTGGTGATAATTGATTTTTAGCGAAAAATTGAATTTATAGTGAAAAATAAGTATTTTAATGAAAAATTTAATTTTTTAGTGAAAAATTGAATTTTTAGCGACAAGTTAGTGTCAAATTAAAGTTTTCGTGAAGTTAAGTGAATTTATCGGGTAATTCAAAATTTTAGTGAAAAATTTTAGTTTATGGTGAAAAACTTAATTTTTGAGATTGAATTTTTAGTGAAAACTTTAATTTTGTTTTTTTTTTTTAATGAAAAATTGAGTTTTTAGTGAAAATTTGATTTTATAAAGAATAATTGAATTATTAGTGACAAATTACAGTGAAAAGTTAAATTTTTTGTGAAAAATCAAATTTTTGGTGAAAAACTAAATTTTTGGTGAAAAATTGAATTTTTCACCAAAAATTTGTTTGAAAACTAAAATTTTGGTGACAATTTTTTTTTTTTTTTATGAATAATTTAATTTTTGGTAAAAATTTGAATTTCCAGTGAAAAATTAAATTTTTGGTGAAAAATTGAATTTTATGTAAAAAATTGAATTTTTAGTGAAAAATTGAATTTTTAATGAAAATTTTAATTTTTGGTGAAATTTTTAATTTTTGGAGAAAAATCAAATTTTTGAAGAAAAACTAAATTTTTAGTGTAAAATTGAATTTTTGTTGAAAATTTTAATTTTTGGTGAAAAATTAAATTTTTGGTTATAAATTAATAATTGAATTTTTTTTTTGGTGAAAAACTGAAATTTATTAGAAAATCAAATTGTGCGCTGGTAGCTCAATCCAAGTTCAACGGAAAAAATAAAAGAACGACTTTTTTATAAAACGTATATATTCAGACAGATTTTAAATACAGAAAAAATTATTGACAAAAAAACTACAAAACAGAAATAATAGAAATTGAAACATTTGTAACAAGTAGAAAATGCGTGATATAAATATTAGATTTGAACAAGTACATTTTTAACAAAATTTTGGTTAAAATTTGTTTTTTTTTTTGTGTAAAATTGAATTTTTGATGAAAAATTGAATTTTATGTAAAAAATTTAAATTTTTGGGAAAAATTGAATTTTTGGTGAAAATTTTAATTTTTGGTAAAAATTTGAATTTTTGGTGAAAATTTGAATTTTTGGTGAAAAATCAAATTTTTGGTGGAAAAACAAATTTTTGGTGAAAAATTTAATTTTTGGTGAAAATTTGAATTTTTGGTGAAAATTTGAATTTTTGGTGAAAATTTGAATTTTTGGTGAAAATTTGAATTTTTGGTGAAAAATCAAATTTTTGGTGGAAAAACAAATTTTTGGTGAAAAATTTAATTTTTAGTGAAAATTTGAATTTTTGATGAAAAATTAAATTTTGGATAATAAATTAAATGTTTGGTTAATAATTGGATTTTTTTTTGGTGAAAAACTGAAAATGTGGTGAAAAATTGAATTTTTGAGTGAAAATTTAATTTTTAATGAAAATTGTAATTTTTAATGAAAAACATTTCCTCTTCCTATTATTTCTTATTAAAAAAAAACAATATGTTTTAGCAACAACCAAAATATTTTTAGTAAATAAAAAAAAAATATTTTAAAAATTTATTAAAGCACCAACAATTTGTAATATTTGATATATACATTTGTAAAATTGCTTTATTGCTAGAAATAAAATACAAATATTCATGACCTTTTCTTGCCTGAGTTAAATCTTTCAGTCAATACAATAAATTCAATTCAATCTCCAAATAAATATTTATAATATTTATTCTGTATGAATTCTACAAAAAGTATTTAAGGCAAAATACTGCTTAAGCTTTTGTGCATCTACATGTTGAACTGTACAATTGAAGTGTAAAAAGGAATCCAATAGAATTTACACTCGACACAGAATACACCTCATTTAACACTTCTGCCATTACAGTTCAATAAACATTTATTGCTGTTATCATCATTGAATATAAACGAATAAAAGTAGAATACTGCCATATATTATTTTAAGTCATGACTGCAATTCATGCTAAGATTTTATGCATTTCAAACTTTTAATGAATTTTCAAGACAAGGAAATTAAATTTTCAGTGTGGTCTGGAGCACAAAAAAAATAAAAGTTGACATAAAACCAATATTTAAATCGAAATTATGTAAAAAGAAAATTTTAAAATAAAACGTTTTAGAAAAATAAAGACCTTTAATTACAAATTATTTCTATCTTTAGATATTAAATACATTTCTCAATAATATTGTTACGAAAATTCAGTCCATGGAAAACTGTTCTATGAGTTCGTATTGCTGGATTGTGTACAAAATAAAAACACTCTTATGTTTGGTTTAAATTACAACAATTAACTTTATTAATTCACATTAACTAAACAACTTGAGTGGTGCAACTATAATTGCCTTAAACTTAATATAAAAAAGTGCAAACAGATGACATTTATACGTAAAAAACATCATATAACCAGCTACGAAATTCTTGATTGCCCACTTGATTCAGTTACCGTATTTAACGACCTTGGTGTAAATATGGACTCGAAGCTACGTTTTCACACTCATATAAGCCATATGATAAACAAGGCAAAAGGAGTGCTAAGATTTATGAAACGTTGGGCAAAGGAATTTGATGATCCTTATACAACTAAATTATTATACACCTCACTTGTACGGCCAATACTGGAATATGCATCCGTAGTATGGAATCCCCATTACAATGTATATATCGATATGATTGAATCAGTGCAAAAGCAATTTTTACTATTCGCACTTAGAAATCTCCACTGAAATCCAAATATTAACCTTCCATCGTATGAGAGCAGACTTAAACTAATTCGCCTTCCAACTTTAAAAAGTAGACGCACAATGCTAAATGTAACATTTTTGCATAAACTTATAAACGGTGACATACATTCTATATATTTAATAAATACAACGACATTTAACTTTCCATCCCGTACGTCTAGACATTATAAGCCTTTACGTCTATGTTTATGCAATACAAACTTCTCACAGAACAATCCGTTTCGTTGTATTTGTAATGACTTTAATAACCTATATCATCTTATATTACAATGTAACTCCACTGACATTTTAAAACAATTAATACATGACCATTTAAATAAATAAATATACACTTAAATATGTGCCAGCTGATGATACTAAATCTGTAGCTGAATTGAATCACAGGACAGTCCGGACTGTTGCTGCCGGTCACCATGTCCGTACGATACACGGACGAGCCTCTCGGTCGGTTGGGCGGGTATGTGGGATCGCAGGGATTCGTCGTTAAAAAAAAAAACTTTACTAATAACAAATTCTAACAACTGCTGCATGTCCACTATTTAACTTGACAATTATCACACGAGATGCCCTCGACCACTTTACAATCACAACTGAAGTGAAGTACCTCAGATGCGGCTCCCTTATATACTGCATGCATCAGCTCGACACGTTTCGCGAAGCTTCGACTTGTTTCGAGAACATTCTACTCGTTTCGTGAATGACGCATGCTATTGGCATCTCATTCGCACTCATGTGTTTTAATGCGCTAATATTCCATCTCTTTCTCGCACAATGCCTCAGTGCGCTGAATGATCTTCCGTCTCTTTCTAACACATGCTTAGTGCGCTGAATTGTCTTGCGTCTCATTTATTATTGCTGAATGCTTGCACTGTGGGGCAAATTACCTCTTTTTGTAACAATATTGATAAGTGTTGCCAGCCAAATGTATATAAAAAATATGAAATTTTCATCGTCTTATTTTTTACAAATATATTGCAAAATAAGTTCTTATAATTGAAAAATGTATTTTATATTAAAAATAAAATAAAAATTGGCCAAAATATAATTTTCAAAAAATTTAAAATCAAAATATTCAAAATTTTTCAAATGAAAAATAAAAATAAAAAGTTCACATTAAAAATATAAAAATAACAAATTATTTTTCATACATTTACATACAATATTTCTGGAATATTGTAGCAATATATAAAACGCAATATTGTAATTAATTTGAAAAATTATTTAGACATATTTTACCAATAAATTAAAAATATATAAAAAATATCAAATATACATTTTTATTAAAAGTTATAGATTTAATACTGTTTTCAACAGTATGAGACGTGCATGCAATAATATAGCCTTCTATAAAAGTTAAAAAAATCATGTTAAAAAATAAGCAAATAAAAAAATAAAAAAAATTATATACATGGTGGGGTTTGAACCGGCATTTCCGGGTTTTAAGTCCTGAGTTCTTACTGTTAGCGTAACAGTTTTTCACAAAGTCTCATTTTTCACAAAGCATTTATTCACAATATCAATACAAATAATATATTTTAGTTGAAACGACAATAAAATAAAAAAAAAATCAAGTAGTGATTGAAGTAGTCAAGTAGTACATGACCCAGGGCTACGGTAATATATTCCATATTATCTGAAAATGGCCCATAATCATCATTTGTATAAAATAATACTATAAATTCGTAAATCCTTTCAACATTGCTAGCTCTTTACCTAAATTGAATTCGCTTTGAATGTCAAAATCCAGCGAATGATAAATCATATTCTTTTTTCATTAAATTAATGCAATGCTGTTTTTTATTAACCCAAAATAATTTCTAAATTTTGCTTAAAAATGTTCGACGTTAAATTGTTTTTATATAACATTCTAGTTGGAGGACTTGGGGCATTGTGGAACTAATGTGGGAAATTGCAATTCTTCATGTGTTTATGTTGTTGATATTTTTTTCATATATTCTCTATGGAGTTATCTTTTTATAATTTAGGTAAAATACATTTAAGTTGAATACATTTAAGTTGAATAACATGAATTAATACTCGCAATTTTTTGGTATTTGATACAATTTTCCAATTTCCCAAAAAAATATATAATATAATATAAAATCGGCCAAAATGCAATGCAAAGAAAAAGTAATCATCTACAGCGCAAAATACTATATTGTATTATAATGCCACAATTAACAAATCTATCGAACAGAAAAAAAAAATGTAATAAATGTATAAATTAATAAATTAATTTACTTAATTTAATTCAAAATTGCTTCAGAAAAACATTTAGTTTTGATTTTAATCCTATAAAAAAATATGTTGGTTGGGCAAGGGTTGATTGATTGTCCAAACAAATTTATTTTCTGCGCCTTACTAACGTGGAACCTGATTGGTCGACATACCTCGAGTAGTCCTGTGTTTTTTTTAAATTATAATTATGTCTGAACGTTGTGACATTTAATAATAAATTTAACATTTCAAAAATTTCGTTTTGAAGGTAAATATCTAAACAAAAACATTGTTAATGCGTAGCCTAACAGAGATAGCAGTGGATTTCAACGCCGGAGTCAGGAGTTCGATACCAGCTTGGGGCAGCTTAAATAAAAACATTTTCTATAATTATGAAATTAAATTATTAAATACCATACCATAAATAATAAACCATAAATAAAGGTTGAGAAAGGAACACAATTAAAGATCATTTTTTTTTCATTGTTAATACATTGCAAATACGTGGCTGACTCATTTCTTACCATATTGCTAGAATATTGCTATATATTCCTGCAATATTCCAGGAGGCGGACATAGATAGATTGCTCGAACATTGCAGCGATATTTCTGGCAATATTTTAGTCTTGCAGAAAATTCACAACATTAAAATTCAGCAATTATATACTCACCCTATGAAAATATATACACTGCAAATTTTATCATATCAAAAAAATAAATTTCACGGAAACTCACCACATGAAAACAGATTATAATTAAATCTCACCACATTCAGAAACTAACCACACTAAAAGGAAACCCATTATATTAAAATCCAACAAAACAAAATTCATAGGAATAAAAACTCACAACACTATACATCTTTATACACAGAACAACAACAAAAACTTCCAAAACTTACCACACATATTTAACTCTCCACTGACGTCATAAAAACTCACATAAGTTCTCACCACATCAGAGACTAACCACTAACAACACGAAAACCCATAATATTTAAATCTCAACACACCAAAAACTCTACACATAAATTACCATTTCAACAAAAATCTCACAGAAACAAATACCACGATAAAAACAAAACTGACCACTCTAAAAAAACTTAAAATCGTTATTCCAAATCGTATCACAAATACTCACCACACCAAAAACTCATCATTTTTGTCTACAAAATTTCGATAAATAAAAATATTGAACATTATTTAAATTTGGTGTAAAAATTATGACGGTTTTTAGTCTGAAAATTAAAAATCTCAATATCAACGTTTTTACTTAATTTCATCCGGTGACCGCAAAGAACCGGAATCGGCAGTATTATTAAAAAATATGTGAAACCGACAACGATATTCCAAAGTGTGTCCACGAAATTTTTATTTTCTGATGCTGGAAGTAAAGGGTTTTTAAATTGGAGCACACAGAAAAAAATAACCGACGTAAATATAGAAACCGATATTATTTGCATTCATTAATCAATCCGGCAAATAAATTACTAATTTAATGAAATTATTTGCTATTCTTCGTCATATAAGCAATTGCGTATATATGAATATTTGTACGTCAATGCAGCAAATAGTTTAATCGGCGCAGTTTTAGCAAATATAATTGCTGAAACTGCACCGACTAATTAATTTGCTGCATTGATGTACAAATTAGCATACATAATTGCTGATTTAACGAAAACTAGCAAATGTTTTCAATAAAATAGTGAATTTCATTGCTGGATTGATTAATGAATGCAATACATTATTTTTTCTGTGTAGACACTTTAATGGCCGCGTGCCTAATTTTAGAGGCCCGGGCACGCACGGAGACTTGCACGTATGAACTCAGATTTTCGGGCGTGACAGGAAAAAAGCACGGAACGCGCCCATCTCTAGTATGAAGGGTTTCCAAAAGAAGTTAAAAATTCCTTTACATAAATATTAAATATTATATTGTGATGCTTTTTGGGATTATGAAAATTTTAGTAGGCGAGAATATTGAA
The DNA here is from genome assembly GCA_951804985.1 of Dryomyza anilis. NCBI lineage: Eukaryota > Metazoa > Arthropoda > Insecta > Diptera > Dryomyzidae > Dryomyza > Dryomyza anilis. Next base: position 83,794,717 of record OX638131.1, on the reverse strand, counting down.
TATTTTGACCTATTTTGTGCAGTAATTTAATAAACTATGTAAAGACAAAAGTGTCGCGATGTCAATTTATATGACTTAAGAGAATAAATTTTTGTTGTCCTTAATGATTCTAATTGCAGCTATTTGACATAGAAGTATAAAATGCATCAAAATATTATTTACTCGCAACAATTGATTAAACATAATATCAAAATTGTGCACAATTTTTAAAGAGTCCATTAAATGTTTGCATTGCGTATTAATTAAAACATTGTACAAATGTTGTACTTGATTTAACAAAGTAGAATTCACAATTTTTTACTTTTATGGTAATTGATATATTTTATATATTTAACTGGAAAAATGAAAAATCATTAAGGATTTACAAAGGTTGTCTAACATAATTGAGTGTAACTTAAAAGTAGTAATGATACTAAGAAGGTTATATCATTTGTAAGGTATGGCAATTAACTTTAAGATAATATATAAATTGATTTTTGTTTCCAAATATTACAGCTCAGTATAACTTTATTTAGATATTGCGTGATATATTTCACAAAAACGCACATATTTAAATTTTGGAAACAACCTAAAAATCATATGTTATATTAATACCTTTTAAATTATACCTAAATTGACCTGATATTAAACGCAATTAAGTAAACACACTCTTTATGATTTTACAAAATATTATTTCAATTTTCACCATAAAAGCTAGATGTCAAAAATACTGCATATTTCATAGTTTAAAATGAGAGAACATTAATGCAAATTGTTATCAATTTAAAAATGCTCAATTCATTCGTTGATTTAAAGTGGTGGAGATTGAAAAATACAGATAAAAATTTCAATAGTCCTCTAAAATTTTCATTAAAAATTTCTTACTATATATTTGATTGAACAAGATCTGTAAGTGGGGTCATTAATAAACATATGAGTAATATTTTAAATAGAATTTTATCCTTTATTATTTTACACATACACATTGTTATTTACAACATTTTATATGAAATTGTTTTCCATCTACTTGAACTTAGTTTGCAACTATTTTTTAAATAAAAAAAAAAAATATTGATTCAATTTGCGATATAAGTATTTTGCAATATTGAAAATATTTATGAAAAACATACTAATGCTAAATATATTTCAGTTATTCAATTATTATTACTATTGAGATTTTAACAAAATTTATATTTGCTAAAATAATTCAATTGCAGTTCAGTGCGCTGCACACTGGGACGTATGAGTATCATTTTCGAATGAATTCATTTAAGCACAACTTAAACGAAGCAGCAGGATTATTTAACAAAATACTAATGAAATGAAAAACAAAATCAATAATTCCAACAAAAAAAAAACAAAAAGTGCCGAAAATAAAATATGTATGTAGGTATAAATGAATTTTGTTTTGAAACGTTTACATAGTTTAGGCGCGCCGCGCGGCGCATCAAATTGCAACAACGCCTTTCTAATTAATGCACAACGTAAATGTGCAACCATGTGGATACAATCCAATGCAATATTTTGTATGGCACTGCATTTTCTAATTGAGTTACCGCAAAACATCCATTGCAACCAACCAACCAACCAACCAACCAAACATTTGCAATGAACGATGGCAACACGTGCAGGATGGTGCAGCGCTGCACTAGGACGAAACTGGGGATGCGGATGAGAATGCGATGCGGTTATGTGGAAGAACGGCGACGTCGACGACGACCCAAAGTACGTATCGCGGCATTGCAATAAATTATGTGAAAAATGCTGATAGTGCTGAAATAATTTGCGCTGGCAATGCTGTCACTGTCTCTGTATTTGTTGCGGTTTATTTTGTTTATTTTTAATTTATTGTTTTAAATGCATGTGTGTGTGTGTGTAAATAACACTACTCGGCAATAATTTATATAATTTTTTATAAACAAAAAACGAAATTAAAAAGAAAAAATAGTCCACCAAACCAAAGCTTACCACACAAAAAAAATCATCACACCAAATTCACCACAACATATTCACCACTCTCAATTTAAAACATTACATGCACTACCCTCAATTCACCACACCAAATTCACCACAACTAAATTCACCACTTCAAATTTACCACAAGAAATTCACTTCACCAAATACACCACAACATATTCACAACCCTCAACTCACCACAACAAATTCACCACATCATATTCACCACACCAAATTCACCACATATTCACCAAACCAAATTCACCACATCATATTCACCACACCAAATTCACCACATAATATTCACCACACCAAATTCACTATAGCAAACTAAACTCACCACAGCAAATTCACCAAACTAAACTCACCACAGAAAATTCACCACACTAAATTCACCACAAAAAAAAAATCACCAAGCCAAATTCACTACACCAAATTCACCACATCATATTCACCACACCAAATTCATCACATCATTTTCACCAAATTAAGTTCACCACAACAAATTCCCAACATCATATTTACCACACCAAATTCACCACGTCATATTCACCACCCAAACTAAACTCACCGCAGCAAATTCACCACACCAAATTCACTACAAAAAAAATCACCAAACCAAATTCACCTCATCATATTTACCACAAGGAATTCACTACACAAAATTTACTGCACCAAATACACCACAACATATTCAAAACCCTCAACTCACCACAACAAATTCACCACATCATATTCACCACACCAAATTCACCACATCGTTTTCACCAAACCAAATTCACCACATCATTTTCACCACACCAAATTCACCAAAACAAATTCACCACATAATATTCACCACACCAAATTCACCACACCAAATTCATCACACCAAATTCACCACAAAAAATTCACCAAACCAAATTCACAGCACCAAATTCACAATACCAAAATCGCTACACCAAGTACACCATACCATACTCACCACACCATAGATATTTAAATATTTTTCTTTAAATTTATTTTTCTTAAATTATTTTTTTTATTAAATTGTTAAATTGTATTTTGAATTTAAATTTCAAAATATTGCAGTTTCAGATTTTTTTTACTATACAATCTTTAAAATACATTGATGTCTAAACTAACTACATACATTACTAACTTGTCTGTACCTATTTTACGGTTTGAAAAATATATCTTTTTTAAATACTGCAAAATTAATTTAAAATAGTCTAAAACAATAATAATTTTTCTTGAAATATTTTGGAAATTAATTGAAATATTGATTTTAACTTTAAATTTTAAATGACAATGTAGAGAACATTAAATTGGCCATGGCAAAAATATAATTTAAAGAATTCTTATAATTTTGTAACTAAAAATTGATTTTTCCAATCACAAATTTTCATTTTAAAAACTGTAGAAAATAAAAAAATACAAAATATTCAGTTCAAATGTGAATACTAAAATTATAAAGAAATAATATATTATATTTATAGAAATATTATAAAATTATGTGTAGTTGTGTAATACGTAACATGCACTACACAGCAATATTTATAAAACTGTATAGTTGTAAAATTATTGTTTTATACACAGTTATTATTTACATATATTGATATTACTATTATTGATGTTCTAAAACACAGAACCACAAACCTGAACCATGTGACAGAGCATTTAAATAAATTGCAATTTTATCGTTAAGTGTATCTCTTATAATTTATTTTAAATTTGTCTATGTCTATTTTATATGGTGTGCCGCTGTTTGCATGTATAATATGCAGTTTTCAATGGATTGTCATGATTGCAGTGAATTTGTAATTGGTATTTATCACAAGGTTGCTTTTAAATGGGAATTTTTCAAATGCACTGCATACAACGTTTTAAGTAGTTGTTGCATATTTTAAATATATAAAATAACATATAATATTTTATAACAAAAAAATATATTTTGTAATAAAAGGAAGCTAACAAATTCTGTAGCATAATTAATAGGTATAAAATATATTTAATTTAATACAAATAAAAATGTTACTCATACGTCAGTCGGTATCAACATATTTTATTTAATATATAGCTTTAATAAAAGCGCCATTTTAAATAAAAAATATATCACTGCTTTATATATTTGATTTATTATAGTAAAAAAATACACTAGCGAATTAAATATGCTACTTATAGTATATACATATTACATATGAATTCAGCAATTTGTGGAATTTCATTAAAATATCTGCAATACCTAAAATATTATGATGTCTTACTATGCCATGGATCAAAAGCCAGACATACAAATGTACTGAACTAAAAGCTACTAATGCATTGAGCAAAGTGAATTTTAATGCAAAATGAACATTCGCAACATGTTAATATTTCAACTAAATCTCCATATATTTCGGATGCTTAACGTAATTCTGTCTAATTTGTGGTGATGCATTTATTATACACTATGTGTGGTGATCATATAAAATGTTACTTTAATACCATGTAATTAATTAGAACTTCAGTTATTAATAAAAACACATTAAATTAAAAAACCTATATAATAAATAATATGAATTAATGCTGAAATGAAAAAAAAATAAAATCTAAAAGTACAATATTTTTGCAATAATTCTATTTTAGGTCATTAAAAAATTTATTTATTTTTAAATTTTTCTTTTTTTATTTATTTATTATTTTGTTTTATTAATTTTATTTATTAATTTTATTTTCTGATTATTTTTAAATTTCCTTTTTTTATGTTTTTTTTTTTATTTCAAATTCATTTATTTAATTTTTAATTTCATTTTGTTAAAAAAATATATATCATTTTTAATATGCAGATCTGTAATACACAGTCGTCAGACGTCTCTTTTTATCATTTTCTTCTGTCCAAAATTACTTCACAGTTTTACCTGCATATTATTTAAAAACATATCTTACTTTTGCCACTATTATTCTATATCGCGCTTTATTTTTCTTCCAACATTTTAGTATTATCGCAGTCAACATTAACGCTTTCTGAAATCCCGCATTCATTGCACAGTACAATAAAAGTTAAATCCTTCACGTTTGGCGCAGTCTATGCGGTGTTGACGGCTTTCGGGTATGACGTGCTTCTCTATTTCAAACACTGAAACTATGTCTTACTCATATTCAACATAATATACTCTCTCTTTCTCTCTCAGACATTCTCTGTACAACTACCTTCGGTTATCTCACGCTGTCTGTTCGTTGCCGCCATCATTTTGTATGCTATGCAATGTCTGTCTTATTGTTTATGTCCTTTGGACGATTTAATTCACTAAAATACCAACATAACTCATGCACCAACAGCAGCAGTGGAGAAATAAGTAGATGAATATGAAGCAGAAGTTGCAGAGAAAGAAGAGAAACACGAAGAGAAGCAGTTGCTTTTATAGTTATACCCACTACACATGCCGGAAAGTCAGCACAATAGCCGTGAGACAATACAACATTGCGGCAAGAGCGGTCGCATAAGTTGCATTTAGTGTTTTGGTTGGTTGCTGTAGAGTCTTTGACAGGCGACACTACGAAGTGTTGCTGCAATTTTGGGCGGCAGTAGCAGCAGAATCGCGCTGCCCAGTATTAAGTAAGCAAAAATATTTAATTATTAGTTGCAGACATGAAGTGTTTTTATTGTGTTAAATAAAAGGAGTTTTTCATTTATAACGTGAACATATTCAGTTTTACTGTATAATAGTTTAACTTTATAACGGTAATAATTTTTAACAGTTTAACTGTATAACAGTTTTACTGTAAGATAGTTTTACTGTATAACAGTTTTACTTTATAACAGTTTTTTGTATAACAGTTGTACTGTATAACAGATTTACTGTATAACAGTTTACCTGAATAACAGTTTTACTGTATAACATTTTTACTGTATAACAGTTTTACTATATAACAGTTTAACTGTATAACAGTTTTACTGTATAACAGTTTTACTGTATAACAGTTTTACTGTATAACAGTTTTACTGTATATCAGTTTAACTGTATAACAGTTTAACTGTATAACAGTTTAACTGTATAACAGTTTTACTGTATAACAGTTTAACTTATAACAGTTTTACTGTAAAACAATTTTACTGTATAACAGTTTCACTGTATAACAGTTTAACTGTATAACAGTTTTACTGTATAACAGTTTTACTGTATAACAGTTTCACTGTTGCAGTTTTAATGTATAACATTTTACTGTATCACAATTTTACTGTATAACAGTTTTACGGAATAATAGTTTTAATGTATAACAGTTTTACTGTATAACTGTTTTACTGTATTTCGGTATTAATATATAACATTTTTACTGTATAAGAGTTTTTCTGTATAACATGTTAGCTGTCACAATCTGTATAACAGTATTTATTTATAACAGTATAACAGTTATTGTTACTGCATACGAATTTGTATTATAAAAAGTTTCTGAAAAGGACCTAAAAGTTTGATAGCCATTTCCTCAAAAAAAAAAATTATATAGTAGAAAAACCTGAGTCTGCAGCGATGGCAAAAATTTCATCTCGTTTTGTTAAGCAGTGTAATCAGAATGTTAACTTCAAAATCTTTTGGCTTTTCTAACTCTCATTGACTACACATTCTTTGACTTGAAATTCTTTAAGTTCAACAGCATTCGATGAAGTTTCATACGTTTTTCACACATGAAACTCAAACATTTTCCAGTTTTAAATCCTTTGCCGCTTCTCTGAATTTAACACAGTCACAGGTACTGTGTCATCCAACTGTCAGGTTGACAACAATAATTACCACATGCTGTGCATGTGTCAAACAACTCAGTAGCTGAGCTGATTGAAGGCACTCAAAGTATTTTGCTGTGCAGTGCCACAATGAGCTGGTTTTAGACTCAACCCTTAGCTGACTAACGCAACATGTCTTCATGGAATTGCACTTGGTAACTATTGAAATATTTTATTTCTTATTATTTTTTTATTTGTCACAATCTATAGCAAACGACAAGTGCAGCAAATGTAAAATAAGCGACTAATAGGTCTTGCATATTTGTGCAAATGGTTAAACGCAGTGGAAAATCGCATTAAAGGTGAAGTAAAGAAAACTAAAAGGAGCTTCAAATTACCTATTTTAATTATATTGCATTGCATTTTAGTTATTTTTAATAAAAATAAACGAAAGCATTAGTCTAAATTATATGACTAGAGGAAACTGTTTTGGATGATGACTACAGTGCGTATGAGTGATATTTCTATAAATGTAATTTTATATAACTCCGTAATCCTATTAATATAATAAATATCTTTGTTGGTTTGTCCTTTTGTTTGTTTGTTTGTTTGTTCCACTTCTCCGTCTAAACGACTGATCCGATTTTCTTGATGCGGTATGGACTGGAAGGAATGATAGGCTATATATGGGCGGGATTCGACAAAGGGGCGTGGCACCTCCCATACAACCTAAACATTTAATACGATATAACTCGGCACTTTCACAAGCTACGAACATCAAACAAAAAACTCAAATACAAAAAAAAAATTAAAAACAAACAAGCAAAAGCACAAAACAAAAGCAAAAATACAAAAACAAAAACAATCACGTTTGTTCCGCTTCTCCGTCTAAACGGCTCATCCGATTTTCATAAACTTTTTACCACAGATGCGGTATGGTCTGGAAGGAATGATAGGCTATATATGGGCGGGATTGAACAAAGGGGCGTGGTACCTCCCACACAACCTAAACTTTCAAAACTATATAACTTGGCACTTATACCAGCTACAAACATGAAACAAAAAACTCAAATACAAAAAAAAAAATAAAAGCAAAAACACAAAAGCAAAAACAAAACAAAAGTAAAAATACAAAAACAAAAGCAATAACATAAAACAAAAATACAAACTAAAGGAAAAACAAAAAATGAAAGAAAAAGAAAACAAAAAAAAAATCAAAAACAAAAGCAAAACCATTTTTTTTTCGACATTGTTTTTTTTTTTTTTTTTTGGAAAATGGTGATTTTGACCATTGCATTGGTTTTGTCGACCAAACATTTTTTTTTCGACTTTTTTTAAACATTGTTGTTTTTGTTGAATATTTTTTTTTGTAAATTGTCGATTTCGACCATTTCGTTCTTATTGTCGTCCAAACATTTTTTTTAACAAATTTTTTTTTCGACATTTTTCGAACATTTTTGTTTTTGTCGAATATATATATATTTAAATTTCGAATAGACGTCAAAACTGCTGAACCGAATTGAATAATATTTTGGCGCAATATGTATGTTGGGCCTGGGCAGAGTATATGCTATATCTCGGTAAGATTGGTGGAATGGGCGTGGCTCCTCCCTATAACCCAAAAATTCAAAACACATTATATCATCAAATGGAATAGCAAATTTAATTAAATTTTGGTCAGCGTTATTTTTAACCATTCTAAACGGTTTCGCCGAATGTGGGAGTGATTGGACCATTGGGAGTGGCACCCCCCCATAGACGATACATTTTACATTAGGTGTATGTCAACAGTTATTATAGTGATATAAAGATATTTCACACCAGGTTAACAACCACCCAAAATTCTTTAAATTCACCACAACAAAATTCCCCACATTAAAACTCACCACGCTAAAATTCACCATACAAAAACTTACCACACTAAAACTCACCACACTAAAATTCACCACATTAAAATTCAGCACACTAAAACTCACCACATTAAAACTCACCACAATAAAATTCACCACACTAAAACTCACGACAAAAAAATTCACCACAATAAAATTCACCACACTAAAACTCACCACACTAAAACATCTACTGTGAAAAACTCTACGGGGAAAAATTCTACGTGAAATAATTCTACAGGGAACAATTCTACCGTGATGAATTCTACGGGAAGAATTCTACCGGGAGGAATTCAACGGGAAAGCGTTCTATGGGGAAGAATTTTACGGAGAATATTTCTACTGGGAAGAATTCTACGGCGAAATGTTCTACGGGGAAGAATTGTAAGGAGAAGCGCAGTCTGAGAAAGAATTGTCCTTGAGAAAAGTTGTTACGGCGGAGAATTATTATTTGGTTACTAAATTTATAAAACCAATAAAAAACTTTAACATCTAAGCACGGGCCCCTCATATAAATAATAAAAATGTTTTTTATATTAATAATATCGCTCCATATCTTTGAATACACAAAATCTTGGCACGAGTCGTGCACGGGTCCAGCAATAATATATATATATATATATATTTTAATTTAGAGCTTAACATAAATCTTGATGATATCAGCGTTGACATCTACTTGATCGTTAAATAAATCCATCAGTATAATTTCGTTAAACACTCATTGATCAATCAAATGATATCATTTATTCTAATTAACTTAGCAATCAAAAGTTGCTGTATACATACATCATACAACTCAGAGAGCGGGACACATCTCTTCAGGATTGAATTCAATTTAGAATTAATTTTCATAATGCAAAGACTTAAAATAAATCACCATTAACAATTTGTGGTTATCATCTTGAAATTATAATTCAGAGCTCTGTCTATAATTATTAAAAATTCAACATAAAAACGACATAATGAGCTTTGATTGTAATAATCATGAACAAGCGATATCGACAAGATTACGATATAATAAGTAAACGCATATTTTTGTCATATAAATGCAACAATCATACAGCCATCGTTATTGATATTAGAGTACATTGAAATCTGCAAAATCATTTCAAAATTTAAATGCTGGTTTCTAAAACAATAAGTTTAATGATTTGGAATTCATTGAGTAAATCACCTGCCTTCATAAAAGAAGGCATTGTATATTGAAATCATAAACAACACAAATCGTTATAATAATGTCGAGATTTGACTATCGACATCAACTCCAACAAGATTCTTCTCCAGCATCCGTAATATAATTCAGCGTAGATTGAAACAATTCATTGCGACTCCACCTGTCTTCTTAATAGAAGTCAGATTAGATTGAAATCGCCAACATCAGATCATCATAATTATAGTAATTTCGAAATTAAAACGTCGATATCATCAATGAGATCATCATATTCATCACCTGTCTTCGTCATAGAATTCAGCGTCGATTGAAAAAATTCATGGCGTTCATCACCTGTCTTCTTAATAGAAGTCAGAGTAGATTGACATCGTCAAAATCATTTTCAATGTAATCGAGATCCAAGAGGATGAACATTCATTTCACCGTCTAATTAATGCAAAGCAACTAAACTTCGATATAACTAATAAGAAGATCATCGATTTACTCGCCATATTTTATCTGAGATTTCATGAATTGATAATTTATATTATCGTGAAAAAGTAATAAATAAATAAAAACAAATAAAAGTAATGACATCAAAAATCAAATAAATTAAAATATTGTTTTCACTTTATAAGATTGTTTTAAAATAAAACTAAAGTACCCCGTTGCGCAGCCCTAGTACAAAAAAAAATGTGCACGAGTCGTGTACGGGTCCAGCTAGTTTATATATATAAAACTCTTGGTCCGTCTGTCTGTCTGTCTGTCTGTCTGTCTGTCTGTCTGTCTGTCTGTCTGTTTGTTCCAGCATCATGTCTAAACCGCTGAACTGATTTAACTGAAATTTTGCCATAGGATACTTAGGAGTTCGGAGGGTGTCATAGGCTATATATGGGCGGGATTGGACAAAGGGGCGTGGTACCTCCCATACAACCTAATCTTTCAAAACGACATAACTCAGCACATAAACAATCTAAAAAGATGAAACAAAAAACTAAAATTTACCACACTAAAACTCACCACACTAAAACTCACCACACTAAAACTCACCACACTAAAACTCACCACAATAAAACTCACCACGCTAAAACTCACCACACTAAAAAATATCCATACTAAAACTCACCACACCAAAACTCACCACACTAAAACACACCACACTAAAACTCACCACACTAAAAATTCACTAAACTAAAAATTCAACACACTAAAACTCACCACATTAAAACTAACTACACTAAAACTTCTACTAGGAAAAACTATACGGGGAAGAATACTACCGGGAAGAGTTCTACCGGGAAGAATTCTACGGTAAAGCGTTCTATGGGGAAGAATTTTACGGCAAAAATTTCTACTGGAAAGAATTCTACGGCGAAATATTCTACTGTCTAAATTGTCTTTCAGAAAAGTTGTTTTGGTTACTACATTTATAAAGCCAATAAAAACTTCCACAGCGAAGCACGGGCCCCTGATATAAAAAATAATAATAATGTTTTTTTATATTAATAAAATCTCTTTATATCTATGAATTCACAAAATCTTGGCACGAGTCGTGCACGGGTCCAGCTAGTTAATATAATAAATCTGAATGTTGGTTGGTTTGTTTGTTTGTTCCACATCTCCGTCTAAACGGCTCATCCGATTTTCATGAAATTTTTACCACAGATGCGGTATGGTCTGGAAGGAATGATAGGCTATATATGGGTGGGATTGGACAAAGGGGCGTGGTACCTCCCATACAACCTAAACTTTCAAAACGATATAACTTGGCACTTATACCAGCTACGAACATGAAACAAAAAACTCAAATACAAAAAAAAAATTAAAAACAAAAAAGCAAAAGCACAAAACAAAAGCAAAAATACAAAAGCAATTACGTTTGTTTCGCTTCTCCGGCTAAAAGGCTGATCCGATTTTCTTGAAATTTTGACCACAGATGGGTGGGATTGGACAAAGGGGCGTGGTACCTCCCATACAACCTAAACTTTCAAAACGATATAACTTTGCACTTATACCAGCTACGAACATGAAACAAAAAACTCAAATACAAAAAAAAAATTTAAAAACAAAAAAGCGAAAGCACAAAACAAAAGCAATCACGTTTGTTCCACTTCTCCGTCTAAACGGCTGATCCGATTTTCTTGAAATTTTGACCACAGATGCGGTATGTTCTGGAAGGAAGAGGCAGGGCACCTCCCATATAACCTAAACTTTCAAAACGATATAACTCGGCACTTTCACCAGCTACGAACATGAAACAAAAAACTCAAATAAAAAAAAAATTAAAAGCAAAGAAGCCAATAAGCACAAAACAACACAAAAGCAAAAATACAAAAACAAAACCAATCACATAAAACTACAATCCAAACTAATGGAAAAACAAAAAAAAAGGAAAGAAAAAGAAAAACTCACAACACTAAAAACTCACCACATTTAAACTTACCACACCAAAACTCACCACACTTAAAGTCACCACACCAAAACTCACCACACTAAAACTCACCACACTAAAACTCACCACACAAAAATTCAACACACTAAAATTCACCACACTTAAACTCACCACACTAAAATTTCACCACTCTAAAACTCACCACACTAAAATTCACCCCACTAAAACTCACCACAATAAAATTCACCACACTAAAATTTACCCTAAAATTCACCACCATAAAACTCGCCACAATAAAACACACCACAATAAAATTCACCATAAATTTCACAACACTAAAACCCACCACACTATAATTCATCACACTAAAACCCACCACACTTAAATTCACCACACTAAAACTAACCACACTAAAATTTCTCCACACTTAAACTCACCACACCAAAACTCACCACACTAAAACTCACCACACTAAAACTCACCACACTAAAACTCACTACACTAAAACTCACTACACTTAAACTCACCACACCAAAACACACCACACTAAAACTCACCTCACTAAATTTCACTACACAAAAATTCAACACTAAAATTAACCACACCTAAACTCACCACACTAAAATTTCACCATATCAAAACTCTCCACATTAAAACTCACCACACTAAAGCTCACTACATCAAAACTTACCAGACTAAAACTCACCACAATTAAACTCATCACTCCATAATTCACCACACCTAAACTCACCACACCGAAATTCACCACATTAAAACCCACCACACTAAAACTTCTACTGGGAAAAACTCTACGGGGAAGAATTCTACGGGAAAGAATTCTACGGGGAAGATTTTTCCTCGGAATGATTCTACGGGGAAGCGCAGTCTGAGAATGAATTGTCTTTGAGAAAAGTTGTTTTGGCGGAGAATTATTATTTGTTTACCACATTTATAAAACCACTAAAAAAAACTTCAACAGCTAAGCACGGGCCCCTCATATAAATAATAAAAATGTTTTTTATATTAATAAAATCGCTCCATATCTTTGAATTCACAAAATCTTGGCACGAGTCGTGCACGGGTCCAGCTTATTCTGTAAAAAAAAAAAGTTATTATATTACTAGGATTATATTATATTGTAATATATTATATTATATTATATTATATTATATTATATTATATTATATTATATTATATTATATTATATTATATTATATTATATTATATTATATTATATTATATTATATTATATTATATTATATTATATTATATTATATTATATTATATTATATTATATTATATTATATTATATTATATTATATTATATTATATTATATTATATTATATTATATTATATTATATTATATTATATTATATTATATTATATTATATTATATTATATTATATTATATTATATTATATTATATTATATTATATTATATTATATTATATTATATTATATTATATTATATTATATTATATTATATTATATTATATTATATTATATTATATTATATTATATTATATTATATTATATTATATTATATTATATTATATTATATTATATTATATTATATTATATTATATTATATTATATTATATTATATTATATTATATTATATTATATTATATTATATTATATTATATTATATTATATTATATTATATTATATTATATTATATTATATTATATTATATTATATTATATTATATTATATTATATTATATTATATTATATTATATTATATTATATTATATTATATTATATTATATTATATTATATTATATTATATTATATTATATTATATTATATTATATTATATTATATTATATTATATTATATTATATTATATTATATTATATTATATTATATTATATTATATTATATTATATTATATTATATTATATTATATTATATTATATTATATTATATTATATTATATTATATTATATTATATTATATTATATTATATTATATTATATTATATTATATTATATTATATTATATTATATTATATTATATTATATTATATTATATTATATTATATTATATTATATTATATTATATTATATTATATTATATTATATTATATTATATTATATTATATTATATTATATTATATTATATTATATTATATTATATTATATTATATTATATTATATTATATTATATTATATTATATTATATTATATTATATTATATTATATTATATTATATTATATTATATTATATTATATTATATTATATTATATTATATTATATTATATTATATTATATTATATTATATTATATTATATTATATTATATTATATTATATTATATTATATTATATTATATTATATTATATTATATTATATTATATTATATTATATTATATTATATTATATTATATTATATTATATTATATTATATTATATTATATTATATTATATTATATTATATTATATTATATTATATTATATTATATTATATTATATTATATTATATTATATTATATTATATTATATTATATTATATTATATTATATTATATTATATTATATTATATTATATTATATTATATTATATTATATTATATTATATTATATTATATTATATTATATTATATTATATTATATTATATTATATTATATTATATTATATTATATTATATTATATTATATTATATTATATTATATTATATTATATTATATTATATTATATTATATTATATTATATTATATTATATTATATTATATTATATTATATTATATTATATTATATTATATTATATTATATTATATTATATTATATTATATTATATTATATTATATTATATTATATTATATTATATTATATTATATTATATTATATTATATTATATTATATTATATTATATTATATTATATTATATTATATTATATTATATTATATTATATTATATTATATTATATTATATTATATTATATTATATTATATTATATTATATTATATTATATTATATTATATTATATTATATTATATTATATTATATTATATTATATTATATTATATTATATTATATTATATTATATTATATTATATTATATTATATTATATTATATTATATTATATTATATTATATTATATTATATTATATTATATTATATTATATTATATTATATTATATTATATTATATTATATTATATTATATTATATTATATTATATTATATTATAATTACTAGGACTTAAAATTACACAAATGGATTTTAAAATTCAAAGTTTTTCAAACATATACCGAAATTCAAAATTTGGTATTTTGGTAAATCTTAAAAATGTTTGTGACCACAAAAATAAATATATCATTATATTAGCTAGCCCATAATAAACCAGAAAGAACACTTAAATAATATTATTTTTAAAAATATGTTCATATAGTATTTTAATATTTTAAAATATTTATGATTTGATATATCAGAAAACACGAACCCCTGATGATGTAGTACAAATTGGTGTCATCATATTCTTGATAATGTGTCTTAAAATTACTTTTTTTGATGGGTTAGACGAGGAATCAGGTCCAAAGTGCTTTTTTGAACATAATTATGACATTTCAGACTTTTTTAATTTTTAATTTACGGATTTATAAAAAGCGATTGGCAAATTTAATTTTTATTCAAAATATTAAATTTTATATTTAGAATAAAGAAGTAACATTTATTACTTTTTTCAGTCAGTACACACAAACTAGTTCCCTTTTTGCATTAGGTTAATCGAACTTATGGTTTTTTTTGTAAGAGAAAAACATTTATAAGCGTAACTTTTTTTACAATAACCGAAATTTTAGTCCGTGTATATGTTACGGTAACTAATTACGTTTTTGTGTCGTAAAAATAAATGACAAACAGCAAGGTTTCGGTATGCTTGCTGGCTTGGATGTTGAAACAAAATCTTGCTTTTGAATAGGATGTTGCCACAACTTAATGCATGCTGACAAGGAGGTTGCCACAACCTGATGTTGCTGACTGGTAGGTTGCCGCAACTGCATGTTGCCGCCAAAGAGGTTTCCACAAGCGAATAAAGAGGTTCTTGCAAATACTTTATCAGTTGTTGTCAAAACTGAGGAATTCGGTAATGCAATTTAGTTGGTTGCCGCAACAAATAAGTTTTCTGTGTTTACATGTTTACGTGTTTAAATATTCAATTATATAGGAGGTTGCCACAACCTCACGTTGCTGCCAAAGAGGTTTCCACAAGCGAATAAAGAGGTTCTTGCAAATACTTTGTTAGTTGATGCCAAAACTGAGGAATTCGGTAATGCAATAATACAATGAGATGGTTGCCGCAACAAATAAGTTTTCTGTGTTTAAAAATATTCACTTATCAATGAGACATAACTATATAAATATTAATCATGATCACCAACTTTAAGGTTGCCACAACCTCATCACCGATTTAATAGTTGTATTAACCTCAAGCCAACTAACTATGAGGTTGCCACATCCGAATTAATATTGTTACAAATATTTTCAGTTAGTGCCACAACCGTATATATCGGAAGGAACAATTTAGGAACAATAAATGTAATTTTAAAAGTAATTTAAAGTTGTAAATGAATTGGGTGTTTTTGCGGTGGTTTGCTTTTGAAATTGAAATTTTTTATAAATTATTTACAATGAATTAGTACTTGTATTTATGTAATTCGGATTTTATTTAGTTAACACTAAAAACGTAGAGTTAATAATTTTACTTTAACCTGATAAAAATAAATATAATTAGTAGATATTAAAAATCAAGAGATTGCAATATAAAATTAAAGAAATATTCATTTCCATTTAACATATAAGAAAATTATAGAAATGTATATTTTCAATTATTAGGTTTCAATCGGTTTCAATAGATTTCAATCTACAATCTTCATTTGGGTGATGAAAAAATGCTCATTTATGTAATTGAAGTAAATTCTAAAAACATCAGAAATTCTAAAAAATATAACTTAAAATAAAATAAAAAAACAAATTATGCAGTAACAAAACTTGAATATAAATATATAAAAGGCATTTTTAACATTTTTATTAAAATATGCAAAAAAATTAAACTTACTCAAAAAAGCCACTATCACTGTTGAGCTGCATATTTTAATGCCAACAATTTACTAACTAAAATCCGCTAAATATATTTATCGCACACATGTAGAGGAACCGACGCACACACATATTAAAATGCACACACACACACATACTAAATATGCATATGATGATGTAAAAGGAGCAGACACTGCTAAAGACAGACAGCAGCCATTGAGTTCGCTCGTACATTTGACTAGGTCTGAGGTCTGGCATTATCTGCATGACTATATTTTTCTACACTTTATCTTGGCACACACACACTCCAACACAAACACACATACAACCCGGAAGTGCGAGCACAACCTTTGCTGCTACTGCTACGAGTTCCGTTTGCTGCAGCGGCTTTTACGTGGTTCAAAGTGCGCCGCCACATCTGCGGCAAGGATCACGTAGTGATTTTTAACTTTTTGCGGAATATTATTATTTTAATATTTTCTATTTTTTAAAAAGAGTTTTTCTTTTCAAGAATATCATTTTTTATACTTTGCATCTAAGAAATTGCTTGGATTCACTATTTTCTATGATTACTTTTTAGATTATAGCAGCGATATTTTGAATTTTTAGTAAAAAAAATTAATTTTTAGTGAAAAATTAAATTTTTTGTCAAAATTTAATTTTTAGTGAATAATTGAATTTGTCGTGAAAAATTGAATTTTTAGTAAAAAATTGAATTTTAAGTGAAAATTTGAATTTTAGTGAAAAATTGAATTTTTAGTAAAAATTTGAATTTTTAGTGAAAAATTGAATTTTTAGTGAAAAATTAAATTTTTAGTGAAAATTTTAATTTGTAGTGAAAAACTGAATTTTTAGTGAAAATTGAATTTTTAAGTGAGAAATTGAAGTTTTAGTGAAAATTGAATTTTAGCTGAAAAATTTAATTTATAGTGAAAATTTGAATTTTGAGTGAAAAATTGAATTTTTAGTGAAAAATTGAATTTTTAGTGAAAAATTGAATTTTTAGTGAAAAATTGAATTTTTAGTGAAAAATTGAATTTTTAGTGAAAAATTGAATTTTTAGTGAAAAATTGAATTTTTAGTGAAAAATTGAATTTTTAGTGAAAAATTGAATTTTTAGTGAAAAATTGAATTTTTAGTGAAAAATTGAATTTTTAGTGAAAAATTGAATTTTTAGTGAAAAATTGAATTTTTAGTGAAAAATTGAATTTGTAGTGAAAAATTGAATTTTTAGTGAAAAATTGAATTTTTAGTGAAAAATTGAATTTTTAGTGAAAAATTGAATTTTTAGTGAAAAATTGAATTTTTAGTGAAAAATTGAATTTTTAGTGAAAAATTGAATTTTTAGTGAAAAATTGAATTTGTAGTGAAAAATTGAATTTTTAGTGAAAAATTGAATTTTTAGTGAAAAATTGAATTTTTAGTGAAAAATTGAATTTTTAGTGAAAAATTGAATTTTTAGTGAAAAATTGAATTTTTAATGAAAAATTGAATTTTTAGTGAAAAATTGAATTTTTAGTGAAAAATTGAATTTTTAGTGAAAAATTGAATTTTTAGTGAAAAATTGAATTTTTAGTGAAAAATTGAATTTTCAGTTGAAAAATATTAATCTTATTTTTGAAGAATTAGCTTCGTAAACCGCAAGTCTCTCCATTTTTAAAAATTGTACTTGCTAAACCATATACCTGACTGTTTTGTATGTGTTTAACAAAGTGAGAATGTGTGTGTGTTTGTGTCAGGCTGTGTGCATTTGAAGGCTGACATTTGTATCGTTCGTGTTTCACGGCAAAGGTGCCTGTTTTGTACTGTTTTGGTATCTGTGATACGTGTATTTTTACTACACTAAAATATTTGCATGTGCCACACAGTTTCACAAAATAACCATGTACAAAGTTCTAACCGCTACCGCGACTACTTTACTCATACATCCACATTCACAAAAACACAAATAAATGTTGATCCCAGTACCAGGACACCGTGGAACACCTGTGTGTTGCTGAGGCATAAGTAATACGCAGATTTCTTTTACTATGCATGATTTTGACGTGCAGCAGTTGTAAAGAAGAAACATGATTTCGGTTTAAAATGCACGCTTAAGCGCATTACAGAGAATGAAAAAGAAGTAGAAAATATTTTTAACATATAAAAAATAGTTTAAATTCAAACTTAGATGCTCGGTAATAATTACTAATAAATAGATTTTGTACTAATAAATACATTTTGTATTTGTTATTTGGGAATTATTTTTTTATATTACGTAAAAATTTGTGTTTTTTAGTAAAATTTAATTCTTCGGGGATTTTGTTTTTAGTCAAAATATCAATTTTTGGAGAAGAATTATTTTTTTTTTTTGAGAAGAATATAAATTTTAAAATTGGGTTTTTCGTAAAAAGAAATGAATAAATTTAAAAAAATGAGGATTTGGTGAAAAACTTAATTAAAGTAAAATATTCAATATTTGCATGTATTGCAAATTATGCATTTTTTGGATATTTTGCGTATTAAGCATATTTTGAATTTTAGGTATATTTTGCACATTTTGCGTTTTTAGCAAATTTTTTTTATATTTTTCATAATTTTTATATATTGCATTTTTTCATATTTTGTTGTATATATGTTGCATATTTTGTCTATTTTACTTATCTTGCATATTATGCGTATATTGCACATTTTGCGTATATATTAAAATATTTTGCATTATTAGCATATTTTGCATTATTAGCGTATTTTGCATTATTGGCATAATTTGCATTATTTTATATATTTTTGCATATTTTTCATATTTTACATATGTTGTATATATTTGCATATTTTGTATATTTTTAGTATTCTGCATATTTTGCGTATTTAGCATATTTAGCATATTTTACATATATTGTTTTTTTTTTTTGATTATTTTCGTATTTAGCATATTAAGTATATTTAGCATATTAAACGTATTTAGCTTATCTGTTAGCATATCTTGCATATTTAGCATATCTTGCATATTTAGCATATCTTGCATATTTAGCATATCTTGCATATTTAGCATATCTTGCATATTTTGCATATATTTCAAATAAAACATATTTTGCAAATGTATACATATATTTTGCATATTTTCCATATTTTGATTATTTTGCGTATTTTTCATATTTTCATATTTTGCATACATTACGTATTTTTATACCCTACCATTCATATTTTGAATATTTACCGTATTTAGAATATTATGCTTATTTTGCGTATTTAGCATATTAAGCATATTTAGTATATTTAGCATATTAAGCATATTAAGCATATTAAGCATATTAAGCATATTAAGCATATTAAGCATATTAAGCATATTAAGCATATTAAGCATATTTGGCATATTTAGCATATCTTGCATATTTTTCAAATTAAGCCTATTTTGAATGTTTTGCATACTATGCATATATTTTGCATATATTACATATTTCACATATTTTTGCATATGTTCCATATATATATCATTTTGCGTATTTTGCATATTTTGCATATATTGCGTATTTTTATAGCCTACACTAAGAGTGAAAGGATATATCAGTTAGGTACGCCGTTGTAAAACCCAGAAGAAAGCATCTCTGGTATGGAAAAGTATACATATATATGCTTGAACAGCATGACGTCCTGAGTCGATTTAGTGACGTCTGTCTGTCTGTTGAAATCACGTTTACAGAAAAACTAGAAGAGCTAGATTAATAAAGCTCATAATTTAAATAATTTATATATCTACGCTGTACAAACAAAAAAATTGGCATGATCGGTCCATTGTGACCTGTGCACCGACCACTTCTGTTCAAGTACCTCAAAAAATTAACATCTGCAGATGAATTTTATTTATAGGAACTTAAATGAACTTTTTTGGTCAAATTTTTGGAAATAATGTTTTACCGTGAAACGACTCGATATTTCTAAAAAAAATATCGTAATTCGGCACACCTATCAATTTGTGCATATGAGTATCAAATGAAAGGAAATTCTTCAGTGATTTAAAGTTTGTAGTTAGTTTCAGGATTCGTATACCCTGGTGACCTCTATGCCCCACTTTAAATGGTACCCGCACACATTATCGCATATGTGTAGGGTATTTATAGTCGGCTTTAACCAAATATAACTTTCCTAACCTTCCTTACTGGTTCATATTCCGCATGTTTTGAATAGTTTTTTTTTTTAATAAAATTCACTTAATTTACTTTTCATTTTAAAAAATTTTTCAAGATTTAATTTTTTTATATATTTGCTTTTTTTTCTTTTTTTGCTTAAAATTGCGCACGTTCTGACAATGTTTGGCGCTGTCACAAAGTGCTTAAATTATGTTTATTTTAGTAACGCAAACAAAAATTTAAAAAAAAATACATAAGAAATTTAAAATTCTTTTACAGCACTTGATGTTTCAAGCCTGACACATCGTTGACGTATGTGACTTTTTTTGTGTGTTCTCAGACAGGCAACATGCTGAGTATAAAATATATACTGCAAATCTTCTTATTTAAAGCTTTTGTTAAAAATAAAATTTTAGAAATATTTTTACAATATAAAGCAGCAAATATTATGAGTTGTTGATAAAGTGAATTCTCAGAGAAACCTTTGAGAACCTTTAAAGAACATTTAAGGAACCTATAAGTAGCGATTTTATAAAAAAATTACATTTTCTTTAAATAAAACTGTCACAATTTATGAACAGTCTAATTTTATATACGTCCGCAATGCGCCTAATGAAGAAATCAACTAAGCCATTTCTAATTGACAACAAATATACAAAAAAACAACTATAATTTAAAATGTTTCATGTGCGACTCTTGCCTCCTAATGTACTGAACTGTGCCGCCGCATATGCTGCTGCCAGTGCCACGTAGCAAACATATTCATCAGTCAGTCGCGTGCAACGTGGTAACCGGGATCTGGCACAGAGCAGAGCAAAATATAGTAATATCTGCTACACTATTCCATACAAAGTATTCTTCCAATCCCTGCCGCATGTGTTCCAAATGGCGGCAGCTTAAATACGACGCTTCGCAGCAGCTGCTTCTGAAGTAGTTCGTTCGTTTTACGCGTCGATAAAAGAAAAGTAACAAAAATCTCATGTAATATGCTGTTTCAAATTTAAATGATGTTCGTTGTACTCAAAACGATGCCGTGCCTGATGTTAGTCTGGAGTAGGGCATGCATTTGCAGAGATTCTCACGATATTTTGCTCTTAATGTTTGCAAAATGTTGAAATTACTAAATTTTCAAATGAATATTTCAAATGAATATTCTTAATTCTGCATTTCTTCAAGTATTATTTTTTTCTATTCTTCAACACAAAAGTATTTTAAAGTTGGAATTATAAATTTAAAATAACGCATAAAATTTACAGTAAAAATTCAAATTTTCATTAAAAATAATTTTGTTTATTAAAAATTTAACTTTTTCCAAAAATTTTGACCTAAAATTCAATATTTTTCCAGTTTATCACATAAGCAAAGTATGCAAATATATGCAAATATATCCAAATATATCCAAATATATGCAAATATATGCAAATATATGCAAATATATGCAAATATATGCAAATATATGCAAATATATGCAAATATAATGCAAATATATGCAAATATATGCAAATATATGCAAATATATGCAAATATATGCAAATATATGCAAATATATGCAAATATATGCAAATATATGCAATATATGCAAATATATGCAAATATATGCAAATATATGCAAATATATGCAAATATATGCAAATATATGCAAATATATGCAAATATATGCAAATATATGCAAATATATGCAAATATATGCAAATATATGCAAATATATGCAAATATATGCAAATATATGCAAATATATGCAAATATATGCAAATATATGCAAATATATGCAAATATATGCAAATATATGCAAATATATGCAAATATATGCAAATATATGCAAATATATGCAAATATATGCAAATATATGCAAATATATGCAAATATATGCAAATATATGTAAATATATGCAAATATATGCAAATATATGCAATATATGCAAATATATGCAAATATATGCAAATATATGCAAATATATGCAAATATATGCAAATATATGCAAATATATGCAAATATATGCAAATATATGCAAATATATGCAAATATATGCAAATATATGCAAATATATGCAAATATATTGCAAATATATGCAAATATATGCAAATATATGCAAATATATGCAAATATATGCAAATATATGCAAATATATGCAATATATGCAAATATATGCAAATATATGCAAATATATGCAAATATATGCAAATATATGCAAATATATGCAAATATATGCAAATATATGCAAATATATGCAAATATATGCAAATATATGCAAATATATGCAAATATAAGCAAATATATGCAAATATATGCAAATATATGCAAATATATGCAAATATATGCAAATATATGCAAATATATGCAAATATATGCAAATATATGCAAATATATGCAAATATATGCAAATATATGCAAATATATGCAAATATATGCAAATATATGCAAATATATGCAAATATATGCAAATATATGCAAATATATGCAAATATATGCAAATATATGCAAATATATGCAAATATATGCAAATATATGCAAATATATGCAAATATATGCAAATATATGCAAATATATGCAAATATATGCAAATATATGCAAATATATGCAAATATATGCAAATATATGCAAATATATGCAAATATATGCAAATATATGCAAATATATGCAAATATATGCAAATATATGCAAATATATGCAAATATATGCAAATATATGCAAATATATGCAAATATATGCAAATATATGCAAATATATGCAAATATATGCAAATATATGCAAATATATGCAAATATATGCAAATATATGCAAATATATGCAAATATACGCAAAATTTCAAAATATCCAAAAGATTCAAAATAGAAAAAAAAAAATCAAAATAATCTAAATATGTTGAATATGTTAAATATGCAAAATATTTATCTGCCATTAATACTTTCTAAAATAAATCATTTATTATTCGATAGTTACTATTTATAGTTGAATGTTTAATCAGTTTTACAGCATAAAATGTGTATTGTATACGACTATTTAACTGTAAAGCTTTGTTTGAATTTGTTTAGATTATTATAAAATTAAAAAAAAAAACAAAATTAAATTTCAAATGTATAATGTTATCAAAATTACCAACACATTCAACAGAATACATTATTCATTACATTAGAAATTTAGAAAAATAATCCAATTATATACAATGTCAACTGAGTTTTGTGCTTTTTTATAATAGAATATAAATGAAACAATATAATTATATATTATTTAAACATTAAACATTTCAAATACAATGAGCATTGTGAACATACTATTAACAAGAACAACTAAAATATCAACAATATTTAATTGTATAAAAATAATAATCGATGTTGCAATGAATGTGATTAGATATAAAGAACAAATTTGGATTTTAGGCATTTAATATGTGTATTTATAATTTCATTTATATGTTGATATAATTTATATAAAGTACAATTAATAATATAAAGAACAAACATATTATTCGGTTGCAATAAACGATTTCCTACTATTTGTGAATTGTGTAAACCATGTAGTTTCTTAATTTTGTTTTGTGTTCATAATAATAGTTAGCAAGTTTCTGAAAACCGAAATAAGGTGTACTATGTTTTATTTTTTGTCATTTATATTATATATTAGAATATTTTATTCGGTTGTGGAAACAAATATATGTTAGTCCATTTCTTGAAAAATGGAATAAATGAAATGATTTGTAATTTTATTTATTTTATGATATATTTTATATAATATACAATTAATAATATTAAGGACAATCAGACTATTCGGTTGCAATAAGCATATTTATTTTATTTTTGAATTGAGAAAACTATGTATTTTCTTGATTTTATTGTGTATTTGTATTAATAGTTAGCAAGTTTCTAAAAACCGAAATTAGTGATACTATATTTTAGTTTTTGTCATTTATTCTATTTAATACGATATTTTATTCGGTTGTGCTAACAAATACATGTTAGTCCAGCTTTTGTGAAATGGAATAATACATATTATTTATAATTTTATTTATTTTATGATATATTTTATATAATATACAAAAATAATATTAAAAAAAAACATACTATTCGGTTGCAATAAACGACCATACTGTGACCGAAGTAGGTTACAATGAATATATTTCGTTTATTAAAATAAATTACCGTTTATTATCAAAGATGTGCCTTAACTTTTTAATAAAATTGTCTCAAATCTTGACTGAGTTACTGCATTGCGGAGAAATTAATTAATATCATTCATAACATTTATACAATAGCAAAATCGATTCCAGAAAATTAGAAATAAGTAACTATATATAACAAGAGACAGATCTCAGATTTCAGTATTGACGAAATGTGTAACTTTTTGTGGGGTAATTAGAAGATTATGTTCAAAATGAACTCTACAAGTGGTCATCATTTATAATGATAGTTCAAAAAAATTAGCTATTATTATATTGCATTATTATTAATTAAAGTTTGTATTGAGGAAAGTTAGCACAAAACTTATACAGAAAAATAATTATTATATTTTAATAAAATTATAAATGGATTCTTCTAGAAGTTTGTAGAAACTTCTCGACTCCGGGTCTACAGTATATAAGAGCCTCAGTATATAAGAGCCTCAATTTGTATTGCCTACAGTATATACGAGCAATACAAATTCTTTTGATGTTAAGAAGTTTGTGAAAACTTCTAGATACCGAATATGTAGTAATAAGAGCACCACATTCGAGGATCTGCTTTTAAATTGGTATTTGAAGGTGGCCAATCCTATTTCGATCAACTTATTTCAATATTTTTAAGTAAAAAATCTTGAATTCGAGTTTTCAACACAAAAAATTGATTTTAATCATACATCATACAAA
The DNA here is from genome assembly GCA_951804985.1 of Dryomyza anilis. Taxonomy (NCBI): domain Eukaryota; kingdom Metazoa; phylum Arthropoda; class Insecta; order Diptera; family Dryomyzidae; genus Dryomyza; species Dryomyza anilis. The sequence continues at coordinate 83,768,681 of OX638131.1, read as the reverse complement.
TAAAACCAAGAGTTCATACACAAACATTTCTAAAAAATCTGAAATATGCACTATTAAAAGATTTTTATAATTAATTTTTTGAATTTTGTATAATGTAGTTTATGAGTTTTTATTCAACAACATTATGATTTAATCCATATTATGACTCTTTCAACTGTAGCGCATCAAAAGTTCAATTAATTTTGTCACCGCAGTTGTTGTTGCTGCTGATGTCTGCAACACCTTCGCAGAAAGTCGTCGCAACCATTTCTACTTCGATTTCCAATGCAGTCAGTGGCACAGTTAATGGCTTTCTATTTAATCACTCAATCTTTTAATTAAATTTTTGTTGCTTTCGGCTTATTTGCCACAGCAAATGAGTAATTACAACAGTCACAAGAACAGAATATTGTTTATGAAGACATCATCGTTCTCGTTGGTAATTATATTAGTTTCTCTTTTTGTAGGTGATAGACTTTAAAAATATATTTTATGAAATGTCATCGGTAATTGAGATACTAATGTAATTTAAAAAAATAAATAAAATACTAATTAAAAATATGTAGTAAAAAAATTCATAATGAATGAAATTTATTTTATTTTTATTTTTTAATTTTTTTTATTTTTTTTATATGTAAAATATCTAAAATATGCAAAATATACAATATTTTAAAAATGTGTAAAGTACGAAAAATATGCAAGATATGCATTATATGTAAAATATGCAAAATAACTAAAATATTAAAAAAAAACAAAATATGCAAAATAGCTTAATTGCAAAATATGAAAAATATGCAAAATTTGAAAAATATGCAAAATTTGAAAAATATGCTAAATATTTAAATATGCAAAATATGAAAAATATGCCAAATTGGTAAAATAAGAAAAATATGAAAATTATGCAAAATATGCAAAATATGCAAAACATGCAATATATGGAAAATATGTAAAATATGCGAAATATGCAAAATACGAAAAATATGCAAAATATACAAAATATGCAAATTATACAAAATATGAAAAATATGCAAAATTTGAAAAATATGCAACATTTGATAAATATGCAAAATTTGAAAAATACGCTAAATATTTAAATATGCAAAATATGAAAAATATGCCAAATTGGTAAAATAAGCAAAATATGAAAATTATGCAAAATATGCAAAATGTGCAAAATGCAAAATATGCTAAACATGCAATATATGCAAAATATGGAAAATATGCGAAATATGCAAAATATGCAAAATACGAAAAATATGCAAAATATACAAAATATGCAAATTATACAAAATATAAAAAATATGCAAAATTTGAAAAATATGCAAAATTTGAAAAATATGCTAAATTTGAAAAATATGCTAAATATTTAATATATGTAAAATATGCCAAATAGGTAAAATAATCAAAATATAAAAATTATGCACAATATGCAAAATTTGCAATATATGCAAAATATGCAAAATATGCAAAATATGCAAAATATGCAAAATATGAAAATATGCAAAATATACAAAATATGCAAAATATACAAAATATGCAAAATATGTAAAATATGCATAATATTATTTGAATAAAAAAACAAAAAGTTCAAATTAACTTTATTTAAATAAAGTTTTGCCTTTAATACAATGCTAAAAAACTTGCATTCAAATAATACAAGAAAATCACTTGCACTAAAATGGTGGCAACTAATGTGCAAAACTTAAGCAATTCTCACTTTCTACGTAATCTTGTCTACACTTTGCTTCTACTACACACACACAGACACATTAATATATTTCACTTAAATCCTTTATACTTGTGGACCGTGGACCATGACATGAAACTTTAAAACTATGCAACCAAAAATCATTAAGTTAAGCCAACCATACGACATTTTCAAAAACCCAACCCCACCCTTCCCTTAAGTACTCCACAGATTTGATAAGTTGTATTTTAATGCTTTTTTTAGTATGGTTTTTGGATGGGGTCCAAAAGACTCGCACTGTGTTGGCCATAATGCCAAGTATGTTGCTAACAATAATTACGCAAAATTGTGTTTCTTCGGTAGCGGCAGCAGTTGCTGCTACTGCTACAATCTGCATTGTTTCTAGAAATGACAAGTCTTGTAAACATTGTAAAGTGGTAAGACGTAAATGAAGAAGTCGCAGAGGAAGAAGTAGAGCAAGTAGAAGACGAAGAAAATCTATTTGAAGACATGGACGCAAATGTTGTTGTGGTTGCTGTTAAAACTTTTCCATACAATTATATTCGAGGTACTAACTATACATATCTAGTCGTTCTTAGATATACTTACTACGAAGTTTCTGCAATTAAACAAGAATAATAATTGTACAAGTTTGCTATATCTTTCAGTATCTATTGGTGTTGTTGTCTACCATTAGTTCGCAGTTTTCACTGTCTGATTGAAGTGGTCTCAAGGTGTTTACTGATTATACTTAAAACATTTCTAATTATAAAGTATTACGTAGAGGCCGCAATTTGTCGGCGAAAACTTTGAATAATTAGATTTTTATTGCTGGAAAACTATTCAAGTTCAAATTATCTTTTCGTATGTTAAATCAGTTTTTCTCTAAATGCAGTTTCTTCATTGGAATATCTAATACAACAATTTTTACATACCATAAGTAAAATGTTTAAATAAATTTTTAATCATATATGAAATTGTTAGATAGTATTTAAATAAAATAAAAATATAACAAAATTTTGTCGCGACAGCTCTGAAGAATCTTTTGATCAACGCCGCGATATAGTGTGTATCCGTCTGTTCATTGCTACGAATCGTCCGACATCGGGCGGTCCGTGCTTTTAATTTACGATTTAAAGAAAAATCATAAAAAGCTTGATAAATAAAACTGAGATTATTCATGAAAAATATGCAAAGTATGCAAAATATGCAAATTAGGCAAAATATGCAAAGTATGCGAAATATGCAAAATATGCAAAAAATGCAAAATATGCAAAATATGCAAAATACGCAAAATATGCAAAATAGGCAAAATATGCAAAGTATGCGAAATATGCAAAATGTGCAAAATATGCAATATATGCAATATATGCAATATATGCAATATATGCAATATATGCAATATTTGCAATATATGCAATATATGCAATATATGCAATATATGCAATATATGCAATATATGCAATATATGCAATATATGCAATATATGCAATATATGCAATATATGCAATATATGCAATATATGCAATATATGCAATATATGCAATATATGCAATATATGCAATATATGCAATATATGCAATATATGCAATATATGCAATATATGCAATATATGCAAAATATGCAAAATATGCAATAGCTGAAAACTATGCAAAATATGCAAAACATGCAAAATATCCAAAATATGCAAAATATGCAAAATATGAAAAATATGCAAAATATGCAAAATATGCAAAATATGCAAAATATGCAAAATATGCAAAATATGCAAAATATGCAAAATATGCAAAATATGCAAAATATGCAAAATATGCAAAATATGCAAAGTATGCAAAATATGCAAAATATGCAAAATATGCAAAATATACAAAATAGGCAAAATATGCAAGATATGCGAAATTTGAAAAATGTGCAAAATATGCAATATATGCAAAATATGCAATATATTCAAAATATGCAAAATATGCAATATATGAAAAATATGCAAAATATGCAAAATAGGCAAAATATGCAAGATATGCGAAATATGCAAAATATGCAAAATATGCAAATTATGCAAAATATGCAAAATATGCAATATATGCAAAATATGCGATATATTCAATATACGCAAAATAGGCAATATCTATAATACAAACTGTATCTTTCATAAATTCAATATACAAACTATCAAATTGTCGCTACTTTACAATTTTTCATAGAACCTACTTTTTCATACAAGTTTTAATAATGCTTTAAATTTCATATAACTTCAAATTTGTAAATTAAAAGTCAAATTTACCATTATATAATTACTATTATTATCCAAAATTAATTTATTTATTACTTATTTTACTGTTTTACAGCTTAAAGTATGCAATTTATCACGACATAAATAAATTGCGCTCTAGATAAAGTAAATGGTATAAACATATCTGCAGAGATCTAGAGTTGTACTACTGTGGGATACACAAATCATCAAAGTGAAGTGAGCAGGCGGCATGTCCGTTTGATATAATATATGAGAGCCGATATGCGACTGAATTTCCTTTCAAAACATCAACAGCTCAGAGCTGATGAGGGTAGAGTAGAGACTGTTAGAACAGAGTAAAACAGGGTAGAGTAGACAGAAGTAGGGCAGTATGTGGAATCGGGTAAAACAGTATAGATCCAAGTAGCGGGCCGAATTGGACAGAGGGCCCGACAACAAAATTGAAGACCATAATAATAACAAATTCATTGTCGGCCCAGAGACAAATGTGGTTGGTACATGTTGAATATGCAGTGGAGATGTATGTATTATATATATATAGTATGTGTTGTAAATGTATGGTAAATGTTTGTCAATGTGTGAACCGACAGTTGTTGAAACAGGCAGATTGATATTTATTGCTCTTTTGAAGGGCGCCGTTTCCGTAGGTTTAATTTGTGCAAATATATATTTCATCTATGGGGTATGCATTTGTGTGCCAAATAGGGTCTCTGTGTGTCTAAGATGTGTATAATTAGTTACACAAGTATGTAAAGCACACATGTGCGCCTCATTTATGATGAAAAGTTTCGTAGTGAAAAGTAATAAATTTACTTCTATTAAACAACCTATTAAATTCAATTTGATTTAAGGCATTTTCTATTCTCTTAATTTTTATATCTATTAATGTCTATTTTTGATATCACATAACCTTTTTTTCTTTTTCTACAAAATAAAAAAATCCTTTTTTTTACTTTCTTTTATATCTGCTTCATTGGCTCGCAAGTTTTTCCTTTTTTTTGCTTGTTTTTGTTTTTCCTTTCATTTCTGTGTTAAATTGTTCGAATTTTTTCTCGTTATTAGTAGTTGTTCGTTCGCATATCTTGTACTTGGGCACATTACGTGCCCAGCATCTTGGCCAAATTCCAAACCACCTACATGTGTATTTTTGTAACTGGTAAATAGAAGATTTATGTGAAAATTCCCCAGCGACAATCTAAGTCAATTAGTTTCTTAATTATTTCCAAAGGAATTTATCGAATATCGTCTGTAGTTTAAGCGAGTATTTTAGTTTTTTTGTGTGGTTTATGTAATGTGTATATATTTTTAGTATTTATCAGTTTGATATTTAAATCGCAATTACGGATAAAAAGTAATCTGATAATATAAATTTAAATAAATTTTAGATATTCCAAAATTAAAGTAAATTTCGTGCAGAGGTTTGATATTTTGTTTTGGATTGGTGAATGTTGATATGGTAAGTTTTGGTGTGGGTTGTTTGGTGTAGTGATTTTTGGTCAGACATCAAAATCGATAACATTTGTGCTGCGATACAGCATATTGAATGTATGTGAGGTATCAGTCCCCATTGCACAATCTCGTTAATTTATAGCTTAGGATACTCTTGGGGGACTTATAATATACATATTGTAATGATAATTTTCATAAAAGTACCTTAAACAATTTTGCACTTAATCTGCAACTTACACCATCATTAAAAATAGGTGTAAAAGTGGGCGTGATCGACGAATGCAATATAGTGATATTTTTCTGGGTCTGTAGCATATATAATCTAAATATTAAAGAAACCCGTGCACAGATATCGTAGTTAGTTTTGGTTTGGTGAATTTTTATTTGGAAAGTTTTGCTGTGGTTAGTTTGGTATGGTGAGATTTGGTAAGATGATTAACATCCAAATTTAAAGTTCAGTTCAAATCGATAGCATAAGGATTGATATATATCCTCTTTGTCCAATCTGCTTTATTTATGGCTTAGGATACTCCATTCGTTTTTCATTTTTTTTTCTTTTGTTAAGCTTTTGTTTTTGGGTTTTTGTTGTTGTGTTTTTTATGTAGAGTTATTGCTTTTGTTTTAGTATTTTTGCATTTGTATTTGTATTTTTCTTTTTCTTTTTCTTTTTCTTTTTCTTTTTCTTTTTCTTTTTCTTTTTCTTTTCCTTTTTCTTTTTCTTTTTCTTTTTCTTTTTCTTTTTCTTTTTCTTTTTCTTTTTTTTTTCTTTTTCTTTTTCTTTTACTTTTTTCTTTTTTTTTCTTTTTAATTTCTTATTTTGATTTTGTTTTTGTGTTATTTTGCTTTTATTTTTGTGTTTTCATTTTTGTGTTTTTGCTTTTGTTTTTGCGTAATTGCTTTTGTTTGTGTCTTTACTTTTGTTTTTGTGTTTTTGTGTTTTTGCTTAGTTTTTGTGATTATGTTTTGTATTTAGCTTTTGTGGTTTTGCATTTGTGTTTTTCTTTCGTTTTTTTTATGTTTGGTTTTGATTTTGTGTTTTTGATTTTGTTTCTGTTTTCTGTTTTTGTTGTATTTGCTTTTGTTTTTCCATTTTTTTTTTATTTTGCTGTGGTTTTTGTGTTATTGCTTTAGATTTGTGCTTTGTTGTTTGATTTTTTTCTTTTGTTTTGTATTAGAGTTTTTGCTTTTGTAGTTTTTTTTGTATTTTTTTCCATTGAAAGTTTAGGTTATATGAGAGGTACCACGCCGTTGTCCAATCCTGCCCATATGTAGCCTATGTCACTCTTCGAACTCCATAGTATCCTGGTGCAAAATTTCTTCAGCGGTTAAGACGTGATGCTGGAACAAATAATAATTTTATTAAATAAAATTTATCGATAATTTTAATAAATAAAATGTATCGATAATTTTATTAAATAAAATTTATCGATAATTTAATTAAATAAAATTTATCGATAATTTAATTAAACTAAATGTATCGATAATTTCATTAAATTTAATTTTGTCGATAATTTTATTAAATAAAATGTATCGATAATTTTATTAAATAAAATTTATCGATAATTTAATTAAACTAAATGTATCGATAATTTCATTAAATTAAATTTTATCGATAATTTCATTCAATAAAATGTATCGATAATTTTATTAAATAAAATGTATCGATCATTTTATTAAATAACATTATTCGATAATTTTATTAAATAAAATTATTCGATAATTGTATTAAATAAAATTATTCGATAATTTTATTAAATAAAATTAATCGATAATTTTATAAAATAAAACTAATCGATAATTTTATTAAATAAAATTAATCGATGATTTTATTAAAGAAAATGTATGGATAATTTTATTAAAAAATGTATCGATAATTTTATTAAATACAATTTATCGATAATTTTATTAAATACAATTTATCGATAATTTTATTAAATACAATTTATCGATAATTTTATTAAATACAATTTATCGCTAATTTTATTAAATAAAATATATATTGATCATTTTTTTAACGAAACTTATCGATGATTTTATTAAATAAAATGTACCGATAATTTTATTAAATAAGATATATCAATATTTTTACTTATGCAAATTTATATATTTTTTTACTTATGAAAATTTATATATAATTTTATTTAAGAAAATTTATCAGCATTTTTAAATGAGAAAATGTACCAAGGTTTTTTTGAATATATACAATTTGGACATAACGTTTATAAAAAAAAAATGTATCGATAATATTATTTAATAAATTAATATTTTTAAAACCTTATCGATACCTTAAAATTTATTTATTAAAATGTATCGATTATTTTTTATTAAATTTATCGATAAGTTTTATTATTAAAATTTATCTATAATTGTATTTATTAAAATGTATCGATAATTGTATAAACATTTATCGATAATTTTATTTATTTAAATATATCGACAATCTTATTTATTAAAATTTATCTATAATTTATGTCGTCATAAACACTTCAATCTAAATTTTGAAAAATATCAATATTCATATTCAATATTATAACTTTTTCAATTTATTTTACTCATAAATATTTTATTTTGTTTGTATTATCATCAACATATCATATTAGATTTATAAATAAAAATTGTTTCTTCAGTATGCTGATCGTAAATCCTTTTAAATTTATAGAAATATCATTTGCATTTCTTCAATAAAATCACCCAGGTTTGACTAAATTTAATCTATCGGTTTTCTTCTATAAAATTTTCTTCTTTTTTACTATTTTCTTTACCAAAATGCCTTATTGTTTCCATTAACATTTGTAAATCCTAGGCTGCCTGTGGAGTTGCATTTTTGCAACAAGTTTGCAAAAAAAAAAAAAAATTCATTTCGTGCAGAATGTTGTCTCTGCAAATGTTTTTCAGCTGTCGCCTAAATTTATGTGAGTGGTTTTCGCTTTTGTCCTTTGCTTTTGCAGCGATTACTGTAGGTCATAAATGGAATTTTTGTTCGTTTTTCTTCCAAATAAATTTTACTTATTTGCACATTTTTAGAATTCCACATATTTTTGTAATTTAAAATTAAATTTTTATTTTATTTTTCATATTTTTGCAATATTATATTTCATTGTATTGCATTGCTTTATCTACGACAGACGATGTAATTAAGTTAGAATTTAATTGAAATAACTAATATAAAATAATACGATTGAATAAATATAAAAAAATAATATTTTTCAGACTGAGTTAATTGCATTTCGAACAAACAACAATAATTACAGAATAGCGTCAATGACCTCAACGCATAGTTGCGCGATTAAATCTATTAAAAATTATGATGCTCGTAGTTTAGACCTAAAAATGCGACAATAATTTAAGTAAATAATTGCTATAAAGGCGGCTAAAATGTGCGCATTGAATTAATTAATTAATAATTCGGTGTATAATATTTAAATATGATTGTGTCAATAAATAATTTTATTGTTTCATTTAAGTTTTTTCTTTTTAGATTAAATTGTTTAAAATTTAGTATTTAATTTCATTTAAATCACAATTGTTGAAAATGTAATTAAAATATATTTTATTATTATTAAACTAATTTCAAAATATTTAATATAAAATAATAATAATAATTAAAAGTATTTGTAATTAATTAAATGAAATTGATTTTAAATGTTAAAACATTCAGATGACAGAAAGTATTTTAATGAAAAGTAGTTAATAGAAATTAAAGTTAATTAAAAGTAATTGAAAGTAATTAAAAGTAATTAAAAGTAATTAAAAGTAATTGAAAGTAATTGAAAGTAATTGAAAGTAATTAAAAGTAATTGAAAGTAATTAAAAGTAATTGAAAGTAATGAAAAGTAAATAAAAGTAATTAAAAGTAAATAAAAGTAATTAAAAAAAATATAAAGTAATTGAAAGCAATTAAAAGTAATTAAAAGTGATTAAAAGTTATTAAAAGTAAATAAAAGTAATTAAAAGTAATTAAAAGTAATTAAAAGTAATTAATAGTAATTAAAAGTAATTGAAATTAATTAAAATTAATTAAAAGTAAATAAAAGTAATTAAAAGTAATTAAAAGTAATTAAAAGTAATTAAAGGTTGTTAAAAGCAATTAAAAAATAATTAAAAGTACTTAAAGTAAGTAATTAAAGTTTAAAATAATATAAGTAATTTAAAATTATGGAGATATTAAAATGAACAATTGAAAGGCATTTATAGTAATTAAAATAAAATGGGATTTAAGGAATCTACTGTGGAAAAACATAGAAATTAAAAGTAATTAAATGTAATTGAAAGTAATTGATAATAACTCTTGTTTATTTTTAAAAGTAATTAAAAAAGTGTGTAGCGCATTTGAGTGCTATTAATAAAAATTATAAGTAATTGATAATACTTAAAATTAATTTTTAAATAAATCAACTAATTGAAAATCAGCATGCATAATAAATGTAGTGGATAGTATAAAAATATGCTTAAAAACTAAATAAAATAATGGAAAATGTGATATTTAAATATTTTAATTCAACAATTTTAATATAAATTTAAAATCGGAAAATAAATGTTAGCAGCACAAAAACACTGTTTGAATACCATAAACTATGACGAACATTTAGCTGTCGTCTGCCCTGTCAAACTTTGCCTAAGCAATTCGTCAGTAAGTGCTTCACAGTATGGAAGACAACTTTTAAAATAGTAGTAAAAAAAAATATATTAAAAAAAAAATCAAAAAGGAATACTAAGGAAATAAAAGAAAATTTCAATGAAAAATGGCGCATTCCATGTGTTGACAGCAAACTTCATTGAGCGAATGATCGGTTGCCAGATGCTGGCAAGGATAACAAGTTGGAGTTTTGTAGCCAGCGGCAAAAAAATATATAAAGTTCTTAAAGTTGTAATGTATACGATTGTGAGGAATATAATGGAATATAGCAAAGTTATAGATAATAAAAGATAACTAAAATAAATAAAGTGAACTTGATTAAATACATGATATTTCCTTTTCATACAAATTTGCTATTTGCTAATTGTTTGTTATATTATATTTATTTTTTATATTTGTTATATAATTTATTTTTTATTATATCTTTAATAAAGAAAATATTAAATCATGTTGTTAATTAAAATAACCCTACTTCATTTCAATTTACTTGAAATGAATTAAAATTAATTGCATTAATTGCATAAAAAATTATTAAAATAATTGAAAGTAATTAAAAGTATTAAAAGTAATTGAAAGTTATTGAAAGTAATTGAAAGTAATTAAAAGTAATTAAAAGTATTTTAAGTAATTGAAAGTTATTGAAAGTATTTTAAAGTTATTGCAATTAATTGAAAGTAATTTAATGTAATTGAAAGTAATGGAAAGTAGTTTAAAGTAGTTTAAAGTATTTCAAAATAATTCAAAGTAATTTTAAGTAATTGAATGAAATTAAAATAATTTTAAGTTATTTTAAATTACACTCAGAAAAAAACTCATAAAATCCCATTCAAATTTGTTAATAGGACCGTTATTGATTCAATGGTATACAAATAATAAATATTTTCATACAAACTCAAATAAATTTTATAGTATTTTGTAGTATTTAATAGGATTCGCCGATTGAGTTAATAGTTTATCGGACAGATATCCTATTGACTAATTTTAATAGTAAAAACTATTAATTTTATGGTATGTTTTTTCAGAGTGCAATTCAAAGTAATTGACAGTAAATGAAACCAATAATTTTTAAATAATTAAACGTTTAAAATAATTAAACGTTTTTAAAAATAATTTAAAGTAATTAAATGTAATTTAAAGTAATTGAAAGAATTTGAAGGTAATAATATAAAGTAACTAAAAGTAATTGAAGTAATAAAAAGTATTAAATTTAATTTAAAGTAATTGAAATTTATTTGCAGGTAAGTAAAAATAATTTAAATTAATTTAAAGTAATTAAAAGAAGTTACAATTTAATGAGACTGACAGTACTTAACATTAATTTAAAGTAGATAATTAAAAGTTATTGAAAGTAATTTTAAAGTATTTTAAAGTATTTTAGAGTAATTCTAAGTAATTGAAAATAATTGTAATATTTTAAAATATTTTAAAGAGATTCAGAGTAATTTAAACTAAATAAATTAAGTCTTAATTAAATAAAATTAATGTTTCTGGAAGTAATTGAATGAAGTTTAAACTAATTGACAGTATTTGCAAGTATTTACAAGTACGTAATAAATAATAATAATATAATAGTTTGGCGCTACAGTCCTGTATAGAACTTTGGCCGAGCTCTCTCACCATTTGGAGCTGTGCGTGTTTTTACTCAAAGCGGTGGGACCTACAGTTTATTGGCGAATCCGAACGGCGGATGAGAGCTTTTCATAGGCAATGATTTTACTCTCGTAGGTTTGCCATTTACTGCCGAGAGGTAGCGCGTTATAGAAAAATGTTTCTATGAAAAGATGTTTTTAGCACCAGTCCAGACTTGAACCGGGGACCTTTCGGCTCGCATTCCAACGCACTAACCACTGAGCTACCGCGGCTACATTTATAATTTAAATTAATTTAAAGTAATTGAAAATAGTTCATAGTAATCTAAGAAGATTGAAAGTACTGAATATTAATTTAAAGTAGCTAATTTAAAGTTATTGAAAGTAACTGAAACTTATTGAAGGGAATTGAAAGTATTTTAGAGGAATTCAAAGTAATTGACAATAATTGAAATATCTTAAAGAAATTGAGAGTAATTTAAACTAATTAAAATAAGTCTTAATTAAATGAAATTAATGTTTTTTGAAATAATTGAATGTAGTTTAAAGTAAATGACAGTATTTGCAAGTAAGTAAAAATAAGATAAATGATTTTAAAGTAATTGAAGGTAGTTCATAGTAATCTAAGGAGATTGACATTAATGTAAAAGTAGCTAAAAGTGATTTAAAGTTTAAGTGCTTCAAGGTAGTTGAAATTGATTTAAAGGAGTTGAAAGTTATTGAAAATAATTGAATGTTATAACAGAATTATTAGGTATTTATAAACATTTACTGAATGTTTTTACAAGTGATTGAAGTGAAATTTTGATCATTTTTTTATTGACAAAAATTAAAAGGTTGAAAGTATACTGAAACTAATTTAAATTGAAGTATAGAAATTATTTAATAGAAAGTGATTGAAAATAGTTTTTATTGATTTTAAAATAAAATAAAACAAATGTAGATGGTCTGTGTTTAAAAAATTGACATTGACATTGAAAGTAATTGAATGTTCCTACAAAGTGTTTTAAAAAATATGATATTGAATATGATTGAACGCAATTTATATAAATTTTAAGTAAAGATATTGAAACTGATTGTAAAGGGTTTTTCAAATGGGACGCTACAAAAGTAGAGCGACAAGGACAGCAAACGACGCCATATTTCTTGCCGCTCTTTTGACATTTCTCTTCAGTAAGGTTTGCCATATCATGATGGAAAGATATACGAATTCGAATTTCGGTAGTAAATTTTAATAATTTCGACTCGTTGTTGGCGGCAAGAAATATGGCGTCGTTTGCTGTTCCTGTCGCTCTACTTTTGTAGCGTCCCTGTTGAAAAGCTCTCGAAAAAAACTTTTGTAGCGCTCTTATTGAAAAACCCTTTAATTCTTAAATATGATTGAAAGTCATTGTAATTTATTGAATGCAATTGAAAGTGTTTGAAATTAATTGAAATCTATTAGAGGTAATGAAAAAGAAGGTGACTTGAAAAAAATGTCATTAAAAGTAATTGAAACGCTTGTAATTGATTCCAATTATTAAAAGATTAAATTTGTTAAAAAAAACTAACTAAATTTGATTGAAAGGTACTGAATGTGATCGAAAGTTATTTTCTAAAATTGTTAGCAAAGATTTTTAAAATAACAAAATTTGATTAAAAGTTGCTAAACATGATTGAAATTGACTAAGCATTATTGAATGCGATTAAATCTTTTTGAAAGTGATTAAAAAATATATTAATACAATGTGTATTAATATTTAATACACATTGTATTAAATATTTAGAAAAGTGCTGAGTGTGAAGGAAAATTATTCAAAGTTTTTGAAAATACTTGTAAATTATTGAATGCGATTAAAGATGTTTGAAAGATAAACATATTGAAACGGATTGAATTTGAGTAAAAGATATTGAATGTGATTGAAAGTGATTGTAATTTATTGAATGTAATTGAAAAGATTGAAAAATATTTTATTTAATTAAAGCGAAAGAGATTTAAAGAAACCCTAGTAAAAACATAACATAGAAAATGATAGAAATTAAATGAAGACAATTGAAAGTGTTTGAATATGGCTAAAACTAACTGAAATCTGTTTGAAAGTGATTAAATGAAATTAAAGTGAAAGCGATTCAAAGAAATTGTAGTAATAATATAATATTGACAGTGATGGAAATTAATTGAAAGCGATTGAAAGTGTTTAAATGTGACTGAAACTCATTAGTGTGATTGAAAGTGATTATAATTTATTGAATGTAATTGAAAGTGTTTGAAAATGATTGAAATTTATTTAATTTAATAAAAGCGTAGGGGATTCAAAGAAATAATAATATATTGAAAGTAATAGCGAATAATTGAAAAAGGATGGAAAGTTTTTGAATGTAACTGCAAGTGATTGAATCTGATTGAATGCAGTTGAAATTTGCCATATAATAGAATTGTTGAAAGTGATTGAAAATGGTTGAAGTTAACTAAAACTATTACAAATTAAACTTGAAATATCCTAACTTATTTCAAAATGCATATAACAATTTTTAACTTCTAATCAAGGGACAAAGTAACTTTTTGAAAAAATTAGAAATGTGTTATCACCAATATATAAGTCACGCATCAGCAATCGTGAGTTTATCATAATTTGGCAGCACTATATATTTTATGAATTCACAAAATTTTCAACTTCAAGCCAAAAGTTGAAACATGTATGAATGTGAGTAACGCATTATCACACGCACAGACACTAAGTAGTGCAGTCAACATATATTAAGTACCAACTACAGACACATGCTACATACGGAGTCAGCGTTGTATGCGTATGTTTGTGACATGGTGATGGTGGGGAAGGCATCAATTTAGCAGGATAAGCGCCAAAGTTGATGACTGAAAGAAGTTCGTCGTAGTGATGGCGTTGTTACTACTAGTATTGCTTCTACTGCTGATGATGTTACTGCTGATTTTGCTGCTGCTGATGTTGCTGCTGCTGCTTATACTGCTGCTACTGATGATGATGTTGCTGCTGATGATACTTAAGCAGCTGATGATGATGATGTCGACGATAAGACTGAGCTGTTGTTGCCTCTACTTTTCGCCTAGTGTTTCAGCTGTTCCAGCTCTTGTTGCTGTTGTTAATATAACTAGTTTGCTGTTGCTGCCGCTTTCTCGTTGCAGCTTCGTTTACAACTACAGCACCAACAAATTTGCATCACTCGCAATTAAGTCAGTTTATTTTTGGTCGTGAATGGAAAATTGCATTAAAGCAAGTTTACGACACAACATGCGAAAAAAAACCTATAGCTGTAATACCAAAACAACAACGAACAAAAAATATATCTCAATTATGTTGCTTCGCATGTCGGTTGCTTTTTGTATGAAAGCATTTGTGAAAAAGTTTTTGGGTGCAAGTTGTGATGTTTTGCATTTTTAGAACTTATCACAATGACTTGGTTACTTCACCATTATATAGAAATATATAAACAATTATTTTATGAATAATACAGAAATTATATTTTCAAGTAATTCAAAAAATAAAACTTAATATTGGTGATAAATAAGTTTTATAATGATAACATCTATATATTGAAATATCAGTGATAAATTTTTATATAAAAATAATAGATCATTTTTATTTAAGAACAATATTAGCGTTGAATTATAAATTATTTTTTATCAGTGATATATTTCAATGTGTACTTTCAGTGATAATCATTTATCAGTGATAATTTATAAATTTATTATTATATATTATGTCAAATTTCAAATCAATCGCAACACATTTTGACACTTAATATTTGCATTATCAATAAATCAAGATTGGTGATAGTTTAATAAACTATCACTGATAATATTTAATATACAAAAAATTAAAAGAAATAAAAATATGTATTATAATTTACTTATGGAAAGTTTAAAAAAATATGCATGAATTTTGCATGTATTTTAAAATTTAGATATTATCAGTGTTACATTATCAATTTTCTTCAATGAGGTATCTTCAGTCAAGTATCAAGAACTGATCTATCAGAATTTGTGCAAACTTATCATATTTGTGGAACTTATCACATTGACTTGGTGATATATAAACAATATTTTTTTATTAATAATATAGAAATAATCTTTTCAAGTAATAAATAGAGTGATAAGTTTACGTAATTTAATTTTTAACAATTAAAGAATTAAAAATTTATATTAGTGATAATTAAGTTTTATAATAATAAAATTTATATTTTAAAATATTAGTGATAAGTTTTTCTTTAAAAATAATAGATAATTTTTATTAAAAAACAATATTAGTGACAAATTATAAATACTTTTTTTGTAAGTGATATATTTCAATATACATTTTTAGTGATAATAACATTTCAGTGATAATTTAAAAATAAATGATTTCAATGATCTTTTAAATATCAAAAAACTAATCAAATCAATCGCAACATAATTATTTTAATTCGAAATATCTACTAGTATCATAAAATCATAATTGGTGATAATTTAATAAACTGTCACTGGTAATATATAATTTAAAAAAAAATGACAATATATTAAAAAGTAATAAATTATGATTAAATTACAAATTTTTGTATGAATTTTGCATGTATTTTAAAGCTGAGATATTATCACTCAATGTTCTACTATAAAGTATCCGTCTAATAACAAAAACTGAAAGAATCCAGTACAACACATCATGTTTAAACCAAAAAATTCAATCATCCAATAAGTTCTAACTATGGATTAAATATCATTGATGTCATATAAATGATAAAACATCACGCAAAACTAAATAGTAATTTTAAAATATTATATTATCATTGATATATTATAATAGAACTGAGTTATTAGCAACAAACTTTAAAACCAAAATTACTGTATAATAAATCCTCAGTAGCCACAGTTCAATACAGTAGCTGTGATAATAAATAATAAAAAATATTACAAGGAAATGAACAGCATTTGTCTAATGATAAGTTAAGCAAATAATAGATATTTTTTTTTTAATATTTGTGTAATTTATATTTATCAGTGTTTATCAGTTGTCCTCTGTCAAGTATCAATAACTGATAGAATAAACTTCAATTTTTAAACTAAATGTAAACTACCATTTGTTCCTAACATGTAATAGTTTCATAAAGTGTCAGTGATTATAATTTATATTAATAATAAAAAAAAGAGTAAAATATCTATGATAATCTAATCTATAGTTATTTAATTTATTTTATTACTTATATGTCAGTGGTAATTTAAGAGAAATCTACAAGAATTACGTTCATCACATTATGTTTCAAAATCAAGTAACTACTACCATTAAATAATAACTAATAATAGCTTTCTAAAATGTCAATGATAGTATATACGGGCCATTCCACACCAAATCGACCAAAAAACGTCAAATTTGAGATTTTACCTTTTCGATCTTAATGAACTTTTGGCAACTGATAAAAGGTATCGAGACATGCACTAAACAATTTATTTTTATTTTTTCCGACCACTACTTCCAGAGATACAGTGGCTCAAAGTTTAGAACATAATTTTTTTAAAATATGATGCCATCAAAATACCATCTTGAAATTTTGTATGAACATTTATAATAAATTGACGAAAACTTAGGATTTTTTTCAGAATTTTAAAAAGGGTCCTTTTTAAGGACATCAATTTTAAAGTTCAAGGATAATGACCACGGGCCACATGTTACCGTTTGGAAATTACAACTTAATTTTTCTAAAAGCTTGTTCTATTAGCTTTAAAACGAGCCATTAACGGAGTTTCTAGCATTTCTAGTTCAAAATTGTGATTTTTTGCACTTTTTTTCCAACTTTGAGCCACTGTATGTCTGGAAGTAGTGGTCGGAAAAAATAAAAATAAATTGTTTAGTGCACGCCTCGATACCCTTTATCAGTTGCCATAATTTATCCAGAGTCTACTGTTAAATATTAAGAACAAAATATTCAACAGTAATATTTTGTTGCCAAGATATGGTACAAAATATTAAGAAAAATATTAAATGTTTCAATAATATGATCGTAATTATTAACTATTTAAATCATTATTTTTCAACATTAAAATCTAACTATTGAAAATGTCAGTGATAATAAAGGGTTTTTCAATAAGAGCGCTACAAAAGTTTTTTTCAAAGATTTTTCAACAGGGACGCTTCAAAAGTAGAGCGACGGGGACAGCAAACGACGCCATATTTCTTGCCGATCTTTTGCCATTTCTCTTCAGTAAGGTTTGCCATTTCATGATGGAAAGATATACGAATTCGAATTTGGGTAGTAAATTTTAATACTTTCGACTCGTTGTTGGCTCGTATATCTTGCCATAATGAAATGGCAAACCTTACTGAAGAGAAATGTCAAAAGAGCGGCAAAAAATTTGGCGTCCTTTGCTATCCCTGTCACTCTAGTTTTGTAGCGTCCCTGTTAAAAAATCCTTTATAAGATAAAGAAAACCACACCAATGTTAATAATTCACTGACATTATTAAAATTTAATGTATGTACTATCAATTTTTTTACTAATTAGTACCAATAACTAAGAGCATTAACTTTATCAAGTTTTTTGTTAAAAACAAAAAGTCAAAGAGCGTTAAATCCTGTTAAAAAAATGTCAGTGATAACGAAATAATTGATAAAAATTCAAGGAATGTCAGTGATAATTGCAAAAATCGCAAGAAATTATGTAGTAAAAGACCGTCGATGTGATTTTAAATTATGTTTAAATTGAAAACGTAACTAATAAATGATATAATATTAGAGATAATAATGAGATAACTGAGATTTTCATGGCATTATATTTAACAATAAAAAGTGTTGCATCACTTAATTCCAACTTGTCAGTGTTTTAAAAAGAATCAGATATAAGATATAAAGAAAAAAAATAATCAGAACTAAAACCAAAACAGGCTAATGCTAAGTTTACAATTTTATTAATGAATTTCGATTTTTTTTATTTTATTAATATTTGTCAGTGATAAAATATTTTTTTTTTCTTATAAGTATCAATTAATAAGTAATTAAGTTCAACATATAATATATTGTTACGAAAATTCAGTCTACGGAAAACTGTTCTACGAGTTCGTATCGCTGGATTGTGTACAAAATAAAAACACTCTTATGTTTGGTTTAAATTATAACAATTAACTTTATTAATTCACTTTAATAAACAACTTTACTAATAACAAATTCTAACAACTACTGCATGTCCACAATTTAACTTGACATTTATCACACGAGATGCACTCGACCACTTTACAATCACTACTGAAGTACAGTGCCTCAAATGCGCGGCCTTATATACTGCAGGCATCAGTTCGACACGTTTCGAGAACCTTCTACTCGTTTCGTGAATGACGCATGCTATTGGCATCTCATACGCACACATGTGTTTTAATGCGCTGATCTCCCATCTCTTTCTCGCACATTGCATAGTGTGCTGAATGATCTTCCGTCTCTTTATAACACATTGCTTAGTGCGCTGAATTGTCTTGCGTCTCATTTATTATTGTTGAATGCTTGCACAGTGGGGAAAATTACCTCTTTTCGTAACAATATTTTAAACTATGCGTCAAAACCATTAAATAATAGCATTCGTTTGTATATAAAATGCCAGTAATATTTTATGATATATGGCAAAATATCACTCATTCGATGAAAATACATCATTAGGATTTGAAGAGAACAGGATGAAAGAAAAATTTAAATATGTATCAAGGAATTTTCAATATAACTTACGTATGATATTTTACGAGTGATATATTAAGAACGAACTGTGATACTTATGCTTAACACATCACATTTTATATTAAAAAGTCTACATCTATTTATTTGTAACAAATGATAGTTAATAAAGCGTCTGTTATAAAATGTAAAAGTTAATATAACACAAGAAATTTAATAGTAATAAATTAATGATAATAGTAAAATGTATTTTATGTGTGACATATTACCAATGATAAGTTATCTTCCACTAAGTTTGAAGTACTAAGACTAACGTTTTCTAAACGTTAAAATTCATTATAGAGATGCTATTTTGCACTAATTAACGAAATTATATACCAGGTATTTATATACGGTTCATCGATGTCACTAAGTATGGGATTATTCTACAACTCAAAAAATAAGAAAATGTAAAAAAAAAAAAATCTAATTTTGCACCCATTTTAAAACACACGAAATGCATATTTCTGACATAACCAAGTCAAGAAAATTTGTTATTAAGCATAATCTTTTGATAAATAAATAAACATTTTTCGCTCGTGCTTTCCACAATTATATTACCTTTCCAATGCCGTATCACATCTTCGAATCGTATTTCTTCCTTTTTAAAAAGATACGTAAATTTGAAATTTAGAAAAATAAAAATACAAATTTTTACTTTGTCACTGATTTTCTCAAAATTTCGTTATCGAATACCTCATTTTTCTAATTTTTAATAATAGACCAGTTTATTTGCAGTACTTTGTAATCAATTACAGTGATTCTAAACTGTTAAGTTACGCTGCAGAAATAATTAAACAGTGGCGGGTCTTGAGATTTGGTGGTTGAAAACAAATTTTAATAATCGCTAAATATTTTTAAACATTTATTAATATTATATTCATTATCAGGTTACTTTACAGAACATAGTTTTTGATAATATTTCCCAACATAATATTTTTTTTTTTATTTATTTCCGCCACAAACTCACTGTTTAATTATTTCTGCAGCACTTTTTAACAAGTTAAAATCACTGTTATTGGTAAACAAATATTTGAAATGAACTAATCTATCATTATAAATTATAAAAACTGAGGTGATCGATAACGATATTTTAAGAAAATCAATGACAAAGTAAAATAAGAATTTATATTTTTGTAAATTTCAACTTTACGTATCTTTTAAAAAAGTAAGATATCATGGTGTTCAAAAATTTAATATACCATTAGAAAGGTAATTTAATTTTCTAAAATATTGTTTAAAAAATTAAATTTATTTATCAACAGAATATATTTTATAATCAATTTTAATGACTATGTTATCTCAGTAATAAGCATCTCTTAAACACCCTGTATCTTAGACAGGGTGCAAAATTAGACATTTTTATTTAACATTTTCATATTTTTTTGAGTCATAGAATGAATTATTGACATCGATGAACCAAACACCCTGTATAAATTTAATTAACATTTATTTCAAAAATTGCAAATTATTTTTCAATATACCGAGGCGAGATTGTTTCATATAATTACTGTAACTTAATGTTGAAAATGCATTTTAGGTGATACATTATTTCATGATGCTGCTGCACTCACAAGCCTCAAAATTAGTAATAAATATTATAACGTATCGCTGGGGACTTTTGTTGGCATGACTCATGACCGCACAGAAATTTATTGTGCAATTTGGCGAGCCGAGATTTCAATGAACAACATAAATTAATATGAAAATAGCTGGTATGTAATAATTAAAAAAAAATCACAACATTTAGGGTAAAACTTCATTTTGTATTCAACATGATTGCGCGCTGCTCTAAATAATATTTGGCTCGTAATTAAGAGTGACTTTAAACAATGTTTTTGAATGCATTGATATTGTCCCAAAATAAACTGATATTTTTTTCATATTCTACATTCTCTATTATGTCAAATTTGAGTCATTATTTAATGTCTAAATATATGTTTTTTGTGAATTTTCACACAAAATTTAAGTCAAATTTTCACATAAATTCAAAATTTCACTAAAAATTCAACCTTACAAATTATCACTAAGCATTAAATTTTCACTAAAAATTTATTTTTTAAATAATTTTTTTTTTTACCAAAAATAAAATTTTTCACAATAAATCCAAATGTTTACTAAAAATAAATTTTTTCACTAAAAATTCAATATTTCACTAACATTAAATATTTCACCAAAAATTAAATTTTTCCTATCTATTAAATTTTTCTCTAAAAAAAATTCAATTTTTCACCAAAATTCAATTTTTCACCAAAATTAAATTTATCACAAAATTTCAATTTTTCATTTTAAATTCAATTTTTCACTAAAAATCCAACTTTTCACTAAAAAAAACAAATTTTCACTAAAAATTCAATATTTCACTAAGATTAAAATTTTCAATTAAAAAATTATTTTTTTCACTAAATATTTATTTTTCACTTAAAATTAAAATTTTCACTAAATAATTAATTTTTCACTTAAACTTTAATATTTCACTGAAAATTAAATATTTCACCAAAAATTTAATTTTTTCTAAAAATTCAATTTTTCACTAATAAAAAAATTAAACTTTTTCACTAAAAAAATCAATTTTTCACTAGAATTAAATTTTTCACTAAAATTTCAATTTTCCGATTAAAAATTCAATTTTCACTAATAAATTAATTATTCATTAAAATATCAAATTTTTAACTAGAAATCCAATATTTCACTAAAAATCTACATTTCACTTATAATTCAATTTTACACTAAAAAAAATTAATTTTATTTAAATTTAAAATTTAATTTTTCATTGAAAGTTTAATTTTTCACAAAAAATTAAAAATTCTATATATCATTTAAATTAAAATTTTCACTTTAATGTTTATTTTTTGTGTACATTTAATTTTTAGAGAAATTCTAATGAAATATTGATTATTTAGTTAAAGTTGTTTGGAATATTTAGTTAAAGTCTAAAAAAAATAAAAAAAAACTCTTATAAACTTCTGCGTTTTTGAGCATTCGAAATTCAAACGCATCCCAGGATTCATCCATACATAACCTAGAAAATTGCCAGAGTAGTGCTGATCCAAAAAAATAAAAAAAATGCTTCAAATTTGCTCGGCACACATGTTCAAGGTTTACGATGAGAGTGGTACATGTTGGCTGTGAAAATGAAACGAAAAAATACAAAATTAAAAAAAAACAACTCAGAATGTGCAACCAAAGTTGCAACATGGCGTACATCCGTTTCCTCATGCTTGGCATGGCTTTAAAATGCACTGGAAATGAGTTCAAGTGAGTGGGAGACTCAACGAGTGGTAGAGATAGAGCGAAGGGGGCAAAAACAGGATGTGATAAAGATCTGCAAATTCAGTTAGTAAATGAGGAAGGTTAAGTGGAGATGTGTATGATGGCGAAAGCATCTTTTAATTTCCTGCGGTAAACGCTTAGTTAATGATGCTGTAATTAAATTCATTACTGAAGTTTTCGCGTGTCAGTTTAGTGTCAGTCAGTTTGGTACAGCAGTCGGCTTCAGTTAACCTGTGTCAATTAAATATAATTCGAAGATGAAGGAAGCATCGATAAATTATGAAAAATGTTTTAATTGCTTTTGGAAAAATGACATTGAAATATATTTTATTTTTATTAATATTTATTAAACTGATAACAAATTTTATGCATTAAAAATATCTATTAAAACTGTTATAAAGTCGAAACTGATATACAGTATAAACTGTTATACAGTATAAACTGTTATACAGTATAAACTGTTATACAGCAGAAACTTTTATACAGTACTAACTGAATTGAATTTTTAGTGAAAATTTGAATTTTTAGTGAAAATTTGAATTTTTAGTGAAAAATTGAATTTTTAGTGAAAAATTGAATTTTTAGTGAAAAATTGAATTTTTAGTGAAAAATTGAATTTTTAGTGAAAAATTGAATTTTTAGTGAAAAATTGAATTTTTAGTGAAAAATTGAATTTTTAGTGAAAAATTGAATTTTTAGTGAAAAATTGAATTTTTAGTGAAAAATTGAATTTTTAGTGAAAAATTGAATTTTTAGTGAAAAATTGAATTTTTAGTGAAAAATTGAATTTTTAGTGAAAAATTGAATTTTTAGTGAAAAATTGAATTTTTAGTGAAAAATTGAATTTTTAGTGAAAAATTGAATTTTTAGTGAAAAATTGAATTTTTAGTGAAAAATTGAATTTTTAGTGAAAAATTGAATTTTTAGTGAAAAATTGAATTTTTAGTGAAAAATGGAATTTTTAGTGAAAAATTGAATTTTTAGTGAAAAATTGAATTTTTAGTGAAAAATTGAATTTTTAGTGTAAAATTGAATTTTTAGTGAAAAATTGAATTTTTTAGTGAAAAACTGAAATTTTTGTGAAAATTTAAATTTTCTAATGAAAAATTTAATTTTTAGTGTAAAATCTAATTTTTAGTGAAAAAATGATTTTTTAGTGAAAAATTGATTTTTTAGTGAAAAATTGATTTTTTAGTGAAAAATTGATTTTTTAGTGAAAAATTGAATTTTTATTGAAAAATTGAATTTTTTAGTGAAAAATTGAATTTTTAGTGAAAAATTGAATTTTTAGTGAAAAATTGAATTTTTAGTGAAAATTTTAATTTTTAGTGAAAATTTTAATTTTTAGTGAAAATTTTAATTTTTAGTGAAAAATTTAATTTTTAGTAAAAATTTTAATTTTTAGTGAAAAATTGAATTTTTAGTGAAAAATTGAATTTTGAGTGAAAAATTGAATTTTAAGCGAAAAATTGAATTTTTAGTGAAAAATTGAATTTTTAGTGAAAAATTTAATTTTTAGTCCAAAATTTAGTTTTTAGTGAAAAATTACATTTTTAGTGAAAAATTCAATTTTTAGTCCAAAATTTAGTTTTTAGTGAAAAATTGAATTTTTAGTGAAAAATTCAATTTTTAGTGAAAAATTCAATTTTTAGTGAAAAATTCAATTTTTAGTGAAAAATTCCATTTTTACTGAAAAATTCAATTTTTAGTGAAAAATTCAATTTTTAGTGAAAAATTCAATTTTTAGTGAAAAATTCAATTTTTAGTGAAAAATTCAATTTTTAGTCCAAAATTTAGTTTTTAGTGAAAAATTGAATTTTTAGTGAAAAATTGAATTTTTAGTGAAAAATTGAATTTTTAGTGAAAAATTGAATTTTTAGTGAAAAATTGAATTTTTAGTGAAAAATTAAATTTTTAGTGAAAAATTGAATTTTTAGTGAAAAATTGAATTTTTAGTGAAAAATTGAATTTTTAGTGTAAAATCTAATTTTTAGTGAAAAAATGATTTTTTAGTGAAAAATTGATTTTTTAGTGAAAAATTGATTTTTTAGTGAAAAATTGATTTTTTAGTGAAAAATTGAATTTTTATTGAAAAATTGAATTTTTTAGTGAAAAATTGAATTTTTAGTGAAAAATTGAATTTTTAGTGAAAAATTGAATTTTTAGTGAAAATTTTAATTTTTAGTGAAAATTTTAATTTTTAGTGAAAATTTTAATTTTTAGTGAAAAATTTAATTTTTAGTAAAAATTTTAATTTTTAGTGAAAAATTGAATTTTTAGTGAAAAATTGAATTTTGAGTGAAAAATTGAATTTTAAGCGAAAAATTGAATTTTTAGTGAAAAATTGAATTTTTAGTGAAAAATTTAATTTTTAGTCCAAAATTTAGTTTTTAGTGAAAAATTACATTTTTAGTGAAAAATTCAATTTTTAGTCCAAAATTTAGTTTTTAGTGAAAAATTGAATTTTTAGTGAAAAATTCAATTTTTAGTGAAAAATTCAATTTTTAGTGAAAAATTCAATTTTTAGTGAAAAATTCCATTTTTACTGAAAAATTCAATTTTTAGTGAAAAATTCAATTTTTAGTGAAAAATTCAATTTTTAGTGAAAAATTCAATTTTTAGTGAAAAATTCAATTTTTAGTCCAAAATTTAGTTTTTAGTGAAAAATTGAATTTTTAGTGAAAAATTGAATTTTTAGTGAAAAATTGAATTTTTAGTGAAAAATTGAATTTTTAGTGAAAAATTGAATTTTTAGTGAAAAATTAAATTTTTAGTGAAAAATTGAATTTTTAGTGAAAAATTGAATTTTTAGTGAAAAATTGAATTTTTAGTGAAAAATTGAATTTTTAGTGAAAAATTGAATTTTTAGTGAAAAATTGAATTTTTAGTGAAAAATTGAATTTTTAGTGAAAAATTGAATTTTTAGTGAAAAATTGAATTTTTAGTGAAAAATTGAAATTTTAGTGAAAAATTGAATTTTTAGTGAAAAATTGAAATTTTAGTGAAAATTTGAATTTTTAGTGAAAAATTGACTTTTTTTTAGTGAAAATTTGAATTTTTAGTGAAAAATTTAATTTTTAGTGAAAAATTGAATTTTTAGTGAAAAATTGAATTTTTAGTAAAAAATTGATATATGTTATGATAAGTTTTTGTTTGATTTAAAAAAAAAATAATATATATTTTTTCCTTTGGTCGAAAATTAAGGAAAACATAAAAAATGCATAAAAGCCATGATTAAAAGCGACAAAAAAAGAAAAAAAACTGAACACGCAGCATGACAGCAATTGAAACGGGTCACATATTTACGATCTATTCAAATGTGAGCAGCACAAAAGGAAGTGCTTGCCAAAAACATAGCAGCGTGCGGCTAATGCAGCATTTCACACATACAAAGCATTTTTACACACACTGTGAGATACCGAGAGAGAAAGAGTGTGAGAGAACTGAGATTGAGACTGCGAGTGGGAGACAGCGAAATATATGACATGCTCTTCCACCAATTGTATGGCGTACGTGGCGCCAAACAAAGGAACCGCATCGCAGGATCAAAGAATGTGACCAACAGCCAGGCAAACCATAATCCTTGAATATGCTCCAAGGGAGGCGGAAGTGGGTGAAATGTATGTGTTAATAAATATACTGAGCGAAAAAAGCAAATTTCATTTGAATTCAGACATATTTAATTTAAATATTTAATTAATTTAAATATTTAATTTCACAATATTTGATATGTTGCTCTTTGTTACTGTTTGTTTTAAAATATTTTTATTTTTGCATAATAATAAATAATAATAACATTTTGTTAGATTTTCAATTGACTTAAAATTCAATACACGTTCTGATACATTTTTACAACGTACGTTTTTAAATTTCATAAAATGTTAAATTCAATTTCTCTTAATATATTTTGCTAACATTTTACTCATATTAAATTATGTTTTAATTTCTATTTTAATAAATAACATTTAAATTTAATACGTTTGCAACTTGATTTAAAATGTATTATTTTATATTAAATTTTATTATGTATGTATTAGGAATTTTAAAATGTGATCTGTTATTCTGAAATTGGACGTAATTGAAATAAATAAAATCGTTATAACAAAGTCCATTAACAGAAAGACATATTTAACAACTAAAGGAAACTTTTTAAACAAAAAAAAATTTAATAATTTTATAAAAATATAAATTCTAGTGAATACATACTTAAATTTTATTATTTCTTATTATATTAAAAATGTTAAGTTTTATTTTTTTATTTTCATTATACAAAGTTTTAAAATAAAAATGAAAATATATTTTTAAAATTTTAGTTTATTCTAAATTTGTATAACAATGACAACATTTTTTTAGTGTATAATGTTTTGTATGAGGTGAGCCTTTTATTCATTGCAAATATTTGAATGAATATTTTGTGTGCAGCATTAAATACTTGTGGTAGTGGCCACAGACAGCATGCGACTGTTACGGTTACTATGGGTGTTTGTGTAAATGAATATGTGTTTGTCTGTAAATGTGTGTGTGTTTGTTCTGTATGTGTGTGTACATGTTTGAATGTATCTTTTGCTTTGTTTATGTGTGAAAAAGCGGTCACTACTGACCATAGAGTGATAAAGCAATTGCAACAAAGGACACCGACAATATAAACTGCAAGTTAACCAAAGCGAAAAGTCAGACATACCGATGGACGGACGTTCAGATGAACTGGCGAATAGAAAAACCAATGTTCAGCCAAGTGAGTTTTTAATTCACATTTTATTAATTAATACTTTTTATATACAAAATGAATTGAATACGTACGTAATAAAATTTAATAAGAAATATTATATTTAAAATTAAATTGCAATTGTTATTTATTTTAATTAAAATTGATTGAAAACATAATTTAATTTGAGTAAAACTTGGAAAATAATATCAAAATGTTTTAAAAGAAATTTAATTTAATATTTTTTAAAATTTTAATACATACGTAGTAACAATGTATCTAAATTGTGTTGAATTTTAAGTCAATTGACAAATATTATTATAAACGATTTTATGAAATACGAATTATTCAAATGATTCTACCGAAAATTGATGTCCTCAAAAGTTTTGAATTTATTTTTTTTAGCCATTATTATAAAATGTGGAGAGAAACCTTTAAACAAATAAATTTTAAGTTTCACATTAAACATTTAGATGAGTTTATTACTGATATTTAAATAAAATTAGAAATGTAAATTTTCAAATTTTTGGCAACCATATATAAAACATCAATTGACATTACATGCTAAGTTAATTTAGTTTGATTTTTTTTTTTTAATAATGGATATTTATTTTTTGTGAAATGTTTATGCATATTGTTCGATCATATTCAAGGGAATACTATAAATGTACTTACCATAATTCAAATTATTTAAAAACTTACTATTTTTATTGGGCTTACTAAGCATATCAAGTAATTACTTAGTTTATTGTTATAGTATTAAATATAACTACATCTATCTTTTTAAATTTGAAGAAAACTTAGCATGTTCTGGAATAGTAGTATCGAAAATACGCAATATACATCTGCACAAATGTTTTTAAAGTTCTCTCTGTCCCACTGCACTCTACAGTATTGAGTGCATTTTGCAATGACAGTCAACAGTATTATAGTAAAGTCTCACCAACGAATTCACTTCACTGCAGTATTTTTTTCACTGGTGTCAAGACATTTTTTTTCAAGACATTCAAACAAAACCAAATGACACTTTTATCGTTGAAAATGCAACAAGTACAGTGAGTAAGTGCAACGAATGAGAAAACGAACATTGAAATCAACAACAAATCTGCTGCGCGCCGTTCGACGGCAGTAATGTTGTTGTCGGTATTTATGTGTTTATAAAAAATACAACAACCATTATTTAGAAAACAAAATTTTCAAAATTTTTACAAAAATTTTAAAAAAAAAATAAATATTTAAAAAATGTTTTTCGATAAATAAAAAACTATATTTCAATATTAATAAAAATTAAAGTAACAATGTTAAAAAAATGTAAAATGCTCTAAGTACTCAGTGTCATAAGCAGTTCATTTCAGTAGTTGAATTTTTATTGCACATCATCATAGACCTCTTCACTACAACTACGTCTTGTTTGTGTTTTGCTTTGACACTACTTGTGCTTTGTTGTTGTGAGCAACACAATTCATTTGATTTGCAAGTCTTCAAATAATATGCATGTCTTGGAGTGGGTTTCAATTGCATTAGTACAGATGTCTAATGCTTAATATTCCGTTTAGTAATCCTAAAATTGCTTTAAAAGTTTCCAAAAATTTAATGAAATTGTTATGTGGTTTAATGAAGCCTCAAGTCCAAATGTTGTATAGTATTTTAAAATATATTCCTTCTGCAATTTATTTCCTAGAATCATAAGATCATAGAATTGTAGATTGGCCATACCACGTCTGAAATATCAATCTTGGCACAATGTCTTACGATTTTGTTGAAATATTGTGAAGAGATAATAATCGATATATATATAAAAAACTGTGTGTTAAGTTTTTTTTGTTAATTTCAGAAAAACACTTTGAAAAATTACATTCAATACATTTTTTACACCTTAAAATTTATTTATTTTTGCGTTTTACGGGTCATTTTTTTTTGTCAAATCGACCCGAATTTCAGTGGGGTTATTTCAAAATATTATCTGAAGTACTCTCAATGGAATACAAAAGACATCAGACAGAAAATTTCAAATGCTAAGAAATCAAAGTGCAATATATATAGAAAAAGACGAGAATTTCTATATTTTGGATTTACGTAAAAACTGAATAGGTTAATTTCATAGTAATCATAAAGTCAAATAAATATTAAAAATGCATTCAAATCGCTGTAGTGATTTCAGATATATTTATCACATAAATTTGATATATTTCTCATTTATTGTTGATTAGTAAAGTATTTCTTATATTCTGTAGCATTAATGAGTGCTTACAATATACGTTTTTCCATTAAAAAAAATCAAACACAAATAATGTTCGTCTTAAAATCAAATGATCGCATTTATTTTTCAATGGCTTTTGGTTTGAATTCAACCATTCAAATACTTTAAACATTTTTTAAAGGCTCTTTTATAAAAGCAGTAAAAAAAGTGTACCATGCAACATATTCAAAGTAAGTTACCCATAACATTAGGCACGCATATCCTGCGGCTAATTGTGCAACATCTAAAAAGGCATCCTTGCGTATTCGGCTGCCATATTGAAATCAGATACATTTTAATGGCATTAATAACATTTATCACATTCATAAAAAAACACTAATAAAAAAATATAAAATTATGTAAATAATATAAAAATATTAAAAAATGAAAGGAAGGAAGGAAAAATTCAGTAGACCAAAAATATCATCAAAAAGGCAAAAATAAATAAAAAGCACGAAATGTGTTACGCAGACAAAGAATTGGCCCGGAAGCGAGGTCTTGCTGAATTTTTACATGTTTAATACATTAAATATTGCTGAAACAAATACAACATAGGATTTCTTCGGTAGGTAAGATACACGTTAATCTAGACGATATCACCTTGGGGTTGCAAAATATAAATATTCTCAAGTTATATTTAAAAAAAATTGAACTAAATTTAATGTCAATAGTTTTATACTTTAATATTCAAAACAATTTAAGATTTGATAGAATTTGAAAATCCAGATAAACATGTTATTTTTAATATCTAAATATAGACTTTTTTAAATGAAAATTTTTATAAATTTTAGGATTAGGAGTCAATTACGTCCACGCCATTTTGTTATCAACACAAATTATATGAGTGATTCCACTTTACATCAAAAAGAAGGTTGGTAGCACCATTCTTACGATAAAAAATTAAGAAAAACTCAATATTTCAGTTTTCTAGCTATTATAGTTTCAGAGATATATGTTCATGAAGGTTAGGTTAGGTTTTGAGGTGTCGGCAATCGTTGTGTTGTCGACCACTTAGACCAGAGTTGATCCATTGTGTTCCCTATATATGGTGCCCTACGGACGTATTTCAATTTCCAGAATTGAATTTCATTATTTTTAGCGGATAATTGTTCTTGATGTCCTCTATTTCCTGGAAATAAAAAGAGCCTAGAATTTTGTTACGTTTGATCGATAGTGCAGGACATAGGCTGATGAAGTGATAATTAGTGATATGTCTATGAAATGAAAAACTCACTCAAAAAGCCCAAACATGTGTTTGCTTAACTTAACTTAAGTAATACTTGAACTAGATATGCTCTATATAACCATAATTCATATTTATATTTATAATTATTTCTAAAATTCTAAAAAAAAACATCAAAAAATAATCTATAAAAATCAAAATTTTACTCTACAACAAGTTCTAGAGCATCCTTTTATTTTCAAATGGTAAAAGTTTCAAAGTGGTGTTCGGGCTCATTCCTAAGTTATGAATAAAAATGTTATAAAAAATTTGAACTTTTCTGTGACGCACAGTGCGTCCAAACGCTCTTAAGTCGGGCGAAATTCATTATTTTCGAAACCACTCAAATATATAAAAAGTGTTATATAGAGAATTCTTTAGAGAACTTATGATATTTTATCTTATGGAGATAAAAATCAGTAAAGTTGGGATTTTTTCATGAAAAATCTAAAAAAATTGTAAAAACAAAGTTATCGAATTTTAAAAATCCCTTTGTTTATGAAAAACTTACATTATGATCTTAAAAAAATGTGTTCAGTTGAGAAAATATCTTCTTTATTTTTAAAGATATAGATATGAAGAAAATTATTTTTTAAGACTTTACTTTACATATTTATACATAGATTGTATATTTTACAATGAAATAAAAAAAAAATCTATATGAGACATTTATAAATAATTAACACATAAATCATAAACTGAAAACTATTTTAAAATATTTCCAGTGGTTTAGTATATGGGCCAAATCGACCAAAAAAAGTCAAATTTGAGATTTTACCTTTTCGATCTTAATGAACTTTTGGCAACTGATAAAGGGTATCGAGACATGCACTAAACATTTTTTTTTATTTTTTCCGACCACTACTTCCAGAGATACAGTGGCTCAAAGTTGGAAAAAAGTGCCAAAAATCACTTTTGTACTGTTGTTCATATTTAAATATCTCTTGAATTAGAAATGTTAGAAACTCCGTTAATGGCTCGTTTTAAAGCTAATAGAACAAGCTTTTAGAAAAATTAAGTTGTAATTTCCAAACGGTAACATGTGGCCCGTGGTCATTATCCTTGCACTTCAAAATTGTGGTCCTTAAAAAAGACCCTTTTTAAAATTCTGAAAAAAATCCTAAATGTTCATCAATTTATTGTTAATGTTCATGCAAAATTTCAAGATGGTATTTTGATGGCATCATATTTTAAAAAATTATTTTCTAAATTTTATCAATATTTTTTGTATTAAAACTTTGGCCCATATATAAAATTATAAAGTCGAAACAATTTTAAAATTTTTTTTTTGTTTTTTGGAAAAGTGACATGTACATGTACTTTTATAATATTTTTTTGATAGATAACATTACTGAGAATCTTTTAAACAATAAAAATTATCCAAAATATATTTAACTAATCCGCCAACACTGGTTAAAGTTAAAGTTTTTTTTTAATTTGTTTTTACTTTGAACCCCTGCAGAAAAGTTTTCAAAGTCCAAATTGAAAATGTAAGTAAGCAATTTTAAGGATGAATTATATGTGCAGGACAGCATTATTTCCAAAAATGTTAGTTTTTTTAAAATAACTTGTCAATAAGCCGTTATATCTACACGTATAATGTATATATTCCAAATTTTTTTTATTAATTTTGAATTATACAAAATTCGTATATATTTGTTTTATGATGATCGCGTAAGATATCGTTAGATATTTTAAATCAAATTCAATATTAGTTTCGCTTAATACGAAAGACTAAACTGGATTCTGGTGCAGACAATTGAGTACTTCTAATAAAAGTATTTCGACTAAAGGCATCGAAACATACTATGGCCGTTTTTTTATTTTTCCGACCACTATTTCCAGAGATACAACTATTTCTAAAGCCAAAAAAAATGCAAAAGATCTGATTTGTATGTGGTTCATATTGATATATCTCTTGTTGCTTGAAACTCCGTTAAGGTTCGTTAATGGTCATTAGCAGGGCTAACAATTATATGGATGAAAAACTAGGAAAATATGTATGGATTATGGACTAAAACGAGACGAGACAAATATGGATCAAAAAACTAAAAATATGAATCAAAAAATCTATTAATATGTATCAAAAACTTAATCTATGGATATAAATTTTGTTATAAATTTTCTCTCATTAAATTATTCCTTGAAAAAAATTAATTATACAGAAAAAAAATATATTTTTCAAACAAAATTGTTTTTCAAATGCTCGATTACAATTGTATCATATGTGAAAAATAATGTACCTAGGATTAAATTTTTGAAAAATTAATGTAAAGCAATTTATGGAAAAATGCCACCCTATATGGTGTTTCTCACAGAGGATACAATGTAATTCGGGAATAAGGCTATAATCTGATGTTGATTGAATAGTATTTTTCGTATGTAAACAAATGTCTTATACTGCACTATTTTGTTTGTGAGTTAATTACAAAAAAAAAAACGAATTAACTCTTTTGTATATTGGGAATGAACTTTCTAAATCAAACAGGTCACTGTGACCTTGCTTTTGCATTACACCCAATCAAATTTGTTGCAAAACACAATCTATTGTCTCCTGTAGTGATATCCAGATATAGTTTCCTGCAGTACGATTGTTTGATTTTATCCATTCCACTCCAAATTTGTTTGAAAAGTCAAAATTTTAGTGAAAATTTGTCGAAATTGAGGCATACGAGTCAGTTTTTATCTAAAATATGGATTTATATAGAATATTTCAAATATATGGAATATTACCTAAAAATTCTTAAAATATGTATTTAAATATTGAATATGTAAATCCATATAAAAGCTAGCCCTGGTCATTATTCTTCATCTTCAAATTTAATGTTCTAAAAAAAAAAAAAAAATTTGGTTGATTTATTTTAAATGTTCATGCTAAATTCCAAGAGTGTATTTTGAAGGTATCATATATAAAAATTTCCGCAAGGATCCTAGAGAACCTAAATATTCAAATTCGTAGCGCAGATTCTGATTTTCGCTACGACGTGACTCAGAATTTTGATGTCTATATTACGAATAAATTCTTTTTTTATTATCTTTATCTTCGTATTGTATTATATTTGCTTGCTATTTTTTTTTTAGTTTCTTTGTTACGTAGCAGTCTTTTCGACATTTTCTATCATTTTTTCGACAAAAAATGATTTCGCCATATTAAATTTAGACATTTTCAGTTTTTGACATATTTGTTTTCGACATTTTTGTTTTCGACATTTTCAGATTTCGGCATTTTTAGTTTGGATATTTTAAACTTATCATACCAGACCCTAAAAAAACTAGTTTTTATGTTATTAAATTTTTAAAAGAATACGTTGAAATACATAGTAATTAAATAGAAATAAAATACTAATGTTTCCTGCGATGGTAGAAAGTTTTTAAAATATGATAAAATATTCCCTGTACCCCATTGGTGTATTATTTGTAGAAATATCGTAAATTTTAAAACATTTTTCTCTCTATCGTAGTAAGCTAACGTAATGCTTAACATATCGTATTACATTTGTATCGTATACACAAGAGAGCATAGTAGATGAATGTGAAAGCGATGATGTTAAAGTTCTCTTTCGTCTTACTTAATCTCACAACATTATTGCAATCATGAAAGCTTTTCAAACGTACGATATGGTCATGAAAGCACTGCTGCCCTACCACAACTCATCTACTGAGTAGTTGTAGAATTGAGTAAAAGTTCATAAAAGTAATATATATAAAGAGAAAAAGAGAGAGATATGTTAGAAGTATTGTTTCTAACATTATGATTTGTAATCAACACGTTGCAACTATAATAAATATAAAATGCTAAAAGAATGCATAAATTAAATAAATTACGCCCATATTTATTACGCCCATATTTTTTCCGACTATATTACGGCTACTTATAAAAAAAATTTAAACAATATAACTTCAAAAATAACAAAGAAACAAATTCAGAAAGAACTCTGTTGTGTCATGACATAGACTGCCGAGAAGAAGCGCAGTATAGAAAAATATTTTTCTATGAAAAGATGTTGTTAAGATTTGAACCTATGCTGCAGGACCTCTCAGTCCAACGCACTAAGCGCTGAGCTACCGACGCTATTATTCCAACAAATGTTCTTAAATGGTTAGAAGAAAGAAATTATTTATCACAAAAATATAATTTTTGATTACACATTTTACAATTGAACGTTTTCTAGACTTGTGGTTTTCGATATTCTAAGAATATCATTGTCAATAATTGATAATATGCGAAAATAACAACAAAAAAAAATTTTCTCACATTTTCTTGGTTTAGACTAACCTATTTTTGTTAGATTTAATACGATATCCAATTAGATTTATTATATGTGATTTATTATAAGTGTCACATAATGTTTCATTAAGTAGGCTTTAGATCAGAATTTTGTACGAAAGGATGAGCCATACGTGTATTAAAAATTAAGATTGACCTAGTCGACACTGATCAGAATCACATCAGGCTGCTTTTGTTGGGAATGTTCTATCGTATTTTGATCAGGAACGGATGTGAAATAAGGCTAACATTAACTAATTTAGAATGGGTTAATTTTGACACAGTTTCATATAATCAATTTTTAATGATAAAAAAACACGCTAGTAAACTGAAAACTGTAGCCGCGGTAGCTCAGTGGTTAGTGCGTTGGACTGCGAGCCGAAAGGTCCTCGGTTCAAACCTGGACTGGGGCTAACAACATCTTTTCATAGACACATTTTTCTATACCACGCTACCTCTCGGCAGTAAATGGCAAACCTACGAGAGTAAAACATTGCCTATGAAAAGCTCTCACCCGCCGTTCGGATTCGGCAATAAACTGTAGGTCCCACCACTTTGAGTACAAATGTAACACGCACAGCTTAAAATGGTGAGAGAGCTCGGCCGAAGTTCTATACAGGACTGTAGTGCCAAACTATTATTATTATAGTAAACTGAAAATATCATAGCTACATATTTAAAATATGCTTATCTTTATTACATACTCAAATTTTCCTATTACGTAGCCTTTTTCTGATAAAAAATAATATACAAGCATTTTAAACTTTTATAATTTTAACATTTTTAACGAAAACTGGCTGGATAGGGTATATATAAAAATTCGGAACCGATGGAAAAAAGTTATCAATTTTCATGATTAGTTTGGACTATGCCTTTTACAACCTTAAATCATTTTCTTATTTTACATAAGATTCAAAATACTAAAAATACCATCCAATAATAGTCCGAAAAAATAAATATTTATCGAGTTTAAATTCAAATTATTTATTATTTAAATTTAAATAATAAATAATTTATTATTTTTAATTTATTATTTTTATTTAAATATTATAGCTAGTACTGATTATTACCCTGTCTGCCATTGGTTTCGTTATCAATGCGGGAAGAAGGAGAATTTAGACAATATCAGACAAGTCCTGGTAGCGGCATCGACACAGTCTGCCAAGTCTTGGAGCTCTTCGATGAAAGAGATCTAAAATTTCTCGTTCATAACAATTTAAGAACAAGATATGATATTTAAATATTTATCACATCGATATCAGAACGTTTTCGAATGAATCCCGATATCGTTTTACTACTCGATATTGATCCAAATCGGTGTTATTCTCGATTCTAAAAAAAACACTACGATATGCCGTATCAATCTCTCCTTGCATTTTAATACGTGTTGGCATTTGATATTGGCATAAAATCTGTTTCGATATCGTACAAATTCTACGTCATATCGAATTGTGCTCGCAATAATATCGAGATGAATGGTACTGAGGAACGTCACATTAGACCTACATTGCAGATATGTAGATGTCGAAGAGTTCTGTCAGAGTTTTCGCGGTACGAGAAGATCTCCGATGAATCGAAACTTTCTCGAATAACTTCGATAAAACAATTCTAAATCACTAGTTTATCGATTCTAATTTTTTTAATATCTCGTTTAAACAATTTCTTTTACAAGACAAGATATATAAATATTTATCGCATCGAAATCGGAATATTTATCGAAGCAATCTTGAACTTTCATTGTTTTTTGTTCCATATTGTTTCGATTTTGAAATTTTTCTCCTAACGAGAAAACTTCATTATCTCATTTCGATATCTGCGTGCATCTAATAACGAATTGTAATATGATATAGAATGATAATCGTAATCAAGATCGAATAAATTCATCGACATCTCGAAACAGTCTCGATGCGATATCGAATCGAATGGCAGACTGGGAAGGTTATATCTGACATAAAAGTAGAAAAATAAAAATAAACTACCACTTTTTAAATATACACAGAAAAACAAATGTACATCATATTGAAGAATTCCGTTCATCAAACCATGATTCATTGTATTGAAGAACCATTCATAATCTTAATGACTAACGCCATCAATGTCATGAATGTTATCATAAATATGAAGAACGCTTGGTAACTGTCGAAAAAGTGTTCTTCAATATGATGAACTGTATGTGATGAATACGATTCATCATATTAATGAACCAAAATATAAAATACAACATATATGTTCTTCATATTGAAGAATGCTGTTCATTTAACCAAAATTTCAATCAACATATTTTTTTTTCGTTCATTTTTTGCCATACTTCTCAGTTCTCAAGTAGTTCTCGTATGTTATTTCTTTTATAATGCTTGCTCGACATGCGTAAATTAGTAAAATGTTTTATAATATATTTATTTATAAAAGTATTAATAAAAGTTATATTTATAACAAAAAAATTAAATTGAAATTTTTTTTTTCAAATTTTTTGTTTAAATATTTTTTTGTTCGAATTTTATTCTTCGGTTAATTTTAATTTTTTTAATAAAATTTTTTCAACAACAATTTTTTTTCGAATTAATTTCTAATTTTTTTTTTTTTTTTAATTTAAAAAAAAAATATAATATTCATAAATATTATGAACAAATTCATCAATATGAAGATTCAAATTTATTGTATTGAATATTTCGTTCTTCACTGTGATGTTGGATAGTACGAATAATTTCACATGTGTAATTCATTTCACATGTGTAATTCATTTCACATATTCATCAATATGTCATTTAATGAACGTTGGTATCGAAGTTTTGAAACTGGTAGTTGGTGAAAAACTTAATAATATTTATGAATAAATTCATCATATTGATGAATTTTTTTCTCTGTACGTGCAGATATGTCAAATTAATGTTACACTGATTCTGTTTTCAAATCATTAAAATATTTGTTGTCTTACTACATTAAATGTCTAATATAAAAAATCGGAAAATTGCAAAAGATTTTTTTTTTTCTCATATTTGTTGTGCAGTATTATAAAATGTCATTATTAAATGTCTCGAGGATGACTTATGGTATACAATCTTCTATTGATTTAACAAAAACGTAATTCGTAAACACAAATTAGATTTCTAATGGCACAATTACATTGCATAATTAAACTAATTATACTTTTTAATCACATAATGACCACAAAACCACATAGAAAAATCAAAAAAGTAATGAAATCCATACAAGCCTTTTAATGGAAAATAAACTAATGAGTCGAATAATAGCAAAAGCGGCAGAATAACAAGAGAAACAGCGCACAAAGAACAAAACACAGTAATAGAATCTATAATGATGATGCTGCCAAAGCAACAAAAACTTCGAAGAGTTGCAGCAACATCAGGAAAAGCAACAGCGGCAGCAGCAACAAAATGCAACGGAAGTGAAACTATTAAAACGATGCGGTTGGTTAGACAAACGAATAAACGTTTCCGTTGTTGGTGTTTTAAACATTTTGCCAGTTTTTGTTAGTTGTTGCTCAGCCGTCGACGCCAACGCCAATGCATTGCCATGTTGCACATTAAACAGTGTCTGTTGTTGCAGCAACATAAAGCGCTGCTGCAACAACAGCATAACACTAGCCTCCGCTGTTTGTAGCAACAAACAATAAAACCCGGAAGTGCTGCTGATTATTTTTTTGTTTTTAATGGCGTGGGCTGGGTGATAGTGCTTCGTGGGCAGGATGTGCAGGAAGTGAATGTTTTCTTTACTTAGGTAAATGGTTAAAAGCATCCTGTTTTATGATTAATAAGTATACAAATATTAAAACTGCGTTTAATTTGAATTGATTATTAAAAAAACAGAAATCAAAAATTGAAAACATATTAAAAACTTTTAAAATTCAAATTTAAACAAAAAAAATATTTTTTATTTTAGTCCATTTATAACATCAATATGAACCAATTGTAAAATAGTTTTAAATAAATGTTACTTTCAAATTTCAAGAATAATTCAATAATTCTAATATAAATATGACCAAATCCAGAAAACTTTTAAACTTCATGATACCGATATAAAGCAATGAACAAACATAATTTGTTGTTTTTTAGAACTTCGGTCGAGCTCTCAAGAACACTTGACTTAGAATACTTCAATTAATAAATATCAACCAATTTTAAGTTCATTAATTGAACTGTCCAATTGATACATGTGGCCAAACTAAGAAAAACATTAAAAATACCGATGATACCTGCACGTTTTGTGTTGTTCTAATCATCACTATTACTACACAGAAAAAAATTCATCAATATGATGAACTTATTCATAAATATTATGAATTTTTAAATAACATTTAAATTGATGAAAACATACATTAGTTATATATGAAATTATTCGTACTATCGAACATCATAGTGAAGAACAAAATATTAAATTCAAAGAATTTGATTCGTCAAATTGATGTATTTGTTCATAATATTTAATTTTATACGAATTTTTCAAAAAATTAAATTATTTTAGAAAACTATTAACAAAAATAGTGTTGTTGTAAAAATTTCATATAAAAACTAACAACATTTTTTTTTTTCAAAAACTAAGAAAAAATTATCCAAACAAAAAATGTTTAAAAAAAAAAAAAAAATTATTTTTTTAAAATTGGAAATTTTGTTTTTTTGAAAAAAGAAATTTCAAAATAATAAAATTACTAATTTATGCATGTCGAGCAAGCAATTATTAAAAAATAACATAAGAGAACTACACCAAGAAAAAAATATCAAATAAATAATAGTTTTTTTACTATTAAAAATAGTCAATGGTAAAAATTATTATTTTAATCCGAAATTACATTAAATACTAGAAAATACCATGACATTGCCATTGAGTTTATATGAAAAGATTTATTTTTTGTATACTATTAAATCAATAATTGTCCTATTGACCAATTTTAATGGGATTTGAGGGAATTTTTTCTGGGTGTACTTGAAAACTGAGAAGTACGGCAAAAAAATAAATATTTTGATTGAAATTTGGTTTAATAAACAGCATTCTTCAATATAAAGTAACATATGTTGTATTTTATGTACTTGTTCATTATTATGATGAAACGTATTCTTCACATACAATTCGTCATATCGAAGAACACTTTTTCAACAGTTATCAAGTTTTATATTTATAAACGCATTCATAACATTGATGTCGTTAGTCATTAAAATTATAAATAGTTCTTCAATGCAATGAATCATGGTTTGAAGAACGGAATTCATCAATATGATGTATATTTTTTTTCTGTCTACGGCTTACAAGATATCGCTACAATTTTATTACAGCCGCTAGCTTATATCTGAATACAAACACAAACACCATATCCCTAACGAAATTTGCACAGAAGGTGGTGGTATGAGCCACTTTTGGAATGAAAACGGAAATGTCGAAGTCTTCTTTTCAACGTAGGAGGAGCGGCATGCAATAAATTATCATTATATATCTAATTTTTAAGATATGCCTTGTGAATGTGATCCTAACACAAACAAAAAAAAACACGGTAGAACTTTCGAAAGAAAAAACGTGATTGGTTCGAAAAAAAGCATATTTTTATAAGGCACATATATAAAAAAGTCTAGTCCGACTATAAATACCCTACACATATTTGTGGTTACCATTCAAAGTGCTATATAGGTCACCAGGGTATACGAATCCTGAAAATATCTACAAACTTTCAATAGCTGAAGAATTTCCATTCATTTGTACCCATGTATTTAAAAATGGGTAGGTGTACCGAATTTCGATTTTTTTTTTTGGGAACAAAAAGTCATTTTCATGTATTTGAAGTTAATATATATTTGAACAAAAAAGTTTCCCGAAGCACCTATATAGTAAAATTGATTTGTACACAGAAAAAAAATTTACATCATATTGATGAATTCCGTTCTTCAAACCATGATTCATTGTATTGAGGAGCCATTCACAATATTAATGACTTACACCATCAATGTTATGAATGCTATCATAAATATGAAGAACGCTTGGTAACTGTAGAAAAAGTGTTCTTCAATAAGATGAACTGTATGTGAAGACTACGTTTCATCATATTAATGAACCAAAATATAAAATACAACATATATGTTCTTCATATTGAAGAACGCTGTTCATTAAACCAAATTTCTATCAACATATTGTTCGTTCATTTTTTGCCATACTTCTCAGTTCTCAAGTAGTTCTTGTGTGTTATTTCTTATATAGTGCTTGCTCGATATGCATACATTAGTTAAATCTTTTATAATATATTTATTATAATTACAACTTTTTATTAATAAAAAAATTTTTTTTCAAATAAATTTTTTTTCGAAAAAAAATATTTTTTCGAACAAATTTTTTTTTTTGAACAAAAATTTTTTTTCGTACAATTTTTTTTTTACGTCTTATATCCTCCTAATTTAAAAAAAATATATATATAAAACTTTTAAAAACTAATCAAAAATCTATTGAAAAAAAGTGGGCAGACCATATATGCACATAAAACATAGATATATAAAATATATATGCAGATTTGTAAGGCTAATATTTCATAGATTCGTTTTCAATGATTTATGAATAAAATGTCTACTATAAAATCCCGAGAAATAATTTAAAAAAATGTGGGCGGATTACGCCCATTTTTGGAACATTTATTTTTAGGTAAATTCTAATAATAATTTTAAAGGCATGTCCGTTAACCGATTTGTCTCATTGCCGTCTAGATTCTACTTTTGGCTAAAACATATTGAAACTAAATTTCATTGTTGTCTGACAAGTATTTCTCAAGGTTTTGTGCAAGACAGCAAGACAGACAGATGACAAACAGACCGAAGGCCATGGCTAAACGGACTCGGGTAGTGATACTAATCAAGAATATATATACGTCTCCAAACCAGTCACGCCTCCTAAGGGGCGCTATATTATATGCACAAACTTGATATACCCTGTACTTTTGTTTCTTTTTTGTTTCAGTTTCATTTATTCTGGTTTTACAAAAACAATGTTCGCTTTATATAGCACGTTTTGGAAATGAACTTCTCAGTTAACGATGGATGAATTTTCTCAGGAAAAATTGTTGGAATAAGATATTTATAAGCGAAGAATTGACTGGGAATGAATTAAACGTAGCCCACTCATATTATGAAATTAACTCAGTGTCTCATAACATATTCGAGTTTCAGTAAAAATATGAAATATTAAAAAAATGCATTGCAAAAATCCAGTAATTAGGCAAAATCAATTTAATTTTTTTCACACAACAACTATTAATATGCGGTAAAAAGTTTTATAATTAAAAACAAAAAGAGATTTAAATCACTGCATAGTATTTTGTAAAATCAAATTAAAAAAAGCGATACATTATTTGAAATCATTGACATGGGGAT
Source organism: Dryomyza anilis (assembly GCA_951804985.1). Taxonomy (NCBI): domain Eukaryota; kingdom Metazoa; phylum Arthropoda; class Insecta; order Diptera; family Dryomyzidae; genus Dryomyza; species Dryomyza anilis. The sequence continues at coordinate 83,726,341 of OX638131.1, read as the reverse complement.
TTAATTATAAGTGCACAACTTAATAACATATTCAATACAATGATTTAATAAAAACGATACATTTTATTTTTGTATTTAATTTGCATTACATATTTTTATTTAATTTTCCGCTTATGTTTTATAATTTAGCTTATACAATAATTAAATATTGAAACATATGCAAAACAGGTCAGAGGTCTAAGGGAAAAAATTAAAAACAAAATATATATTGAATAAAAATATATAAAAAATAAATTATAAATTAAAAAATTATATATGTATGAAAAATGTATATAAAAAAACATTTAAAATATTATAATAATAAATATATGCACAAATTATGAAAAAATAAAACACTAATGAGTATGCATTGAAATTACTGATTATGCGCTGTTCATAAAATACATTTTGTTAATCAGAAAAGCCAAAAGGTTAATAACCAAGTAACCATAGTGCATAAAAAAAATATTTATAAAAAATTTAATGCGTTGCTTAAATTTCTGTTTTATAGTTTAATTGAAATTGATGCAAAACAAAATGAGTTCATTTGATAAAATAATAAAGAAAAGGTCATTTTAATTAGAAAAAATAATACATTGTTACATTAAATTACATATTTCACACAAACAAATTTAACCCATTAACGCCTATAAAATAGAATAATACCCAAAGTCATCAGTTTTCTGAAATCAAGGAACATTTTCTTATTATATGAAAACTTTTTACTTAAAGCTCATTTAAGTATTTTTTTTCTTATTATTAGGAAACTATTTTCAACATCGAAAAAATACTGTATTAATAATAAAGAAAACTGTCTTTAAAAAAAATACAAATTTATTTGATTCATGTTCAAACGCAAATGTATTTGTTTTTACTACATACAAATGTATTAAAAAAAAAAATGTTTTATTTTTTTTAACGTCCTGCGACATGTCGTAAATTTACTACATATATATTTATTTTTACTACATCATGTAGTTCTCTAACTATATAATAAAATATTAATTTTGTGTGAATAAAATAGTTCTATTTCTTTTCAAAAACTACAAATAAGAACAAAACAAAGTACATAGAAAAACCGAAATCGAACTTGAGTCCCAATATCTGGTTCAAAAATGCAAAACACATGAAATAAGAAATTTTGTAAAAATAAAAATTCGATGTGTAAAATCATAAAAAAAAAACCGAAATATATAAAGGAAATATTACATATCAGTGATAGGTTTTTCAGTTTTTATCTGATTGAAAAAAAAATAACTTGAAAATTAAAAAACTTAAAAATTTATATGAAATTATAAGAAAGAATCGGATAACAGTCTTTAAAGGTTTAATATAATTTTAATAATACAAAATTTGTTGCACACAATTTTTATAGATTAAAAACAAACCCCCTAAGCAAACAGTATCAGACGAATTTGCATAAACGGTATCAAAAAAAAAAAATCTAAACAAAACCATATCTCTGCCAGACATTGATGATTGCATCTGCCTGCCGCAACCTTTTGTTCAGTTCGTTGAGTTTGCTTTCATCAAATTGCCTTTCAGCCAATTTAACTCTAGGCCGCAATAGAACAAGACACCTCTATGCAAAATTCCCATAATGCGTTGGTCAAACTCATGCGATTAGTCGACCCACTCAAAACAACAACAACAACAATATCCATGGCTGCCGCCAGGGATGCTTTCAGTGAGGCAGTCTTTCAGTCAGAGTCAGACTTGTTCGACCTGTCGTTTGGTCGATTGTTTTTAGTTGCTCCATTCGGTTGGGCCCTGGTTTAGGCAATGTTTGCCATTTTACGAAATTTGAGCATTTTCCGAAACAAAATTTTCAATCGTCTGAATTTCTTAATATCATCGCTATGGCACATTATTGATGAGGCAGAACCTCTGTGTGTATATTGGTCCTTCTATTTTCTATTATTTATCCCTTTGTGCCAGATGTTTTTGTGTGCTCCATGTGTTTGCCTCAAGTGTGTGTGTCTCCTTGCACTTGCTTTATGTCAATTTTTCTTTTGTGAATACTATTTTTGCACACAAGAGGAGCTCTAAATTTCAGACTTTTAGTACAAAGATATGTTTAGAAACATGCTGCGCAATTTCAATTTTATGCTTTAAGTATTAGAATTTAGAGTAAAAATTTGAATTTTTAGTGAAAATAGGAATTTTTAATTTTGAGTGATTTAAATTTTTGAGTAAAAATTTAAATTTTGAGTGTAAATTTAAATTTTGAGTGTAAATTTGAATGGAGAGTGAAAATTGTAAATTTAGAGTGAAAATAGGAATTAAGAGTGAAAATTTGAATATTGGGTGAAATTTGGAGTTTTGAGTGAAAATTTTAATTTTTAGTGAAAATTTGAATTGCATGTGAAAATTTAAATATTGAGTGATAATTTGAATTTTGAGTTTAAATTTGAATTTTGACTGAAAATTTGTATTTTGAGTGTAAATATGAATTTAGAGTGAAAATTTGAATTTTGAGTGAAAATTTGAATTTTGAGTGAAAATTAGAATTTTGAGTGAAAATTTGAATTTTGAGTAAAAATTTAAATTTTGAGTAAAAACAGGAATTTTGAGTGTAAATTTGAATTTTGAGTGAAAACATGAATTTTGATGAAAATTTAAATTTGAGTGAAAATTTTAATTTTAAAGTGAAAACTGGAATTTTTAATTTTGAGTGAACATTTTAATTTCTGAGTAAAAATTTAAATTTTGAGTGTAAATTTGGGTGTAAATTGGATTTTGAGTGAAAATTTTAATTTTGAGTGAAAATTTGAATTGCATGTGAAAATTTAAATTTTGAGTGATAATTTGAATTTTGAGTTTAAATTTGAATTTTGACTGAAAATTTGTGTTTTGAGTGTAAATATGAATTGAGTGTAAATTTGAATTTTGAGTGAAAAATTGAATTTTGAGTGAAAATTTAAATTTTGAGTGAAAATTTTAATTTTTGAGTGAAAACTGGAATTTTGAGGCAAAATGGAAATTTTGTATAAAAATTGGAATTTAGTGTGTAAATTGGAATTTAGAGTGAAAATTTGAATTTTGTGTGAAAATTTGAATTTTGAGTGAAAATTTAAATTTTAAGTGAGAATTGTAATTTTGAGTAAAAATTTGACTTTATATTAAATTTAAATTAAAAATTCAAATTTTGAGTAAAAATTCAAATTTTGAGTGAAAACTTTAATTGAGTGATAATTTGTCTGACAATTGAAATTTTGAGTGAAAATTTTAATATTAAGTGCCAATGGGAATTTGAGTAAAAACTTAAGAATAAAATGGAAAATTTTAGTAAAAATTTAATTTTTGAGTGAAAATTAAAATTTAAAGGGAAAATTTAAATTTTGTGTGAAGTTTTAAATTTTGAGTGAAAATTTAATTTTTGACTAAAAATTTAAATTTTGAGTGTAAATTTGAATGGAGAGTGAAAATTGAAAAATAGGAATTAAGAGTGAAAATTTGAATTTTGGGTGAATTTTGGAGTTTTGAGTGAAAATTTGAATTACATGTGAAAATTTAAATTTTGAGTGATAATTTGAATTTTGAGTGATAATTTGAATTTTGAGTTTAAATTTGAATTTTGACTGAAAATTTGTATTTTGAGTGTAGATATGAATTTAGAGTGAAAATTTGAATTTTGAGTGAAAATTTGAATTTTGAGTGAAAATTTAAATTTTGAGTAAAATATTGAATTTTGAGTAAAAACATGAATTTTGAGTGAAAATTTAAATTTTGAGTGAAAATTTAAATTTTTGAGTGAAAACTGGAATTTTGAGAGAAAATGGAAATTTTGAGAAAAAATTGGAATTTAGTGTGTAAATTGGAATTTAGAGTGAAAATTTGAATTTTGAGTGAAAATTTGAATTTTGAGTGAAAATTTAAATTTTAAGTGAGAATTGTAATTTTGAGTGAAAATTTAACTTTAAATTAAATTTAAATTAAAAATTTAAATTTTGAGTAAAAATTCAAATTTTGAGTGAAAACTTTAATTGAGTGATAATTGAAATTTGTCTGACAATTGAAATTATGAGTGAAAATTTTAATATTAAGTGCCAATGGGAATTTGAGTAAAAACTTAAGAATAAAATGGAAAATTTGAGTGAAAATTGAATTTTTGAGTGAAAATTAAATTTAGAGGGAAATTTTAATTTTGAGTGAAGATTTAAATTTTGAGTGAAAATTTAAATTTTGAGTGAACATTTAAAATTTGAGTGAAAATTGAAATTTTGAGTAAAAATATTTATTTTAATTTTCAGACAAATTTGGAATTTTGAGTGATTTTTTAATGATATTTGTTGTACTTTTGATTGTATATTGGAATTTAAATTGAAAATTGAAATTTTAAAATTGAAGTGCACATTAATTGAATATAAATTTGAGTGAAACTTGAATTTGTGAAAATAAAGTGAAAATATTTAATATGATTGATAACTAAATTATATGTAAAAAAATAAAAATTTATATTTCTTTTTACTGAAAATGGTTATTTTTTGTGAAAATTGAAAGAATTACAATGTAGCATGTTTAAATATTTAAAATCATACTTCAATAGTCAGTTTCCTCGCTTTCAGTAACCATGACAAAGCCTTAGGAATCTTGTTAAAAAATTCAATATAGGACAAAGTAATATTGTCAACAAAACTGAATTATAATGAAATTACTTTGCAAATCATTATAAGTCCCATAAGACAAAAAACAAAATGCACAGAATTTCAAATATATACAAAAAAAAAAAATAATAAGAATACAAAGAAAAATTTATATTTAAATCCTACACCAAATAAGGCAACACTCACGCAATGTGCAGTATTCATACGTTGACACTTATGTTTCACTCTATTTGAATGTATGACCCGTCATGGCATAAAAATCCACCGCCTTCGGGGTGATGTTGTTATTATGAAATGCGTATCTTCTCGTTTCACGCATCCTTGATACATATACGCGAAAAATATGAAAAAATATGAATTGTTTATATAAAACGCGATTTTCATATGCGGGAATAACGTGGCAACATTTGTTAATGAATGCCAGGGATAATATATATAAGAATTTATATGGAGGCTTTTGTATCACGGATAATATTACCGCCCGACAAATTAGTTTTTTCGTTATGTTTTTTATATTTTTATTTTAAAACTTTCAGAATTTTAATCGATGTCTTTTGAATTTCAAATGAAATATCTGAATTACAATTGATGTCTTTTGATTTCAAGTGGAAATTTTGAATTACAGTTGATGTTTTTTAAATTTCAAATGGAATTTAAGAACTAAAATTGATGTCCTTTGAATTTCAAATGGAATGTTTGCACTAAAATTGACCAGTTTTAAATTTTAAATGGAAATTCTGTATTACAATTTATGACTATTGAATTTCAAATAGAATATCTGATATACAATTGATGTCTTTTGAATTTAAAATGGAATCACTGAAATGCAACTGATTCATTTCTATGACAAATTGAATATTTATGTATAAAACTGGTACAGTATTGATATGTATGATATGTTTTCGAATATATTTGATATTTTGCAGTGTTGATTTATAATTGCTAAAATATATTAATAAATTATTTATATTACTAAATTCTTGAAAATCAGCAAATTAAAAAGTCAACTTATCCAATAATGCTTTAAAGAGGAAACTTAACATCTAATGATTTCTCAATCAGCACTCATTGAATATTTTTGTATAAGCCACTTAAGTCTGCTGTATTGATAAGTATTAACTTATTTTGATAAGCAGGAAATAAACAAAATACTTTATAGAAAAATAACAATCAGAAAATAATAAAACTAATTATATTATCAAACATCTTTTTCCATGGTTCCATCTTACCTTAAATCATTTTCTTTTTTCATATAAACCTTTTTGGGTTCAACAAGATGCTATGTTCCAGACAACCATATTATTGAAATATAAACCTGAACTCGCAAACTGTGTATTTTTTTTTTCAATTGCAACATTTTTTATAGACACACGACAATCGTAACATTTCTAATTTGTATGCTAACCAAATGAAATTGAATTTTCAATTGCTACTTTTTGCGCTTTTTCAGCTTTTGTTGTTTGTTTTTTTAATTCGTTGTTTATTTTTGTGATTTTATATTTTTTTTACTTTTTTCTATTTTTGTTTCTTGAAAGTTTCGTAGTTACTTCTTTGATGCTGCCACCAAAACTTTATGCCCACACAATAATTTACAAACATTTCTGTCGTGTTCTCATTCAAGTTTTCGCAATTTTATGGCGCCTTTTTATGGGCAAAAGGGCCTACAGTATTCGTGTCAACTGCAATTAATTTCGATTGCTGGCATTTGTAACTTTTACTATCTTTTACTATTACTTAAGTGATCTGTCTGAAAGTGGACAAATAATGCATTAATAAAAATAGATTTGAACGGCAAAAATTGATAAATAAAGGAAAAACAATAGAAAAATTATTAAAAATTAATAAAAATTATAAAAAAATTAAAAAAAATTAACGAAACAAATAGAAATTAATATATGTTATTAAAAAATAAAAAAAAAAAAAATCAACTTAAAACATTAAAAAAAATAAGAAAAATTAAGACAAAAAGAAAATTAAGAAAAACTAAGAAAAATTAATTAAAATTAATACAAAAGAAATAAAAATTAAGAAAATCTTTATAAAAATTATTAAAAATTAATAAAAATTAATTAAAATTAATAAAAATTAATAAAAATTAATAAAAATTAATAAAAATTAATAAAAATTAATAAAAATTAATAAAAATTAATAAAAATTAATAAAAATTAATAAAAATTAATAAAAATTAATAAAAATTAATAAAAATTAATAAAAATTAATAAAAATTAATAAAAATTAATAAAAATAAATAAAAATTAATAAAAAATAATAAAAATTAATAAAAATTAATAAAAAATAATAAAAATTAATAAAAATTAATAAAAATTAATAAAAAATAATAAAAATTAATAAAAATTAATAAAAATTAATAAAAATTAATAAAAATTAATAAAAATTAATAAAAATTAATAAAAATTAATAAAAATTAATAAAAATTAATAAAAATTAATAAAAATTAATAAAAATTAATAAAAATAAATAAAAATTAATAAAAATTAATAAAAATTAATAAAAATTAATAAAAATTAATAAAAATTAATAAAAAATAATAAAAATTAATAAAAATTAATAAAAATTAATAAAAAATAATAAAAAATAATAAAAATTAATAAAAATTAATAAAAATTAATAAAAATTAATAAAAATTAATAAAAATTAATAAAAATTAATAAAAATATTAAAAATAATAAAAATAATAAAAATAATAAAAATAAATAAAAATTAATAAAAAGTAATAAAAATTTATAAAAATTAATAAAAATTAAAATAAAATAGGAAAAAATTAAAAAAAATATGAAAACTTAAGAAAAATTAAGAAAATTTCAGAAAAATTAAGTAAACTTTAGAAAAATTAGGAAAATTTTAGAAAAATTAAGTAAACTTTAGAAAAATTAAGAAAAATAAGAAAAATTAAGAAAAATACGAAAACTTAAGAAAAATTCAAAAAATTTAGGAGAAATTAATAATAATTAAGAAAATTAATAATATAAAGAAAAATTAAGAAAAAATAATACAACATTTTAAAAATTAAGCAAAATTAATAAAATTTAGAAAAATATTAGAAATTAAGAAAAATTAAAAAATTTAATAAAAATTAAAAAAAAATGAATAAAATTTAATAAAAATGTATAAAAAAAAAGAAATATATTACACATCATCACAAATTAATGAGCAGACAGAACGCATAAAGCCATAAGTGTCACCTGTTTAAAATGCACATTTATCGTACGTACGGCTGACCCACTTAAACGATGAGTAAATATTTTCACTTCTTTGTAATTAAATATTTTAAAATTTTTCATATTTAATACAAACTGTTCGCATGTACGTCTCGTCGTTTTCTCTGCATAATTTATACAGTCATAATTTGTATCAACCGTTGTACATTTATTTCATAATGAGATATAATTATGGTTTTTCGATATGTTGTTTTTTTTAAGAATCCTGAGGCAATATGACATATTAAGGCATATTAAGCAGCCAAAGCAGCAGCTGTTTGCATGAAATTAATTAAATATTTCAATTAAAGACTCAGTCCATGTTTTAAGTACATATGAAGTACTTTTATTGAATAACTCTTTGTATAATGAATTCATAAAACTACTAATTTATTTTAGTTTCACATACAAAGCTATGAAAAAAAAAGGAATTGAATTTATAATATCGAATTATATAAATCGAATCCAATAAAACATGAATTCCAAAATTTTTAATTTTTATTTTTTTTTGTATTTATTTTTTATTTGTTATGTTAATATTTTTTATAATATTTTATTTATCAAATTATTTTTTATGTACTACATGTTAATTTTAAAAAATCTCTGTGTTTATTTATGGCAAGAAACACAATCATCGTCTGATTGTTTCTCGACTGTTTCGCCATAATTGTTACCTCTTTGGAGAATACAGTTTTTTGTTGCATTGATTCATAAATTAAAATTATTACTACAAATACAAGCAAAGTTCACAATGAAGCAAATTCGAATACATACAAACAAAAACCACGAATTCCCCACAGAATAAAAAAAAACTGTTTATAAAAATTAAATGTGAAAATTAAAAGTCTTGTAAAATTTGAGTTGTTTGTTAAAATTTAAATTTTTAGTAAAAATTGAATTTTTTAGTGAAAAATTGAATTTATAGTGAACACTCGCATTTTTAATTAAAAAAAGAATTTAAATTTTTTAGTGAAAAATTGAATTTTTAGTGAAAAATTTAATTTTTGTGTTAATTTTATTTTTTTGTGAAAATTTAAATTTTTAGTGAAAAATTGAATTTTTAGTGAAAATTTAAATTTTAAGTGAAAAATTTAATTTTTGGTGAAAAATTGAATTTTAAGTGAAAAATTTGATTTTTAGTGTAAAATTGAATTGTTAGTGAAAATTTTAATTTTTTAGTAAAAAATTGAAGTTTTAGTGAAAATTTGAATTTTTAGTGAAAAATTTAATTTTTAGTGAAGAATTTGATTTTTAGTGAAAAATTGAATTTCTAGTGAAAAAATTTAATTTTTAATGAAAAATTTAATTTTAGTGAAAATTTGAATTTTGAGTGAAAAATTGAATTTTTAGTGAAAAATTGAATTTTTAGTGAAAAATTAAATTTTTAGTGAAAAATTGAATTTTTAGTGAAAAATAGAATTTCTAGTGAAAAATTGAATTTTTAGTGAAAAATTGAATTTTTAGTGAAAAATTGAATTTATAGTGAAAAATTGAATTTTTAGTGAAAAATTGAATTTTTAGTAAAAAATAGAATTTTTAGTGAAAAATTGAATATTAAGTGTAGAATTGAATTTTTAGTGAAAAATTAAATTTTTACTGATAAATTGAATTTTTAGTGAAAAATTGAATTTTTAGTGAAAAATTGAATTTTTAGTGAAAAATTGAATTTTTAGTGAAAAATTGAATTTTTAGTGAAAAATTGAATTTTTAGTGAAAAATTGAATTTTTAGTGAAAAATTGAATTTTTAGTCAAAATTTGAATTTTTAGTGAAAAATTGAATTTATAGTGAAAAATTGAATTTTTAGTGAAAAATTGAATTTTTAGTGAAAAATTGAATTTTTAGTAAAAAATTGAATTTTTTGTGAAAAATTGAATTTTTAGTGAAAAATTGAATTTTTAGTGAAAAATTGAATTTTTAGTGAAAAATTGAATTTTTAGTGAAAAATTGAATTTTTAGTGAAAAATTGAATTTTTAGTGAAAAATTGAATTTTTAGTGAAAAATTGAATTTTTAGTGAAAAATTGAATTTTTAGTGAAAAATTGAATTTTTAGTGAAAAATTGAATTTTTAGTGAAAAATTGAATTTTTAGTGAAAAATTGAATTTTTAGTGAAAAATTGAATTTTTAGTGAAAAATTGAATTTTTAGTGAAAAATTGAATTTTTAGTGAAAAATTGAATTTTTAGTGAAAAATTGAATTTTTAGTGAAAAATTGAATTTTTAGTGAAAAATTGAAATTTTAGTGAGAAATTAACTTTTTAGTGATAAATTAAATTTTTACTGAAAATTTGAATTTTATGTAAAATGAATCGATCGGAATTTGAAACATACCATAACGTTTTTTTTCTATTTGTCCTAAAATTCAGTTCAACCACAACCTCTGCAATTAGCGCATAAACAAAATTAAAAATTTCAAGTCAATTACCATGCAAGAGCCCTCCGGAATTCAGAACTTCAACCACTGTGTCCACCTGAGTAGTTACCGCATATTGTTTGATATGTTTCAATTGTTCTGTTTGTCTCATGGTTGGCTATATGTCCGTTCGTATGTCTATCTGTCTGTCCGTCCATCTCTACTTCTGTTTGTGTGCATAACAATTTTATTTGCACAAAGTTTGTCCAGCTAAACGCGAGTGAGTGTCTAGACACAAGCATGGGACAATCGTCACTCACAGTCGACACACAAGCTTTGATATATCAAGCTATACACAAGCCTCGCACATTCGTCATTCCCAAATTTCAAACAGGCCTCGTTAGCTCTGATTAGACACAAGCTTGAGACAACCGTCACTCCCAGGCTTTACACAGGCCTTGTTAGTTTAGGTTAGACACAAGCCTGGCACAATCGTCACTCACATACTCCACACAGGCCTTGATATACCAAGCTAGACACAAGCATGGGACAATCGTCACTCACAGATGACACACAAGCTTTGATATATCAAGCTAGACACAAGCCTCGCACATTCGTCATTCCCAGATTTCAAACAGGCCTCGCTAGTTCAGATTAGGCACAAGCCTGGGACAATCGTCTTTCACAGGCTTTACACAGGCCTTGTTAGTTTAGGTTAGACACAAGCCTGGCACAATCGTCACCCACATACTCCACACAGGCCTTGATATACCAAGCTAGACACAGGACTGGCACATTTGTCATTCCCAGATTTCAAACAGGCCTTGTTAGTTAATGTTGGACACAAGCCTGGTACAATTTTCATTCTCGGACTCCACACAGGCCTTGGTATACCAATATTGACACTAGGCTGACACAATATTGAGCCACATTCCAAATTTCGTCTCGACAACTTTTCGTCCCATTCCTAGGTTTGCGTGTGTACCGATTTTGACTTGAGTAACTTAAAGTTTACTATGGTGACATTTTTGTGTTGTTTCCATGTTAAAGAACACTTATCTAAGAAAAAAACGTTTGTTGACGTTTTTTTAAACGTCAAAAAATATATTCGAGAAACTCAACTCTTTGTCTGAACAATAAGTCTGCAAATAAACGTAAGTATTACTGTAAAATTGGTTGTTAACCTCTTACATATTTATTTATCTACAGACACAACTCTCAAGTGTATTGACATGAATAATGAATGCCATGCCCATGACAAATTATGCCCAATAGCCTAAATCTTCAGGTCATGTTTCAAGACTGAGGCACAAGCCTTGGTACAAGCCTGGTATACAAGCCTTGATACAATCCTGAATTACAGGCTTGTAACATAGTTATCATTCCAGCCTTGACACAGTTTTGGCACAGGCCTAAAACACACTGTTGGCACTAGACTGAGAATTAAGTCTGGCACAAAATTTGTCAACGAGCCTGGGTACAAGCATTGAATACAGGCTTGTAATAGACACATGCACAAATGGTTTTGAAGTTTCCTCTGGAAATATGCACTACTGCACTCTACAGTTTTGAATTCATTTCACAAATGACAATCGACAGTATTATAGTGAAGTCTCTTTGAGCGACTTCACTTCACTTCAGTATTTGTTTCATTGGTGTCAAGCTCTGTCAAAACATCAAGCCATTCAAAACATTCAATGTTTTGAAAAACACAACAAACGACAACACTGTCGCTGAACATGCAACGAATACAGTAGGTGCAGCGAGTGAGCGCAACGTGTAACGAGTGAGGAGACGAACATTAAAAACAACAACAAATCTGACGCTCGTTCGACGGCAGTAATGTTGTTATTGGTATTTATGTGTTAATATTAAAAAAAAAAAAAAATTGTAAAAAAAAAAATTTTACGACAAAAACAACGCTTTGGTCGAAAAGCAATATATCAAAAAAAAAATTTAATTAAATAAAGAAAAAATTAAATAATGAATAAAATGTTTTTCGATAAATAAAAAACTTAATATAAAATATTATGTGACTTTCTTATACCTTTTGTTTTTTTCTATATTTCAATATTAATGAAAATTCCTACTCTATTCCTTAATCTAGTAAGAATGATAAAAAAAAATGAAAAATGCACTAAGTACTCGGTGTCATAAGCTGTTCATTTCAGTATTTGAATGTTTATTGCACATCATCATAGACCTCTTCACTTCAGTTTTGTTTTGCTTATGTTTTGTTTTGACAGTACTTGGTTCTTTGTTGTTGTGAGCAAGACATTCATTTGATTTTCAAGCATAGAGTTGACGACAGTAAATGTTTTGAAACGAAGTGAATGTCTTGAAGTGGGTTTCAAATGGACTTGTGCAGATGTCTAGCTTGTAACATAGTTATCATTCCAGTCTTGACACAGTCTTGGAACGAGCTTGGATAACAGCGTTGTTACAGGCCTGAGTAGCAAAAGAAACTAAGAGCAATTATTCTTGATATACAGAGTTTTTTTTTCAAAAAAAACGGAATGATATACATTGTATGCATGTATGTGTTTTCACGAATAGAACAACAAAGATCCGCCAGACAAAATAGTATCCGAACTCTCTGGCTAAATAGCTCTCTAAATATTTAACTCAAGCACTTATAAAACAGAGTCCTTTATGTCTAACACCGACTTATTCAATGCAATGTTTTACTCTCATAAGTTTTACTACTTTTCGGTAGATAATACAAGTAGGTAGCGCAGCATTAAAAAAAACCTATTCAATTTTTAATATAGCTCTCGCTGTGGTTCGAACCTGCAAACTTTAGGCTTGCAGTACAGCATACTAATCCTGACCTATCAATGGTATATGAGTCTGTTATTATAAAAGATGAATAAAGTAAGAATAATTTATAAGTAGCACTCAAAAAGTAATATTGAATAAAAATTTTAATTTTTAAATTTTGGGCTGAATTACAAATATAAATCAATTTAAAAACTTATAAGTGAAGGTATATAAAAAATAAAATCAATATAAAAGTAAATAAAAAAGTATTTAAAAACACACACAAAAACAAAAAAAATATATAACAATGTAAAATAAGAAATAAAGGTTGTTAAACAGATAAGTGAAAGTCAAGACATTACAAAAGAAGGAAATAAAATTGCTGCTCATTAAAGCACCAAGATAAAGAAGCAAAAGTCGACTAGAAAAAAAAAAAAAAAGGAAAACCTCTGGACATTTTTTAATAAACGAAACGTAAGGTACTTAAATGCTTTGCTAACACTTTTGCCCGAGGACCTGCGAAGAAGATTTAACTTTTGTTCGGTACTTTTGTGCATTTTGTAATTTTTTTCTATTACTTTTGCGCAATATTTAGTATTGTCTGGCATTATTTTGTAGGAGATAAAGCAACCTTTCGGCACAATGTCGAGAAGCAGCAGCTCCAGCACCACCACTCGGACTGATTAACAAATATTGACATTGACAGGAAGTGAAAATTGCGCATAGCAAGCATCAGAGAGGAGGAAAGAAGACGTAAGGACGACTAAAGGGAGGCTAAAGGGAGGCTAAAGGGAGGCTAAAGGGAGGCTAAAGGGAGGCTAAACGGAGGCTGAATGTAACCTAAAGATAGAGCAAATGAAAGCTAGAGGAAGGCTAAAAGAAGGCTTAAGGAAGGCTGTAAGAAAGTCAAGTGTTGATGCAAAGAAATCGAAAATTATTCTTATAGTAGAACGCAAAAGATAATTTGTAAGCTTAAGGGTTGTTAATAATGGTAATGTTATTTTAGAATTTTTATTAATTTCTGTTCCGTATGATAATTTTTGTTGCCTGAAATTTGTAAAACTTGTTCAGTTTTTGTCATTATTACTGCATTTTGAGTTTATTCATTACACATTTTACAAATTATACATGATACCGTTTGTATAAAACACCTGCTGTGCATTACAATTATAAATTTTTCTTGAATTTTTATTGAAAATTATAGTTCCTTCAAAATTACACAATTTTCTTTTTTTGTTCAATGTTCTACAACCAAATTTACTAGCAGACCATTTTATAAACCCAGAGTACAGTACTTTTTGCAAAGAATTCGTGGAAACACAAAAATTAAAAGAAAAGGTAACTCGTTGTAAGCAATTATAACTCGTGAAGGACCCACGCTTTTTGGTATCTTCTGTTTTACCACCTTTACCACTCTATTATTTTTAAGGAAATTTCACCTCAACTCCTTGAGTATATTGTAACCCCCTACAAATAGCTAAATCTTTGGCATATTCAACCCCCTTCAATGCCCAAACTCCATTCATAGCATTTTTAATTAGAAAAGTCATCCAAAGATCTACAAAATATTAATTACAACAAAACGCTGAATAGCTGAAAATGTCTCTCTGTCTAACCGACTGACTGACTGACTGCCTGAATAACTGGCTGACTAGCTGGCTTACCTGCTCACAAGGATTTGCATTTAAATCTAAATACAAGACAAAGTTCTTGTATTTCGTATATAATTTGTTTTTGCACCAACCATGGACCGCGTTGGTGCTGCTGCCTGCACTTGAAGAACTTTGTGTCGACCGTCCGTCTTTTTTTTCCGTCATCTTTCTTTTTCGTGTACTTCATATTCAAAATTGCAAAATTTTGTCTTTAATTTATGCATACATTTTATAGGTTATGCGGTCTGCTGGTTGGCGCCCAAGGTAAGCAGCAAATTATTATTATATTTATTCCTTTGAGGAAATGAACAGCGCACCGAGTTAACGGTGTTGATGACTACGAGATGAGATTTAATTGTTACGTCTTCAAATGAAGTGGCATCCAAATGAAATGTAAGGGACGGCATAAGAAATTAGTCAAAAAAAAATATTCAAATCAAAAATTTATATCTTATATCCCCAATAATTTAAAAAAATCATATAAAAATATAAAAAAAACTAATAAAAAAAAATTAATAATAAAAGTGGGCGGATTTAGACTTACAAAATTTCAGATATATTTAAAATTTTGTAATTCTAATATTTTATAGATTTGATTTTAATAATTTACGACTAAAATTTTCACTATGAAAACCCACTATGAATACCCATTTTGGGACCACATATTTTTAGTTGAATTCTAACAATACGTTTTAAATTTTATAACTATGTCTTGAATACTTTTCGAGTTATTAGTTCCTAAAGAGTTATATAAAAGTGACTTGTATGGGAGGTGTGCATGTCCGTTGACCGATTTGGTTCATTTCTAAACTCAGGTCCTACTTTTGGCTGAAACATAAAGGGTTTTTCAATAAGAGCGGTATACAAGTTTTTTTTAAGGGACGCTACAAAAGTAGAGCGACAGGGACAGCAAACGACGCCATATTTCTTACCGCTCTTTTGACATTTCTCTTCAGTAAGGTTTGCCATTTCATGATGGAAAGATATACGTGCCAACAACGAGTCGAAATTATTAAAATTTACTACCGAAATTCGAATTCGTATATCTTTCCATCAAGAAATGGCAAACCTTACTGAAGAGAAATGTCAAACGAGCGGCAACAAATATGGCGTAGTTTGCTATCCCTGTCGCTCTACTTTTGTAGCGTCCCTGTTGAAAAACCCTTGAAAAAAACTTTTGTAGCGCTCTTATTGAAAAACCCTTTATTAAGGGGAATGTCAAATTTGCAGGTCTTACATTAAGTAAAAATGTATCCTTTATTTAAAAACATAACAATAGATACATTAAAAAAATGTAAAAGGAATTTATCTAGATCTAAAAATCGTATAGATTGTGTTTATTAGAAGCCAAATTATGATCTTTCACATGATTGGAATGTAGTGGTATGTTTCAGTTTTCGATCGAATCCGATTTTACCTGCAAAATTCTAAACAAATGATTTTGAATTTATTATTTGAAAGCGAATTGAAAGCGTTGAAGTGAAACGAATTGAAAGCGTTGAAGTCAAAGCATGCTGTTTAAATTCATGTTAAAAATTATTTATTATACTAAGATATTGAATCTAAAAGTAAAAACGTTTGTTTTAAAATGTTCAAATGAAATTCGATCAAAAGTATATTCCAATCCTTAAAAATTCAGAAAATGTAACAGATACCAATTTGAAATTCCCCGCCAAAAGTGAACCATTTCCCGATTACCCGCTAAAACTAAAATTCACCACAAATTGGGGAATTCTCCTCCAGTTGGCATCACTGATTCAAATGCATGTAATAATATTGTGACGAAAAGATGTAATTTGTCCCATTGTGCAAGCAATCAATAAGAGTAAATGAGACGCAAGACAATTCAGCGTAATGAAGCAATGTGTTAGAAAGAGACGGAAGATCATTCAGCGCACTGAGGCAGTGTGCGAGAAAAATTTAGAAGGTCAGCTTATTAAAACACATGAGTGCGAATGAGATGCAGATAGCATGCGTCATTCATTAAAAGTGTAGAAGGTTCTCGAAACATGTCGAATAGATGCATGCAGTACATAAGGGCGCCCCATCTGAGGCGAAACGCTTCAGTAGTGATTGGAAAGTGGTCGAGTGCGTCTCGTTTGAGAACAATGTCATATTAAATAGTGGACATGCACAGTTGTTCTACTTTGTGTTTAGTACAGTGGTTTATTAAAGTGAATTAATAAAGTTAATTGTTATATTTTTAACATAAGAATGTTTTTATTTTGTCTAAATCCAGAGTTACGAACATGTTGAACAGTTTTCGGTAGACTGATTTTTCGTAATGACAAACTTTATTACCCAACAAAGCAATGATAGTAAAAATAGTAAAGAGTTAGTTTTAAAGTTTCATACCGAAAAGGATTCAGAATTTCGGATCTAAATTATTTGGTTAGTAAGATTTGTAGGATATCGAAAATTGCTGAATTGTTAATTATTTGGACTAAAGTTGATCCATTATTCATGAGTATCCATTTTGCTATATTATTATGTTCATCGTATATTCCACGTCAAACTGGGGGCTTTTCGAAAACATTGAATAATATTAATTTTTTTAACTCGTGTTCTGCATTCAAAAATATTCTACTCATAATATTTTTTTTATATGTTTTGTTAGTCCAATATTGACAGTTCAATAATATCTTTTGAAAGAAATATTCCGACATATTAAAAATTAGCAGACAGAACTTTTTAGCACCGAAATTCTTGATCATCTAAACTATTCTAATTTGTTTTTACGGACAGGAGCCATTATATTGCATGTGTGTATTATAATACAACCATTATATGTTGCCATTAAATAATTCTTGTACAACAACTTCCACGAGTTGTGTTTGTTGTACACAACTATTTCCGCGAAAAACGCGATCACAAGTTTATATGCTGTGTTGTTGGATTCACATATGTTTATCGTAGGACCTATCAGAGGGATGAAGTGTATATGAGCAGAATAAATGCCAGAAGTGTGTTTGTGGTTCTGTTCGATTTACCGCTACACCAGTGATTGTAGAATGCAATATCAAAACATATGCAAAGTTCGGACCAAAAACAAAAAACTTTTTTACACAACAAGAAGTTTTTATTTATGGAACCCTAGACTCAAAATTTTTAGTATAGATTTTTAGTAATAGATTATTACTCATGATTAAGGAACTTTAGAATAATTATCGTTCTTCATGAATTTATAGACAAATTTAAATTTTATGTAATATTAAAATTATATAAATACTATAACTAAAAAGTCCTCAACTGCATTCTTAAGTGATACGTATATTTTTAGTACGCAGCAAGAATCGGCATGCAGAAATATAGCTTTTATAATAATTTATCTTTTGATTATAACAACATTTTTCGTTATCAAAACCGAGATGAGTTTTAGAAGTATAGACTATATTCGAGATCATTTATGGAACATTTTCGCAAAACGACATTTTGAAAATTTCGAAAAATATTGCGAAAAATATTATTTCTGTCTGTTTTTCATTGTTTTTAAAAACAGCTTTAAAACCGTGCAAACTGAAATTGTTAATACTAGTTCCGAATCTGTTTATTTCCAATTTTAGTAAAACGGTGTTGGTTGCGGTTTCAGTTTTAAATGGAAATCGGTTACAGTTCCATTCCCTAGATTCAACGAAATCAATAATTGACGTGGAATGTACGATTTACAAAATATTATAAATCATTTGATTTTAAAATTTTAATTTAAAATTGTTTAAAAAAAAAATTATAAATAGAAATAAGGACTGCGTCGAATAAAATTGTCCGCTACAAAAATGAAAAAATCTAGAAATCTAGTAATCGAATTTTTATAGAATAAAATATTTTATTTTGCAAATTATTTTTAGATTTTAAAAAAATGTAAAAAACCAGAAATTAATATTTTTAATAAAAAGTTTTAATTTTTCCGGAACACATTCCATTAATATTGTAATGGTAGTGTCCGACACCCTCACAGCTGCTGAAGACCACTTTCTTTTAAAGTCTTGAAGGTCTTTGGCCACATTTTTTGTTGTCTTCATCTCCCTTTTTACTAAAGCCCAGTATTTCTCAATCGGCCTGAGTTCTGGACAGTTTGGTGGATTGGCTTCTCTAGGCACCAAAATCACTGCATTTTGTTGGATCCACTCTAAGGCCGTTTTGCTGTAGTGACATGAAGCGAGGTCAGGCCAAAAAAATGTGGACACTTCATGTTGGCGTAAAAATGGAAGCAATCTCTTTTGCAAGCATTCCTTCACATATATTTCGCTATTAATTGTACCCGATTTCACAAATGAGCTGCTCCTTTTTCCACAATTGCAAATTGCCTGCCAAACAAGTAATTTCTTTGGGAATTTTGTCTTTTTTTTTTATTTGAATTTTTCAGCGACATTCCCTCGAGAATCGGCTGTATAAAATTCCTGCCCAGGTAGCTGAGAAAAGTCCGCATAAACATAAGTTTCGTCGTCCATTATGCAGCAATCGAATTTAAAAAAAAATCTTGGTTCAGCTTTTTAGCACGTTGTTTTGCGGTTTCATTCTTGACGGCATTTATATCCGGAACTTTTTGGACCTTGTACGTCTTCTTAGTCCTGCGCACGAAAGATTCTGTGCAATCCGCTTTTCTCGCCAATTTCCTTCCGGATATGCTTGGATCTTTCTTTAAAATATTCACAAATATTCTCCGACTTTTCACGATCATGTGGGCCTTTTTTTTACCAGAACCTTTCTTCCGATCAATACTCAGGTCTTCCTTAAAGCGGTTGATAATGCGAGAAATGGTCTTAGGGTTAGCCCCTACCTCCTTGGCAATTTTTTTAAAAGACCAACTAGGTTGTTTTTGAAAAATTGGAAGATATGTAACGGACAATTTTATTTGACGTAGTCCTTAGATTAATTTATAAGTTATTTTCTGTGATTTTCAGTAATATTTTTAAAACCATTTAAACCTATCAAAAACCCGAAACCAAAAATATTTAGTTTTGAATATTGTATCAGTTATAAAAATGGAAAAGTGTTCCCTCTATATATAAAAAATCGTAAAAATTAAAATTCAATTTTTGTAGAGAACATACATCCCAAAATTGAGCCGTCAACATTACTAAGAAAAAATGTGTTATACAAACCAAATAATTTATTCTTTGAACAACTGTTTTTGAAAAAATCAAATTGGACGTAGCCATTTTGTTAATCCCAGATGCCGCAAATAAAAATTATTTGAGAAAATAGAAAAATGTCTCTCACCTACAGACGCTTCCCACCTCTGCTCTAAATTATTTTTGTCAAAGCGCAATAGCAACACCAATTAGCAGCAACAATAAACAGCAACAAATTGCAAATTTTCTGCGCAAAATTTTGAATCATCAACAATGGTTGCTGCTGCGTCAACAAATTCTGCCGCATGGACTTATTGTCCTTGTTGTTATTGTTGCAACTATTGTTGTTGTTGTACTGCTTCGTTGTTGCTCGGTTGTTTGTTTTTTTGTTGCATAGTTTTGGCGTGTTTTAATTAAACTTTGTAGTCGCGCATAAATGTTGTAGTCGCTGTATTTGCTCCGCTGTGTACCTCTCCTCTCCGCTGTTCTACGACGCTCCATTGTTGCACTCTCTCACTTATTTGCTCCGATGCGTGTATTTGCGCTTTGACTTTGAGGTCTCTGTTAATGACATGCAAAACGTCGAAAATCACGGTGCGCTGCAATGCAGCAGTAATGTGTAGCACTGAAGAGAAGGAGAGAGATAGGTGCCCGCGCACACAGCCTAACAATTGCAATTGTTCGTCACAGAATGCAACATGAAATTGCAAACATGTGTGGGTATCCTTGTGTGCTCAATGCGCACAAAAAATGCGAACAATTAAATTTTTTTTTTTATAATTTTTATAAACTTTTTTTCGAAATTTTTTTTTTTCTAAATATTTAATTATTTCAGTAAAATATGATTTTTTTCATTAAAAATTTTCAATTCAATATTGCACTAAAAATTATATTTTTCACTATTCAATAAATTTCTCACTAAAAGTTCTATTTTTCACTATAAATTCAATTTTTCACTATAAATAAAATTTTTCATTAAACTTTTCACTTAAAATTCCATTTTCACTAAAAATTCACATTTTCACCAAAAATTAAAAATTTCACTATAAATTAAATTTTTCTTCAAAATTTAAATTTTCAATAAAAATGCAATTTTTACTAGAAATTCAATATTTCACTAAACATTAAATTGTTCACATAAAATTTAATTTTTAACTAAAAAATCAATTTTTCACTAAAAATTCAATTTTTCAATAAAAATTCAATTTTTACTTAAAATGAAATGCGTCAACATAATTAAATTTTTCACTAAAAATTCAATTTTTCACTAAAAATTCAAATTTTAACTAAAAATTAAATTTTTCAATAAAAATTCAATTTTTACTTAAAATGAAATGCGTCAACATAATTAAATTTTTCACTTAAAATTCAATTTTTCACTATTAATTCAATTTTTCATTAAACTTTTCACTAAAAATTCAATTTTTCACTAAAAATTCAATTTTTCACTAAAAATTCAATTTTTCACTAAAAATTCAATTTTTCACTAAAAATTCAATTTTTCACTAAAAATTCAATTTTTCAGTAAAAATTCAATTTTTCACTAAAAATTCAATTTTTCACTAAAAATTCAATTTTTCACTAAAAATTCAATTTTTCACTAAAAATTCAATTTTCACTAAAAATTCAATTTTTCACTAAAAATTCAATTTTTCACTAAAAATTCAATTTTTCACTGAAAATTCAATTTGTCACAAAAAATTCAATTTTTCAATAAAAATTCAATTTGTCACAAAAAATTCAATTTTTCAATAAAAATTCAATTTTTCAATAAAAATTCAATTTTTCACTAAAAATTCAATTTTTCACTAAAAATTCAATTTTTCACTAAAAATTCAATTTTTCACTAAAAATTCAATTTTTCACTATAAATTCAATTTATCTCTAAAAATTCAATTTTTCACTAAAAATTCAATTTTTCACTAAAAATTCAATTTTTCACTAAAAATTCAATTTTTCACTAAAAATTCAATTTTTCACTAAAAATTCAATTTTTCACTAAAAATTCAATTTTTCACTAAAAATTCAATTTTTCACTAAAAATTCAATTTTTCACTAAAAATTCAATTTTTCACTAAAAATTCAAATTTTTACTAAAAATTCAATTTTCACTAAAAATTCAATTTTTCACTAAAAATTCAATTTTTCACTAAAAATTCAATTTTTCACTGAAAATTCAATTTGTCACAAAAAATTCAATTTTTCAATAAAAATTCAATTTGTCACAAAAAATTCAATTTTTCAATAAAAATTCAATTTTTCAATAAAAATTCAATTTTTCACTAAAAATTCAATTTTTCACTAAAAATTCAATTTTTCACTAAAAATTCAATTTTTCACTAAAAATTCAATTTTTCACTATAAATTCAATTTATCTCTAAAAATTCAATTTTTCACTAAAAATTCAATTTTTCACTAAAAATTCAATTTTTCACTAAAAATTCAATTTTTCACTAAAAATTCAATTTTTCACTAAAAATTCAATTTTTCACTAAAAATTCAATTTTTCACTAAAAATTCAATTTTTCACTAAAAATTCAAATTTTTACTAAAAATTCAATTTTTCACTAAAAAATACAATTTTTCACTAAAAATACAATTTTTCACTAATAATTCAATTTTTTACTAAATATTCAATTTTTCACTAAAAAATTCAATTTTTCACTAAAAAAATTCAATTTTTCACTAAAAATTCAATTTTTCACTAAAAATTCAATTTTTCACTAAAAATTCAATTTTTCACTAAAAATTCAATTTTTCACTAAAAATTCAATTTTTCACTAAAAATTCAATTTTTCACTAAAAATTCAATTTTTCACTAAAAATTCAATTTTTCACTAAAAATTCAATTTTTCACTAAAAATTCAATTTTTCACTAAAAATTCAATTTTTCACTAAAATTCAATTTATCACTAAAAATTCAATTTTTCACTCAAAATTTTAATTATTCACTAAAAATTAAATTTTTCACTAAAAATTCAAATTTCATTAAAAAGTCAATTTATCACTAAATTTTTTTTTTTCACTAAAAAATCAATTTTTCATTACAAATCCAATTTTTCTTTAAAAATCCAATTTTTCACTAAAAATCCAATTTTTCACTAAAAATTCAATTTTTCACTAAAAAAAAATCAATTTTTCACTAAAAATCCCATTTTTTTTTATTAAAAATCCAATTTTTTACTTAAAATTCAGTTTTAACTAAAAAATTTTAATTTTCACTAAAAAATTAAATTTTTCACTGAAATTCAATTTTCACTTAAAAAATTAAAAAAATAAATTTTTCACTAAAAATTAAAATTTTTATTAAAAAATCAAATATTCACTGAAAATTCAATTTTTCACTGGAATTCAATTTTCACTTAAAATTAACTTTTTTAATAAAATATAAATTTTTCACAAAAAATATATTTTTTTTATAATAAGTTGTTCTGGTCAATTAATTTTTTTGTACACCTGATATTAATTGAAAATTGTTATAAATTATTCAAAATATTCGTGGCCGCATTTCGTAACGTTTCATAATTTCACTCAAGTGTTGCGAACACAATTGAGTGCAACACTTGTTGCACATCAATATGATAAGCACTTCAATCACTCGTTGAAACAAAGCATTCACGGTGATAGGGATTCACATTGAGGAGTCACTTCACAGCATTTTAACTCTATAAACTGCAGTTTGAACTTTGGGACTAATAATCAAATAATTTACTTTTTATTCACTAAACTGCTGCAGTTATTGTGGTTGACAATCGACACATCAAATTTGATGCAGTGTTGGCAACATCATCGTCATCGTCAGCGCCACCACCACCAGCAGCAGCATCACCATCATTATTATCATCATCATTAGCGGCGCCAACCGCAGTTTGGCTTCTGCAGCGCCTTTAGCCCATTAGTTTATTTTCGCAATTCAATTAAAAGTTTCGCACAATGTGCTCAGCAAAGTCAAAAATGTACATAGTTTGAAGTGTTAATTGTTGCATACATTGTTGTATGTTGCTGATGCTGGTATTGTTGTTGTATGCTGCTTCAACCTTTCTGCCCCATTATGGCGGTACTTTGGTATATGCCATGCATGTTGCACGTTTTCAAGGACTTTACAATTTTCAAGTGGCGAACAGTACTTTAGATTTAATTTTGCAAATATTTTAATATATTAAAATATTACAAAATTATTAAGTATATTAGTAATATTTTGCAATATTATACGGTGCCTTAGAATACCTTTTTCAGAATAAGTATTTGGTAATACGTTTTCTTAGAATACGTACTTTAGAATACGTTTCTGTAGAATATTTATTCAAGAATACGTTTCTTTAGAATACGTATTTTAGAATACGTTTATTTAGAATACGTTTTCTAGAATATGTTTCTTTAGAATACGTATTCTAGAATACGTACTCTATAATACGTTTCTTTAGAATACGTTCTCTTGAATACTTTCTAGAAATACGTATTCTAGAATACGGTTCTTAAGAATACGTATTCTGTAAAACGTTTCTTTAGAATACGTATTCTGTAAAACGTTTCTTTAGAATACGTATTTTGTAAAACGTTTCTTTAGAATACGTATTCTGTAAAACGTTTCTTTAGAATACGTACTCTATAATACGTTCTTTAGGATACGTTCTCTTGAATACGTTTTAGAAATACGTTTTCTAGAATACGGTTCTTTAGAATACGTATTATGTAAAACGTTTCTTTAGAATACGTATTCTGTAAAACGTTTCTTTAGAATACGTATTTTGTAAAACGTTTCTTTAGAATACGTATTCTGTAAAACGTTTCTTTAGAATACGTACTCTATAATACGTTTCTTTAGGATACGTTCTCTTGAATACGTTTTAGAAATACGTTTTCTAGAATACGGTTCTTTAGAATACGTATTCTGTAAAACGTTTCTTTAGAATACGTATTCTGTAAAACGTTTCTTTAGAATACGTATTCTGTAAAAAGTTTCTTTAGAATACGTATTCTGTAAAACGTTTCTTTAGAATACGTATTCTGTAAAACGTTTCTTTAGAATATGTATTCTGTAAAACGTTTCTTTAGAATACGTATTCTTGAATACGTTTTAGGAATACGTATTTTAAAATAAGTTTCTTTAGAGTACGTATTCTAGACGTTTTCTAGAATACGGTTCTTTAGAATACGTATTCTGTAAAACGTTTCTTTAGAATACGTATTCTGTAAAACGTTTCTTTAGAATACGTATTTTGTAAAACGTTTCTTTAGAATACGTATTCTGTAAAACGTTTCTTTAGAATACGTACTCTATAATACGTTTCTTTAGGATACGTTCTCTTGAATACGTTTTAGAAATACGTTTTCTAGAATACGGTTCTTTAGAATACGTATTCTGTAAAACGTTTCTTTAGAATACGTATTCTGTAAAACGTTTCTTTAGAATACGTATTCTGTAAAAAGTTTCTTTAGAATACGTATTCTGTAAAACGTTTCTTTAGAATACGTATTCTGTAAAACGTTTCTTTAGAATATGTATTCTGTAAAACGTTTCTTTAGAATACGTATTCTTGAATACGTTTTAGGAATACGTATTTTAAAATACGTTTCTTTAGAGTACGTATTCTAGAACACTTTTCTTTAGAATACGTATTTTAGAATACATATTCTAGAATACGTTTCTTTAGAATATGTATTCTTTCATTAGAGAACGTATTTCATTAGAGAACGTATTCTAGAATACGTTTCTATAGAATACTTACTAGAATATGTTGCTCCATAATGCATTTCTTTAGCATTATATTTACTTTTCCTTTAAATTATTTATAATCAAGTATGGAAACCTAAATGAATAATTTCATCGATTTCGGTTTCGGGTTTGTTGCTCGAAGACGAAATGGTTTCGGTTCTATATTACGGTATCGGTTTCGATTTCGGTTTTTATATTATTGTTATTTTCTCCATATATTTTAATCTCTTCAACAAGAAATATAAATATTTTACTAACAAAAAAACTAAAAACGATTACCACAAAAATATGAATTATATTTTAACAAATAAAAAAAGCAAAAATTTAGCAATGCGCATGAGAAAATTCAAAATCTTGGTCGATATCATCTTTAAAATCGAAAAAGAAATAACTTCTAATAGTTAAGACGAAATTCTGACAACGAGATTGAATTAATTAATTTTAATTCTGAAACTCACAACAACTATTGTAAATTTTTCTCATGAAATGTACATATATTACATAAACGTAGGCATATTTTTTATATGTTTATCTCTGTTTTCGTTGCTACCTTGTATAATTCGCATGACAAATCACAGACCTGACATACACATTGTATGTGTGTGTATTTTAGTACAACCATCCAGTTGGCAACAAAAACTTCTTGTACAACAACATACACGAGTTGTGTTTGTTGTACACAACAATTTCCCTCAAAAAATCGATCACTTGTTGCGATTAGCATATTTTTGTTGTTGAGCTTTCAGAAGATGCAGAAGATATGTGAAACTAAAAAAAGCTAAAATCCACAAAAGGCAATAGCTCTCAAATTTAGGTACACCGTTAAAACGTTTATATATTAAAAATATCATTTTTTGTTTTATAAATTAAACCATAGATCCCAACATAGAAAACATAGAAAACTTCACAATTAACAAGAAAAAAAACACAAACGAAAACATACAAATATAATATTGTTTAATTTCTTTGCAAGTGCGTGCTTCACAAACAACGAACGACACTAGAGTTGCATGTTTTTTTTTTGTAGTTGTGATCAAAAAAAAACAAAAAACTAACAAAACACATGCATAGTCGCACTACGAACGACACTAGCGTATCGAAGAAAGAAGAAACAAATAGCTTTCTCTATTTTGTTGCAGGAGTTGCTTGTATTTTTTTTTTTTTCGAATTACCGCTATACAAGTGATCGAAGAAAACATTAGCAAAACAGAGGTCAGACCAAAGTCCGTCGTTCTGAGAAATATTGTTCTACAAAAAATCAACATGTGTTCACAACATGTTTTTATACACAAACAAGTTATTTCGGGACTCCCGATTTAAATGACATTTAAGCAGGTCTTGTATTTTAAAGATATATAAAATAAAATATTTTTTTGACGTAATATAAAACCGGTATAAAATCGAAACCGTTTATATCGGTTTATTTCTGATTTTCGTATAACGGTTTCGATTACGGTTTCGGTTTTAAAAATGAAACGGTTTTAAAAGAATATCGTTTTCGGTTACGTTTTCAATCATTGTTTATAATATATTATTTATTTACTATGTTTCCTTTTGATATTAACCAACATTTCTTATATATTATACCCTTACAAATGACACAACTTTACTGCAAAAAAAAAAAACCCTAGTCACACACTATAATTTATTTCAATGCGTCCATCTCATCGTCTAGACAATTAAATATTTTATATTAATTAAGTACATTTTTGAAACCACCATGCAGCCACAATTCTCCACACAACCCATAAAAGTTGCAGAAACAATTTTGGCTGTTCGTTTAAATTTCAATTACAGTCGACTTGTGGTTTGTGGTGGTGTGCTGGTTGAAACTCTCTGCCCGGGACACTGTCGTCTGTTTTGTTCCTAATGTCAAATGGTTTTGCAGTTATTGTGCTGCTTAAAAGTGCACCCAGAGGACAATTAAAATTCATATTTCATAAGTTTTGGAGTCACAAATTTTCAAACTGATTTGAACTGTGAATGATTTGAGGCATGTAGAAAAAAGAGTATATAAAAAAAAAATATGGTATGCAAAAGTTCATTTGAAGTTCATTACTTGTGTCACATGATAAAACAAGATTTTTGTTTTTTTATAAATAAATGAAATACAAAAAAATATTAAAAATAAAATAAATAAAATAAATAAAAAATATAAATAATAATTTATGAAAATTTCAGTTAAATGTTATTTTTTTAATGTTGAAAACCTAATTCAAATCTTATGTTTTATGTACAAATATTCATAAGTCATGATTAATAGTTTGGCACTACAGTCCTATAAGAACTTAGGCCGAGTTCTCTTGACATTTCGAGCTGTGCGTCTTATATTTGTACTCAAAGTGGTGGAACCTACAGTTTATTGCCGAATCCTAACGGCGGGTGAGAGCTTTTCATAGGCAATGTTTTACTCTTTGCCATTTACTGACGAGAGGTAGCGCGGTATAGAAAAATGTGTCTATGAAAAGATGTTGTTAGCCCCAGTCCAGGCTTGAACCGGGGACCTTTCGGCTCGCAGTTCAACGCACTAACCACTGAGCTACCGCGGCTACTACTAAGTCATGATTACTGTAAATAAATTCTGGAATACATCTTATGATTTATTATTCATTACTCATGATTAAAACTTAATACATTGCGTCAAATAACCGTGACCTCCAGACGGAAAAACAAATCCAAAAATTGCAGAACAGAGTAAAAAAATGTCACATTAGAAAATATTATAAGTAAGTAAGTAGACAAAGGATCGAGCATGCAAAAGTAAAAAAAATGCTTCACTTCAACTTATATATCTGTCAAATATCTCATTTATTTTTGAATGACATATTTTTTACTCTATTCATTCACATAAATGGTTTTCAATTGACATTCAGAAAATTAATATGCAAAAAGTAACATAAGTTATGAATAATTATTCATAATTTCGATTTTTATAATTAATAATAAAATATGTAAATATTACGAATCCTATTTATAATAAATACATAGTGATTTAGGATTTTTTATTTAAGAATTGCGCATTTTTTTGTATTATACATAATTCATGAATATTATTCATAAATAAAAAAAACGAAAAAAATATATTTTATGAACGTGTTATACATAAATCATCAGTAAACTACATATTTTTCTGTATTTCTTGTATTGTATACATTAAATCTTACTATTTCACTGTTTTAAATAAATATATAAATATTTTAAAATAGTCAAATAATTTTTAGTTATGCACCACTAAATAGTATACCTGAATAAAATCGGTATTTTGCAATCAAATAATATCTATGCGCATAACATAGAATTTACTTTAGTACAAATACTAAATTTTGCATTATTGTTGTTGTTCCAAATGTCAATACTATTGCAATGTTCTAATTCAATTAAATTCAAATTCGTTATAAAATAAAATAAAAAAATAAAAAAAAAAACAAAATAAGAAATAAATGAAATAAAATATATATATATATATATATATATAAAATAAAAGAAATGATTTGTTAGAACCTAAATAAATTATACACATCTAGTTGAATTTGTATTTTATAGTTGATATTGCGTTTTAATGTTATGTAAAATTGTAGCGTTCTAGTTCAGTTTTTGTACATAAATAACGTAAATGTACCAACTTCAATCTGATTGTTATTCCGAGATTTTAAGTGTTTGCATTTATTATAAATATATTTTTATTTTTAAAAGTATTATATATAAAAATCAACTAGTAAATGCCACTCCATACACATTCAACGTTTTAATATATTATATTGCAAATATATAGAGGCTGCGACTAACAAAATTATATCATAAAGGGTTTTTCAACAGGGACGCTACAAAAGTAGAGCGACAGGGAAAGCAAACGACGCCATATTTCTTGCCGTTCTTTTGACATTTCTCTTAAGTAAGGTTTGCCATTTCACGATGGAAAGATATACGAATTCGAATTTCGGTAGTAAATTTTAATAATTTCGACTCGTTGTTGGCTCGTATATCTTTCCACCATGAAATGGCAAACCTTACTGAAGAGAAATGTCAAAAGAACGGCAAGAAATATGGCATCGTTTGCTGTGCCTGTCGCTCTACTTTTGTAGCGTCCCTGTTGAAAAACCCTTGAAAAAAACTTTTGTAGCGCTCTTATTGAAAAATCCTTTAGAACAAAAGCATGAGCGAAAACACAAAATACAAAACAGAAAACACAGAAAATCACAAACAAAACCACAACCACAAAAAACAAAAATAGAAACCAAACACAACAACAAAAGCAAAAACACCAAACAAAACCAAAAACACTAAAACAAAAGTAAAAGCAAAAACGAAAAAACAAAAGTTAACATATAAAAACACAAACCAAAATGAAAAGAAAAATCGTAAAAACAAAACCAAAAACAGTAGCAAATCCAAAGCAAAAATAAAAGAGAAGGCGAAACCACGAAAGTAAAGATAAAAAAAGTCAAAAACAACAACAAAAACATTAAACACAAAAGAAAGAGCGAAAATAAAAACAAAAACACAATACATAAAGAAAATAAAAATACTAAAGAAGAAACACAAAATCAGAAACAAAAGCAAAATACAAAACAGAAACATTAAAACCAAAGAAGAAACAAAGCAAAATCACAAAAAAAAAACATAAATCAAAAAAACTAAACCTAAATCAAAAATATAAACTAAAGCAACGCTAAAACCACAAAAGTAAAATCGAAATAAAAAAGCCGAACCACAAAAGAAAAATTAAAAACAACAGTAGAAACAAAAAAAAAAAAAACAAATCACATAAGAAAAAACGGAAACAACAGCAAAATCAAAAACAAAAGCAAAAACACAAAATCAGAAATCAAGGCAAAAACACAAGAACTGAAAGAAAAAAAATACAAAAGCAAAAATACAAAAACAGAAACAAATGCAAAAATAAATAAAAAATAAAAACAGAAATAAAAGCAAAATACAAAACCAAAAACGCAAAAATAAAAGCACAAACTCATATATGCAAAACAAAACAAAAACAGTAAAACAAAAGAAAAAGAAAAAAACAAAAGCAAAAACAAAATCACATAATCACAAAAGAAATATATAAAATATCCCAAGTAGGAATTACCGATCGGCACAAGCCTGACACAGGCTTGTACCAATGCTACTCAAGCCTGTGCCAACGCTGGTATCCAAGCTCGTTCCAAGGCTGTGTCAAGACTGGAATGATAACTATGTTACAAGCCTGTATCCCAGGTTTGTATCCAGGCTCGTTGACAAATTTTGTGCCAGAATTAATTCTCAGTCTTGTGCCAACATTGTGTTTTAGGAATGTGCCAAGACTGTGTCCAATTTGGAATGATAACTATGTTATAAGCGTGTAATTCAGGATTGTACCAAGGCTTGTGTCCCAGGCTTCTGCCTCAGTCTTGAAACAAGACATATGCCCCAGACTTGCGACAATCCTTGTAATACGCCGACAAATTATGCTACTATTGGGCATAATTTGTCATGGGCATTGCATTCATTATTCATTTCATTACACTTGAGAGTTGAGTCTGTAGATAAATAAATATGTAAGAGGTTAACAACCAATACTTATGTTAATTTACAGATTTATTGATAACTTCAAAGAATATATTTATGGACGTTTAGAAAATCGTCAACAAACATTTTTTTTTCATCAGATAAGTGTTCTTTACCAACACAAAAGTGTCACCATAGTAAAGTTTATTTTACTCAAGTTAAAGTCGGTACACATGCATTATTAGGCATGGGACGAAAAATTGTCGAGACAGAATTTTGAATTTCCATCAGCATATGACGGTTTGGATAATTTGACAATTTTCATATGTGGCTCAATATTGTGTAAGCCTTGCGTCAATATTGGTATACCGAGGTCTGTGTGGAGTCCGAGAATGAAAATTGTGCCAGGCTTGTGTCCAACATAAACTAACAAAGCCTGTTTGGAATCTGGGAATATCAAGGTCTGTGTGGAGTCTGTGAGTGACGATTGTGCCAGCCTTGTGTCTGACCCGTTATAACAACCCTTGGTAGTCAAGCTTGTCACAGTGTCACAATGTCTCCGGATGCCAGTTTAGAGCAGCCCTGTCCTGTCCATCACATTTCCTGGATTGCGGTGATGTCCTTCCCTATAAAGGGTACGGACATTCCAGGTGCATATCCGTAAATCATGGTCCTTTATAAGTTTGCGTAGGTTGTCATCGTGTTTTCGGGTCGATATACGAGGCATTTTTTCTGTTTTCGTTAAATCAGTTTTTTTATATGGCGGGTCACAAGCCCAACGCACAACCCCCATTTTGGAGGGCCAATATCCCTGTCTCCTTTGTCCCCGACCAGACCTCCCACCGGGGTTGAAACCCAATCTTCAGCTGGTTGCTCGGGTTAACGGGGTTCACCAACGCGAAGGTGAGACTAGGAATTGTGTAGAAGAGGCTATGGCAACTAACAGAAGTCGGTTACTGGCTTGCGCGTGCACTACACCATTCAGAAAATACAAAATACAAAACAGAAAACACAGAAAATCAGAAACAAAACCACAAACAAAAAAACAAAAATAAAACCAAAAAACAACAACAAAAGCAAATCAAACATATAAACTAAAGCAACGGTAAAACCACACAAGTAAAATCGAAATAAAAAAGCCCAACCACAAAAGAAAAATTAAAAACAACAGTAAAAAAAAGCAAATCACATAAGCAAAAACATAAACAAAAGCAAAATCAAAAACAAAAAAAAACAAAATAAATAAAAAATAAAAAAACAGAAATAAAAGCAAAATACAAAACCAAAAACGCAAAAATAAAAGCAGAAACTCAAATATGCAAAACAAAAGAAAAAAACAAAAGCAAAAACAAAAACAAAATCACATAATCACAAAAGAAATATATAAAATATATTTAAAACACAAAATCAAACACAAAAATAAAAATAAAAGCACAATAACAATATAAAAATTAAAAACAACACGGCACAGATACATAAAAAGACGCTTCATTTCGTTTAAGAACAATATACATTTTGTAGTAATGATGTTTTGCCTATCCCAATTAATTTTGAAAAATTTTTCAATTATACTACTTACGATGCTAAGGTAAAAGGGTTTTATACACAAACGGTGTGGTATATCGATTTTCAGTAAACTACAACTGGTAAATAACACGCATAAAAATATTTTGGCACATGTTTAATGAACATTGAGACTAGTCAATGATCAATACTTTAGTTTGCTGAAAAAAATGCAATGGAAGTACATAATAAATTAAGATTTTATATTTTTGCTTACAAGATGGACTTATTCTCTACAAATACTGATATTTTTAAATTCTCTACCATTACCACAAAAGAAGACAAGAATACTTGAAGTAAACAATAAAAGAAATTTTACCATTATGTGGTCATTCTTACATGAAATAGTCCGTATGTATCTACAAACCTAAGATGTGTTTTAAATATTGAATTTTTAGTTCAAAAACCTTCGCTAAGACTTATAACTGTGCACAGAATTGAATTAAAAATAATTAAAATTTGTATTGTAAAGAACATTTTCCAAAAATGTCAAAAAATGACTTTGGAGGGACATGCTACTCATAAAGAGGTTTCCAAAACTGCAATAAAAATAAAATTTGCAAAATGTTGCCTCGAAAATCAATATATAATGTTAATCATTATTGTTGATACCACGCCCACTTCTAAAAATCCACAATAAAATGTTGTTTATTAAAATTTCATACATTATCCTTATTATTTTTCAAAAAGTGTCAGCAAATAGATGCATAAGTATTTGCATTCAGTCCGACATATGTTTCGAAATTAGATTTCAATATATTTTTTATATAATACTTAAAAAATATATAATTAAATTTTAAAAATTGCAAATGATTTAATATTTTTTTTTTTTTTTTTGGTACAAAGGTGAACTTGCCCTACATAGAAAAAAATAATCGACGTAAATATAGCAACCGATATTAATTGCATTCATTAGTCAATTCAGCAATGAAATTCACTAATTTATTTAAAACATTTGCTATTCTTTGTTAAATCAGCAATTCTTTTTGCTAATATGAATATTTAGTTGTACGTCAATGCAGCAAATTAATTAATCGGCGCAGTTTCAGCAATTATATTTGCTAAAAATGCGCCGACTAAATTCTTTGCTGCATTGACGAGAAAATATACATATTATCAAAAACAATTGTCTATATTACGAAGAATATCAAATATTTTCATTGAATTAGTGAATTTCATAGCTGGATTGATTAATGAATGCAATTAATATCTGTTGCTATATTTACGTCGATTATTTTTTCTGTGTAGGCTGTCGAAATTTGGTACATTTACTTTAACTATTTTTTGTTACATATAACTTTTATGAGATTTCCGCAAAAGCACTAAAAAGATGCAGTGAACCTTTTCGTTATTGTAAAAACAACTAAAAAAAAAACAAATACCAACAATATCAGCAACAATGACTTTAACAACGTGTGAAGCTCTACAAACTTTGTCAAGTAGCGCATAAAACCCATACGTGGCACCAACGCCGTCCAACCAACCAACCAACCTCACCATAACCACGATTTGTTGGTCGAAACCAAAAAAAAATAAATAATATACATATATCTGAAATAAATAAAAATTGTTTATTTATTTTTTTGATAGCGGATTTGTAGCTGTTAGCATTGGCAAATATTGCGTTCGTTGATTTTTAGTTGTTCCTGTTTATGCAGGTTTATTATATATTTTTTTTATTATTTTTTATTATTTTCAATCAATTGTTGTTACTGTTGGTAACCATTGTCGACAGCGAGGCAGGCAGGCAGGAAATTGAAAATTTTCGTTTGCAACATGCATGGCATGCGGTCGGTCGGTCAGTTGGTCCATCCAACCGTTGGTCACTCGGTCCTCGGTGGGCTGCTCAATTCGGTTACAATTTTCATTAGTATTTGCTGTGGGTTTGTTTTCACATGCTCGGGTAGTTTTTATATAAATGACAAATAAATATTCCAAGTCAATATTGTTGATATTAGAATATGCCTAAGCAAGTATTTGCAACAACAACAAAACAAAAAATTTGTTTTAGTATTTTCAGTTTTGTAAAATTGGTAGATGTATTTTAGCAAATCAAAAGGTTATTCAAAATATAAATGAAAAGAAAATGTTGTATCTAAAATGTTACTGCAGTTCTCATGTTTATAATATATTCAACTTAAAAGACGTTTTATCTTTAAAATTCGATAATTAGGAAAATATTTTTTCAAAAATATGTCTTAAAAAAACCTTTCTCCAATACGTTTTAAAATTTTATATTGTTCTTTAAAATGCAGTTTTTTAGAATATGTCTAGGTAGAACTGCAGTTTACCGGTCATCTAGCAAAAATTAAAAAAAAATGGTACGCCCCTTTAAATAACAAATAAAAAAATATATGTTCAATCAATCGCTCTCCCCCTGGGACCCAACAAAAATCGAAAACTTGCTTTTCAAGCGTATTTCAAAGGTTTAAAGTAAAAAAAATCCACATTAAGCAGGAAGAAGAGCTGCATATGCCACCATAAAAATCACCCAAAAACAATGTTTTTAGAAAACCCTATTTTCCAATATACAATATATACAGAAAATGAATAGGCGGATGCAGTTGTACAAAAGAAAATACTCCCATGACCAAACAAAAATCCAGGTTGAAGTCTGGCAACATC
Source organism: Dryomyza anilis (assembly GCA_951804985.1). Taxonomy (NCBI): domain Eukaryota; kingdom Metazoa; phylum Arthropoda; class Insecta; order Diptera; family Dryomyzidae; genus Dryomyza; species Dryomyza anilis. The sequence goes on along the minus strand of OX638131.1, from coordinate 83,691,312 downwards.
TTCTGAGTTAAAGTAGGGATGGGTGCCGAGTTACTGCCGGGTTACATCAATTAATTACACTCATAATAAGTAAAATGAGAAAAAAAGTTTGCGCAGAAAATTGCAGTATTTGTATTATTGGGACTGACCCGCAGAATTCGAATATATTAATAAAAAAATCTATAAATAGGTTTACGAGAAATCGGCCAGTAACTTTGAACCGAACTTTCAAAAAGCTGGTCACACATATTTGCAAATATTTCGCGTTTTAAATAACGGTATTGATCAAATTTAATACTAAATAAAAGAAAATTTAATATACAAAAAACATTTTTCATCACATTTTGAAATTGGCTTACTGGTTTGAGACCATTCGATAGAACTGGGAAATTGTAATGCTTTTCGACAAAAATTTAAATCGAAGATGCTTTAAAAATTGGGAAAAATCTAAAAAGAGATATGATTCACAGTCTGCGATACTCCAAAATTAGCCTGAACCTTTTTAAAGAAAATTACGTAAAAATAAAATAAATCTATGGATACATTTTGAGGTAAGAAAAAATTCATATAAAGCATTAGAATTGGGTGTAAAGTAAATAAAATCCCATTTTTTGTTTTTATACCCTACACCCACGAGTTACAGGTTATACAATGTATATGAGGATATTTTAGCGCATCTTAGAAGGCGCCACTGGTATAAAAAGTATATATTTTTCTAGATCAGCATCACTCTTCGAGTCGATTTAGACATGACCGTCTGTCTGTCCGCCTATATAAAGGCTTTTTCAACAGGGACGCTACAAAAGTAGAGCGACAGAGACAGCAAACGACGCCATATTTCTTGCCGCTCTTTTGATATTTCTCTTCAATAAGGTTTGCCATTTCATGATGGAAAGATATAGGAATTCGAATTTCGGTAGTAAATTTTAATAATTTCTATTCGTTGTTGGCTCGTATATCTTTCCATCATGAAATGGCAAACCTTACTAAAGAGAAATGTGAAAAGAGCGGCAAGAAATATGGCGTCGTTTGCTGTCCCTGTCGCTCTACTTTCATAGCGTCCCTGTTGAAAAACCCTTGAAAAAAACTCATGTAGCGCTCTTATTGAAAAACACTTTAGGATAACTTGATAAACACTATTACGAATGCGATTAAATTAAATTTAAATATATTTTAGTAAAAAAGTAATTTCAAGTTCGAAAATGAGTCAAATTATTCAACGCACTCAACTACATTCCACACAAAATATGGGTTTACTTCTTAGGATCCCATATCTCATAAAGTATTCAAGATAAAGTTATAAAATTTAAAAATAGTTACAAAAAATCATCTATAAAGACGTGCTCTAAAATTGGCGCTCATTTTTATTTTTTCTTTGTATGCTTTTTTATATTTAGCTATCATCTATAATGAATTCACATATTTTATCCGCAAATGTTACCCATACATTTTTGTCATTCATAGCTCATTTTCTTTGAAATAGTGTGCGCTAATCTTGAAATCTGACAAACTGTGTATCATCTTATCTTTTCGATTTTTTCCAATTTTTTAAATTAATTTTTTAATTAATATTTTTGTGGAAAATATACTTTTTCAAGTTCTTCAATCGAGTTCTCATAAACTAGTAAATGAATTTAAAAATGTTGTGAGAAATATTTATTCGATGTTTAAATACCTTTCATTTGATATAACTATTGTTCATGTGAGTTGTTTGGAACGTGAGATATTAATAGATATATGTACCCCCTTTTTTAGAGCTCTGTTCAAAAACTATTGACCGATATTTTGTAAACCTGTCCAAAGAAATATTTTTAAAACATATCTTCGGAATCAGGGAGTCAGTTTACATAATACAAAAATAGTCTTGAATGCTGCGCAGAATGGCTGTTGTGTAGTGTTATAGGTCGGAATGGTGGGCTGACGCCTTACAACACATTTCTGATCGCAAGTATAGGTTAGTGTTATATAGAACTGGGGGACTATTTTGAAGTCACGGGTATACCGATGATCATATTTTTTATATGGATGCATCCACCTATTCATGAAGAAGTGCGTGGAATGTCACTTTTTAATTTTTTTTGTTATACCCTTTTTATAAAATTAGGTTTTCTAAAAATGTTGTTGAAAGGTGGGTTGGTGGTGATTATGGTGGGGTGAATTTTTTGTGGTATATGAAGTTCTCAATCTCGCTTAAGGACGCAATTATTTTAAACATTTTTGACCTTTGATCTTCGAAATACACTTAAAATACCAGTTTTTACAACCCCGTTTTTAAATTGTGGTTGGTTCCAGGGAAGAAAACGACAAAATTTGATTGAACTTATATATATATTTTTTTTCATTTAAATAGGCGTAGACAATTTGTATTCGGTTTGGTGAGGTGGACGGTGAACTGCAGTTTAGCCTATAACTTTTCAAATTACGTTTCTTCTGAATTTTTTTAGAATTTATTTTTACTCCCGGCGCAATACTTGTGTGGATAGCATTATTTTCAAAAAATATATATTTTTTTTTTTGAAAGGACTTGATCCCTAGTAGAAATTTCGGTAGGGCCATGGTCATGAAGTGATCATGTCATTATTTGAGATGATCGAGATATGACGAGGCCCATAATGTCCTTGTAACGCAGGGTCCAGATCATGTACTAAACTCTGGCCATGATTATTTACTGATCGGGCAATTCCCCATTTTATTATTTACCCGACAATTACCTTGTCAGAGCCCGAGCATAATAGGGTTTCTAGGGTTAAATCTTGATCATTGTCTGATGCTAATTTTGTTATGAGGAACAAATAATGTAGCTATGATCGGGACCATTGACTATTTAGATAATGTAAACCCTGGTATGGTAAGCATGATAAGGGCATGCAAAGACAATGATCATATTTTCTCTAATAGGGCTTACCCAACGAAAACCCGATCATTTCCCGATGGCGCATTGGGCAAATTTCTACTAGGGATAAACAAAAGAAATTTAAAAATCGCACCACTTTTTTGATTTCTCATGAAAAAAACTTTAACTTTACTGATTTTTTATATCCACTACCATTAAAGATGTAATCTCGAATTTTAAAACATAAATTCTCTCAAGAATTCTATATAGAATACTTATTAAATTTTGCAAATCTGTTTTGTAGTTTTGAAAATAAGGAATTTCAACACAGTTTAGAGTGCTTGGGCACACTCTGCAACGCCATTTCGAAAATCTATATTCTTTATAAATATTTTTTCTTTAAATTTTTTTCTTAAAGGACAACAAATTTTATATTTTAGTTATTAAGTTATATTTAATTATATATTTTAAATATCAAATTAAATGCATTTTATTAAATTGTCAGCCAAAATACAAAAAAAACAATCTGAAACAATTTATGATCTCTCCGAGTGCACTGTCCAAACCAATGTCCTCACATTATTTGCCCTGATTCTGTACGTGGCTTTATCACATTATTTTTTTTGTTCTTCTTGACTTTTTTGTATTATTTTACTCTACATAAGAAGAAATTTTTATTTATTTGTAATTTCTATTGTATTCTTTTGTGGTCGTCATGCTGCCGCTGCAGGCGCCTGAAACACAATAACTCAAAAACTACACACAGACACAGACACAGCTACACCAAGGGGCGTACCTACAAAAGGACACTGCCGCAGAGACCAAAACACATGCTGCATGTCCTTTGAATTTAAATTAGGCTGACGCTTCTCTATCGCAGTAGTAGTGCATTGAGTGCATTAAAACTATGCGCTTTGTAAATGTATACAGGACAATTGTCTGCAGATATTCATTCATTCATTCAGCAACAAGGACATGTGTGGGTTGCCTGTGGGATGCCTACAAAAATATTTGTACTGGGTAGAGTAGTACAATGTGTCGGAAGAAAAACAATATATGAAAGTACAGATTTTTCTTCCTTTTGGGTCTTAGATTCCAGAGGAATAAATGTGTTTTTGAAACATGGATATGCATAGGATATGCAAGCACTTTGTTATCTAATTTATATTCATTTTTCCTGTTGAATTAACGTTTATTCATTGGTCTTTTATGTTCTTCATAATTGTATGAATTTATATTAAATGCTATATTTGAAATAATATTTTTCTGGAATGTATTTCCAGAGATTTTTTACTGATTTTGTTTTAAGTTTTTGTATGATCATAAACAAACATTGGCGATGTTTGTATTAAATTTTCACATTTCCCTAAAACTTGTTTTTATATCGCTCTAAAATATGCCATAAATTTAACTTTAAAATTCCGCAAAACTTAATAAACATTTTTAGTATTATTTCCAAAAATATCGCAAACAATGTATTTTTGAAATAACAGCGTATCCTGTTATTTTGAAAATGTATCTTTTATGTTTCTGTCTTCATAAAACGTTTCTTCCCAGCAGGAAATGTCACCAATGATTCCTCAAAGATTCCCCTATGTCAGGTCATGAACATCGATGACCGATAGCATTTTCGCCCTGCAAAGCATTGACGACATTTTCCTCCAATTCATGCATGATGTAGCATTAACGATGTCATGCATTCATTTAAGTCATTCATCATTCATCTAACAGCCATCATCTATCAACATTATTATTGGGGCTCTCCATTGTGACGGGCGTTAAATTCGCACGATTAAAAACCTTCCCATTTGATAACTTAAAAAAAGGATAGATACATTTTTAAAAGGCAGAACTAAGAACTATCCACATGGTTCTCTTTACATATATTAAAAATATTTGTAGTAGGTCCTATATATTTCTATACTTTTTAGTTTAAATCCTGTGACCGGCGTTACACTTACTTTTTCATAAAACAGAGTTTACTTCACAAAGTATTAATTTTTAGCTAAAATTATCAGACTATGGAAATTAAGTATGTATATCTAAAATACTTCATTAATAATAAGAGTTCACTCCTCTATAAGAAAATTCCAAAAATGTTATTTTGCTCACTTCCTATACAACTTTTGACGGGTGTTACACTTTTTGTGATGGGCGTTACCTGTACGAATTCTAAACACGAACATTTCAATATGGTGAAATTATGAATTGAAATTTTTTGAAGAAAAATGTCAAATTTTTGTGGTGTGAATTATAAATCTTTATTATTAGGTATATGGTCATCGTATTATTTAAATGAAAATCTAAAACATTCGTTTCGTTTTTAATACACTACACTATGAGTGAAAGGGTATATTCAGTTTGTTACGCCGTTTGTAACACCCAGAAGGAAGCATCCCCTGTATGGAAAAGTATACATCGTCACTATCAAAAGTATACAAAGGGGTGAATGTGCAATTTTTGATATTTGCGTTTTTTTACATTTTTGAATGTAAATGCTGTGCCAAAATCGCGTGTCATTTTGTTGGATATTTCTAGCCACAAAAGACAAAACCAAAAGGGCGAATTTGAAAAATTAAAAATCTTGTCATGCCAAAAGGGCGAATCTTTTCGTTTTTTCGCCATAACTTTTTATTGGTATAAGATCAAATAGTAGTGTAAAGGCATTTATTGTATGTTTTCAAAGCACCTATCGATCTGCATCATTAATTAAACATATTTTGCCAAACATTAATTTGCCATTTGTTATTTGCAGAAAAGAAAAATATTCGCAAAATATTTATAATTAATAATACAGATCGATAGGTGCTTTAAAAACAAACAATAATTGCCTTCATATCACTATTTTATATTGTACCGTTAAAGAGTTATAGCAAAAAAACGAATAGATTCGCCCTTTTGGCAATTTATCCAATTTCTTCGTTTTTTTGCTATAATTTTTTATTGGTACAAGATAAAATAGTTTTGTAAATATATTAATTGATTGTTTTTAAAGCACCTATCGATCTGTATCATTTTTGCATCTATCGATCTGCATCATTTATTAAAAATATTTTGCCAAACATTAATTTGCCATTTGTTATTTGCAGGAAAAAAATGTTGGCAAAAACTTTATAATAAATGATACAGATCGATAGGTGCTTTAAAAACAAACAATAATTGCCTTTACATCACTATTTTATATTGTACCTTTAAAGAGTTATAGCAAAAAAACGAATAGATTCGCCCTTTTGGCATGGCAAGATTTTCAATTTTTCCAATTTCTTCGTTTTTTTCCTATAATTTTTTATTGGTACAAGATAAAATAGTTGTGTAAATGTATTAATTGATTGTTTTTAAAGCACCTATCGATTGGCATCATTACTTAAAACATTTTTTTCCTGAAAATAACAAATGGCAAATTAATGTTTGACAAATTTTTTTTAATTAATGATGCCAATAGATAGGTGCTATAAAAAAAAACAATTAATGCCTTAACATTCCTATTTAATCTAGCGTTAATAAAAAGTTATAGCATAAAAAACAAAAATATTTGCGTTTTGATCAGGATATAGCCTCACAAAATCCTTATTTATAATTAAGTAGGTTGTCCAAATATAAATTTATTTTAAATACGTTTTAATTATTAACGAATAAACCAAAATAAAATTGAAAAAATTGATAAAAATATAAATTTTGCTAATTTTTAAAGAATTTCAAATATTAAAATTTGATTTCCCAACATTTTTAAAAATGCACATTCGCCCCTTTGGCATGACAGTGACCTCCTGAGTCGATTTAACGATGTCCGTCTGTCTGTTCGTCTGTCCCTCTGATTACAGAAAAATTAGAAGAGCTAAATCAATGAAACTTCTAATTTATATTATTTTTATATGTACGCTGTACCAACAAGAAAATTGGCATGATCGAACCTTTGTAACGTTCACTTATGTTCAAATACCTCATAAAATTATTATCTACGGATGGATTTTACTTTATACGAGCTTACGTGAACTTTTTTTTGCCAAATATATATTGGCTTCATTCTCAAATATATTAAAATAATGTTTTCTCGGGATCTCGAAAAAAATCGAAATTCGGAATACCTACCATTTGTACATATGGGTATCAAATGAAAGGAAATCCTTCAGTTTGTAAGTATTTTGAGGATTTGTAACCTATGCACCATTTTAAGTGGTCACCGCACACATTATCACATATGTTTAGGGTATATATAGTCGGTTTAGACTATATATACCCTTACTTACATAATTATTAATCACACCAACTATCACAATATGCCTACTTCAAAATTTCCCATGTGATCTAACCTTCCCAGCTGGTTTATTTTTAGTAGTAGGTGAGAACGGCTTTAAAATACCTTTGTATATTTATCAAATATGTTGCGTAATAGAGAAAAAATGAGTATACAGTCGAACTCAGCACCAGCTAAATATATAGAATTGATGTATGGGATGCCTTTGGCAAAAATCGAATTGGGTAGTAGAATAGTTTGGCGCCGAACTTAGGCCATCCTCTCTCACTATTTGAGCTGTGCGTGTTATAATTTGGTATTAACCTTTATTTCCAGTGATAGATATTATTTAGAAAAAAATATAAATCTCTTTCAAAGAGTTTTTTTCTTAATATCTAGAACCAATGGTTGAGAGATATTTTTATTTTAGAAAATAAAGATCTTTGGTTGAGATGTTTTTTCCATTTCTTAAAACAGCGGTATTTCTTTAAAAGAAATATAAACATTTTAAAGTTATTTTATTTTCGTTAGATTTACTTTCAGCTATTAACTCATAGGACAGCCAACATCCACAGCAATATGTCTGAAAATGCATCACTTGCTGCCACAACATGGCAGGTTACATAATTGCAGTTGCTGCATGCATTGCTGTAAACACTAAGTGCAACATATGAGCTCTTCATGTTGCTGATACTGTTGTGGCTGCTGCTGTTGTTATGTTGTTACTGCCGTTGTTTCGCTGTAACTTTTAAGTTTTGATAACGGCCATATAATGCACATACAAAGGAACATTTGATATGTATATTTATGAAAGAAATATTTTCTTAAAAAAATACATAATAAGAATATTAAATACATATTTTTTTTTGATACGCAATCGATTTGTCTTTGTAGTACGCACTACATATGTGGTTGAAAGTGTTGCAGCAAATTAGAAAAATTGAAAATCTTGTCATGCCAAAAGGGCGAATCTTTTCGTTTTTTCTCCATAACTTTTTATTGGCATAAGATAAAATAGTGATGTAAAGGCATTTATTGTATCGATTTGCATCATTAATTAAAAATATTTAATATTAAAAAACATTAATTTGCCATTTGTTATTTACAGGAAAGAAAAATGTTGGCAAAATATTTATAATTAATGATACAGATCGATATTTAATTTTAATTGGCTTTACATCACTAATTCTTCCTCTTCCTCCACATAGAATGCTATATCGTCTGAATGTATGAAAGATCTACGATAAAATAAACTGTGTCCAAAAGTAAACAAATGAGGCTATTTTTTGAAATATCTTTGATTAAAATCGAGACTAGTCAGTGGTCAGTGTCCACATTAGTATATTTTAAACTAGCTGGACCCGTGCACGACTCGTGCCAAGATTTTCTGAATTCAAAGATATGGAGCGATTTTATTAATATAAAAAACATTTTTTTATTATTGATATGAGGGGCCCGTGCTTAACTGTTGAAATTTTTTTATTCGTTTTATAAATGTGGTAACCAAATAATTCTCCGCCAAAACAACTTTTCTCAAAGACAATTTTTTCTCAGACTGCGCTTCTCCGCAGAATTATTCTCAGTAGAAATCTTCCCGTAAAATCCACATAGAACGCTTTCCCGTAGAATTCTCAACGTAGAATTCATCCCGGTAGAATTGTTCCCGGTAGAATTCTTTCCCGTAGAATTCTTCCCCGTAGAGTTTTTCCAAGTAGAAGTTTTAGAGTGGTGGGTTTTAATGTAGTAAGTTTCGGTGTAGTGAGTTTAGATGTGGTGAATTTTGGAGTGGTGAGTTTAATTGTGGTTAGTTTTGGTGTGGTGAGTTTTAGTGTGGTGAGTTTTAGTGTGGTGAATTTGAGTGTGGTGAGTTTAAGTGTGGTGTTTTTAAGTGTGGTGAGTTTTAGTGTGTTCAATTATAGTGTGGTGGGTTTTAGTGTGGTGAATTTTATTGTGGTGAGTTTTAGTGTGATGAATTTTAATGTGATGAATTTTATTGTGGTGAGTTTTAGTGTAGTGAATTTTAGGGTGGTGAGTTTTAGTGTGGTTAATTATAGTGCGGTGGGTTTTAGTGTGGTGAATTTTAGTGCGGTGAGTTTTAGTGTGGTAAGTTTTAGTGTATCGAAATTTGAGTGTAGTGAGTTTTAATGTGGTGAGTTTAAAAGTGGTGAATAAGTTTTGTGTTGTGCTTTTGCTTTTTTGTTTTTATTTTTTTTTTTGTATTTGAGTTTTTTGTTTCATGGTCGTTGCTGGTGAAAGTGCCGAGTTATATCGTGTTTAGGTTGCATGGGAGGTGCCACGCCTCTTTGCCCAATCCCGCCCATATATAGCCTATCATTCCTTCCAGACCATACCGCATCTGTGGTAAAAATTTCAAGACAATCGGATCAGCCGTTTAGACGGAGAAGCGGAACAAACGTGATTGCTTTTGCTTTTGTATTTTTGATTTTGTTTTGTTTTGTGCTTTTGTTTTTTTGTTTTTAAATTTTTTTGTGTATTTGAGTTTTTTGTTTCATGTTCGTAGCTGGTGAAAGTGCCGAGTTATATCGTATTGAAAGTTTAGGTTGTATGGGAGGTGCCACGCCTCTTTGTCCAATCCCGCCCATATATAGCCTATCATTCCTTCCAGACCATACCGCATCTGTGGTAAAAATTTCAAGGAAATCGGATCAGCCGTTTAGACGGAGAAGCGGAACAAACGTACAAACGTACAAACGTACAAACGTACAAACGTACAAACGAACAAACAGATTTATTATATTAATAGGATAAAAAAAATAATATGAAATGTGTTATAACCAAATAATAACTATTTTTCTTTTAAAGCTCACTAATTTCTCTATAAAACCTCATTTAGTTTTACTCTTACTTTGTAATTAATGGAAAATCAATGACTTTGTTACAACCTAGCAATAGTTAGGTTTTATTGACCCTTGGTATTCGGTAACCGGATCATCAATATTTTGCAAACATTTTAAAACTCATAGGTAAGTCACAAACAAATTTTTAACTAAATCCATCCTCAACATATAAAAATTAAACTGTCCGAACTGATATTGAATGACCCATATATTAAGCGATTTTAATTTTTCAGAAAAAATTTGATATCGGACTTATTTCCAGAATTCAACAAACTCAAAAATGCAATATACTAAAATATCGTCACATTAAAAAATTTGGCACACTTCAAAATATAACATATTAAATATCACCACAGTACAAACTCACCACACTTAAAATTCATAATAATAGAACTAACTACACTTCAATTTATCTTATTAAAATATACCAGGTTTTTTGATTATAAAACAAAATATCTCGATTGAAGTGGTTTCGAAATTCGCTTCATTGTCGAGACAAGAATTAACTACGACATATATAATTTTGTGATATTTTCTTTTAAAAAATCTTCGAAATTGAGCACAAGATTTAAAAAATTGGGCTTCAATTAATTGCGAAGATTGTCTGCTGTAGTTGGGATTATAACGTGAGTTACCTCAGTTGAACTCACCTCAGTTAAATACACCAGACTTTGAGATTTGACCGAGCAGAAAAAAATGCACTTAATATTATCTCGTAATTCAATCAAAAACGAAGGTATTTGCCAAATTATTGTAATTTTTTAAAATATTTCAAAAGAGCCGGTTAAAATCTAACTTGAATAATTCGACATATCTTCATCGGAGAATTTGTGTGGCTCAAACGTCATTAAGTTGATTTTGAGAAAAACGATGAAGAAAATTAGCATTTGCGTTAAAATAAGAACAAATAAAACTCAGATTTGACACGAGATATCGAAAAACGGATAACGGCATTATAAAGAGAATATACAAGTCTATTTTGTATATGGGCCATTTCACACCAAATCGACCAAAATAAGTAAATTTTGAGATTTTAAATTTTCGATTTCAATGAAATTTAGGCAGCTGATAAAGCTTGTTGAGATATGCATTTACCATTTTTTTTTTGTCGACTACTACTTCCAGAGATACAGTGCTTCAAAGTTGCAAAAAATGGGCCAAAAATCACTTTTGTATGGTTGTTCATATTTCAATATCTCTTAAAGTAGATATGCTAGAAACTCCATTGATGGCTCGTTTTAAAGCTAATAGAACAAGCTTTTAGAGAAATTAAGTTGTTATTTCTAAACTTGAAAATGTGGCCCGTCGTCATTATCCTAGCACTTCAAAATTGATGTTCTTAAAAAGGACCCTTTCTAAAATTCTGAAAAAAATCACAAATTTTGGCTGATTTAATACAAATGTTCATGCCAAATTTCAAGATAGTACTTTGGTTGCATCATATTTTAAAAAATAATTTTCTAAATTTTTATTTATTTTTTGCATTGAAAAAAAACATTTTTTTTTTCGACAGTAAAAGTTGCAATAATTTATGAATGCCAGTTTTATCATATTGACTCTAGTCTTTGAGATATTGATTTTGGGGTATATTTTTAAAAATATTTTATTTTTCAATACAAAAAATTTGTAAAAATTTAGAAAATTAATTTTTAAAATATGATGCAATCAAAATACCATCTTGAAATTCGGCACGAACATTTATATTCAATCAACCAAATTACACGATTTTTTTCAGAATTTTTAAAACGGTCTTTTTTAAGGACATCAATTTTGAAATGCAAGGAGAATGGCCACCAGCCACTTCTTAAAGATTAGAATTTACAACTTATTTTTTCTTAAAGCCTGTTCTATTACCTTTGAAACGCGCCATCAACGAAGTTTCTGGTACTTCAACTTTAAGAAACATTAAATATAAACAACCATACAAAAGTGATTTTTGGCCAATTTTTTGTAACTTTGAAGCACTGTATCTCTGGAAGTAGTGGTCGAAAAAAATAAAAACCAGTTCGGAAAGTTAGATCACATGGGAAATTTTAAAGTAGGTGTTATTATGATAGTTAGGATTTTCAAAATTATAGTCGGTCTAAGCCGACTATAAATACCCTACACATATGTGTGGTAACCATTCAAAGTGGTATATAGGTCACCAGGGTATACAAATCTTAAAATTAACTACAAACTTTCCATCCCTGAAGAATTTTCATTCATTTGATACCCATATTTACAAATGGGTAGGTGTACCGAATTTTGATTTTTTTTTTTGGGAACCAGTCGTTTCGTGGGAAAACATTATTTTCATCTATTTGAGCATGATATCAATATATATTTGACCAAAAAAGTTTACCTAAGCACGTATACATAAAAATTGATCTTTATATGTACATTTTATATGAGGTATTTGAACATAAGTGGTCGGATCATAGGTCACAATGGACCGATCTCGCCAATTTTTTCGCACATACAGCGTAGATATATTAGTAATCTAAGTTATAAGTTTCATTTATCTAGCTCTTCAATTTTAAAAGTAGTAGGGATTTCAACAGACAGACAGACAGACAGACAGACAGACAGACAGACGGACGGACGGACAGACAGACGAACAGAAGGACAGACGGATATCGCTAAATCGACTCAGGAGGTCATGCTGATCAAGAATATATATACTTTTCCATACCGGAGATGCTTCCTTCTGGGTGTTACAAACGGCGTACCAAACTGAATATACCCTTTCACTCTTAGTGTAGGGTATTAACATTGATCAATGCATATCTCAAAAAGCTTTATAAGCTGCCCAAATTTCATTGAAATCGAAAAAGGTGAGTTCCAACTGTGGTCGATTATGTGTGGAATGGCCCACATACAATTCCTAACTCAATTCTCAGGTGACGGAATGTTGAGATTATGTATATCGTTTTTATACCCTACACCTATGAGGTACAGGGTATATTAAGTTTGTGCATATATTGTAACGCCCCTTAGGAGGCGTGTCCGGAATGGAAAAGTATATATATTCTTGATCAGCATCACTACCCGAGTCCGTTTAGCCATGTCCGTCCGTCTGTCTGTCTGTCCGTCTTGCTGTCTTGCTGTCTTGCTGTCCGAATACAGAATAACTTGAGAAATACTGATCAGAATGCGATGAAATTTCGTCTCAATATATTTTAGCCAAAAGTAGGCACTGAGTTTGAAAATGAGCCAAATCGGTCAACGGACACGCCCACCTCCCATACAAGTCACTTTTATATAACTCTTTCGGAACTAATAACTCGAAAAGTATTCAAGGTATAGTTATAAAATTGAAAACATATTGTTAGAATTCACCTAAAAATATGTGGTCCAAAAATGGGCGTGATCCGCCCACTTTTTTTTTTCATTATTTCTTGGGTTTTCATAGTGGAAATTTGATCCGTAAATTATTAAAATCAAATCTATGAAATATTAGCCTTTCAAAATTTTAAATATAGGCGTGGTCCGCCCAATTACATTTTTTTTTTTTTAGTTTTTTATACTTTATATAATTTTTTTAATTTATGGGGATATAAGACGTAAATTTCTGATATATGAATAATATTCTGAGGGTTAATATCCCCACCAAAGGTGTAGGGTATTCCATAGTCGGGCCCGACCGACTTACCCATGTGACCTAACTTTCCCAACTCGTTTTTCTTTTTCTTGTTCAATATCATGAACAACATTTCAACATTTTGTAAACTCGGACTCCTCCGTATAACTTACCATAAAAATCAACAGGCCAACCACATTAAAACTCATCGCACTACAGCTCACCACACAAAGCTCACCACACCAGAACTCACCGTACCAAAAGTCACCAAAACCCACCACACTAAACTCACCAGACTCAAAATTCACCAGACTCCAAATTCACCAGACTCCAAATTCACTACACTCCATATTCACCACACCCAAATGTTACCAGACTACAAATTCACCGCACCCAAAATTCACCACTCCTAAACTCTCCACACTTAAATTTTCCACACCAAACACTCAACTCACCAGAACTCACCATATCAAAACTCACCATATTAAAACTCACCACACTAATACTCACCAGACTCGAAATTCAACAGTCTCCAAATTCACCAGACTTCGAATTCTCCACACTCAAAATTCACCAGACTCCAAATTCATCGCATCCAAATATCAACACATTTTCATTGAAATTTTTTTCATCTTTGAATATTTTTTTTAAAATACTTAAGCAGAAAGGATTGATTAACAAATTGATTGCAATGATTCTGATTATATTATTAATGTGTTTTATTAAATAATGGTTTTTGTACATGTAATAATCACGACACGCTATAAGTACTAAGAAACTCTATGCTAAATTATTCATTTCAAACTCCATTAGGCTGTGCTGCGTGTGTAGTTATGCTATGATGTTGTTGATTGCTGCCACCGATGTTTGTAGTTGCTCTTTGTTGCTGTTGGCTGTTGTTGTGTTGCTGCTTATGTTGATGTTTGATCAGCACTAACAGTGATGTTAATATAAAACTTTATTATAATGATTACTGAAGTTTTGCGAATCGACAACACCAAAGGCTCAGAACAGTAACAACGAGAGCAACATTAGGCGAACAACAACATAATCAACTACATCATCAACTACATCAACATCTGTATAATCATCATCAATATTATCATTATTATATTCAATATAAGCAGTAACAGCCAAGAAAATATATGCGCGCACATTATTGAAAATGTTTTCCCAGCGGATGTGGTTTCGCACTTAATGCGCATGAATTTGTAATAACGCATTGAGGCAAATGTATTTGAGTTACATGATATATATGTAGTATGTGCAACTATTTGTTTGCATTATAAATACCCACATAAGTCGGCAGCAACGACTACTCCGAGGAGTCCTGGCAGTCCGTCTGTCTGCGCCAACATAACATTAACTCAATTTGTGTGTGTTTTTGAACCACTGACGCCATGCATGACATGTGTCCTTGTATTAACATTTTAGCTGTTGCTCTTGCTGCTCCTGCTTGCCTCGTATCCTGTTGCCTTGCTACATCCCATTTCCCTGCATCCTGTTGCCCCCTGCATTCTGTTGCCACGCACTTCGCAACATCGTAATCCTTCGGTTACGATGTTGCCGTTCCTTTAGCCTCTTCCACTAATTCGGCTGCTGTTACTAATGTTTGCAACCGATGCATTTCAATTGTAAATGTGCGCTGATGCCTGCCCCATCATAAGCTGATTATATGTGGCACCCACTGAATTTTAGTTAATATTGATAATAATAATAATAATAACTATTATCAATAACTGGCAAGAATCAGCCAAAGGAGCACCAGTAGCTGCAAGAATAATCGCATGTAGTAGCTACACTTAATGCAATTGTTACGTGTTGGCAGAACAAAAGAAGTCCAACGTATTTTGCTTCAGTGCACAAAGTTAATTGGCCAGAAGTTCGTTGATGTGCGAAATTATAGCATTTCGAATGCTACCTACATTTTTTTCCTAAAACAATACTAAATGCATAACTGAACAAATGTATAATAAAAGTTAAATTTACTAAATATATTCATTATTTATGCGATAAGTCTTAGGGACAAGAGAAGTTTTTTTGCAGTAAAACTAATCAAATGCATTATTTTAAAAAACTTATTCTTAGGGCCAGTTTTTCAGTGCTCGTTTAAACGTAGTTTAAACTCCGTTTAATTAATCTTTTTTTAAAATTAAACGTCGTTTAATTTAGTTAGCAGTTTTTCAGTGATAGTTTAAAATGAACACAGACCAAGACAATACATATGGCACCACAGGAAAATGACAAATAATTCTCTCGATTTTGACTTCTGATAAATGTCATTTAAAATTAAATAAAAAAAAATAGTTTTAGAAAATTAAAATTAATATATTTTTAAATTTAAAAAAAGAAATCGAGCAACTAAAGTGCATAGTGTGCAAAAATACAAAAATTAATAGTAATTTGTGAAACAACGCAACGGTAGAAAATAGTGAAAAGTGTTGTGAAAAAAATTCATGTCAAAAACTTTGAAAGTTTAAACGTAGTTTAAACCATCAGCATCGGTCGTTTAAACTAAGTTTAAGCGACGGTTGAAATTCACTAAAAAATCGATTTTGATTTTAAACGAAGTTTAAACCACAAACAAAGTTCAACTAGCACTGAAAAACTGGCAATTAAAGTTTATAACTCAATAAACTCAATAAAACAACAACAAGAGTGCAAAATTTACAAAATCAGAAAATATATATATAACATGTAAAAAAAATTGACTTTATTTAATCTAGTATTAATAACTTTTTAAACAACAGACGCAATTTATTTTCTGAAATATAGTTTTAAAGTGGATATGTGGCACCACATAACAGTTCATAAAAGTATTTTTTAAAATAGTTGTCCGCTAAGTAATAACGTATTTTGTTAACAACATTTTGTATTTTTTTAATTTTTAATTATTTTTAATTATTTTGTTTATGTCTCGCAAACAAATTTTTTCATCTATAAAAGCTAATTTACGTATTGTAGCACGATATTTCTGCATCTAATATCGAAAAGATAATATCAGTATTTTTCTTTGTTGGAATTTTATAAATATTAGAAAAATGAGATTTTTATGTGGCCGCGGTAGCTCAGTGGTTAGTGCGTTGGACTGCGAGCTGAAAGGTCCCCGGTTCAAGCCTGGACTGGGGCTAACAACATCTTTTCATAGAAACATTTTTCTATACCACGCTACCTCTCGGCAGTAAATGGCAAACCTACGAGAGTGAAACATTGCCTATAAAAAGCTCTCACCCGCCGTTCGGATTCAGCAATAATCTGTAGGTCCCACCACTTTGAGTACAAATATAACACGCATAGCTCAAAATGGTGAGGGAGCTCGGTCTATGTTCTATACGAGACTGTAGCGCCAAACTATTATATTATTATTATGAAATAAAAGCATACGTAAATTTTTGGAATTTTTCAGAATAGGGGCATTCCATTGTGACGAGAGTTACATTCGTACGATTAAACACCTTCTCATTTGATAAATAAAAAGGGATAGATATATTTTTAAGATGTAAAGAATAGATCTTATGGTCCTTTATGCACGTATAAAAAAACTTTTGTAATAGGTCCTATATCTTTCTACAAATTTAAAGTTAAATGCTGTGACGGGCGTTACACGTACTTTTTCAAAAAACAGAGCTTTTTCCACAAAGTATAAAATTTTAGCAAAATTCATCGGACTACGGAGAATAAGTATATCCCAATTACTTCATCAATAATGCGAGTACTCCCCGCTATAATCAAATTTTGAAATGGTTACTTTGATCACTGATTTATAAAGTATCAAAACTTGTTACGGGTGTTACACATTTTGTGACGGACGTTACCTGTACGAATTCTATACAATTACTAGCTGTACCCGTACACGACTCATGCAAATATTTTGTGAAGATTTAGTGTGGTGAGTTTTAGTGTGGTGAGGTTCAGTGTGGTGGATTTTAGTGTGGTGAGTTTAAGTGTAGTGAATTTTATTGTTGTGTGTTTTAGTGTGATGAATTTAAGTGTGGTGAATTTTAGTGTGGTCAGTTTAAGTGTGTCAATTTGAATGTGGTGAATTTTAGTGTGGTGAAATTTAATGTAGTGAGTTTTAATGTGGTGAATTTTAGTGTGGTGAATTTTAGTGTGGTGAATTTTAGTGTGGTGAGTTTTAGTCTGGTAAATTTTAATGTGGTAAGTTTAAGTGTGGTGAATTTTAGTGTGATTGATTTTGTTTTTGTTTTCTATCCTTTTTTTATTTTTCTGTTGTTTTTGAGTTATAGCTTAAGTTTTGTGCATTTACTTATACTTTTGTTTTTGTATTTGATTTTTGCTTTTGTTTTTGTGTTTTTTTCTTTTGTATTTTTTTTTTTTGTATTTGAGTTTTTTGTTTCATCTTCTTTGCTTTTGTATGTGCCGAGTTATGTCGTTTTGAAAGTTTAGGTTGTATAGGAGGTGCCACGCCCCTTTGTCCAATCCCACCCATATATAGCCTATGACACCCTCCGGACTCCATAATATCCTGGTGCAAAATTTCAGTTAAATTGGTTGAGCGGTTTAGACGTGATACTGGAACAAACAGACAGAAAGACAGCCAGACAGACAGACAGACAGACAGACAGACAGACAGACAGACAGACCGACAGACTGACAGTCGGACCAAGAGTTTTATATATATAGATACATGAAAATTCAAATAATGAATTGAAATTATGAAAAATATGTGAAATATGTTTATGTTTAAATATGCGAAACATATTTATGAAAAATATGTTTTATATTACCATTCTTTTAAATAACTACTCGGTCAGCATCCTTTGTAGTCCGTTTCCATCACCATCTTATATAAATATTATTCGCATTTCGAAAATAATGATTTTTTTGGGATTTTTTATGATTTTTTTGTAAGGTTTGGAATTTCCCATTTTTTATCTTTGGTTATTGAATATTTTGGAATATTTACTACTTTTTCTATGGTTAAATAATAATATAATTGATTATTGTTGCATATTTTAACAAATATATAACTTTCAAGTTTTTTTGTTTTGCTACGATTGTTATTTGTGACGGGCGTTACTATATTTTGGATGGATATAGCAACCATCTGGAATATCTATGAGACCAAAGACTATATAAAATGAATAGATACGACAAAAATCTTTACTTTTACAAAGTTTCCCAGTTGTATGTTTGCAAAATAGTTCGCAAAATAACTTTTACTATTTTTTTTTTGTGTCGGGCGTTACAACTCAAAAAAGTAAAACTGTTTGGTTAATTGTTAGTACTTTGAACCACTTATCACCAATGCAATGTATGGCATACTTTCGCAAACAAATTAACTTTCAAATTGTACTATTAAATTTTATTTCGGATTTAAAACAACGAAACTACAGTATTTCATATAATGCCTCAATTTTGTAATATAATAAATTTCAAAAAATATTTGAATTTAATTGAGAAAAAAACACATTTGCCATGCATTTTGGTAAATTCTGATCACAGAATATGAACTTAGAAGTATTTCTTATCCTAAAAATCTTTAAACGGAATCAATAGGTTTAACTTTAATTTATCACAACTTGGTAACGTTTTCTGTGGAATGCCCCAAGAGCAATTTTAAGCTTTACAACTGATTCCGAAAAATATTTTTAACAATATTTTAAAAATGATATTTGCAATTTTTTGAAAAATTTAAATAAAATAAATGTCTGCAAAATGTTTATGTTTTTGGATTTTTTCGAAAGTTTTTTTTAATAAAAATAAATTTTTAATAACAAGTAACTATAAGAAGGAACAGTATCAAAATTTGACACAATTGAATGCTGCCATAAGCACTCAAGATTCCAAGTGAAATTAATTTCTCACAAAAAGAATTTTTCGTTTTAAATAAATGTTGTATCGCAAAAGTAAATATATTGGCACACATTGAGGGCATATCATTACTGACATGACAAAGGGGCGAATGTGCATTTTTAAAAAATATTGGGAAATAAAATATGAAAGTTTGAAGTGCTCTAAAATTTGGTAAAAAAAAAATATATTTAAATTTTTTTTTGTTATTTTATAAAAATATCATTTGATTCGCACAACTTACTGAATTATAAATACGTATTTTATGTCTAGATATTCTGGGCAAAACGCAAATATTTTTGTTTTTTCGACATAACTTTCATGGGTAAAAGATCAAATAGTGTTGTAAAGGCATTAATTATTTGATTTTAAAGCATCATCGATTGGCCTAATTATTTCAAAAAGTAAATTATTTTTAAATAATGATGTCAATCGATAGGCGCTTTAAAAACAAAATTAAAAGTACAAAATTATGGCACAAAAACGAAAAGAGTTTCAAATTTTCATATTCGCTCTTTTGGTTTTGTGTTTTGTGACGAGAAATATCCAACCAAACCACACAAGATTTTGGCTTAGTATACTTGAGGAAAAATTACATTCAAAAATGTAAAAAAAACGCAAATGTCAAAAATTTCACATTCGCTCTTTGGCATGATAGACACGATATGTACTTTCGTACAGAATAAATAATTAAATTTTACATGAAACACTTGAAATTAAAAAGCCTGTAATGTTTTATTTTCGCTAATGTAGGTTTTTCTTTTGCTACAGTTGTCCCTTTTTTTGGTTATAATTTTTTATTTAATTATTTTTTTATTATTTCATTTTTATGTGAATTTTTTTGTGTTTTGAATTTATTTTATTTTGTTTTTGATTATTTTCATTTATTTGCATTTTTGTTTTGGATTTTTAATATTCATTTAAATATTTATTACCATTCTCCTTCTAAACCGCTGAACCGATTTTCTTGAAATTTTTACCACAGATGCGGTATGGTCTGGAAGGAATGATAGGCTATATATGGGCGGGATTGGACAAAGAGGCGTGGCACCTCCCATACAACCTAAACTTTCAATACGATATAACTCGGCACTTTCACCAGCTACGAACATGAAACAAAAAACTCAAATACAAAAAAAAAAAAAAAACAAAGAAGCAAAAGCACAAAACAAAACAAAACCAATCACAT
This sequence comes from Dryomyza anilis, assembly GCA_951804985.1. Lineage (NCBI taxonomy): Eukaryota > Metazoa > Arthropoda > Insecta > Diptera > Dryomyzidae > Dryomyza > Dryomyza anilis. The sequence continues at coordinate 83,670,843 of OX638131.1, read as the reverse complement.
AAAACCACAATCCAAACTAAATGAAAAACAAAAAAAAAAGGAAAGAAAAAGAAAAACAAACTAACCAAACTAAAACTCACCACACTAAAATTCGCCCCTAAATTCATCACACTAAAACCCACCACACTATAATTCTCCACACTAAAACTCACCACACTAAAATTCACCACTCTAAAACTCATCACACCAAAACTCACCACACTAAAACTCACCACACAAAAATTCAACACACTAAAATTCACCACACTAAAACTCACTACACTAAAATTTCACCACATTAAAACTCACCACACTAAAACTCACCACACTAAAACTCACCTCACTCAAATGTCGCCACTCTAAAACTCACCACACTAAAACTCACCTCACTCAAATGTCGCCACACTAAAACTCACCACACCAAAACTCACCACACTAAAACTCACCACACTAAAACTCACCACACTAAAACTCACCACACTAAAACTCACCACACAAAAATTCAACACACTAAAATTCACCACACTTAAACTCACCACACTAAAATTTCACCACACTAAAACTCACTACACTAAAATATCACCACATTAAAATTCACCACACTAAAACTCACCACATTAAAACTCACTACACTCAAATTACGCTACACTAAAACTCACCACACTAAAACTCACCGCACTAAAATTCACCACACTAAAACCCACCACACTTTAATTAACCACACTAAAACTCACCACATAAAATTCACTACACTAAAACTCACCACAATAAAATTCATCACACTAAAATTCATCACACTAAAACTCACCACAATAAAATTCACCCTAAAATTCACCATACTAAAACTCGCCACACTAAAACACGCCACACTAAAACACGCCACATTAGAATTCACCACACCACAATTCATTTTACGGGGAAGATTTTTACTGGGAATAATCGCAGTCTGAGAAAGAATTGTCTTTGAGAAAAGTTGTTTTGGCGGAGAATTATTATTTGGTTACCACATTTATAAAACCAATAAAAAAAAAACTTTAACAGCTAAGCACGGGCCCTCATATAAATAATAAAATGTTTTTTATATTAATAAAATCGCTCCATATCTTTGAATTCAGAGAATCTTGGCACGAGTCGTGCATGGGTCCAGCTAGTTCATTAATAATTATTGAATATAATGGTAAATGTACTACTTTTTTAATTTTTTTTTTTTCGATAATAATAAACATTTCTCTATGTGCCATGTTAAATATAAACACGAATAGATAAATGTAATAGTCATTGTTTTCTATTGAAATGCTATTAATTTGCTTTGGCGATTCTGGTTTCTCCGCGTCGTCTACGCTTAACTCTGAATGAATCTCCATTCTTAGCCACGAATTTCCCGTCTTGAAAATTTTTTAGGTTGAGCCCCCAAATAGTATCTTCACAATCAATTAAAAAAAATACGTAATGTTTTATTGAAATAATTTTTCAGAATGACATATAAAACATAAAATTGCTAAAAACGAAAAACTGAAAATTCAAAGAAAACTCAACTCGAATTTGAATATCAAATACTCTTTGCGAAAAGTTTAAGACATCTGAAAGCATCGATTTTTTGCCAATACCATGTTGAATGTAAGCCGTACAAATCCTACAAATTAGGTTCATTTTTGTTTTATTTTTCAGCACATTTTTAATACAGTTCCAATTTGAAAGAAACTATAAATAGTATGTCATTTCATTTTTAAAAGTACCTATATTGTCAATACTACCACCAGTTTTACTACATCGAACTTTAGATCTAGTTAGAAGCATTATCTAACTAAAATTTAGTATCTTGAATTGTAGGCAAAATCAATATGTTAAACTAATTGTATAATTGTGAAATTAACGCAATTAAACTGTTTACGTGCGATGCATGCAAATTGCGTAGTAGGCGTAAAATCAATCTGTGCGTCGGGAAGCTGTGGTTAAACCGCAAACAAGGCCGTGAGTATGCGGTAAAGATATTGAATAATGCATTCAATTTTCGGTCACGCATACAATATATATATAATTACAAAAAATAAAGCTATCAATCAAATGAAACAGACTACGGGTCAATTTTACAAAATGTTTTAATTAAACCAAAAAAATTGTGAGTTAATATATATATAAATTGTATTTTAATTGCATTTTGGAAAATTATTTTCGAGTTTATTTAAAACATTTATTTAAAAAGTCATTTTTCACAAAGTGGATTATTTGAATTTTTATATTATTTTCTAATATTGTTTTCTACAATATATACATTTTTGTATTTCGATACTTAAAATAGTAAAATTGTCAAAATTTAAAATTGCTTTATTATATAAAACAGAAATTCTTTATATTTAATCTATAAATAAAATCGAAACCGTGACACGAAAGCGTACACCGCACCCGAAGCGAGTTAGAAAAATGGTTTTAAATCCTTAAAGCAAATCTAAATTTAATTTCGAAAAAAATACCACTAACCTTAAATAATAAAAGCTATGCCAAGACTACTCCGAACAAAAGACCCCCCCAACATTAGACCTCGTTCATTCGTTTTATTCTTTACACTAAATTGTGATAAATTTGAAGTGATTTAGTGTGATACCGCTTAATAGAACTATTTGTTTACGGAAATTTCTCTATTTTTGTGCCTAAAGAAAAACTTTCGATTTTTCATCTCACACAGCCAGCAACGAAATAAATGCAGTAGCACGACCCACACATAATATTTCAGATTTGAACAAAATAATTTTTGTGGAAATTTTCTCACAAGGATATTGTAATAAAAACAAAAAAAAAATACAAATCTAAAAAAAATATATGTTTTTTCTACTATAAGTATTTTTTTATGCGTCCTTTGTAAGTATTTTTGGTTTTCTCTGTTCCATCAAATGTCAACGAAACACATGACAATTTTTTTTTAGTTCCCTGACTTTTCTTTGCAAATTCCCTTCATTCATCTTAAAAAGAAAAAAAACTGAAATAAAAAAAAAAGTAAATGACTAAAAAAAATCATACATCTATTGATACTGTTGGTGGCCAACAATTTGGATTCATTTTTCTTCACCACAGTCAGGCGTCTGCGTCTGACTTTAACTTCGCTGTGGGCTGCCTGCCCGTGAAATGTGGCCAAGCGAAAGTAGACTTTGATTGATGTTCCCCAAATTGAAACTTGATTACGTGGGCCATTTTAGGAGTGTGTGTTTGTGATATGGCTGTATAATGCTTGTATAATGGCTTTGATATTAAATAGCTTTGGTTTGATAGAATGCCCAACAAGTTAGGTACAGCCTACAATATTTGCATAAACAATTTTAGACTTTTTAAGAAAAATTATAGCTATATAAAAATATAAAAACCTAAAATTAAATTCCCATATAACCTAAAATTTTAAAACAATATACATTAATGGTCCAGATAGATAGTCATGAAGAAACTTATGATTTTTTTAATATTTTGTTACGTCTAAAAAAGTATTTGTAATCTTCTCCCAGAAAAATACTTTGATACCTGCCATAGAATAACTTACTCAAATCATATGTCAACTTTAAACAAGTTAATTTTTGAAATATTTTGTCATTTTTTCCTGAAGTTTCATGTTTTTTTTGTATTAATTCATATTTTAGTTAAGCAATAACGTTGATAATTTTGAACAATTTTTAATGTTTTATTTTGTCCATGGTTTTTCTGGTTTTCACTTTAACAAAGTTTTGTAGATTCTATACTCAATCAAATTAACACAAAATACATCAAATATTTTACAGTTTTATTCCCATTAATTTTACTAATACAAATACAAGCTTTAAAATCAGTAACTTAAAAAAAAATGTCGATTTTGTAACATATTCGTTAGCACTACTATTATTTTGCATAGCAACATTCAAGACTCATTTACAAAAAGGTCATTTATTTAAATGTATTAAAAATATTAAAGAATTTTTTTCAGAAATATCCAATATATGTAAATAATAAAAATACTTTGTTGTTCTTAAATCAAAAGGCCATCAAAAAGGAATGACATAATTTATAGGAGACCACTACTATTTTGGATGTTTTACTTAAAATGAATCAAAAAAACTCAAAAAAAAATATAAAAAAAAGTGCAAATACAAAACCAAAAGCAAATAAAAAATCACAAGCACAAAACAAAACAAAAGAAAAAACAGCAAAGTAAAAAAAAACACAAAAGTAAAGAAAAAAACAAAAGCAAAAACACAAACACAAACTCCAACTCAAAAAAACAACAATAAATACAAAAGCAAAAACAAACGAAAAACAGTAAAACAAAAGCAAAACGAAACCAAAAAAAGGAAAGGAAAATAGAACCAAAAAATGAAACAAGCCAACACAAAAAATCAAAAACAAAAACACAAAATCAAAAGCAAAAACAAAAAAATTAAAATCAAAAGAAAAAAAAAAAAACAATAAATCAAAAGCAGAAATACTAAAACAAAAAAATAAAAGCAACAACATCAAATAAAATACACAAAAAGAAATATTAAAATTAAAAACAAAGGTAAAAACAGAGAAACAAATGCAAAACAAAAAAAAAAAATAAATAAATAAAAGCAAAAAACACCGAAGCAAATAATGAAACAAGCAAATCACAAAAATACAAAATAAAAAGCGAAAACAAAAAATCAAAAGCAAAAACTAAAACAATAAATCAAATGCAAAAATACTAAATCAAAAAATCAAAGCAAATACACAAAAACGCCAAAAGCAACACCAAAACTAAAAAAAAATACAGAAACAAATGCAAAACACAAAAGAAAAACCATTTAAACAAAACCTAAAAAACAAAAGCAAAAACAATAGTAAAAATAAATTTAAAAGCAAAAACAAAAGTACAACTCAAAAGCAAAAGTATAAAAGCAAAAATATTTAATCAGAAGCACAAAGAAAATGAAAACACAATAACAACAACAAATAAGGAAAAATAAAAATACAAACAAAAAGCATAAACACAAACACAAAAAATAAAATCAGAAATAAAATGCAATCACAAATACAAAAAGAAAAGCAAAACCAAAATTAAAACGAAAAAGCAAAAATACAAGTTCAAAATCAAAATCACAGAAGTAAAGACGCAAAAGAGAAACACAAAAATAAACACAAAAGTGTAAGCTTAAACAAAAAATTGGATGAAAATAAACACAATAGTAAAATCGAGTGCGAAAACTCATAATCAATAGTAAAATCTAAAGTTTAAAAGCTAAAATCTAAAAATACTATAGCCGATATAAAAGAAAAAAAAAACGTTGTAAAAACAAACTTCATTTCGATTAAGAACAGCATATGTTATACTTTTTTGTTTTTCAATATTTCACATAATATTGTTTTAATACACTTTTCTTGCGTTTAGTATTTAAAATGAAAATATATGATTTAAGAAAAATAACACTGAAAAACCTCGAGGCGCAACCCGGGTACAAAATAAAAAATAGTAAATTAATAATCGTGACAAATAATTAAACTTAAGTGAAAACATTTTCGTCACTTTACAAAATGTACTATACAAAACGTGCTACAAAACAAGTTGTACACATAACGATTGACACAAAATGTACCATAAAAAACGTACTACACAAAATGTACTACCAAAAATGTATTACACATAATGCATTACACTAAATGTACCACACAAAACGAACTACAAAAAAGTACACGTACCACAGAACGTACCACAGAAAACGTTCCACACAAAATGTACTACACCAAACGTAGTACACAATATGCAACATAAACGTACTACCCAAAGTGTACCACGCAAAACGAACTACAAAAAAATTGTACGACTACAAAAACGTACTGCACAAAACGTACCATTCAAAATGTACTACACAAAACATACTATACAAAACGTACTGCGCAAAACGTTTACAAAACATGTACTACACAAAACACATTGCACAAAATGTGCCACAAAAAACGTAGTACACAAAATGTACTACTTAAAACGTACAACACAAAATGTAGTACACAAAACGTACTACTCAAAATGTACTACACAAAACGTACTACACAAAATGTTTTACAAAATATGTATTACACAAAATGTACCAGAGAAAACGTACTACACAAAACGTACTACACAAAACGTACTACTCTAAATGTATTACATAAAATATACTACACCAAATGTACTATAAAGAACAATACACAAAACGTATTACAAAAAACTGACTGCACGAAACGTACTACTTACATATGCAAAATGTTTTTTTTTTCCTATTATTATTCTATTCTAATAAAATTATTAAAATACATTTTATTTACAAAACGTTTTATAAATATCAAATATAAAGTTATATATAATAAATATATTTTTAAATAGTTTTTTCCGATAACAACAAATTGTTTCTCAAAATTACATTTTATCATTTAGTAACTATGTTTCACACATTTATGTTTTATTTTTTATTGCATTTTTTGAGTCAGGATTATTTGCACATTGCAACATTTTTTGCAATTTCAATTTGTATTCAAATTTTATATTTTTATGCCTGACAAAAACAGTTAATGTAATGTTTTTTTACATTTAATTTGATTAACTCAGCGCTTTGGTATTGCAAAAATGCGCCAATTCTTTTGATACATTTTATACTGTTTTTATTTTTTTTTTATTTAAAAAATGTTGTTAGTCTAACGCAAAGCTTTTAACCACAAAAATGCAGCGCATTGCAGTATAACATATTTTAATTCAATTATTTTATATACTAGTCATGCGCATCAAAAAAATTAAAATAAAAGGAAAAAAAATCAACTTATGTATGAATTTTAAAATAGTTTAAATATTTATATTTTTTAAACAAAAAATTCAATTTAAAAATAATTTTTTTTTTTAATAAAATATCAACATTTTTTAAAAATACCAAAAACATTAAATTTTTTATATATTAAACATTGAAAGTTCGAAAATCACTTGCCTCATACTTTGCCGCGTCGCCAACTTTTACCAAAGTGTCATCAATCAAAAGCCATTAAGTTTTTGGGCCAAATGACAAAGGGACAGACGTGCAGTTATTCGAAGAGATGAACAGAGAGACAGAGAGCGCGACAGACGTACCACCAGCCAACTTTGACGGGTTGTTGAATAGTTTCACTTGCGTCGTCTAATGACTTTGACATGGCATCCGTGAATTTGGCGCCTTTTAAGGCTTTAAAGTGACAGCTTTTGAGTTGCGCGTGTAGTGAGGCATAGTGTCAGTCCATTGATGTTGTTGTAGTTGCTATTTTCATCTACTTATACTTGTTCTTGTTATTGTTGTTGTCAGTCAAGGACATTTTGTGCAAATGGGCACATTATCTTTGACAGAAAATGTCACTATTAAACATGCGAATAGAATATCAGAGATAAATGTATGAGTCGCGGTCGACGAGCTGAAAGCAGCAGTCATCCGCTGAGAAAGCTTTGACGTAAGACATACATTTTAGACATATTTCGCATTTATTTTAAGACAAAAGCATATTTGCGCTCATTAACAACGCGCCAGTTGATGCAAATTCTTCTAAATTTTTTATTTAGTTTAATCTCAAAGATTTTATGAAATAAAAAATAAATTAATTGAAAAATTGCTACATTTGTACCATTTATTTATCTTACCTGTTTTTTCAATTGAAACTCAATATTTAATTTGTATTAAAACTCATTTTTTCATTAAAATTAAAATAAAATTAAATTTTTAACTAAATATTTAATTTTTATTAAAAATTAAATTTTTCACTAACAATTACATTTTACACTAAAAATTTAATATATCACTAAAATATATCACTCAACTTATACTTCAATTTTTTATTAAAAATTATTTTTTTTATTAAAAATTAAAATTTTTATTAAAAATTTACATAAATTGTTGTTTGTTTTTCGACCTAAAATAGAGTTATTGCAATAATATTGTTTTTTTCGGGCTCCAGGTCTTGCCAGATACAAAGTGCTATGTACTGGGTAGTGAATCAAACAACAATTGACAAAAACAAAAAGTTGTTGGCTGACCGTACAGCTGTTTCGGAAGCTGCCAAGCTTCCTCATCAGCGGTCTTCTGCACAACTTCTGCATAGCAAGGCCTATAAGATCATTTTGTGCAATGAACTAAATGCGAATTTAGTATAAGCACAAAACAACCAGGCAAAACATGCAAAAATTGCACCAACTTTATGCTTGTCAATTGTTGTTGTCGCATTGCAGCAAGCATAATATAGGCTGAAGTGTCACTAAAGAATCAAATACGACAACTGCACCCTTATTAAAAATTAAAATCTCACGATTTTATGATATTTTTATGCGCCAACAACTTTTTGTTTTTGTCAATTGTTGTTTGTTTCACCCGCCAGTACATAGCACTTTATATTTGGCAAGACCTTGAGCCCACAAAAACAATATTTTTGCAATAAAAAATTTAAATTTTCAATAAATATTCAATTGAATACTAAAAATTCAAATTTTCACTAAAAGTTCAATTATTCACTAAAAATTCAATTTTTCATTTCAAATTCAAATTTTCACTAAAAATTCAAGTTTCCACTAAAAACTCAATTTTTCACTAAAAATTCAAATTTCACTAAAAAAAAATCGAATTTTTCACTAAAAAAATCCAAATTTTCACTAAAAATTCAATTTTTAAATATAAGTTAAAAGTTAAAAAGACCCAAAAAAATAGTATTTTTGAAGATTTAAAAATACCAAACAAAAAATATCTCTTGATGCCTCAAAGTCATTGCTGTTCTTCAGTTGCTCATTTGAAACGAAACATGAAATTTAAGAAGATTATGCGGAAAATTTATGAATGCAAAAGAGAAACATTTTATGATGTGATAAGAAAATGCATATGCATGAAGCTATATGGGACTGTTATATATAGATGTCTGCCTTTTGCATATATGAATGCAAAACTATCAGACAGATTTGCAGGGTTTAGGCAATAAATTAGCACCGAAGAAATTGCATTAAATTGTCTACAAAAGTACTTTAAAACTGTTTTGCTTAAAACAGAATTAAACTGAATTAAATAAAACTTAAAAGAATTGAATAGATTTAAATTCAATTGAATTCAATAGAATAGAATAGAATAGAATAGAATAGAATAGAATAGAATAGAATAGAATAGAATAGAATAGAATAGAATAGAATAGAATAGAATAGAATAGAATAGAATAGAATAGAATAGAATAGAATAGAATAGAATAGAATAGAATAGAATAGAATAGAATAGAATAGAATAGAATAGAATAGAATAGAATAGAATAGAATAGAATAGAATAGAATAGAATAGAATAGAATAGAATAGAATAGAATAGAATAGAATAGAATAGAATAGAATAGAATAGAATAGAATAGAATAGAATAGAATAGAATAGAATAGAATAGAATAGAATAGAATAGAATAGAATAGAATAGAATAGAATAGAATAGAATAGAATAGAATAGAATAGAATAGAATAGAATAGAATAGAATAGAATAGAATAGAATAGAATAGAATAGAATAGAATAGAATAGAATAGAATAGAATAGAATAGAATAGAATAGAATAGAATAGAATAGAATAGAATAGAATAGAATAGAATAGAATAGAATAGAATAGAATAGAATAGAATAGAATAGAATAGAATAGAATAGAATAGAATAGAATAGAATAGAATAGAATAGAATAGAATAGAATAGAATAGAATAGAATAGAATAGAATAGAATAGAATAGAATAGAATAGAATAGAATAGAATAGAATAGAATAGAATAGAATAGAATAGAATAGAATAGAATAGAATAGAATAGAATAGAATAGAATAGAATAGAATAGAATAGAATAGAATAGAATAGAATAGAATAGAATAGAATAGAATAGAATAGAATAGAATAGAATAGAATAGAATAGAATAGAATAGAATAGAATAGAATAGAATAGAATAGAATAGAATAGAATAGAATAGAATAGAATAGAATAGAATAGAATAGAATAGAATAGAATAGAATAGAATAGAATAGAATAGAATAGAATAGAATAGAATAGAATAGAATAGAATAGAATAGAATAGAATAGAATAGAATAGAATAGAATAGAATAGAATAGAATAGAATAGAATAGAATAGAATAGAATAGAATAGAATAGAATAGAATAGAATAGAATAGAATAGAATAGAATAGAATAGAATAGAATAGAATAGAATAGAATAGAATAGAATAGAATAGAATAGAATAGAATAGAATAGAATAGAATAGAATAGAATAGAATAGAATAGAATAGAATAGAATAGAATAGAATAGAATAGAATAGAATAGAATAGAATAGAATAGAATAGAATAGAATAGAATAGAATAGAATAGAATAGAATAGAATAGAATAGAATAGAATAGAATAGAATAGAATAGAATAGAATAGAATAGAATAGAATAGAATAGAATAGAATAGAATAGAATAGAATAGAATAGAATAGAATAGAATAGAATAGAATAGAATAGAATAGAATAGAATAGAATAGAATAGAATAGAATAGAATAGAATAGAATAGAATAGAATAGAATAGAATAGAATAGAATAGAATAGAATAGAATAGAATAGAATAGAATAGAATAGAATAGAATAGAATAGAATAGAATAGAATAGAATAGAATAGAATAGAATAGAATAGAATAGAATAGAATAGAATAGAATAGAATAGAATAGAATAGAATAGAATAGAATAGAATAGAATAGAATAGAATAGAATAGAATAGAATAGAATAGAATAGAATAGAATAGAATAGAATAGAATAGAATAGAATAGAATAGAATAGAATAGAATAGAATAGAATAGAATAGAATAGAATAGAATAGAATAGAATAGAATAGAATAGAATAGAATAGAATAGAATAGAATAGAATAGAATAGAATAGAATAGAATAGAATAGAATAGAATAGAATAGAATAGAATAGAATAGAATAGAATAGAATAGAATAGAATAGAATAGAATAGAATAGAATAGAATAGAATAGAATAGAATAGAATAGAATAGAATAGAATAGAATAGAATAGAATAGAATAGAATAGAATAGAATAGAATAGAATAGAATAGAATAGAATAGAATAGAATAGAATAGAATAGAATAGAATAGAATAGAATAGAATAGAATAGAATAGAATAGAATAGAATAGAATAGAATAGAATAGAATAGAATAGAATAGAATAGAATAGAATAGAATAGAATAGAATAGAATAGAATAGAATAGAATAGAATAGAATAGAATAGAATAGAATAGAATAGAATAGAATAGAATAGAATAGAATAGAATAGAATAGAATAGAATAGAATAGAATAGAATAGAATAGAATAGAATAGAATAGAATAGAATAGAATAGAATAGAATAGAATAGAATAGAATAGAATAGAATAGAATAGAATAGAATAGAATAGAATAGAATAGAATAGAATAGAATAGAATAGAATAGAATAGAATAGAATAGAATAGAATAGAATAGAATAGAATAGAATAGAATAGAATAGAATAGAATAGAATAGAATAGAATAGAATAGAATAGAATAGAATAGAATAGAATAGAATAGAATAGAATAGAATAGAATAGAATAGAATAGAATAGAATAGAATAGAATAGAATAGAATAGAATAGAATAGAATAGAATAGAATAGAATAGAATAGAATAGAATAGAATAGAATAGAATAGAATAGAATAGAATAGAATAGAATAGAATAGAATAGAATAGAATAGAATAGAATAGAATAGAATAGAATAGAATAGAATAGAATAGAATAGAATAGAATAGAATAGAATAGAATAGAATAGAATAGAATAGAATAGAATAGAATAGAATAGAATAGAATAGAATAGAATAGAATAGAATAGAATAGAATAGAATAGAATAGAATAGAATAGAATAGAATAGAATAGAATAGAATAGAATAGAATAGAATAGAATAGAATAGAATAGAATAGAATAGAATAGAATAGAATAGAATAGAATAGAATAGAATAGAATAGAATAGAATAGAATAGAATAGAATAGAATAGAATAGAATAGAATAGAATAGAATAGAATAGAATAGAATAGAATAGAATAGAATAGAATAGAATAGAATAGAATAGAATAGAATAGAATAGAATAGAATAGAATAGAATAGAATAGAATAGAATAGAATAGAATAGAATAGAATAGAATAGAATAGAATAGAATAGAATAGAATAGAATAGAATAGAATAGAATAGAATAGAATAGAATAGAATAGAATAGAATAGAATAGAATAGAATAGAATAGAATAGAATAGAATGGAATAGAATAGAATAGAATAGAATAGAATAGAATAGAATAGAATAGAATAGAATAGAATAGAATAGAATAAAATAGAATTAAATATAATTGAATGTAATTATATGGAATTTAATGCAATTTATATTGAAATAAAACTGCTTAAAAATGAAACTGAAATATTTTGCGGCTATTAACCTGATTGCTGCTTATTTTAATAATATTTCGAAAACATCATCATCAATCAATTGAGCTGCTAAAAGGTCACGTGCCATGCATAAGCACAACGGCTGGTTGAATGGAATGAAAATTGTTTTTTTTTGTACACATTTTTTGTTTTTACTTTTATTTTGTGTAAAATACCTGCCTCTTTGTGGACACGCCTCTGTTGCTTCTGCTGTTTGTTGATGTTGGTGTCAATGTCGTTTTGTTGTTTTGGATTTCAGTCATTTCCGTCCTAGGTGTACGTGACAGATTAAGGTGTCGGCAGACAATGTCCTGCGTCTGCCGCAAATCGTTTGTTAGGCGAAACATTGATTGAAAATTATAGTAGCAATTGATTGATTGACAAATTCACTGAATGATCGATCGATGTATGGCATAACTATGTATTTAATAGATTTAATGGTAAGTTATTAATTCTATGAAATGCATATTATGCAAGATGTGTCGAGTTACACTAGTTATTGTTTTTAGCATATATTAATTTTTTAATTTTATTTTTTTTATTGAAAAATAGAATATAAAATGAAATACTGAATTTTTAGGGAACATTTATTTTTTTATGAAATATAGAATTTTTTATGAAAAGCAATTATTGAATTTTTAGTGAAAATTGAATTTCTAGTAAAAAATTGAATTTCTAGTGGAAAAATTGAATTTTTAGTGAAAATTAAATTTTTAGTGAAAAATTTAATTTTTAGTGAAAAATTTAATTTTTAGTGAAAAATTTAATTTTTAGTGATTTTTTTTTCTGTGAACAATTATTTTTTTTATGAAAAATAAAATATTTAGTAAAATTAAATATTTTAAAAACTTTAGTTTTTTGTGAAAATTGAATTTTTATGAAAAATTGAATTTGTAGTGAACATTTTGAAATCATTTCGAAATGAATGAAAATCAAATTTAAAAATTTTAATAATTTTCATTTTTTTTTTGTTGTTCAGTACGAATGTGGCATCATCAATGCACTTAAAACAATTTGGCACATATACCAAACCAAAAGAGCCACAAAAACCCAAACATATGCATTCTAAGGATTGCGCATCGCAAACACAATCGCACTGATTGAGCGGCATATCAATTGAAAACCAAAACAAAATCAATTCAATTTGGCATTGTTAGCGCCACACAAGTGAAATAGATTTTTCTATATTTTTTGTTTTCTATTTCTATTTTTTTTTTTATTTATTTATTTTTATCTTTTTTTCAGCATTAGAAATTGGCGATAACGAGTTTCTTACTTTGCATACTAAATCACTTGAAGGCAACCAAATCGAATCCTTTGCCGCAGCGTTGGCGGTGTTGGCATCCTTGAGAACACAAAACAATTGAAATGCACAAAAACAAAAAAAGGCTTTTATAAAACGTGCTTTTATACACGTTAAGTGTGAGAGTTATGTATTTCCACTTTTAAAAATGGCATTTAACAGAAAAGTGTTTACTTGATTAAATTGAACACTTTGGATAAGCATTAAATTTTATAAGCTGTTGGTTAATTAATTTCTATTAAAAGATTATATTACAAATTTTAAATTATTTAAAAGTTTTCAAAAGTAGCGAAACCTTTTTTTTAAATAGCAACAAGTCATTAAAACTAATTAAATGAAATGTTTAAACATTTTCTTTATAACTGGTCAAACAAATAAATATTATTTTAATGTTATAAATTAATAATAAACATCTAATAATTTTAAATATACCGTTGAACTGCTTATATTAAAGAAATTTTAATGCAACGAAAATCAATGAAAACTTTTTGAAAAACTAATATTGAACTTTTTCTCGTCATTTATTTTGTTAATATTTCGTCTTAATTTAATTTTAGTTAAGAATAACGAAAAGTGTATCTAAAATGCTAAAAAAAAACTTTTTAAAAATCTTAACGGATCTTTAAAAATGACATATATATATACATTTTTGGTACCACGTGACGTATGAGTGTTATTTTTTAATTATCACAAATAAAAGCTTTTTAAATGCTCATAATTGTTTACAATTTTGATATTTAGCTATATAACACCAACTAATAAACTATACTTTTCTGTTTAAACTTGAATAATAAAAGCTTTACTAAAGGAGTGAATATCAAGCAAACTATTTAAAAAGTTCAAGTTTTTTTGAATATATTTATTTTTTTAATATTTAATATTAATTAAATTTGAGTAAATCATAAATCATATATACCTAAAATATTGATAATATAAAAAAATAATAATAAAAATCGAAAAAAAATAAAGATGTGCCAAAATTAGAAAATTCAAATAAAACTTTCATAATATATTATGTTTTAGGTGGCAAACTTTTATTTTTTGATTTAAATATTGAAAAAATTAAGGTCCTCAACATGGGTGATAAATGGAAGGACACGGTTATCTTTATTTTAGTAATTTTTTCATATATTTTCGATTTTATTCATTGTATTACGAAAAAACACGTTTCTGATAGATGATGTAAATTCATAAATTCATAGAATCGTAAATTCATAAATTCATAAATTTATAAAATCATAAAATCACAAATTCATAAGCATAACAAAAATATAAATTTATGAAGTCATAAATTCATAATTTCATAAATTCATTAATTCATAAATTCATAATAAATTCATAAATTAATAGATTGATAAGTTCATAAATTCATAAATTTATAAATTCATAAATTCATAAATTCATAAATTCATAAATTCATAAATTCATAAATTCATAAATTCATAAATTCATAAATTAATAAATTCATAAATTCATAAATTCATAAATTCATAAATTCATAAATTCATATATTCATAAACATAACATAACATAAATATAAACTCATAGTCATAAATTCATAAAGTCATAAATTCTTACTTCTTAATTTCGTAGATTAAAATTCATAAATTCATAAGTTCACAAATTCATAAACATAATATAAATATAAATTTATAAAGTCATAATAATTTATAAATTTGTAAATTCATAAATTCATAAACTCATAAATTCATAAATTCATAAATTCATAAATTCATAAATTCATAAATTCATAAATTCATAAATTCATAAATTCATAAATTCATAAATTCATAAATTCATTAATTTATTAATTCATAAATTCATAAATTCATAATAAATTCATAGATTGATAAGTTCATAAATTCATAAATTTATAAATTTATATATTCATAAATTCATAAATTCATAAATTCTTAAATTCATAAATTCATAAACATAACATAACATAAATATAAATTCATAGTCATAAATTCATAAAGTCATAAATTCTTACTTCTTAATTTCGTAGACTAAAATTCATAAATTCATAAACATAACATAAATATAAATTTATAAAGTCATAAATTCATATATTCATAAATTCGTAAATTCATAAATTCATAAATTCATAATTCATAGTTTCATGATTTCAAAAATTCCAATATTCATTAGTTCATAAATTCCTAAACATCTAAATTCTTTAATTCAAAAATTCATTAATTCATAAATTAATTAATTCATAAACTCATAAATTCATTAATTCATAAATTCAAATTTATATACACATAAATTCATTAATTTATAATTTTTTTTCATAAATTTATTTGAAGTCCATGAATTCGTAAATTCATTAATTCATAATTTCATAAATTCAGAAATACATAAATTGAAGTATTCATAAGTACTTTAATTCACATAATCAATTAATTGATAAATAATATATTCAAAAATTCATAAATTCAGATTTTCACAAGTTCATTAGTTCATAAATTCATAAATTCGAAAATTCACAAATTTGTAAAGCTACAAATTCACAGAGCAAAAATGAATCAAATTAATAATTAAAAAAAAAAGTTTTAAATTTTCGACTGCATTTCGTGTGACTGATTAATGAGTAGGAGTTCAAAAAACTGACCAATTTTAAATAGAAAACTTCCAAAAAAATATATTGAAATAATATTTTTCTCCATTTAAAAATTTGTTTTCTAAAAAATGTTGTGGGAGTATTATAATATTAAAATTATTCAATAATTAATTTTTAGTATTTTGAATTAAATATAACACTTAAATCCGTTGTTTGAAGCAATATGATGTCCGTCTTATATGCAGCACTGCGTATTAGTATTAGATGCATTAAATTACTTCTCTATTAAATTACTTTTGCAATAAATTACTTATAATAATATTTATAATTTTTAATTTAACAACATTTAAAAACAAAATCAAAAACAAGAAAATACAAAATTACCCCAAACATTTGCACAACTTTTAAAATTTTTTAAAACTCGTTAAATATTTCAGATAGTTATGCAAAATAAGTACTACATACAAATTGAACGTGGCGGTTTGACACTCAACAGCGACTGAACTTGAACCCCATTCGGTTCGACATCGTCGACACGACACTTGCTCCCCATGGCGGGCAGCAGAGTTG
Source organism: Dryomyza anilis (assembly GCA_951804985.1). Taxonomy (NCBI): domain Eukaryota; kingdom Metazoa; phylum Arthropoda; class Insecta; order Diptera; family Dryomyzidae; genus Dryomyza; species Dryomyza anilis. The sequence goes on along the minus strand of OX638131.1, from coordinate 83,653,998 downwards.
CTGATTTGTGAAGCGCACTCTGAGACCCAGTTTGTTTTACCATTTATGTTCGTTTTTTTTTCTCTTTCTCTTTCATTTCTTTTGCTGCATAAATTAAGGCGAACGTGCGCGTTTTGTAGTCGATGTCGCTGTCTCTGTATGTGTCTGCGTGTCTGTGTCGTGCATGCCATGAATGACGGCTGAGTGCTGCGGTTCAACTCCAACAACACAGCACGATGGCAAAGAAAATGAAGAAAAACTCTGCAAAACGGCAGCAATTTATGCTGTACTGCAGTGCAATGCAACGCAATGCAGCACCGAAAGTGCCAACACGACTCTGCTGATAATTGCAATGTTGAGTGCATTAATGAATTTAAAATAAAATAAAAAATAAACAGCATAAACTGAAAATAAATAAAATATGAAGTTGCAAATATTTTACATTTTAACATGCGTTTGCATTAAGCGCTACAATAAAATTGTTGCGATTTCAAGTGTTTCATTTCATTGTAATGATTGCAAAGTGTATGAGGCATAAAATTAAGTCAAGAATTGTGTATATTTTCAGTGTATTTTTGTAGGTATTATATACATTGTTAAACTATATAAATAACTTAAAATATCAAAGAGATCAATACTTTGTTGAAATTTATATATTTCATTAATAAAAAAAAAATTAAAAATTTAAAACATAATATAGAAAATAAAAAAAATAAATTTTATAAAAATCAAATAAATATGAAATATTCACAATTCATATATTCATAAAATCATAAATTCATAAATTTATAAATTCTTAAATTTATAAATTCATAAATTCATAAATTCATAAATTAATAAATTCAAAAATTCATAAATTTATAAATTCGTAAATTCATAAATTCATATATTCATAAATTCATAAATTCATAAATTCATAAATTCATAAATTCATAAATTCAATAATTCATAAATTCATAGATTCATAAATTCATAAATTCACAACTTCATAAAATCATAAATTCATAAATTCATTTATTAATAAATTAATTTATTCATAAATTCATAAAATTATAAATCCAAAAATTCTAAATTCATATATTATTCAAATCATACATTCTTCCAAATCATACAACTATAAAATCATAAATTTAGAAAATTATAAAACCATAAATTCATGAAATTATAAATGTAAAAATATGTTAAATCATAAATTCATAACATCATTAAATAATAGATATATAAATTATGAAATCATAAATTGGTGAAATCATAAATTCGTGAAATCATAAAATTATTATATTATAAAATCATGAAAACTTAAATTTATAAATTAATAAAAAAAAATTATAAAATAATAATTTTAAAAATTCATTCAAAAGAAGCAAATAATATCTATATTGATATTAAATATTTACTTTGTTATATCAACGTTATTGGCACAAGAGGCACAAAGAATGGCATTTGCACAAGAGCATTACAAAATAAAAATAAACAAAAAAACACGGGTCAATTTCGAAAACGTATCTAAAAGCTGCATATAACTTAAACAAAGCCATCAACCGAATAACTTTATGTGCAGGACTTTACCTGTAGGAATGCAGACAGATATCAGAACTGAAAGCTAGGATGTAATACTATCTTCACGGTACAAAGAAGCAAAATTCAGCAGCAGAAGAATATGAAGAATAACAAAATACGATTCACAATAACTTCGAAATGTCTGCAAGACTTGAAAAAAATTAAATCAAACTAAAAGTTAAAAGAAATATAAAAATAAAAGAAAAAGAAAAACATTCAAAATAGAAACTCATGTCAGATATAAATCCATAAAGCAATTGCGCTGCTTTAGCTACCTCAGTGAAGTCAACTAAAAAAAATTGAAGGCAGGCAAAAAGTACAAAAATTCAGTATAATATTTATAGAGGAGATACAAAGTACAACTCAAAAGACGAAAAAAAATATATATCAAGGATGCAGTTGTATTTAATATGTATATGTCAAAGATAAAAACTAGTAAAAGATAAGCCGGAAAAATGAATTATTAAGTTTAACTACAATGTCACATATGAGCCAAATGCAATTGAGTGATTTTTGGAAAAGAATTTCACATAAATACATAAATACATAAATACATAAATACATAAAAACATAAATACATTAATACATAAATACATAAATACATAAATACATAAATACATAAATACATAAATACATAAATACATAAATACATAAATACATAAATACATAAATACATAAATACATAAATACATAAATACATAAATACATAAATACATAAATACATAAATACATAAATACATAAATACATAAATACATAAATACATAAATACATAAATACATAAATACATAAATACATAAATACATAAATACATAAATACATAAATACATAAATACATAAATACATAAATACATAAATACATAAATACATAAATACATAAATACATAAATACATAAATACATAAATACATAAATACATAAATACATAAATACATAAATACATAAATACATAAATACATAAATACATAAATACATAAATACATAAATACATAAATACATAAATACATAAATACATAAATACATAAATACATAAATACATAAATACATAAATACATAAATACATAAATACATAAATACATAAATACATAAATACATAAATACATAAATACATAAATACATAAATACATAAATACATAAATACATAAATACATAAATACATAAATACATAAATACATAAATACATAAATACATAAATACATAAATACATAAATACATAAATACATAAATACATAAATACATAAATACATAAATACATACATACATAAATACATAAATACATAAATACATAAATACATAAATACATAAATACATAAATACATAAATACATAAATACATAAATACATAAATACATAAATACATAAATACATAAATACATAAATACATAAATACATAAATACATAAATACATAAATACATAAATACATAAATACATAAATACATAAATACATAAATACATAAATACATAAATACATAAATACATAAATACATAAATACATAAATACATAAATACATAAATACATAAATACATAAATACATAAATACATAAATACATAAATACATAAATACATAAATACATAAATACATAAATACATAAATACATAAATACATAAATACATAAATACATAAATACATAAATACATAAATACATAAATACATAAATACATAAATACATAAATACATAAATACATAAATACATAAATACATAAATACATAAATACATAAATACATAAATACATAAATACATAAATACATAAATACATAAATACATAAATACATAAATACATAAATACATAAATACATAAATAAATTAATACATAAATACAATATGAATTCATAAATTTATTAAAACATAAGTAAGGTACTAAGAAAACTGAAAAATCAATGCTTTAAAAAGAAAAAACGCATTTCATTGATTTAACAACGCGCTGACCTCACACTGTAATTCGCCATATTTTAGTAGTTTGTCCTGCTGTTGCTGACAACTCATGTTGAGTGTTGTATTAATTCTTATTTTATTTTCACACAATAGTTACATGCTGTGAATCATGTGCTGCTTCTCTGTGTGAAATTCATTAATTAACGCAGTTATTGGAAATATTTTGTATAACGTTTTTAATTTTTTACAATTTTTTTTTTTTTTTTGCAGATATTGAGAATTACAACTTTTATTTTTACAAGTATTTTTTTCTACTTTTATATTATTTTATATCATATTTATAAGTACCATATATATTTTATTTTATTAAAATGCACATATTGAAACTGAGTTAATTAATATCGGTTAATTAAAAACTTCCAAACATGACAATGTGTTGTCATTCTTCGGAATGAATAATGATTTTATGCACAGTTGTTAATACATCTATTTAAAATATTAACAACCAAAATAGTCGACAGTTGAATTTTCAGTGTAATTAAAGCTTACATAACTTTGAGTTTCTTTAAAAAGTTTGCAGTTTTTTAAACAATTAAACAACAGTGTCCTGACACGTTACAAAATCCGCTTTTGATGTTTCAGTTGTTAGCGGTTTGCAAACTGTTCGTTGTTAAACGGAAAGAACAAATTGCCGGCATGTTTCGATAACTTTGCCTTTTCAAAACAAATAACTTTCATTGAACTTTCTTTAAATTTTATAATTTGCCAGACGGCACAGACGACAACCAAGTCGAAAAATGTAACAACGTGTTGTGGTGAATGGGTTTGACGCAGAAAACTATCATGAGAACGAACATTTTTTTAAGAATTTATGTTTTTTAAACTTAAATTTATTGATTTATGAATTAATTAATTTATGAATTTATAAAGTTATGCAGTTTAAAGTTATAAGATTATGAATTTATGAATATATGAATTTATGTGTTTTTGAATTAAGAATTTATTAATTTATGAATTTATGAATTAATGTATTTATGAATTTATGAATTTATGAATTTATGAATTTATGAATTTATGAATTTATGAATTTATGAATTTATGAATTTATGAATTTATGAATTTATGAATTAGTGTATTCATGAATTTCTGAATTTATAATTTTATAAATTTATGAATTTATGAATTTATGAATTTATGAATTTGTGAATTTATGAATTCATGAATTAAGAATTTATTTATTTATGAATTTATGAATTAGTGTATTCATGAATTTCTGAATTTCTGAATTTATAAATTTATAAATTTATAAATTTATGAATTTATGAATTTATGAATTGATGAATTTATGAATTTATGAATTTATGAATTTGTGAATTTATAAATTTATGAATTTATGTATTTATTAATTTATGAATTTATAAATTTATGATTTAAAGAATTAAATTATGAGTATATAAATTTATGTATTTATGAAAATATGAACAAATCAATTTATGTATTTATGAATTTAAGTATAAATGAATTTTTGTATTAATATTATTATAATTTATTTATATAATTTATTTATAAATAAATAATTTACGAAATTTCTGAATTTACGAAAAGTAATGTATACTATGTTTTAAAACATTATCCAAATGTTTCAACATGTAAATGTTTTTAAAGCTTTTTGCGTAAATAAACAGTAACATCAGAATAAGCCATAAAAACAACAAATATCGAATATAGAAAAATAAAATAAAGCACAACAAAGAAAAAAAATCTGTACACAAGTGGTGGTAAGCGAATGGATTTCAAATTTGGTTATTTGTTAGGATATCGTTATTGATCGTATCTGTATCTGCCACAACGGACACCAATACAAATATTTGCTACTTTTGCGAACGTTAGCCAACTACTATAAAGTGTAACTTTTCAATAGAACAAAATAAAATTAGAATTGCAGAAAAACCTATAAACATTGGTAAATTGCTTTAATTTTTGTTTGTTCATTGGTCGCTGTATTGGGAATATTCGTATGTTGTTTTTTAGGAGTTCAATAAATGTTTTAAAAATAAAATTAGAATTAAAAAAGTTGAAAATTAAATTTCTAACGTTTGTTAAATCGTAGTCATTGAATATTTAATTTGTTATTTAATATTCAATTTGTGCGTTTTTAATTAAAGCTTATTTTCAGTTAATATTAATCTTATAAAATGAAATAAAATAACACTCTTTATGATCTATGAATTGACTTCTTTTAAGTTTTTGAATTTATTATTATTTATATTTATTTATTAATAAATTTAATTGATGGTTTTCAGGTTTTCAAAGAAATTGAGACGTTTATGAACTAATTTTTTTACGAATATTTAAAAACTTATTTAAGTGTACAGTTGCTCGCAATTGTTGAACACATCAGATTGCATTATAATGCTCATTTTAAGCGTTTTTTTTCGTGTGTTTTTTTTATCCTCACAACAAGAGAGACGCATAATTAAATCACTTGCAAACCAATAAACCAACTACACACTAACAATCTAGGACAGGATATCATAACATGCGCCACATAAACATATGAGACATAACCAGAACCCGAGGCAGAGCATAACAATAATAGCAGGATATATCAGTGGCAACCAGGGACAAAAGAGATTTAAGCTAAAATGGCCCTCCACGAATTTTAGCTTAGAAACAGAGTTTCTTGTCCTAAAATACTGCATAATACAAAGGTGCGTTGCCCCCGACTTTCGAGTTGGTTGAAGGTTTCTTTAATGTGACGTTGTGTGTATTTTATTTTATCACAATTTTTAATTTTCAACACACGTACGCAATACATAAAAAACGCCACATTCATGTTTTTAAGAAACACACACTCTCACACTACTAATACTACACATTGTGTATGTGTGAATTGCACACATACACAAATATAAATAGTATGAGTTCGTGTGTGTCGTAAAGTATCACAAACGACTTTAATGCTGACAAAAGAATTCTCAACGACAACAACTTTGCGACATTTTTGTTTTGTACGTATTACGTCTTTTTTTTCTCTTATTATAACTCATATTTTTATTATTATGTGAGCTTTTATATGGCTACGTAGATGTGAGTTTAATTAAAAACCACAAAAAGATTAAATTGTTTAAATTGCTGGAATAAAACATTTCCTGGAAATTCTTTAAGCATTGAAAAAAAACTTAAAAATGTCATAAAATTATGCAATGATCAAATTATGAAATTATGAAATTATGAAATTATGAAATTACGAAATTATGAAATTATGAAATTATGAAATTATGAAATTATGAAATTATGAAATTATGAAACTATGAAATTATGAAATTATGAAATTATGAAATTATGAAATTATGAAATTATGAAATTATGAAATTATGAAATTATGAAATTATGTAATTATGAAATTATGAAATTATGAAATTATGAAATTATGAAATTATGAAATTATGAAATTATGAAATTATGAAATTATGAAATTATGAAATTATGAAATTATGAAATTATGAAATTATGAAATTATGAAATTATGAAATTATGAAATTATGAAATTATGAAATTATGAAATTATGAAATTATGAAATTATGAAATTATGAAATTATGAAATTATGAAATTATGAAATTATGAAATTATGAAATTATGAAATTATGAAATTATGAAATTATGAAATTATGAAATTATGAAATTATGAAATTATGAAATTATGAAATTATGAAATTATGAAATTATGAAATTATGAAATTATGAAATTATGAAATTATGAAATTATGAAATTATGAAATTATGAAATTATGAAATTATGAAATTATGAAATTATGAAATTATGAAATTATGAAATTATGAAATTATGAAATTATGAAATTATGAAATTATGAAATTATGAAATTATGAAATTATGAAATTATGAAATTATGAAATTATGAAATTATGAAATTATGAAATTATGAAATTATGAAATTATGAAATTATGAAATTATGAAATTATGAAATTATGAAATTATGAAATTATGAAATTATGAAATTATGAAATTATGAAATTATGAAATTATGAAATTATGATATTATGAAATTATGAAATTATGAAATTATGAAATTATGAAGTTATGAAGTTATGAAATTATGAAATTATGAAATTATGAAATTATGAAATTATGAAATTATGAAATTATGAAATTATGAAATTATGAAATTATGAAATTATGAAATTATGAAACTATGAAATTATGAAATTATGAAATTATGAAATTATGAAATTATGAAATTATGAAATTATGAAATTATGAAATTATGAAATTATGAAATTATGAAATTATGAAATTATGAAATTATGAAATTATGAAATTATGAAATTATGAAATTATGAAATTATGAAATTATGAAATTATGAAATTATGAAATTATGAAATTATGAAATTATGAAATTATGAAATTATGAAATTATGAAATTATGAAATTATGAAATTATGAAATTATGAAATTATGAAATTATGAAATTATGAAATTATGAAATTATGAAATTATGAAATTATGAAATTATGAAATTATGAAATTATGAAATTTAGAAATTATGAAATTATGAAATTATGAAATTATGAAATTATGAAATTATGAAATTATGAAATTATGAAATTATGAAATTATGAAATTATGAAATTATGAAATTATGGAATTATGAATTTTCGAATTTAAGAATTTGTAAATTTAGAAATGCCAAAAATTTTGAAATGAAATGATAATTTTATGATTTTCATAGTTTATGTTTTTATAAAATTATGGATCCGTGAACTTTTATATTTTTTTAATTTAATAAAAAAATTCATTTCACCAAATACATTATAAGTGTTATTAAAATAAACTTTTTATTTTCATTTTGCATCTTTCATTATATGTTTTTGCTACGAATTAAGTCAACACCAAAATTGTAACCTTTCAGAAATGTAATCCGCTTACATCTAATTTAGAACTTCAATTATTTTGCAGCACTGCAACTGCAAACAAAACCTCCAACGGCACTTGAGACAGTATGCCGCACATTTTCCAAAAACAGCTGGCCCCTTTTCTGGCCACCTTTTAACAAAAACTCACCTGCAGCTAAAACATAAGTTTTGCATTAAAACATTTCCAGCGAAGCGCGAGTTGGTGGTGTTTGCATTTCCGGTTTGGTAGAGAAATAGACAGACAGACATACAGACAGGCAGAACTATTGAAAAGGAGAGACAACGACAACAGACATAGTGAGAAAGACAGACAGTCAGACCTACGAGCCAGACCAACGTAAGTAGTTGATGAAGTGGGTTGGAACGCGTACAAGTTTAATGAAAGGACAGCAAATAAAGAACCACAATGTAGACCACGACCGCGACCAGGACGAAAAAGTGTCATTTAACGAAAAGAAGACAAAACCAAAGCCAAAGTAAGAAGAAAGCAAACGGTTGATGCAGTAGGCGGAAATACAGGGAATGACGAAGATTTTAGTACAGACGAACATTAAAAGGTGGGTCTCAAATAAAGGTCGCGAGGGCATTCGGTCCATGAGATGTAAATAATACGACTATGAGAGTTGGTGCTAAGAATTGCAAATATAATTGAATTTTCTATGCGAGTCACAGCATTACAGCGAATTAAAAGTGTTAAAAAATGCGCGTCATTTCCTTGGCAGACGGCATTAAAATTTCGCATAATGCATATCTAGTTAATTTTAATTTTATTATTTATTTTTTGCACTTTTTCAAATAATATTTTTGAAATTTTTAATTTGCTTTAGTTTTTGCACCTGCACAAAGTCAAGTTTTTTTCTGCTACTTTGCTACACTTTTCACAAAAGTTATTTTTGACTGCTGCTATTTTCATAATTTTCCGAGAACTACGCAACGCAATGTAATTTAGTCTGTTAATATTCGCATTGTTTTAATTGTTTCAATTGTGAGTACGACGATGAGGACGAGGCTTAATTGTGAAGCCCGTGCAAAGTATGCAAATATTTGGTTGGTGCACATTTTCACAATTCGTCGTGTGTAACTTTTGTGTTGACTTTCGCAATTTTAAGTAGCATAACACACAGTGCTATGTAGCAGCACAGGCAAGTCAAGTCAGTAGAAAATCTTTATGACTATGTGCAACTATTTGCTCATTTGAATGGATGTGGAGAAATGCCAGGCAATATGCGCGGTCGCTTTCATTATTTGAAATTGAAATTAAAAGATTTCGCTGCAAGCGTCATACAATATTTTTTGGAAAAAATTCTAGTGATATACACATGGAGAATTTTGCAAACTAATCAAAAATATATAATAATGAAATGGCTAAGAATTCATCAAAATGTATGTATTTATGAAATTATGAATCTATGAACTTATGAACTTTTGAATTTATGAATTTATGAATTTATGAAATCATAAATTCATAAATTTATAAATTTATAAATTTATGAATTTATGAATTTATAAATTTATGAATTTATGAATTTATGAATTTATGAATTTATGAATTTATGAATTTATGAATTTATGAATTTATGAATTTATGAATTTATGAATTTATGAATTTATGAATTTATGAATTTATGAATTTATGAATTTATGAATTTATGAATTTATGAATTTATGAATTTATGAATTTATGAATTTATGAATTTATGAATTTATGAATTTATGAATTTATGAATTTATGAATTTATGAATTTATGAATTTATGAATTTATGAATTTATGAATTTATGAATTTATGAATTTATGAATTTATGAATTTATGAATATATGAATTTATGAATTTATGAATTTATGTATTTATGAGTTTATGAGTTTAAGAATTTATGAATTTATGAAATAATAAATTCATAAATTTATGAATTTATAAATTTATGAATTTATAAATTTATGAATTTATGAATTTATGAATTTATGAATTTATAAATTTATAAATTTATGAATTTATGAATATATGAAATTATAACTAAAAATTTTACTTTTCACTAAAAATTCATTTTACCACTAAAAATTAAACTTTTTACTAATAAAATATTTCACTTCTTACTGTTCTCCAAGTAAAATAAATTAAATTTTTCACTAATATTCAAAATATATACAAAAAATAAAAAAATGTTTATTAAAACTCAAAATGTTTACTAAAAATCAAAACATTTACTAAAAATCAATATTTATATTAAAAATCAAAAATTTTACTAAAAACACAAAATTTTGCTTAAAATCAAAAATTTTACTAAAAATTTTAAATATCACTAAAAATTACAATGAAATTATTTAATTTTCAAATTTTCATTTACAACTTTTAGTAACTATAAAATTTGCCGTAACCCCAAAACAACTGAATTATGTCGGCAAACATCCTGTTCGTTACCTGTCTCGGCCTTGTGCTACTCGCAATTTCAGCACCCACTCAATGGAAGTACGTAGCAAACAAAAGTGAACTACCACCTCATATCCGGTTGCACTGCATTGCCGGCGAATGCATGTACATCATACGCGTCGTGTGTGCTTCCGTTGGCCTGCTCCAAATGTTCGTTGGTTCTGGCAACCGCGACCGCTGTTGCTGCTGCCATTGCTGTTACTGTTCATTGCGAATGAAGCAAATATTTAGACGTTCGCAAATTTGCACTCAGCACGAAAGGCATCCAAATGAATAGAAGCGCGACCACAGTTGTTCGGTGGCCCACGGCGCGAATATGTTAACTATACGCGAGCGTTGCCGAGTACTGTGTCACCTGAAGAGTGTGTTTCGGATGCTCCTGCTCCCGCCGGACCACAACGCATTGTCTCTCTAGTCGTTGTTGTCGTCATTGTCTGCGTGCTTCCTCGTTATCCTTTTTTTTTTGTTTTTTTTTTTAAATTTGTAGTTTTGCATGACATTTGGTTGCACTTTGTGCCAGAGTCTTCGCTATTTGTCGTTGCCCCTTATTTAGCACCAAACAATAGACGAATAGTCAGGCGACAACCGAGTGCCAAAAACATGGCGATGCAGTGCATGTCGGAAACATTCGGGTTTGCTTGGTACAGCCATAAATTATGGTTCTTTGTTGCAAAAGCAAGATACTGGGCATTCATTTTTATAAAATTGAAAATTCGTAAATTCATAAATATTTAAATTCATAAAGTGACAAATTCATAAATTGACAAATTCAAAAATTCATAAATTCGTAAATTCATAAATTCATAAAATCATAAATTTAAAAATTCATAAATTTATAAATTCATAAATTTATAAATTCATAAATTCATAAATTCATAAATTCATCAATTCATAAATTCATAAATTCATAAATTCATAAATTCATAAATTCGTAAATTCATAAATTCATAAATTCACAAATTCACAGATTCACAAATTCACAAATTCATAAATTCATAAATACATAAAATTATAAATTCATAAACTCATAAACTCAAAATTTAATAAATTCATAAATTCATAAGTTCATTTAGTCATAAATTCATAAGTTCATTGGTTCATAAATTCATAAAATTAAAATGTACAAAACCGTTCAAAAATATATAATTTAATCATATATTGCTGCATAGAAAATAAAAATTTGTTGGCCAACATTATTTTTAATTACGAAATTCATTTGCCAAACTCATTACCAAATTTTATTTTTTTTATTCTAAACACAGTTAGAGGCATTTGTATGTGTGATGTATGCGCTTATGCGACAAAAGTTTTAACTGTTAAATCTTTTTTATGTGCTGGTAATTGTATGTTAGTGCGTTTGCCTGGTTCATCCAGGCACCCAGTTTTTTTATGAGTTTTTCTTCTGTTCTCCTATGTATGACTATAATATGTATGTATGTCTGTCCTTTCGTCCGTCCGTCCGTCTTTCTATCTATCTGTCTGTGTATGTACCATGTATGTGGTTGTTTTTGTTCTGGCCAAAGTTGTAAACAGGCTCGTTCAAAATCCTTTTTTATATCCCAGCAAAAAAAATAACTTTTCACCATAAAGAGGATTTTACCAAAAAGTCATATAATTTAAAATGAGATAAGTTAGAGAATTCAGATTCTTTTTATTTAATATATTTTTTTTAAATGTTTTATTTTTTGTTTTTTTAAACAGTATGAGGCTTATTATTAAAATACATACTTACATCTGTTTCTGCGCTGAAAAATAAAAGAGATATTTAGGAAATGCATTTTAAATAAGAATATAAAATACTACATTTTAAATGGATACTGTTAAATTTTTTTTAAATTAAGATAAATTCAGTGTATTATATTTCGAAATAAACTTAATGGTAAAATGAGTACTTTTGATTTTAATAAATATATATTTCCATATTACGACCGCAAAAACTCATTAACAGTTTATATTTTCGAGTTATTCAAATATATATTTAATTTGTAAATTCAAAATTTCGAATTATCATGGATTTAAAACCTGCTTAATTCAAAATATTAAAAATCAAATTTGTTCTAACATAACGACTAAAAAAAAAAACAGACTGAAATTTTACTCTAGGATAATATGGAGTCCGGAATGTAATATACTCTATATATGGGCAGAATTGGATAATCAGGCATTGAACCTCACGTAAAACAAAAATTATTAAAAATATATAAAGGGTTACAAAAGTAGAACGACAGGGACAGCAAACGACGCCATATTTCTTGCCGCGCTTTTGACATTTCTCTTCAGTAAGGTTTGCCATTTTATGATGGAAAGATATACGAATTCGAATTTCGGTAGGTAATTTTAATAATTTCAACTCGCTGTTGGCTCCTATATCTTTTCATCATGAAATGGTAAACCCTTAAAAAAAACTTTTGTAGCGCTCTTATTGGAAAAACCCTTTATCTCAGCATTTAAGCAGCACTGAAATGATACAAAAAACTCCAAAAAGAAACGTAAAGAAAAAATTAAAACGAAAACATTTTGTGTTTTATTAACACAAAATTAAAAAAAAGCCAAAACACATAATCAAAAAAAAAAAAGCAACACAAAGAAAAATAAAAAGCAAATAAAAAATAAAAAAAACACTAAAATAAATGAACAAACAAGAGTAGATTTAAAAACAAAAATCGAAAACCAAGGTAAGAGAAAAATAAAAACACGAAAACAATAAACCAAAATTGCAAAAATACAAATCCAAAACAAAATAGAAACACAAAATAAGTAAAAAATAAAAACAAACTTAAAAATATGACAAAATACCAAAGCAAAACATAAAATTAACAAAATAAACATACAAATTTAAAACAAATAACAAAAAAAAAACAAACTCTTATACAGAAATCAAAAAAGAAGTGCACAATTCAAAATACAAAAACACAAAATAAAAATGTAACTTATAACAGATAAAAAACATAAAAAATCAAATGAATAAAATGTACAATGAAAAGAAAGTACAATAAAATCCAGTATTGAAAATACTAAATTAAAAACAAAAAAAAAAGCAAAATCCAAAGCAAACCTAAATTGAAACCAAAACAAGAGCAAATAACAGAACACAAAAAACCAACAAAAAAATAAAAACAAAAGCAAAAACAGAATCAAAAACTTGAAAAACATAATGCAAATACACAAACTGAAATAATATCAAAAACAAAAGCAATTACAAACGAAACACAAAAGTTCAAAAAACAACATGAAATAAAATAATACAAAACGAAATGCAAGAAAAGAAAAAAAAAACAAAAATAAGCAAAAAATATATGAACAAAAATAAAAATACTAAAATAAAATTAAAACAAAAATCAAAATATAACAACGCTTAAAACAAAATTAATATAAATCCAACAATAAAAATGTTTTTGAATTATTTGCAAAAAAAAAAACAAAACAAGAAGAATCATTTAATTGTGGATCTAATTTTACATATAATATATAATTTTATTGAATTATAAAAACTTAATATGTTATGCAATAAATAATATGTACAGCTTCAATTCAATATTTTTTGTATTTGACTGCTCATAACTTCGGTCAGATTAATCTGAATTTCATATAGTTTATTTCAAAATATTAGCTGGATAATTCTCAGTGGAATATAAAAAAAATTGAATTGTTAACTCAAATCTGTAAAATTTTTAAATTCAATATATGTAGAAAAACACGAAAATTGCCTTATATATGTATACGTAATAAACTCATAAACTTAAGGCAATCTGGAAAACTGAGTATAAAGTCGTTATTAGAATCCTAAAACCCATCGGAAAATCATACTTAGATCGTGGATAATTAAAAAAAGGATTGCTATTTGTTGTTTAGTGTAATTAATACATATGTAAATCATTTCATGAATTCAATATGTATTGATTTACAAACTATTAATAAATTAATTGATTCAATAATTCATTATTTCATAAATTTATAGATTCATAAATTCATAGATTTACAGATTCATGTATTCATAAATCATAATTCAAAATATATAATTCATAAATTCGTAAATTCATAAATTTTTAAACTCATAAATTCATAAATTCACAAATTCATAAATTCACAAATTCATAAATTCATAAATTCATAAACTAATAAATTCATAAATTCATAAATTCATAAATTCATAAATTCATAAATTCATAAATTCGTAAATTCATAAATTCATAAATTCATAAATTCATAAACTCATAAACTCATAAATTCATAAACTAATAAATTCATAAATTCATAAATTCATAAATTCATTAATTCGTAAATTCATAAATTCATATATTCATAAATTCATAAATTCATAAATTCATAAATTCATAAATTCATAAATTCATAAATTCATAAATTCATAAATTCATAAATTCATAAATTCATAAATTCATAAATTCATAAATTCATAAATTCATAAATTCATAAATTCGTAAATTCATCAAATCATAAATTCATATATTCGTAAATTCAAAAACCCATAAATTCATAAATTCATAATATCATAAATTCATAAATTCATAAACTCATAAATTCATAAATTCATAAATTCATAAATTAATAAATTCATAAATTCATAAATTCATATATTCATAAATTCATAAACCCATAAATTCATAAATTCATAAATTCATAAATTCATATATTCATTAATTCATAAACTCATAAATTCATAGTTTCATAAATTCTAAAATTCGTTTATTTAATAATTCATAATAAATTAAAAAAAAATCCTAAAATATTCAATTTTCACATATCTCAAAACAAGTTTATTTTAAAATTTTTATATAATTCATTTTAATTTTTTTTTATCCCATCTAATTTATCTCAACGTCAACTTTTAGTACTTCTTATGCATTTCATAAATATATCGCATGGAGTAAAGTCTACAAAAATGACGCATGCGCATTACTTGCAAAACGCAAATCACGCAAATTTACGATATACGATATTTTCATAAACATTTTACTGAGTAGGGGTTGTAAAACACTAAAAGACCGACAATTTAGATGGGGTACTTTTTGTGACCTACGACAATAGATATATGTTGCGCTATTTGAACGATATAAAGTTTGGTATTCAATTGAAATAACCTTTACTTTATATTTATTTTTATATATTATGGTATTATATATATTGTGGTATTAAAAAATAAAATTATAATATTGGTGTATTTTAAAAATAATAAATCAAATAATTATACTTCAAAATAGAAAAAATATCTACCAATTAAAATGAATTCGAAAAAACTAAATTTAAATAAAAAATAAATATATATGTGCACTAGAAGTTTGTCACCTCCACCGAATTTTTTTTTTTAAATAAATATATATAGTTCCGTACATACAATTTTAAACAGAGTACAATAAAATATTGTTTGAAATTGAAATTGATTTGTTAAAATGTTTCTAAATTTAAAAAATATATAAAATCTTTTAAGAAATCATAATTTTTTTGTGCATTTGTTATCCGAACTAGTTTCGCCACAAGTAACGAACGAAATAACTTCCAACAAACACATAATAAATAGCTGCACTTAAACGCCCAACTAACGCTGTGACATTTAATAGCTTGTTGTAATGCATGTAAATTTGCAGCATTACAACAAAATGGCCGAAAAGACAAATAGCCATGGTTTTGCAAGTTTTTAGTGAACTACTTAATACACGTCGTTTGGCTGCTGCAGTGATTTGTTGGACATTTATGGTGGCTAAGCATTGGAGCATTGGAAATTGCACGTTTTTAAATAATATTAAAAAATAGTAATAAAAACTAAATTAAATTAAATAAAATAAGGTTAGAACATATCGTCGTTGTAGAACTAAAAGTCAAAAGGCCAATTATTCATTTACAAAATTCATCATATATTTTTCAATTTCTGATAGATGTGCTCTATATTTTTAGCAAATGTTAAGAAAATGTGAATCTATCAATTAATATTTTCACTTTAAAAATCTATGAAAAACTTTTTGTTAAAATTACGAACAATGTTGAAATTTCAGATTTTCATAAAAATGTAGTTGGTGAGTAGTGAAATTTTGATAGTTTCTGTAATTAAATGAATATGAATTATGAAAGTTATATTCAGTCTAAACCGACTAAAAAAATTACTTCGATCGATATGAAACAAAATGTACCCATTGATATTAGTGTTCTATGAGGTATTTGCACGTAAGTGGTCACGTCACAGATCACAATCGACCGATCATGCACATTTTCAATACCAGCCAGAGCAGATGTATTTTTAATTCAAATTCGGAGTTTGATCAATGTAGCTCTTCTAGTTTTCCTGTAATTGTGATAGCACTAGACAGACGTCGAGTGGGAAATCGCAAAATCGACGCAGATGGTATTTTGTAAAATAAAACGAAAGAGATAAAAACACTTTCATTTACAGTATAGGATATAAATATTCATGAAAAATAATAAAAATTAACACAAACAATTCATAGTAAAAAATAATTGTGATATTTTTGCTGAATGGGAACCAATGGTTTTTGATTACTTAATCAATGATTGATATTATTGAATGCCACTTCGACATGAACTCAACACATAATCTTTGATTTCTTAATTACGCAAAATGTTGATAGAGACTTTTTTAAACGTATTGTGATGTATAACGGGCCACATATTGTTTTTCTTTCTTAGGACAAATATTATAATTAATCAGTACTTTACTCAGTATATGCAAAGTATTTTTTCGCTATGTATAACCAGAATATGTACTAAGTACATCAGAATAATATCTTAAAAAGTGTTTCAGTAAATTTGTATTACTTCAATATTAAGTGAGTATTTACTCAGTATTTAGCTAGTATTTAACCAGTTTTTAACAGGTACAGTCTATCTTTCCATCTTTCCATCTATCTTTCTATCTTTCTATCTTTCTATCTTTCTATTTTTCTATCTTTCTATCTTTCTATCTTTCTATCTTTCTATCTTTCTATCTTTCTATCTTTCTATCTTTCTATCTTTCTATCTTTCCATCTTTTCATCTTTCTATCTTTCTAAATTTCTATCTTTCTATCTTTCTATCTTTCTATTTTTTCATCTTTCTATCTTTCCATCTTTCTATCTTTCAATTTTTCTATCTTTCTATCTTTCCATCTTTCTATCTTTCTATTTTTCTATCTTTCTATCTTTCTATCTTTCTATTTTTCTATCTTTCTATCTTTCTATCTTTCTATATTTCTATCTTTCTGTCTTTTTTATCTTTCTATCTTTCTATCTTTCCATCTTTCCATCTTTCAATTTTTCTTTCAATTTTTCTATCTTTCTATCTTTCAATTTTTCTATCTTACTATCTTTCTATCTTTCTATCTTTCTATCTTTCTATCTTTCTATCTTTCTATCTTTCTATATTTCTATCTTTCTATCTTTCTATCTTTCTATCTTTCTATCTTTCTATCTTTCTATCTTTCTATCTTTCTATCTTTCTATCTTTCTATCTTTCTATCTTTCTATCTTTCTATCTTTCTATCTTTCTATCTTTCTATCTTTCTATCTTTCTATCTTTCTATCTTTCTATCTTTCTATCTTTCTATCTTTCTATCTTTCTATCTTTCTATCTTTCTATCTTTCTATCTTTCTATCTTTCTATCTTTCTATCTTTCTATCTTTCTATCTTTCTATCTTTCTATCTTTCTATCTTTCTATCTTTCTATCTTTCTATCTTTCTATCTTTCTATCTTTCTATCTTTCTATCTTTCTATCTTTCTATCTTTCTATCTTTCTATCTTTCTATCTTTCTATCTTTCTATCTTTCTATCTTTCTATCTTTCTATCTTTCTATCTTTCTATCTTTCTATCTTTCTATCTTTCTATCTTTCTATCTTTCTATCTTTCTATCTTTCTATCTTTCTATCTTTCTATCTTTCTATCTTTCTATCTTTCTATCTTTCTATCTTTCTATCTTTCTATCTTTCTATCTTTCTATCTTTCTATCTTTCTATCTTTCTATCTTTCTATCTTTCTATCTTTATATCTTTCTATCTTTCTATCTTTCTATCTTTCTATCTTTCTATCTTTCCATCTTTCTATCTTTCTATCTTTCTATCTTTCTATCTTGCTATCTTTCTATCTTTCTATCTTTCTATCTTTCTATCTTTCTATCTTTCTATCTTTCTATCTTTCTATCTTTCTATCTTTCTATCTTTCTATCTTTCTATCTTTCTATCTTTCTATCTTTCTATCTTTCTATCTTTCTATCTTTCTATCTTTCTATCTTTCTATCTTTCTATCTTTCTATCTTTCTATCTTTCTATCTTTCTATCTTTCTATCTTTCTATCTTTCTATCTTTCTATCTTTCTATCTTTCTATCTTTCTATCTTTCTATCTTTCTATCTTTCTATCTTTCTATCTTTCTATCTTTCTATCTTTCTATCTTTCTATCTTTCTATCTTTCTATCTTTCTATCTTTCTATCTTTCTATCTTTCTATCTTTCTATCTTTCTATCTTTCTATCTTTCTATCTTTCTATCTTTCTATCTTTCTATCTTTCTATCTTTCTATCTTTCTATCTTTCTATCTTTCTATCTTTCTATCTTTCTATCTTTCTATCTTTCTATCTTTCTATCTTTCTATCTTTCTATCTTTCTATCTTTCTATCTTTCTATCTTTCTATCTTTCTATCTTTCTATCTTTCTATCTTTCTATCTTTCTATCTTTCTATCTTTCTATCTTTCTATCTTTCTATCTTTCTATCTTTCTATCTTTCTATCTTTCTATCTTTCTATCTTTCTATCTTTCTATCTTTCTATCTTTATATCTTTCTATCTTTCTATCTTTCTATCTTTCTATCTTTCTATCTTTCCATCTTTCTATCTTTCTATCTTTCTATCTTTCTATCTTGCTATCTTTCTATTATTCTATCTTTCTATCTTTTATCTCTTTCTCATTTTTTTTTTGTTTTTTTTTGTTCTTTTTCTGTTCTTTATGTCTTTGGTATTGTCTCTTGCTCTTTATCATTTTCTGTCGTAGACTGTTTTTTTCTCGAAACTCCTTATTTTTTGCTACTCGGCCGTGCAGAACTGAATTTGTGTAAAATATAAAAAAAAATCTTCTTTGTGCTCTCTCTCTTAAATGTTTGACACATAAAGGACTACGAAATTTATGTAGCAGAACTAAATGAAAAAAATTGTGCAAGGAAATCAACACTGCTGTAATTTGTCTTAAAGAGCGTATTGTACAATTCTTTCTGCATTACTTGACATTCATATCAATGAAAATTACATCATAAATTCACTTCATGAAATGACGGAATTAGATTCAGTCGACGGAACTGACACACTTCAGTTATATTGAAAAAAAAATATTGGAAGTTAAACAATTCAATATAAAGAAACTGTTTCAAAATACACACATTAAAATACATTACATCCGAACTCATTCTCATCCATTGGTTGTATGTCTGTCTGTCTGCCAACAAAGCAATTATGTGCCCTATGCCTTGCTGCATCGTTGCAATTAAAAACAATTTCCTCTCAATCCCTGTGTCATCTCCGTTATACGTAGCCGCATTTCAGTCAGCTGTGATTGTACTTTCATCAACGTATCTCTTAACTATTAATCTGTGCCGCTGTGTGGCTATATATTGTGTAGGCGGTAATGGTGATGCTGATGACGATGACTATGATGGTGATGGTGATGCCGTCAGTGATGTTGGTAGATTTCAGCACTTTTGAGGGACCCCGTCAAACGCATGGCTAACGCATGTGGATTGTTTTGTAATGTTTGCTGATAACTCTCAGTCCCTCTGACGAACAGAGTTATCTGTCTCTCTGCATGTCTCTGTTACACTTACTTACTTCAGCCATGGCCAATTACTGTCTCTGTCTCTGTCGCTGGTGGTGTCTTTTTCCCACTCTATCGGTTTTGGCAGTACGTCTGACCTGCTGCTGTTGGCAAAGCCTCGTTCTAACTCTATCTCTGCATTCTAACGTTGTCAGTGATGCGTTAATATCATTTCGGAATAGCATAGTACTAGTGGGTCGGGGTGTTGGGGGGTGATTAGTGGAAGAGTCGGCGTGTACTTGTGTATGTATAATTGCACTTGATTTATGGTTGAGTGGGCTCTTTGTTCTGCAGCCAAACCAAATGAAAGGGAAGCCAACGAATACCAAATTACTCTTGGTTTATTTTTTATTGTTTTTAAACAAAGAAAAAACTAAAATCCGTAGATAACGCTTAAAAGAAAACAAAATTAGAAATTAAAAAGTGAATTAAGATAAACTTTAAAAATTTATTAAAAAACAAATAAATTTAAAAATAAAAAATAAATATAAAAGAATATTTAATTTGAAATATAAAAATAAAACAAAACAAAATAATGCAATAAATATCATTTTTAAAATTTAAAGCAAAATATAAATATATAAATCATATTAAAAAAAATGGAAATTAAAAAAAACTTTATAAAAAGGCAACGTAAAGTCAACATTTTCTTCAATTGTCAGCACAATCACTCTTACGGCGCCAACTTCAAGCGTATGTGTGACACAATGAGAGACACACACAGACAATAACAGCTGCTACTCGTCGACAGCAGGCAGTAAAAACTCGTAACGAAAAACTCGTACTACGAAATCCTGACAATTTTCAAAATAAACAGCTGAAAAAGTCAGCAACACTGACGAGTCGTATTCATTTTGTGAGTGAGGACAAACATTCTGAACACAACAAAATTTCGAAAATAAAATTTAAGTAACTTAAAATAAATAAATGAAAACAAATTAAAAAAAAACTTAAAATTTTTAAACAAATATTTTGTAAAGGCGCAGCTCACTGCTAAACAATTTATAAAGATAAACTGTGCAAACAACAAAAAATTAAAAACTGATGCATGTTGCGAACAAAACACAAAAAAGCATACAACATTCGTAGAACAAACAAAAACACTTTGTGAGTAGGATAAGAAAATGTCTGTCATTAATCAAAGTCCTTCGAAAGCCGTTGCAGGAACAGAGTTCCTTTGGTTGATGCTCAGAACAGTCAGCCAGCTAGTCAGTCATTTAGTCAGTCAGCAACAGCATCTGATGTAATGTTTATGAAAAATTTTAAAATAAATACAAAAAAAAACAAAAATAAAGCTACTTAAAAAAATAAAAGCAAATATCGCTAAAAGGTTTTAGTGACATTTTGCAAACTAAATAAAGAAATAAGGAAATAAAGAAATAAAGAAATAAAGAAATAAAAAAATAAAGAAATAAAGAAATAAAGAAATAAAGAAATAAAGAAATAAAGAAATAAAGAAATAAAGAAATAAAGAAATAAAGAAATAAAGAAATAAAGAAATAAAGAAATAAAGAAATAAAGAAATAAAGAAATAAAGAAATAAAGAAATAAAGAAATAAAGAAATAAAGAAATAAAGAAATAAAGAAATAAAGAAATAAAGAAATAAAGAAATAAAGAAATAAAGAAATAAAGAAATAAAGAAATAAAGAAATAAAGAAATAAAGAAATAAAGAAATAAAGAAATAAAGAAATAAAGAAATAAAAAAATAAAGAAATAAAGAAATAACGAAATAAAGAAATAAAGAAATAAATAAATAAAGAAATAAATAAATAAATAAAGAAATAAAGAAATAAAGAAATAAAGAAATAAAGAAATAAATAAATAAATAAATAAATAAATAAATAAATAAATAAATAAATAAATAAATAAATAAATAAAGAAATAAAGAAATAAAGAAATAAAGAAATAAAGAAATAAAGAAATAAAGAAATAAAGAAATAAAGAAATAAAGAAATAAAGAAATAAAGAAATAAAGAAATAAAGAAATAAAGAAATAAAGAAATAAAGAAATAAAGAAATAAAGAAATAAAGAAATAAAGAAATAAAGAAATAAAGAAATAAAGAAATAAAGAAATAAAGAAATAAAGAAATAAAGAAATAAAGAAATAAAGAAATAAAGAAATAAAGAAATAAAGAAATAAAGAAATAAAGAAATAAAGAAATAAAGAAATAAAGAAATAAAGAAATAAAGAAATAAAGAAATAAAGAAATAAAGAAATAAAGAAATAAAGAAATAAAGAAATAAAGAAATAAAGAAATAAAGAAATAAAGAAATAAAGAAATAAAGAAATAAAGAAATAAAGAAATAAAGAAATAAATAAATAAAGAAATAAAGAAATAAAGAAATAAAGAAATAAAGAAATAAAGAAATAAAGAAATAAATAAATAAAGAAATAAAGAAATAAAAGAAATAAAAAAAATAAAGAAATAAAGAAATAAAGAAATAAAGAAATAAAGAAATAAAGAAATAAAGAAATAAAGAAATAAAGAAATAAAGAAATAAAGAAATAAAGAAATAAAGAAATAAAGAAATAAAGAAATAAAGAAATAAAGAAATAAAGAAATAAAGAAATAAAGAAATAAAGAAATAAAGAAATAAAGAAATAAAGAAATAAAGAAATAAAGAAATAAAGAAATAAAGAAATAAAGAAATAAAGAAATAAAGAAATAAAGAAATAAAGAAATAAAGAAATAAAGAAATAAAGAAATAAAGAAATAAAGAAATAAAGAAATAAAGAAATAAAGAAATAAAGAAATAAAGAAATAAAGAAATAAAGAAATAAAGAAATAAAGAAATAAAGAAATAAAGAAATAAAGAAATAAAGAAATAAAGAAATAAAGAAATAAAGAAATAAATAAAGAAATAAAGAAATAAAGAAATAAAGAAATAAAGAAATAAAGAAATAAAGAAATAAAGAAATAAATAAATAAAGAAATAAAGAAATAAAAGAAATAAAAAAAATAAAGAAATAAAGAAATAAAGAAATAAAGAAATAAAGAAATAAAGAAATAAAGAAATAAAGAAATAAAGAAATAAAGAAATAAAGAAATAAAGAAATAAAGAAATAAAGAAATAAAGAAATAAAGAAATAAAGAAATAAAGAAATAAAGAAATAAAGAAATAAAGAAATAAAGAAATAAAGAAATAAAGAAATAAAGAAATAAAGAAATAAAGAAATAAAGAAATAAAGAAATAAAGAAATAAAGAAATAAAGAAATAAAGAAATAAAGAAATAAAGAAATAAAGAAATAAAGAAATAAAGAAATAAAGAAATAAAGAAATAAAGAAATAAAGAAATAAAGAAATAAAGAAATAAAGAAATAAAGAAATAAAGAAATAAAGAAATAAAGAAATAAAGAAATAAAGAAATAAAGAAATAAAGAAATAAAGAAATAAAGAAATAAAGAAATAAAGAAATAAAGAAATAAAGAAATAAAGAAATAAAGAAATAAAGAAATAAAGAAATAAAGAAATAAAGAAATAAAGAAATAAAGAAATAAATAAAGAAATAAAGAAATAAAGAAATAAAGAAATAAAGAAATAAAGAAATAAAGAAATAAATAAATAAAGAAATAAAGAAATAAAAGAAATAAAAAAAATAAAGAAATAAAGAAATAAAGAAATAAAGAAATAAAGAAATAAAGAAATAAAGAAATAAAGAAATAAAGAAATAAAGAAATAAAGAAATAAAGAAATAAAGAAATAAAGAAATAAAGAAATAAAGAAATAAAGAAATAAAGAAATAAAGAAATAAAGAAATAAAGAAATAAAGAAATAAAGAAATAAAGAAATAAAGAAATAAAGAAATAAAGAAATAAAGAAATAAAGAAATAAAGAAATAAAGAAATAAAGAAATAAAGAAATAAAGAAATAAAGAAATAAAGAAATAAAGAAATAAAGAAATAAAGAAATAAAGAAATAAAGAAATAAAGAAATAAAGAAATAAAGAAATAAAGAAATAAATAAAGAAATAAAGAAATAAAGAAATAAAGAAATAAAGAAATAAAGAAATAAAGAAATAAATAAATAAAGAAATAAAGAAATAAAAGAAATAAAAAAAATAAAGAAATAAAGAAATAAAGAAATAAAGAAATAAAGAAATAAAGAAATAAAGAAATAAAGAAATAAAGAAATAAAGAAATAAAGAAATAAAGAAATAAAGAAATAAAGAAATAAAGAAATAAAGAAATAAAGAAATAAAGAAATAAAGAAATAAAGAAATAAAGAAATAAAGAAATAAAGAAATAAAGAAATAAAGAAATAAAGAAATAAAGAAATAAAGAAATAAAGAAATAAAGAAATAAAGAAATAAAGAAATAAAGAAATAAAGAAATAAAGAAATAAAGAAATAAAGAAATAAAGAAATAAATAAATAAAGAAATAAAGAAATAAAGAAATAAAGAAATAAAGAAATAAAGAAATAAAGAAATAAAGAAATAAAGATATACAGAAATACAGAAATAAAGAAATAAAGAAATAAAGAAATAAAGAAATAAAGAAATAAAGAAATAAATAAATAAATAAATAAATAAAGAAATAAAATTGTATCACCTAAGTCTATTTCGCATGTCACACGTCAGATGTTTAATGCAAATGAATTTTTAAATATATAAATAATTAGCTTATGTTTTTTATAATTAGATATTAAAAACGTTAAAAAATTCTTAATTACTAGAAACAATGTTCTTAATCTCACCTAAGTACTAGAAATTTAAAGAAATAATTTTCTTAATTTCAAGAAACAAATTTCTAAATTTCGAAGAGTAATAAAAACATTACATAACATTTTCCAATTAAAATATGCTCAAAACTTTTAATAAAACAAATAAAATCTAAATAAATCCTTTTGCAAAAGTTTAAAATTAGTCTTCTTGCAACTAATTAAACTGCAATTGATTTATAAGTTCTTTCAATTTAAACCATGTAAAATTATATGCGACGATTACGTGCTGCCATGGATTACGATGTGTAAACTTTCACAAAACACATTCAAAATTTAGTGAAATCATAGCATACTATAGAACACAACGTATGTATTTTAATTAAAAATACCTTCAATTTATATATATTTGCAAAGAATTTAGCTGGCAGCCAAAAACACACACGCGCAGCACCTACGAACCCGCAGGTTATGTACAGTTTTATTTGTGTGGCAGTGGAGGGCGGGGGAGATGTGTGAATCTAGTAAAATAGCTGCCTACGCCTAAAACAGCAGCTGCTACGCCCAGCTTTGGCAGCAAACCTTTCAACACGTTGCATGCAAAATTTATACAATTTAATTTTAAAGTTTTTGGCGCTTAAAAACAAAAACACACACACACATATATATTTTACACTGTTACATATATATTTACGTTCGTTTCACTTTTACCAAAAACCGTCTCAACTTTTGGCACACATTTAAGCCATGCAGTTTTAGCCAACGCCGCTCGCTCATACGAGTTTTGTAACTTTTTGAACATCCGCCGCCGCCGCCGCGCAGGTGTTGGCAAAAGTTAAGAAGTCATATTTTGGCTTGATGTTGTTGTAAATGATTTTATTTTTGCTCCTTTATCTTCTTCTACTTTTCCTAAGCCTGCGTTGTTGTAAGTTACCTCTAAGTTGCCACCTCTAAGAAGTTCGTTTTATGCGTGCATCTAATCGCATATTAGATTTCTATAAATTTGTCTCATCAAGAATTATGTACAATTTTATATTAAATCAACTACTTTGTCGAACTTACAGTGCATCGAAATTGTTAAAATTTATAAACTAAAGTGTGTTCAAAGTTAGAGCGTTGACAAATATGCTATAAGTTGAAGCATTTTTTTTAAAATACTCCATAGACGTTAGGTACATAAGTTTTGCAATTTAAGATATTTAAATATATTTTTTTTAATAATGTATTAAGAGAAAAACGAGTTGGGAAAGTTAGGTCACATAGGTAGGTTCGGTCACATGGGGCGGATTTTTATAGTCGGTCGGGCCCGACTATGGAATACCCTACACCTTTGGTGGGGATATTGACCCTCAGAATATTATTCATATATCAGAAATTTACGTCTTATAACCCCATAAATTAAAAAATTTATATAAAGTATAAAAAACTAAATAAAAAAAAATTGAAAAATGTATTTGGGCGGACCACGCCTATATTTAAAATTTTGAAAGGCTAATATTTCATAGATTTGATTTTAATAATTTACGGATCAAATTTCCACTATTAAAACCCGGGAAATAATGAAAAAAGTGGGCGGATCACGCCCATTTTTGGACCACATATTTTTAGGAGAATTATAACAATATGTTTTAAATTTTATAACTATATTTTTTTTTCACGAGACGAAATTTCATCGCATTCTGATCAATATTTCTCAAGTTATTCTGTATTCGGACAGCAAGACAGCAAGACAGCAAGACAGCAAGACGGACAGACAGACAGACGGACAGACAGACAGACGGACATGGGTAGTGATGCTGATCAAGAATATATATACTTTTCCATACCGGACACGCCTCCTAAGGGGCGTTACAATATCTGCACAAACTTAATATACCCTGTACCTCATAGGTGTAGGGTATAATTATATTCGATAACAGTCAGCAAAATATTCGCTTTGAAAATATCACCTATATAAATGTTACTCATACGCAGTGTGTTATCACTACGATGAAAATTATTTTGACAAGGTCTAATAATGAGTTTTAAAAACGAATGAAAATTTTATTTTTCAATTTGAATATTTTAACAAAGCTAATAATAAAATCTTATTTTTATAAAATCATAAATGCACAGTAGAAAAACTTAAATGCTAATTCTTAAATTTAACACAAGGTTTATATTGAGTCAAAATTTTTCAATATTTTTTATTTTTATAATTTTCATTTGTCATATTTTTACTCTCATTATAAACAAAATTATAAAAAAACAAAGTTAAAAAATTAAAAAAAAATATAAATAATAAATCATATAAAAAAAATATAACAGCATTGAAATATTTTTCTTAGTCATTGTGTAGCCAGCTTTTACTAGAATTTAAATTTTAATAAAGCCTTATTAAAACTGCTTTAAAATAATTTTAGAAAAAAGAATTATTATAAAAATTCAGTGACAAAAAAATGTGTTTCAATTAAACACTGCTATAAATGTTAGACATACGTAAGGGAAACCATAAGATAAGTATTATCTTAAATTTTCTATCATATTTTCAGAAAATGGCCAAGTGCCTTGATTTGCAGACGGTGCAAGACATCCTTCACTCCTGTTGACTCGCGCACTGTTCACCCCACCTATGTTCGGCCTGAGATGGAATACAATTCGCACATTACGGCAAGAGCTTCAAAGTCCTCCTCGGATTTCCATGACCGAACACAACAAGGTGCGATGTATTTAATAGGGCACAAAAATATTACATCCTCTATTGGGTCTCTTGGGCACTCTAAGCCTGTTTTAGAAGTCCTGCTATGTGGAAAATTCATGAGCTGTTCGAGGAAAAATCACGGCTTTATTCCACCAGGTCGTGTGTTCTCTCGGTCTACTTGGGCATCGAACCAAACCCATCCCTTCGTAGTTTACTCGGAACCACGCTTTACAGAGAAAATTCGTTCTTCGATCTCACGATAAGTTATGTGAAGCAATCTCCCTGCGTATGTTTATTCCGACATGTGCCAAATGCAAAACAAACATCCATCAACACTACTATATATTTCGGTCATTCCTCTTACCAATCCTTCTTTTTTTACGATCAACACTATGTATACTCAGGGGACATCTGAAAAAATGTAAAGTTTATTTATTTTTAAAGCACTTCAAACTTTAAAATTTGATTTCCCAACATTTTTAAAAATGCACATTCGTCCCTTTGGCATGACAGTGACGATATATAAAAATATGTATATCTAAAAAAAAACATATAAACAGTTTTTATTTTAGTAAACACCAAGGAGTTCTATTTCTTTTTCAATCAGTAGTATCCAAATAGATACGGCTCGACAATTGGTACACATTTTTGTGGCATATGTGTACCTTTTAAGTTACCTCTGACACCAGTGTTGCAAACAAGTGTTCTTTAGATCCAAAGTGGTGGCTAGAAACATGTGTCGAACATCCGCAGAAATAAAACATAAATAAATTATACATTCTAATAATGGAACATATACCATAATGGTCAGTTGCTATTATGTGCCAAAATAGTAGCAAATTATCTATATATATAAAACTCTTGGTCCGTCTGTCTGTCTGTCTGTTTGTTCCTGCATCACGTCTAAACCGCTGAACCGATTTAACTGAAATTTTGCCACAGGATACTATGGAGTCCGAAGGGTGTCATAGGCTATATATGGGCGAGATTGGACAAAGGGGCGTGGTACCTCCCATACAACCTAAACTTTCAAAACGACAAAACTCAGCACATACACAATCTAAAAAGATGACACAAAAAACTAAAATTCACCACACTAAATCTCACCACACTAAAACTCACCACACTAAAACTCACCACACTAAAACTCACCACACTAAAAATTCACCATACTAAAACTCACCACACCAAAACTCACCACACAAAAACTCACCACACCAAAATTCACCACACTAAAACTCACCACACTAAATCTCACCACACCAAAACTCACCACACTAAAACTCACCATACTAAAAACTCACCAACCCGATACTCACCACACCAAAACTCACCACACTAAAACTCACCACACTAAAAATTCACTAAACTAAAAATTCAACACACTAAAATTCCCCACATTAAAACTAACTACACTAAAATTTCTACTGGGAAAAACTCGACGGGGAAGAATTCTACCGGGAAGAATTCTACGGTAAAGCGTTCTATGGGGAAGAATTTTACGGCGAAGATTTCTACTGGGAAGAATTCTACGGCGAAATATTCTACTGTCTGAATTGTCTTTGAGAAATAAATTGAATTGTCTTTGGCGGAGAATTATTATTTGGTTACTACATTTATAAAACCAATAAAAACTTCCACAGCGAAGCACGGGCCCCTGATATAAAAAATAATAATAATGTTTTTTTTTTATATTAATAAAATCGCTTTATATATATGAATTCACAAAATCGAGTCGTGCACGGGTCCAGCTAGTTATATATATTTTGTATCATATAATATGCAAAAATTGAATGAAGAACATTATAAGAACATGTTTATAAATAATATAGCAAATTAACTTTAAAATTCCGACATTTTAGGATTTTTTTTTATCAATATGCAAAAATGTCACAAAACCTTCACCAGTATTACAAACCAGTGTTCTTTAATTCCAAAGCGGTGGCTAAGAAGAGCTGTGAAACATACGCAGTAATAAGTCACAATGCTGTGATATATATATTATACATTCCGATAATGGAACATATACCATAATGAGCGGGGCTTACTTTGTTGCTTAGGTGACAAAATAGTGGCAAGTTATTAAATGTATTTTGTTCCATATAAGTTGAAATAATAAAATAAAGAACCTTTTTAAAAACATGTATTTTAATGATTATATTTGTATATTATTATACACAAAATATTTAACATATTCACTGCATATGTTTATGGAAAGTTGTATAGAAAAAATAGACAACCGCAATAGTATAATTTAAGAAATAACAAAAATTATTAATTGAATATATTTTACGAATCGCATTTATTTAGGTGAACTTAAACATTAGAGGGAATAGGCGGATACAAGGTTAAAACTTGAAAAAATTGAACTGCTTATTAAATTTGAGTTGTATTTTTCCCAAAATCTGTTCGTAAAGACTTATAGCATAGCATATTATTGCCATTATGTACATATCTTATAAAAGATAGGGTTAAATTACGTACATGTGGTGACGGTATTACATACAAAGCAATTGTTGTTTCAGAGTTTTTGATTACTTAACTGTATCCTAATAAATTCAAAGAAAATAAATGTTAGAAAGCATTGAATTTTTACAAAGAATATAGGAAAATAATATTACTTAAGTTTAACTTTAAATATGGTGTCGGAATTAAATATGTATATAATAATTAAAATACAAAATAAATAAATTAATAAATATATCAGTCTCTACAATGATCAGTTACTGTGCTTTATTTAACCAATAACTTTTGTTGCTATGTCAAATATTTATTGAGTTATAATGACTATAAAAAATATACAAAAATCAACTTCAAAAATTAAAAAAAACTCTCATACGCAGTGTTGTACAAAAAATAAAAAAAGGTTTTTTAAAAATTTAATCTCAGTGCTTAAATATTTCATATTAAAAAAAAATATGTATATTTGAAATAATACTAATATTATTAAATAAAATATCAAAAATAAAAAATATATTAAAATAAGTACATTATAAAAGTAATAAATCGCAATTATTAAAATATATTTATTTTAAAATTGTAAATACTTTTCACGAAATAGCCATTTAAAATTAAAATTTTTAATCACCGTCTCTCCTGTGACTTTTGCTTTGAAGCATAACTTTTAATCGCTTAATTTACCCAACGATAAAATTATCATTTTTTTTTTCTTTTTGTTTCAATGCTTCAACTTTTACAACCTGCTGTGTATTGTCTACAATTATACAATGATTTTTCTGCGCAGAAAACATGCCTCGCGTAATTATTACAAAAGCCACACACAGCAGGACAGCAACGTTGAATCTGTGACGCGTGGGGCGAATGTCAGCAGATTTTCACGTTTGTCGTTGATTAAATTTTAACTGAATGGCGATTGACATGAGGGAAGGATTGTGTTTTTTTTTAAACGAGTATTTTGGCAGTGATTGGGATTTGTTGAAGCAGTCTGTAGCATTTTACGCGAAAAATAAAATTTTAAATTTTTTTTAAATATTTAACTTCTCAATAAAAATCAATTTTTCACCCAAAATTCTATTCTTCACAAAAAATTCAATTTTTCATTAAAAATTCAACTATTCACAAAAAATTCAATTTGTACTTGAAATGCATTTTTACATTAAAAATTCGATTTTTCATCAAAAATTCAATTTTCACTAAAAAAAAAATCGATTTATCACTAAAAATTCAAATTTTCACTTCAATTTAATTTCTCACTAATTATTCAATTTAGCAGCAAAATTTAAATTTTTCACAAAAAATTCAAATTTTATCTAAAAATTAAATTATTGTCTAAAAATTCAATTTTTCATTAAAAATTTAAATTTTATCAAAAAATTGAATTTTGCACTGAATATTCAATTTTTCACTCAAAATTCAATTTTTA
Source organism: Dryomyza anilis (assembly GCA_951804985.1). Taxonomy (NCBI): domain Eukaryota; kingdom Metazoa; phylum Arthropoda; class Insecta; order Diptera; family Dryomyzidae; genus Dryomyza; species Dryomyza anilis. Next base: position 83,622,193 of record OX638131.1, on the reverse strand, counting down.
CTTAAAATTAAATTTTTCATTAAAAATTCGATATTTCATTAAAAAATTAATTTTTCACAAAAAAATCAATTTATCACTAAAAATTAAAATTTAGTGAAAAATTGAATTCTTAGTGAATAAGTCAAAAAAAAAATATTTTTAGTCAAAAATTTAATTTTATGTGAAAAATTCATATATATTCTATAAATTCAAAATTTCAATAAAAATTTAATTTTTTTACTATAAATTCAATTTTTCCCTACAAATTTAAATTTTCACTAAAATTCAATTTCTACTAAAAACTCAATTTTTCGCTAAAAATTCAATTTTTCGCTAAAAATTCTATTTTTCGCTAAAAATTCAATTTTTCGTTAAAAAAAATTAAATTTTTCACCAAAAATTATATTTTTCATTAAAAAATTACGATAAATTCAATTTTTCCTTATAAATTCAATTTTTAACTAAAAATTAAATTTTTAACTACAAGTTCAATTTTTAACTACAAATTCAACTTTTAATTAAAATTCCATTTCTCTTTAAAAATTCTAATTCTCACTAAAAATGCAATTTAATTTTTTCACTAAAAATTCAAATTTTCACTAAAAATTCAATTTTTCACTAAAAATTCAATTTTTCACTAAAAATTCAATTTTAGTTAAAATTACATTTCTCTCTAAAATGTCTAATTGTCACTAAAGATTCAATTTAATTTTTTCACTAAAAATTCCATATTTCCTTTAAAATTCAATTTTTCACTAAAAATAATCTTTTTCGCTTTAAATTATGTTTTCAACTATAAAATAAATTTGCACCAAAAAAAAATAATATGTGTTATACGCAATTTATTACGTTTTATATATTCCATTCACTATATTCCATATTAATCTTCACAAATTGACTTTTAATTTATTCAATAACTCTTGCCATCAGCAACATCCTCTACACCGTACCACAAGCTCCAACATAATCACTACCGCCATTGGCACAAAAGTGTCAACTTTTCGACGTTAACGCAACCCTTTTTTGGCTTTCATCACAAATCATTGACAAATTTCACATTATTTATACTATGAACATGAACAACAACAAATTGGTTGTTACCAACAAATCAGCAAGCCAACATACATAGTAGCAACAACAACATTATCAGCAGCAGCAACAGCAAAACCCACTTGAACCAGCATGTAGTATGAGCAACATGAAATAAATCAATCAATCAATGTACTAAACTGCGTTAATCCTGCTTTAGTGACAATTCACATACATAGTGGTTCAATGTCCAAATGTATACTAAAAAAAAAAACAACAACAATATGTCGTATTCCATAAAACATAGATATGTTTTAATCAGAAAAAAATCACTCAAAAGGATTCGAACTTAATGCTGGATTTTGCACTCATAAATCAGTGGTTGATCATCGTATTAGTTACAGATTTAATGAAATATAATTATAAAGATATTTGTTGAAAAAGTATTTTCGGTATTATGACTAAAATTATTGGAAAACTTTTTGTGACACATTGAGGCGTATGAGCAACCTTAGTAAAATTATATTTTGTTTTTAATTATTTGTAATATTTGTGTGGCTTAATAATGAAATAATATTTATTATTTAAGCAAATTTTTAATATCACCTATAGATAATAAAATAAGTACTTAGTATAATTTTAAAATTTACTAACTACTTATCTAATGTGAACATGTTAGATTTAAAATGTTGTTTCAAATAGAAACGTAGTAAAAAGTGAATTTTTTTAATTTTTTTAATTTCAAATATATTCTTTTAATTTGTTAACTATTACTAATTAGTTAATTAAAATAAATAATACAAAATATTTAAATAAATTTTTGTGTAACATTAATTTATTTTAATACGAACGTACTTATAACAAATAAAAATTGTTAATTACTTAAAAAATACAAATCAATTATTTAACAAAATTTGTAATTTCACTTTACTGGCAAATACATTAATTCAATATTTTAATTTAACATTAAGGAACTATATAATATAAGTATGTTAAATATAAAATGTTAATTTCAAGTAGAAACATATTAAAAAATGGGACAAAATAAATTCCCCAGTTTTATCTATTTGATATAAATTTACTTATTGCATTCATTTTGTTAATTGGTTAAGGATTTAAAATATTTCAATAAATTATTATTATAAAAATAATGAATTTTAATACAAACGTACTTAAAAAGGAAATTTTTAAATAAAACTATTTGAAATTAATTTTTATTTAATATAAATATTTTATTGCAGATATCAAATTATTATATGTAAAATATTCGTATAAATAAATTACGGTATAGTATGTAATTATAATAAATATGAAGATTAATTGATATGGTTTTTAATAGAAACGTACTAAAGAATGCAAGAGAATATTATGCGCTTTTGATTTCAGAATAAATAAATAAAAAATAAAAGACTAAAAATTCGCATATTTAAAAACAAAAACCTCAAAGAATAAAATGAAATTCAGATATGAAGGTGGTACTTGCTTTAATCCATGCATCAATTATTGAAACATACCAAACAAAGTTGTCACATAAAACAGGGCTTACCAAAAACAGACGCGTTTAAAAGCATAACCAAGTCAACTCGCAAATCAAGTGGATATTAATTACAAACATGACACCGGAGACCAATGTTCTCACACCAAAATACAAATACATAAACACACACACGCAGACAGACAGACAGACATACCAAATGCTATTCATCTGAAGTATAGCATTTCATTTGGTGTTGCATTTAATACGCTTAAAATCGAACGACAAACAGGCCGAAAGACAGTCATAAAGACCGACCGACAAACAGGCAGTTAGAAACAACACTTGCACAGAGCCAATAAAATGATGAATCCACTTGATGAAAGGGCAAGGGACCAACAAAGAAACCAACCAACCAACCAACCAACCGACCGACCGACGACAACAAAACATAGCACAGTAATATTGACAAGTGTTGGCACATTTGACCCTGACAAACACTTAGAACTGCAGCAACAGAAGAACCATCTAAATAAGCATCACACTCAGAACCTTTGAGAATACAGCACATTTAATGGTCTGACCCTTTAGCACTATTCATGACTTTTGTGTGTCGGGAGTAACTCTGGTCTGTAAAATGAGTGACATGCAGTGGCGCACGGTATGTCGTAGTTTAATTTCATATTTATGGGATTAAAATGTTTTTGTGTTTTAGAAAATCTGAAAATTTGTGAAGTTACTATAGTTTTTTTTTACTCTTTTTATGGCAAATTTTAATAGTTTTCTTCTATTTACCAAACCACGGGAAAGATTATAAAATTAATTAAGTATTTTTTTAAATTTTAGAAAATTAATTTCATTAAAGTTAATAAAAAATAAAACTGTTAACAAGTTTTAAAAATTGCAACATCTTTCAATAGAGTAACATATTCTTAAAATTGTTGTAATATTAGTACGAAAAATACTTACTCATGCATATTACGAAATAATTTTCGTAAAGTAACAGAATAAAACAAATATTTTTTTTTTGTTTTATTTTTCTAATATTATTAGTAATGTGATTCAGAAAATAATAAATACGTATTCCACAAAAAAATGTTAAAACTACTTATCGAAAAATTTCGTAAATATTACGAATAAACTTTCGTAAGTTTCGAAATATGTTAACAATTCTTATGTATTTTACGAAAATCATTCGTAATATGAATTCGAAATAATCTATTTGTATTTACTGAATATATTCGTATGTCTTACGAAAATCATTGATGAAAGTGTTCTACTAAACTTTTTATCGAAAAACTTCGTACATATCGACGCCTCTTACGAAAACCCACACGTTTCAATTTGCTTACGAAAAACAGCATCTTTTTCGAAACTACGAAACTACAAGTTCAGTTTCCCCACGAAAACAACCAAATCTCTATTATACCCAAGAAATTAAGCATATATGTTTTATAGCCACGAAATGAAGTATAACTCTATTTTCGCCACGAAAAGAAACACTTTTACATTTAGCTATGAAAAAAAGCTCATCTATCATTTCCCCAAGAATAAAAGCATATTTATTTATTCAAGAAAGTTAACCCAGTAGACTCTTAGTGCACAAGAGCAAACTTAATTTGAAAAATGTGTTCCTTTGGGATTTGCCCAGAACCGACTTGCGTCATTGGATAATTTTTTGGAAAAATTCTTCCTTTAGGATTTGGCCAGAACTCACTTTCGGCATTGGAGAATTTTTTGGAAAAATTTGTTCCTTTGGGATTTGGCCAGAATCCACTTGCGTCATTGGAAAATTTTTTGGAAAAATTTATTCCTTTGGGATTTGGCCAGAAACCACATTGAAAATTTTTTGGAAATTTTCTTCCTTTAAGATTTGGCCATAACCCACTTGCGTCATTAAACATTTTTTTGGAGAATTTCTTCCTTTAGGATTTGGCCAGAACCCACTTGCGTTATTGGACATTTTTTTGAAAAAATTTGTTCCTTTGGACATTGGAACAAATTTTTCCAAAAAAATGTCCAATGACGCAAGTGTCCAATGCCACTGGCCAAATACGAATAGAACACATTTTTCAAAAAAGTCCAATGACGCAAATGGGTTCTAGCCAAATCGCACCTGCTTGTTTATATAAGCCTAATGGAATAGTTTCATTGAAACAGTTGCAGCAAATAATGTCCAGTCACACACCTGGAAACCATGTCATCAATGAAAAATAAACAAATTTAGTTATAATACAATATCACCTCCATCATCAACATGACTTCTTACCCACAAAATTGTATATTTGGATATCTGTATCGAAAATACATATATGCTTTTATTCGTGGTGACATTAAACATGGGCTTTTGTTCGTAGATACAATATAAATGTGTTTCTGTTCGTGGGAAATATAAAGTTATGCTTATGTTTGTGGAGAAAATGTAAATGAAGTTCTTTTCGTGGCTAATACAATTTAATGCTTCTTTTCGTGGATAAAATAAATGTATGATTGTTTTAATAAATTTTATTTTTAAAGTGCCGTTTTTCGTAAGCAAAGTAAAACGTGTGGGTTTTCGTAAGAGGCGTCGATATAATGAATGAACATTAGTAAATTACAAGATATGTATTTTACGACATTATTGGTATTAAATCATTCGTACAATATCAATCCAAATAATATATATTTATTTAATTAAAATAGTCGATTATACATTTGTACAGTTTTGAAATACTTATACGATATATTTGTGTTTTACGAATGTCATTCGTGATATGATCCACTTAATGATTTATTTATATTTTACGAATATAATCATTAAAATGATATAATAATTAAAAAGTACATATAACAAATGTTAATTTTATACAGTTACGACAGATATTTACAGTATTCGTAAATTTAACAAAAACAGTTCTTACATATAACAAATGAACGGTCGTAAAGTTACAAAATACATTTACGTAGTGTTTACATAAGTGTTGTTACGAATATCATGAGTGATTTGATCCTAAAATATTGTTTTATATTTTACGAAATTTAGCTACGAAATAAAAACCAAAATTTCGTAAAGGAACAATTTTACTTACATTTTTCTATTAATTTACAACAAACTCACTACTAAATTAACTATTTATATACTAATAATTTATAAGTAATAAAATTTTAATTTTTTATTAATTTACTACTAATTTTAATTTCCTATAAATTAAGTTATTAATTTCCTATAAATTAGCTATTAAATTATTACTAATAATTTTGCATTTATTTAGAGCTTAAATTTTATTAATTTCTCTAATATGTATACCCTGTTTGAAATTCTATTCTGCTTAGCGCCAACCATGGCTCAACACCATATTTAATATGTTTTACCCTACGGCATTGCACAGTATACAAAAGTCATAATTGTAAACAATATGTAAATGGATTAAACGGAACGTCAAATAAGTTATGTGATTTAGCTAAAGGTGCTCATGTTTACTAATAACATTTGTGCTATTTAACCATTAAGTTTAATTGAATTTAATTGAAGACATGTGGCAGCAAATATGTAAACAAATGTTTTTAAATAATGTTTACTAAATAATAACTACAAATATTAAAAATAAAAACAAAAAAAATTACGAGAATTTTATGTATTTAGATATCTGCTATCGTAAAGTTATGAAAAATTTGTAATATTTTTGAACTTCTTGGTATTCCCAAATATTTTCGTAAAATACAGTTGAATTATTTCAGCAATAAAAGCAAATGTAATATTCGTAAAATGCACATTATTCGTAACGCTTTGAAAGCTTATTGATAAAAACGTGAAATTATTAAAAAAAATTCGAGATTATTAGATAAGAAAAGATTTATTATTAAGGGCATTCATTTCACTTCATATCTACTGTGAATTTGCGTATGACGTAAAAATTCTAAGCTTTATATTGTACAATTTTTGCAAAATACGCATATACGCTGGCGATACGAAGTGAAATGAATACCCTTAATAATAAATCTTTTCTTATCTAATAATCTCGAATTTTTTTTAATAATTTCACGTTTTTATCAATAAGCTTTCAAAGCGTTACGAATAATGTGCATTTTACGAATATTACATTTGCTTTTATTGCTGAAATAATTCAACTGTATTTTACGAAAATATTTGGGAATACCAAGAAGTTCAAAAATATTACAAATTAATTTTTCTAATTTACAAAATATGTTCTATTCTACCAAAATATTTTGTAAAAGTGGTTCACAATTTACACCATGTGTATTTACGAAAATATATAGAAATATTATTTGACAATCTACAAATGAACTTCCGTAAACTCACAAAATATATTTACAAATAAAATGTAAGCATTTGATATAAATTGTTTGTAAAAGTGAACGAAAAATTAATTCATTTGCTCACCAGAAGAATGTGTTTTTTTTCCTTTTTTGTGTTAATTTGGTAAAAATGCATTTTTTTTTTTTTGGTTCACTCTACGTTTTGAACCAGAAAATCATCGAAAATTAATTCATTTCTATATTTCAAAAAATATTCGTGAAAACCTTTACGTAAATGGAAGAATAACAAAAAAAAATAGAAAAAAAATTCCGTATAATTTACGAAAATCTAAAAAAAAGGTAATCTTTGAAAAAATACATTCACATTATGAATGGACTTTTGTAATTTACATAATAAATTAGTGAAAAATGTTCGTATATTTACGAAATTACTTGAAAATAAAACCATTAAAAAATTACCTTTCATTATGTTACGAATTATGTTTACGAATAATATACGTTTACGCAATAAGTTGTAAAGTTTACGAAATAATAAAAATGTTCGTATATTTTACGAAATTCTTTGAAAATAAATCCATTAAAAAATTATCTTTCATTATGTTACAAATAACATAGGTTTACGAAATCTGTTGTAGAGGTTACGAAATAATATACACCACGAATAATACAAGTGTCTTTTACAAAACCTATAGTAATCCAGAAATTACATCAAATGTATTTTTCGAAATATGTTAAAGACGAATTTTCGTGTATTTTACGAAAATTATTCGATAACAAGTTTTGTAACTTTAATCGAAATATAACGTGATCCACATTATATTATACATGAATAAATTATCGTTAACCCTAGTAGAAATTTACCCGATGCGCCATCGGGAAATGATCGGGTTTACGTTGGGTAAGCCCTATTAGAGAAAATATGATCATTGCCTTTGCATGCCCTTATCATGCTTACCATAGCAGGGTTTACATTATCTAAACAGTCAATGTTTCCGATCATAGCTACATTACTTGTTCCTCATAACGAAATTAGCATCAGTCAATGATCGAGATTAATGAGAGAAACCCTATTATTCTCGGGCTCAGACAAGGCAATTGTCTGGTAAATATTAAAATGGGGAATTGCCCGATCAGTACATAATCATGGCCTGAGGTCAATACATGATCAGGACACTGCGTTACAGGAACATTATGGGCCTCATCATATCCTGATCATCTCAAATAATGACATGATCACTTCATGACCATTGCCCTACCAAAATTTCTACTAGGGAAGTTAAGAAAGATATCTACATTATATTTACAAACATCATTTGTAACTGTTAAAGACGAATTTTCGTATATTTTACGAAAATTATTAGACAACAAGTTTTAAACTTTACGAATGCATAATGATCGAAATATATCGTGATCCACGTTGTATTTTGTAAATATACGAATAAATTATCGTTAAATTACGAAATATATCAACATTATATTTACACATATTTTACAATAATCATTTGTAAAAATGATCAGAAAACTTATTCGTATATATTAGGAATAAACATTCGTAAATTTACAAATAAAATTCGTGAAATATAATTAATTTATTTTCGTTACAAAAACGAGAAAATTGAAGATTTATAGCAGCATTATAATATATATTTTTCTATACTATTATTTATTTTAAATACAATTAAATATCTGTATTTGTAGTATATTTTTAATTTTGTCTATTAATTTTTATATTATTTATTTAACATTATGTAAACACATTTTCGTTAAGTTACGAAATATGTTTTTATATAACTTTCGTGCATTTTACGAACATATTTTTATGCATGTAAAAAAAAGAAAATAAAATTAGAATTATATGTTCGTAAACCTACAAAATATATTGTAGATTGTAAAACTATTTAAAATTATTTTTTTTTTATAAAATTTTAAATTAGGCTACTAATAATTTTAAATATGTCAGAGTTTATAAATTTCTACTTATGCTACCAGACGCAATTCAATCCCATTGGATTTCAAATAAAAAAACGTTTTTTTGTAACATATACGAAAGCTTCGCAATTTTAGATTGCTCGCAAAATTAAGAATATTATTTCTCAAACATACGAATATAACGAAAAAAATACAATCTCACAAAAAATACTACGACCTATTATTTTACGAACTTAAATTGACAAAAAACTTATTTCTTAAATTTACGAAAGTTTATTCATACGATTTTCGAATTATTTCATAGCTCTAAAATGATTTTTCACATTCGTAATTTTCATTTTAATATATTATTTTTACGATGGATTCAAACCTTTCACGAAATTATATTCGTAGTATTATAGGCAATACTACATTAGGATCTTTGAATCATGACACGGAAAGTTCGTCACAATTTGATTTTTTTCTTTTTTTAGTATACATAAAGCTCGTTTGATTTGAAACAATACTTCACATCCTCCTTATTAACGTTATCTGTTTAGTATATCCATCTTTATGCTTCTCAAAATACTCACATCATTTGTATTATAAATTTATAAATTTCCCACCGCATTTTGCTCATCATTTTGTACATTTTAAACGCAACTGCTAGTCCATTTATTATCTAATATCGGTTCTAATTTACTTCCAGCCGCATATTCACTTTCTGTATGTCATGCGGGGGCACCCAAAACCTCTGAATTTATTACACAAAATATTAGTTGATGTCCTCCAAAATATGGACAACCGTCCGGTAATGAGCCGGCGGTTCGCCACCAAAGTGCATACATAATGAATGTGGTTTTATTCGTTTGTTATAGTATTTTATTTTTATTTCGTTTTGCTGTCGATTTTAGTAGGTTTCAGTTTGCCTTTGCAAAAATTGTGTGGTTCAATATAGAGCAACTAACTACCAAACACCACATGTTATGATACGTTCTAAACATTTTGCATAGTTTTCGTGTGGCTTTTGTAGTAATTAGATGGGGTTTTGCAAATTATTGCAGCAGTTGAAGTGTGTTTCAAATGTTGCAATGACGTCAAATAATAAGTTGTAATTTTTGTCCGTCATTTGGTATAATACTTGAAGTGACTCACATAAAGTGCTTGAATTTGAATTTATAGTATGCTTTTTTTTAATAATATTAACAATGATTGCAAATTTTATTTATTTTCAATATAGTATTCATCATTTTTATAGTACTATTTTATTATAATTATCAGATTATTTTACTAGTTGTACAAATCGGATTACTTAAAATGGCCAATGCAAGATTTCACAAAAACATTAATTGTAAAATTTTTAATCTTAAAATATACGAATATTTAGTGTAACTACTTTGTTCATCATTCGTAATTTTTGCTATTTTCCTATTGTGTTTTTTACAAAGTATTCGTACCAATATACGAAATTAAAAACAAAATCAAATTAAAGCATTACAATATTACAAATATTTCAAATATAATAAACCACATTCGTATATTGATTTTTTTATTTGTTCTATATCCATGTTTATTACGAAAAATTTTATATAGTGAATATAATGCCCAAAAAAAGTTCGTAAGTTAAAATATGTTATTTCGTATTTTTTATGGATAACCATTACGAATGGTTTAATTTATATCTATGTTTTTCGTTAGTTTACGAATCTTATTTTGCACTACGCACGAATCATTTTACAGATAACTTTTACGAATAATTTAATACTACGTAACTTTAAGAAAAATTAGGTTGTATTAAAATATTGTAAGTAAAATTAAAAACAAATAAAATTTTGGTCCTGTATATATTTCCTAGGTATACGAATGTTTATTCAAACATTATTCGAATTATGTCGTAAACGAAATTATTTTCCACATTTGTATTTGTATTTCGTATTTGAATTTCTTATTTAATTTCGATTGAATAACTTTTACGAATTGTTTAATACAACGTAGCTTTACGAAAAATTAGGTTGTATTAGAATGTTTTACATAAAATTAAAAAAAAATAAAACTTTGGTTCAGAAAATATTTCCTAGATATACGAATGTTTATTCAAATATTATACGAATTATTTCGTAAACGGAATTATTTTCAATAATTGTATTTTTATTTCTTATTTGAAGCTTTTGCGAAATTATATTTGGAATCCAAAGCAATACAACAGCATTTTTTAATTATGTCACAAAAAATTCGTATTTGGATTTAATTTTTTTTGTTTGTCATTTAAATTGTCATAAATTGTCATAAAAATTAATAAAAGAAATATTGTAAATATGTTAAATGTTAAATGTTAAATGTTAAATGTTAAATGTTAAATGTTAAATGTTAAATGTTAAATGTTAAATGTTAAATGTTAAATGTTAAATGTTAAATGTTAAATGTTAAATGTTAAATGTTAAATGTTAAATGTTAAATGTTAAATGTTAAATGTTAAATGTTAAATGTTAAATGTTAAATGTTAAATGTTAAATGTTAAATGTTAAATGTTAAATGTTAAATGTTAAATGTTAAATGTTAAATGTTAAATGTTAAATGTTAAATGTTAAATGTTAAATGTTAAATGTTAAATGTTAAATGTTAAATGTTAAATGTTAAATGTTAAATGTTAAATGTTAAATGTTAAATGTTAAATGGTTAATGGTTAATGTTAAATGTTAAATGTTAAATGTTAAATGTTAAATGTTAAATGTTAAATGTTAAATGTTAAATGTTAAATGTTAAATGTTAAATGTTAAATGTTAAATGTTAAATGTTAAATGTTAAATGTTAAATGTTAAATGTTAAATGTTAAATGTTAAATGTTAAATGTTAAATGTTAAATGTTAAATGTTAAATGTTAAATGTTAAATGTTAAATGTTAAATGTTAAATGTTAAATGTTAAATGTTAAATGTTAAATGTTAAATGTTAAATGTTAAATGTTAAATGTTAAATGTTAAATGTTAAATGTTAAATGTTAAATGTTAAATGTTAAATGTTAAATGTTAAATGTTAAATGTTAAATGTTAAAAGTTAAATGTTAAATGTTAAATGTTAAATGTTAGGTGTTTACAATTTCGGACTATGTACTAATTATTTTGTTAATAAATATTTGAAATACATTTGATATCAAATATGAATTGTACCTCAAAATATACGATGTAAGTTTACGAATGTTATTTGAATTATGTATAAATAATGTTAATCACTCTTTCGAATGAGTTTCTTAAATACTTTAGTAACTTTACAAACAAATTATGTTCATTTAAATGATTTGCGAATAACTAAATTAACATAAATGTAATATCTGAATATATTTCTTATGTTTACTCTTTTTTATTCGTATATACGAATTATATTGTAAGGTAGTTTTACAAGAGATTTTATAAAATACTCAATTCGTGCACACATCCGTTATTTTGTTTTTATTTAAATGTTTACATAATTTATTAAACCATAAATAAATTAAATTAAACAGAATTTTATTCTTAAAAATATTTTGTAAGTTTACGACTGTTTTAAATTTAACAGAATTTTATTCCTAATAATATTTGTAAATTTGCGACTATTTTTTCATACTAATTATGTACTTCATCAACTTCAAAAACGACTAATAATAAAAATATCGCTAAATAAATGTTGTAAATTATTTATTGGTTATTCATGAATTATGTCGTAAAACATATCAACTCATTTTTTATTTTACTATTTTTTCCATGCTAAATGCTTTTAAATATTTTTTTTTTAACTTTACTGCAGTTGCCTATATTTTTCACTTATATATTATTTTTAACACCTGTCTTTTTACACTCCGAAATCTACGTGAAACTTTGCCATTCAAGAAATTCCAGAGAAAGTGTTAAAATCGCACATGAAAAATCGCTTGGAAGCCATCCAATTAAATCGCTGACATTTGCCATGATTAACAATGAAGTGAGCTATACGTGAAGGAAAACGACAATGAGTAGAAGTTGAAGTTTTCTTAATATTTTACGTAAAAATAATATAATTAGTATCATTCATTTTGTAAGTTTACAAAAACATAGTCGTACTATGTACGTGAATCACATTGATATATGAATTTCATATAAAACACAATGCATTTCTTAATTGTACGAATGGTTTTCGTTAAAATACAAATGTTATTTAGAGGTTTTAGAGTTATAAATTTTCGTAAGTTTACCAATGTTTATTTATGAATTATAAGAATATTCATAAATCATTTTTAAAACTTTACGTTGGCTTATTAATTTTTTTTCAATACTATATATGATTTATATAAATCACTACTCAGAATGGTTTTCGTTTACGAACTATTGTTTTCGTAAAATATACAAATATTATTCGAATGGTTTCGCAAAAATACCCAAATATTATTTTAGATACACTTTGTAAATCTACGAAAGTTCAGTCTAAATAAACACTTTGTAGTTTAAAAATACTCTATTATATATATGTACATAAATTCATTATAAATAAAATTTCAAATGTATTGACATTTAAATCAATCTTATATACTCACCAAAAGGTAGCGTGTACAATTGAAAGTAAAGTGCTCTGTGTGCAAAAAGAAAAATATAATTCTGCCAGTTTTGCTGACCAGAAGAATTCGTGTGGTTTTTTTTTCTTTTTTTGTGTTAATTTGGTAAAAATGCTTTTTTTTTTGGTTCACTCTATGCTTTGCGCTAGAAAATCATGTGGAAAAAGAAATTAACAAAGTTAATGAGTCAGCTCTATGATACCGAAGTTGGCATGAATCCACTAGATGGTTTTTGGTTTGAGGTCGTGGAGTTTCAGTGGTATTATAATTTCGTTTGGTTTCCAATTAAAGGTTTTCAGATTTCAGTTTTACGTAATTTTTAAATTTCAAAAATAAAATAATATATAAGAAATGTACTTAAATCAAGTATGTATTTAAATATAAATTTATTATTTTCAAAGTATGTATGAAAGTGTGTTATACAATTGTCCTGAGTTAATTTACTTATTAAATTAGACTGAATTATTTGAAAAATTATTTAAAAAAAAAAAAAAATGTACAAAAATTACTGCATTTATTAAGGGTTTTATTTTGAGATCCATTAAGAAATATTATTATCTTATTATGCATTATCTTATTAAGTAAAGAACAAGGCCGTTTTTTAAAATGGGAATGAGAAATCAAAGAACCTCCCTACACTGCATTACATTGCATTATGTGTGCCACTGTTACAAAAGAAGAAAGATCAATTTAAATACTACATTATGTTTTAGAACCACATAAATAAATTGTAGAAGTTGCCATACAATTTAGACCAAATGATAAACTGAAATTCATCAATTTCATTTCATTTACACTCATGCGGACTCTAGAAGTTTCCACAAACTTCTACACTCAACAGTGACATTAACATACTATTTACATCTCTTTTACACTGATATTCGAACTCTTTTCGTTTACGTCACAAAATTATTATAAGAAGTTTCGTTAAAATTCTACTCTAAACAAAAATACGTATCTCCATCTATACAATTCTATACTAAATAATAAACCAAAACACAACTCCTTTACACTTATGTGTAGCGCATATCTAAATTCTAGAAGTTTCCACAATCTTCTACACTTAACTGTGACTCCTACAAGCTATTTACATCTCTTTCAAATTGATATTCAACTCTTTTTGTTCACTTAGTGAGTTGAATTATCTTTCTGACACCTTGCGAATTTTAGAAGTTTCCATAAAAATCTACTAAAACAAAAATTCGTATCTCCATCCATACAATTCTTTACTAAAGAATAAACCGTAACTTATTTTTTTATACTCATGTGCAGCGCATATCTGAATTCTAGAAGGTTCCACAATCTTCTACACTTAACTGTGACTACTACATGCAATTTACATATCTTTCACATGCATATTCGAACCCTTTGAATAATATTTCTAACACATTGCGATTTTAGATGTTGTCATAAAAATCTACTAAAACAAAAATCGTATCTCCATCGATACAATTCTACACTAAAGAAGCATCCGAAACTAATTTCTTTTAAACTCATGTGCAGCGCATATCTAAATTCTAGAATTTTCCACAAACTTCTACTCTTAACTGGTACTCTTACATGCTATGTACATCCCTTTCGCACTAATATTGCTGTACTTTTCGCTGACTGCCTCAGTGTCTTAATGATTTTACTAAAACATTGCGTCATTAAATGAATTTTATAAGTTTCCATAAAATTCTACAATAAACGAAAATCCGTATCACATCATCTAATTTTAAAAATATTAAAAATACCTCAAATTATTTCAAGTATATAAAAATACCAGTAGTATTGCAACTAATAAAAGTATTCAAAATAATAAAAGTATTTATATATCTAAAAGTATTTTAATCTCTTGCAGTATTTAAATAACTTTGAGTATTTAATATAACATTAGAAATTAATGTGTACAAATCACATAAAATATAATAATTACTTTAAAAATCTAAATATAACCCAACTAGTTTGAACATTTTTAGTAATTAATTGACTTTAAGTTTTGAAATTAATTAAAGTATTTTTTTAAAGCATTTAAATATTTAAATATTTTTAAAATATTCAAATTGCTCATAGTGTTAAAATTAATTAAAGTATTTAGGTTACTAAAGGCATTTAAATTTATTATATATTTTAAGTAATTAGATTACTTAAAGTATTGAAATCAATAAAATTTAAAATTTCTAAAAGTATTGAAATTTCTAGTATTTTAATCTTTTAGTATTAAAATAAAAATAAAAATTTGAATATACAAAAATATTAAAAATACTAAAAGTAATTAGAAATACTTACGCATTTAAATTACTTAAAGTATTTGGATAATTTAATTTTTTTAGTTGTTTAAATAATTCAAATTGCTTAAAATATTTAATAAATATTTAAATTACTTAATGTATCTCAATTACTGACAGTATTAAAATTACTTAAAGCATTTAAATAACTTAAAGTATTTAAATAAATTAAAGTATTTAAATTACTTAATGTATTTTAATTACTTAAAGTATTTAAATTACTTAATGTATTTAAATTACTTAAAGTATTTAAATAACTCAAAGTATTTAAATAACTTAAAGTATTTAAATTACTTAAAGTATTTGAATTACTTAAAGTATTTGAATTACTTAAAATATATGAAGTATTTAAATTACTTAAAGTATTTGAATTACTTAAAGTATTTGCATTACTTAAAATATTTAAAGTATTTAAATTACTTAAAGTATTTGAATTACTTAAAGTATTTGAATTACTTAAAATATTTAAAGTATTTATATGACTTATAGTATTTAAATTACTTAAATAATTTTAATTACTTATAGTAATTAAATTACTTAAGGTACTTAAACTACTTAAAGTATTTAAATTACCTATAGTATTTAAAAATGTAAACAATAAAAAAAAACTTAAAATACTAAAATATTCCAATATTCATAAAAATAGTAGTAATATAATTCATTAAAGTTTATGCAAATTTTGAAAGCATTTTCAAAACTACCAATCATGCCAAATGCGATTAAATCAAATTCACATTGACTTCGAACTCAAAGCTGTCAACTCGTTGCAATTTATACAAAAACACAAATATATTACAAGAACA
The DNA here is from genome assembly GCA_951804985.1 of Dryomyza anilis. Classification (NCBI taxonomy): domain Eukaryota; kingdom Metazoa; phylum Arthropoda; class Insecta; order Diptera; family Dryomyzidae; genus Dryomyza; species Dryomyza anilis. The sequence continues at coordinate 83,605,913 of OX638131.1, read as the reverse complement.
ACAAGTGAATCTGCAATAAGAAACAAATACAAAAATAGTAGTAGTACCTAACGTGTCAAATATATGTGGAGAAACTTTCGAGTGTCAAACTCAAAGTTGAGCAAAGTAGATAGTTTTTGACTGACAGCATATTTGGTGTCATTTGAACCAGCAAGCAACGCGATTGCAATGTGTCAGTGATGCTTACAGTATGGCAGACAAACAGACAGACAACTGGACGGACGTACAGACAGACACAGAGTCTGACAATCTGACAGGCAGATGGATAGATGAATGAATGAGTGAGTGAACAGACAGACACTCTGTCAGAGGTGACGCAGAGGTAAAGTATCGAGTGTCAAGTTATAGTTGCTGCTACTGCTACACAGTGCGAGGGAGCCAACCGACAGTTCGAAGAGTGCCGCCGGGCAATGCCATAAAAAGTTTGTTTTTCAACTCAAAAAATATAACAAACTTTTTTTGGCCAAATTTTATGTGTTGACAGGAAACTTCATTGAGCAATTGATTGTCTGCACCGGATAAAAACTGCTGTTCTGATGTTGATGGATGCGCGCATAGTAATTCGAACGAGATGCAAAAACGAGCTGCAAAAATCACCAAAAAAGAAACGAAAAATAAATCCCACCAAAGTTGCAAACTTTTGTGCAACGAAAAGTTGCTGGGATTCGCACAAGTGATGATGCAGATCATCAATATATTGATGTGGTGCCAGTGCTGATAAAAAATTGGATCTGATGAGAGGAAATGCTAAATAATGTCTAACCTAAAACCACACAATCGAATCGAGTTTGCAACAGCCATTGCCAAATGTGTTTGCTTAGAAAAGATATAACAAAATTTCAAAATAAATATATGAAATTTAAAAATAAATAATTTTTAAGACTGATTTCTCTAGAAACACTGGTTCGATTTAAATAGTTTTGGGAATAGACACTCCTATTAGAAGATATGAAGGATTTAAGAAAAACAAATTTCAAAAATTGACTTTGAAATCATTAAAAAATGCGCCCAATTTGACCCCTCTAGGATGCTCCATTTAGAAGATATGAATGATTTAAGAAAAACAAATTTCATGGAGTGATTTTTCTCGAACCACTGGATCGATTTAAATGATTTTTGGAATAAATAATTTACATTGAAATCACTATAACATGCGCCTACTTTGTCCCCTCAAAGACGCTACGTATAGAAGATCTGAAGGATTTAAGAAAAACATATTTCAAAGACCGATTTCTCTGGAATCACTGTATCGATTTAAATCACTTTTGGCAGACATAATTTACAATTAAATCACTATAAAATGCGCCTATTTGGACGTTCCATATAAAAGATACTAGCAGCGAAGCACGGTGCACGTTTTTTTGTTAGTGTTGTAAATGTAGCAACCAAAACAAAAATAATTCTCCGCCAAAACAACTTTTCTCCCTGTAGAATTTTTAGCAGTAGAATTCTTCCCCGTGCAATTGTTCCTGGCACAATGCTTTCCCGTAGAATTCTTCCCCGTAGAGTTTTTCCCCGTAGAAGTGTTAGTGTATGCTTCAGTGTGGTGAGTTTTAGTGTGGTGAGTTTTCGAGTGGTGAATTTTGGAGTGGTGAATTTTGGTGTGGTGAGTTTAAAAAATGTGGGGTGATATACATATATTGATATCACTTTAATAACTGTTGCCATACACCATCTTGACGATGCACCTTCTATTAATTTCGTATTTTCTATTTGCAACGGGGAAGAACAGTCTGGTGAAGATTGTCTTTCAGAGCAGTTGTTTTGGGGGAGAATTATTTGTCTTTTGGCTGCCATATTTATAACACCAATAAAAAATATATCCCCACCGAAGCACGGGTCTCTGCTAGTAATAAATAATAACGTATTGCTGTAAAAGCGATAAGATATAAAAATCTGTCAAATTTCTTTGCCAATTTCTAATATAAAAGCCCAAACATATCGGCATTTGACGACAAGTTCTTGATAGCACCTTAGGCGTCATGTGTAAATTAAATAAACTTTTTCCAGCACTGGCACTGGTCTTGTTCGCTGGTCTGATGCAGAATGGCGACACTGTTGCGGCACAGTCCACCCAAAACTATACCAGTTGTTCGCCGTATTTCCAGGATCTCATTGTGGGCATTTACGATCAGAACTTTGATAATTTCGAGAAGGTGCTAAGTTTGGCTGATCTCAGCAATAATACCAACTTTAAGGCCGAGGTATTGCTTGGACTTCATGGAGCTATGTCGGAGGCGCATCACACGGAGAATCCGTTTCACGCAATTCCATTGTACAACGAACTGGAGACACTCATAAATCTTAATAACTCCGACTTAAGTCATAAGCAAGAACATGCGTTGGACACGAAGCGCAATGAACTGGCACTCACCATAATGGATAATGGCTCTGTGATCCTGGAAACCGGGGTAATTCTAAAGAACTGCAGCCATGGCAACTCAACGGTGCAACGACTCTACGACGCACTATACTTCAGCAACGAAACCCTATCAAACGGCACGATTGTCGCTATGGTCGAGAGGGTACATTGGCTGTTGCCATTGGAGGAACTGGTAGAGACCATGAGCAATATATCGACGCATGTGAGTCAAAACGTAGACGCAATGTTGGCGTTGTACAACATAGCAAACTTTTCTGAAATTATTCTGGACGACTTTAGGGTGCTACTGCACCAACTAACATTGGAGCCGACTTACAGCACAACCGTTTCAGAAACGGCACAATCACGCGTAAAACAAATTTTGAACGGACCCTTGCAGATTTTGCTTGGTGGCGAAGTTTGTCTATCTCAACAAATCTCCAATGGAACAAAAATATTTTTACACGAATGTTTTCCATCCTACCGTGCTTGTGTCTATGTATATCCGAATGCCTTGTACAACCCAAAAAGTGTTTTGAAAGTGGTGGTGAAAAACAATGGATCCGAATATAATTTTATCAGCAAATATTACGATAATAGTTTTCTTAACATTCGGAATGGTGTAGAGGAGCAACCGGAAGGATATTATTTGAACGTCTATAGTTTTAATGCCGCAACTGCAAATATAGACTGGAAGTTAAGGTTTGAAAATGATAAAGCTATTATGCAGAATACGGATGGGACGTTATACCTTTGTGCCGGAGATTTAAGTGCAGTATCAGGAACTGAGTGGTTTGCCTATACGAGAACTCAAGCCAACTACAATCTCCATTCGCAGGAATGCAAGTGGACGGTGGAAGATTGCAGACAACGCATTTAAAAGATCAGTACTCTTTTAAATCAATACTAATCAATATATGTACTTAATTTTTACTTATCAAATAAATATAAATAACTTACAAATATCATTATAACATTATTCTAAATAACAATATCCCTACCCTAGTAGAAATTTACGTTATGACAAGAAATAGATTCAATGATCATTTCCCGATCATGATCCTTGAGCAAGTACTACAAGAAATTGTTCTAGGGGTCTTTTCAAGAATTTATCATTCAATATGTTCCTACTCATAACCCGAAATGTTATACAGGATGTTTGGGTCATCGATGTCATTAATAACATATAAAACCAGTTGGGGAGGTTAGATCACATTGGAAATTTTAAAATAGGGACATTTTATAGTAAGTGTTATTATGATAGTTAGGATTCTCAAAATTATAGTCGGTCTAAGCCGATTATAAATACTCTACACATATTTGTGGTTACCATTCAAAGTGGTATATAGGTCACCAGGGTATACGAATCATGGAAATAACTACAAACTTTCAATCGCTGAAGAATTTCCATTCATTTGATACCCATATTTACAAATGGGTAGGTATACCGAATTTTGATTTTTTTTTTTTTTTGGGAACCAAAAGTCGTTTCGCGGGAAAACATTGTTTCCGTGTATTTGAGCAAGAAGTCAATATATATTTGTCAAAAAAAGTTTACCTAAGCACGAATACAGTACAAACGATCTGTAGATGTAAATTTTATATGAGTGATTTGAATATAAATGGTCAGATCACAGGCTCCAATTAACCGATCTCGCCATACACATACAGTGTAGGTATATAGTAGCCTAAGTTATGAGTTTCATTTATCTAACTTTTCAATTTTTTAAGTAGTAGGGATTTCAACAGACAGACTGACATCGCTAAATCGACTCAGGAGGTCATGCTGATCAAGAATATATATACTTTTCCATACCGGAGATGCTTCCTTCTGGGTATTACAAACGGCGTACCAAACTGAATATTCCCACTAAATGCTAATTTTACACCCAGTTTAAGATATAGGATGTTTAAGAAATACATAAGAGCGCTACAAAAGTTTTGGATATCAATGAAATTCTTTATTCCTGTAAAGAACGTTCAAGGCCATTATGTATGGATCTCGATTGCAGAAGTCCAGACGCTGAACCCAATTTTCGACAGTTTTCAAGCATAAATCGGCCGATACTGCTGCAATTTCACGTTCGATATTCGTACGAAGTTCATCAATTGTCGCTGGCTTGTTGGCATAGACTTGACGTAGCCCCACAGGAAATAGTCTAACGGCGTCAAATCGCACGACCGAGGTGGCCAATCGACTGGACCATTTCGTGAGATAACACGCTCTGTGGCTTGTGGCGCCGTCCTGTTGGAACCACATGTCCTCCAAGTCCATATCATCCAATTGGGGCCAAAAATATTCGGTTATCATTGAACGGTAGCGATTCCCACTCACAGTAACGTGCCGGTCCTGACGAAGCCATTCAGAAATGAGCCTCATCGCTGAAGATGATTTTTCGATGAAAATCCGAATCATTTTCAAGTTGTTGCTCAGCCCAATTCACGAACATACGACGCTTCTGGTGGTCAAGCGGCTTCAGTTCTTGCGTCAATTTGATTTTGTAAGGATGTAGGCCAAGATCTTTTCGCAAAATTCGCCACAGGACGTCACAGAGATGCCCAACGCTTGAGAACGACGTGTGAGAGACACATTTGGGCTTTCTTCAACTGAAGCCTCAGCGGCAGCAATATTCCCGACACTACGGGCACTTCTTTGTCTCACTGGCACGGGAACATTTTGTACTGTGCCTGTGGATTCAAATTTTTCCACTAGACGCTCAATTGTTGATCTGCTAGGACGATTATGATGACCATAAATTGGACGTAGCGCTCTTAACGAAGAAAAATGTCGAAAGAGTGGCAAGAAATATGGCGTCGTTTGCTGGCCCTGTCGCTCTACGTTTGTAGCGTCCCTGTTGAAAAACCCTTTATTACTGACATAACCTTGTCAAGAAAATGTGTTATAAAATATTATCTGATGATGAATGAATATCAATTGTTAACTCATGTTTTAGAAAATTAAATTACTTTCTAATGAGGTATGAAGATGTGATATACCATGCGAAAGGCAATTGTCTAAGACTTGAGTAAAAAGTTGATATTCATTTATGAACAGATTTTACTGTATAACCAATTTTCTTGACTAGATTATGTCAGTAATATGCATTTCTTAAACACCCTATATCTTAAACTGGGTGCAATATTAGACATTTTTTCATGTCCCATTTTTTTGAGTCATAGAATGACCCCATGAATTATTGACATCGAAGAACCAAACACCCTGTAAAAAGGGTTGAGATCTGGACATCTGGAGTAAATTCCGAGACTAAAATAATATTCGCCATTCAAAACATAACATAATTTCAAACTAACCAATGATTCCTCATTTTAATTGTGGTTATCTATTAGTAGGTGTATTTTGAAAATGATATCTTCATGCGATAACCTTTTTGCATCTTTCCGCCACTCCTTTTCCAAATATTACTTTGTACCGATGTACAGTCATCGATTACTTTGTATCGATGACTGACTTAGCCCTATCATAAATACTTTTCAAACGAAACACTTTTTTTGATTTTTTTTTTTGACCTTTTTATTGTTGGGCAATTTATTTTTTTTCAAAAACAAAAATATTTTTGAAATCATCTGATGAATTGGTAGTTGGTGAAAAACATTCCTTATATTTATTTAATAAATTATTTATTTATTTATTTATTGACGAGTGTTTAAGAAATACATATTACTGGCATAAACTAGTCAAGACAATTGTTTATACAGTATAAATTGTTGATAAATTAACACAGAAACAAATCTGTATCTTAAACTGCGTGAAAAATTAGATATTTTATTTAAATCATAAAATGACTTTTGTCTGGACTGAGATATTTTGTTAATTATAATTGTATTTATTAGATACATACTATAAATACACATGAACGTTCTTAATATGGGCGTGATTGGCAACTGCCACGCCTACCATTCTCATTAAGCTATATAACTTGAACATCGTAAGAGTTATATACTGATAATATTAGATACTATGGTACATATCACAATTCATAACTACCATATCAAATATGAGCCAGTGTTATCAACTACACAGAAATAAATAATCGACGTAAATTAAGCAGCCGATATTAATTGCATTCATTAATCAGTCCAGCAATGAAATTCAGTAATTTAATGAAAACATTTGCTACTCGTAGTTAAATCAGCAATTGCGGTTGGTGTATATGATATGGGTTTGTTTATAATATACATATGTATAGCATACACATCAACCTAATTCACAAACCAAACAGTTTTAAAGGCACTACAGTTTTACAGATTCTTCACAGTTTTACAGCAACTTCAATTCTACAGGCATTATACAGTTCTACTGGCACTAAAATAAGTAAATATACACACCACCAGCAGCACGTCGTGAAAACAGCTGTTGCAAGCAAATGCGATTGCTAATATGAAGACGTGTATGCTAATACAATTAATAGTTTAGTCTACGCAGTTTCAACAAAAATGTAATTGTATTGATTTACATTTTTGTTATATTTACGATTTTTTTTTTCTGTGTATAATGACAGAAAAGACAAAGCATATTAAAATAACACAATTTAGTTAAATTATTTAACGATTTTCATATATTTCTCATCACTTAAATTCATTTTAAAAGTACGTTTGGCAAACAAATGCAAGCATGTTTAACACCTTTAGAAAAAAGACATATCACCCATTATGCCTGTATAAAGATTAATGTTAGCACTTGAAACCTTTTTTTTCATGTCTACTTTTGAACAAAAAAAATTTAAATTTTCATTTATGTTTTTTCCAAATAATCAGAAAAAACACGAATAGCCTTTTGCAATTTTTGATATACAAGATGATCTGAAATCCTTATAATATAAAACTAACATTCTGAGCATATATTGAAAGAGTTACCACAGTTTTAAAATAATCTCTTTTTATTTTTAAAAAAAGCAAGCATAGAGAAGGATTTTTTTCACTAGAGTGTATCATGTTTTGTTTGTTTTCTAGGTTATCATAAATTTTGATAAATTGACATATTTTTGAACATTAGTTAGCTGCTGATAACTTTAATTTCTGATTTTCGGCGAGCTAGACTCAGTTTCTGTCCCATAGTGCAGTGTGGTATATTACCTTTTAATTCGGAGAATCTTATTTAATAAAACACACCGCTGATAACAATTAGACATTAGGCTTTCTTATCTTTGAACTCAGAAACATTTCATAATTATTTTAGCTAAGAGAATAAAAACGTGTTTTCGTTAGTATTACTCATCGAATAAATCAATGAGTTGAGATAACGTCTAATGTGTAATGATTAAAAATCGAAAAAACAATGATAAAGATAAAGAAATTCGATAGAATGGTATTAAAATAATATGAATTAGGTTTTTCTAAATACTGGCTGCATAATTATTTTAAATGAACAATGAACTCGACAAAATGTTGTCTGCGGACCTCTTCAAAGGTAAGGTATTCCCGGTTATAATTTTTTAAAGTAAAACCCGTGTTTGGTACAGTGATGTTGAAAAAATATATAAATTTTTAAGAGGGAGATCCAGAAGTTAATTCTTTTTTATTATTAGCTGCGTTTTTTTCATAATTTAAATTTGAGCTGGAACAAATTTTATACGCAAAACAAAAACAAATTTGAGTTAGATAGATTTCCGGTGTAGCTATCCAGCTCAACGTAAAACTTCAAGCAATTTCCGTAAACACTTAAAATGTGTTTAGTCTGTACACATTTAATTGCTGAATGTGGCTGACAACACTTTTCAATATAAATGGCAGAGGCAAATGTCAAATGGTAGCAAAGACATAAACCTTGATTGATTGATTTTGTATCTTGCCGCTAGGAAAGGTTTGTGTATCATATCATTTAAGCTACATCGTTTTTTTTCAAAACTGCTTCGATCCTGAACAAAAAATTATGAAAAAACGCAGCTATTATTCGTTCGGAATATGTATTATCAAATCATAAATTTACTTTGGAATATTCCCGGAAGAAAATAATGACTCAATAATTTTACGAAAAACTATAATAAAAGGAATCGTGTTTTCTTAAAATATATAAATGATATCGACCATCCCATACTAAAAGAACCAAAAATTGGTTAGTATACTTAGCATGCGTTTAGAATTTAGAAAATGTTACTTTATATTTTTTTAAATGTTTTTATAGAGGGAAAAGGAAATCATTAAGCATGTTGATCAGTTTAAACTTCAATATGCTCAATGTGGATTACACCATCAAGAAAGTAAAAAAATATATATCGTCGTTGTAGAACGAAAAGTCATCGAATACATTTTTATAAATAACTTAATTTTCAAGTTTGTTGATTAATATTGTTACGAAAATTCAGTCTACGAAAAACTATTCTAAAATTTCATATCTCTGGATTGTGTATAAAATTATGTTTGGTTTAAATTTAACAATTAACTTTATTAATTCACTTAAATAACAACTTAAGGAATAATCACTTATATTAACTGCTGAATTTCTACAATTTAACTTGACATTGTTCTCACACGAGACGTACTCGACCACTTTCCAATTACTACTGATGTCTGTGCCTCAAATGCGGCGCACTTATATACTGCATACATCATTTCGACAAGTTTCAACACAGTTCGACATGCTTCGAAAACCTTCCACAATTTTTGTGAATGCGACATGCTATTTGCATCTCATTCGCACTCATGTGTTTTATTGTGCTGATCTTCCTTCTCTTTCTCGCTCATTGCCCCAGTGCGCTGACTGATCTTCCGTCTCTTGCTAACACATTACTTTGTGCGTTGAATTGTCTTGCGTCGTTGATTGTTTCTTTTCGTAACAATATTATTAAAAGTAAATGATGCATTTTAAAAGTTGAAAAATCAAGATTTACATTTTCTACGATGTGGTAAAAAAAAATTGAGTTCATCGATTAAAAACTGACAGATTTTGAAAGATTTTTGTAAATGAATATTTGGCATTTAGAAAATGTGTTTGGTGACTTTTCGTTCTACAATGACGATATAAATGTTTGCATTTGTACTTGAATATAAAAATGCACTCATTATGTTGGTACTCGATTTTATATTCAAAGGTACTCAGTACCAACGTTTATGTACTGCTTTCATGAACACTTTCGTTAAATAGCTGATATAGATGGAAGTAGATTTCTCTACATATAGCTGATCTACAAATCTCTCCAATAGGTATTTCTAACTTATTAACTTCTTTCGATTGTTCTTTTTGCATCGTGGTTTCAGCTGGAACAGTAGTATCACATAAGATATCCAATTACTTAATTTATAATAGTTTATAATCAAAAACTATCTCATATACTTTGATTTTTTGGAGGAGAATTCCCCAATTAGTGGGGAATTTTAGTCTTAGTGGGTAATCGGGGAATGGTCCACCTTTGGCGGGGAATTTCAAATTAGGATCTGTTATTTTTTAGGATTGGAATATAGAGGCATATTCCAACTTTTGATCGAATTTCATATGAAACTTTTTAAACAAACGTTTTTACTTTTACAATAAATAATTTTTGAAATGAATTTAAACAGCATGCTTTGACTTCAACGGTTTCAATTCGTTTAGAAAATAATAAATTAAAAATCGTTTGTTTAGAATTTTCCAGCAGCTATTTTCTGTAAACAATTGATAAAATTGTCGATTTCTGTGACGACAAAATTGTTCAAATGTCAACAAAATTATTCGAAAAGAAATGAAAATTGCGTCATTATGACGTCAAATCGACAGTATGATCGACAAAATTACAGAAACTACCTACAGGTAAAATCTGATTCGATCGAAAACTGCAACAAACCTCCAATTTCAAACATTTGAAAGATCATAATTTGGCTTCTAATTAACACAATATATTAAATACAATATACGCGAGACATGTTAGCGCGGTATTCGTTAGGAAAATGTTGAATAAAAAAAATTACAAATATTCAGAACTTTTTGTTTATAAAATAAAATGTCAAACAAAATTATACGCGGATAGATACGAGAGCTACGAGACAATTTTATTGCGTATGTTGCGTAGAGTTGAGTATTTTAATTTTCCTACAAAAATTTTATGCCACATATGCAGCTACACTGAATACGCAATGTACGAGACATACGCAGTTTGACATGTGTACCTCTAACATGTTTCTTAGGCTTTCGCGGAAAAACTAAATTCAAGTAAAACTGGATATATATCGATTTAACCATTGAACAGCACCTGTCTCAAATTTCCGAGCAATTGCGTAGTCTTTCTTTTTTTGGAGTATTAACTTACAATTTCCCAAAAGACAACGACAACATCGACACTACAAAACAAAATATATTAACAAATATCCAATAACTAACAAAATTAAACTTTTTCAAAATAAAAATATAGAAATAAGGAAAAGGTTAAAAGAAATAGAAATTAAATATATAAATTTTGAATTGGTTTTAAACCATTTGTATATACCCAGATATCAAAATGCTCGCATTGTGCCCGCACTGTGAGCGCACGCCTGATAAAAAAGTCGCGCGCACGCGTGTGTCCGCAATTGAGACTCAATACGCTCGCACTAGGCATTTGTGAGTTGCATTTGAGCATCAATATAGTCGCACGAGTGCGTACAAAATTTTAAAAAATCCGAAGTATGCAACGCACATGCGCCTCAATATAGTCGCACGAGTACGAGAAAAATGTATGAGGCGCATATGAGACTCATATAGCTCGCACGAATGCTGAAAAAAATTGTATGCTCCGCATTTGCGACGCATACTCGCACGAGTGCGAGAAAAATGTGTGAGACCTATATGAGCCTCATATAGGCCGCACGAATGCGACTAAAACAAAATAAAAAAAATACAAAATTGTTTGACATGCTTTTTAATATTAAAAAAAAATTGTAAACTAATATTTAGATTACATTATTAACTCATAATTACATTCATTTATAACATAGTACTACGGGGTACCCGAACGGATTCACGTTATTGTAGCGTCAGCAATAATTCGGACAACTTCGACAGCAGCTCGGTCAACTTGTGTAGACTTTCTACAGCTGACGCGACTCGAAGGCAATTTCATCGGCAAGCTATATCCTACTCTTTTAATTGCCCGATAAATGAAGAACCTTGTGTTGTTGCAGCTACTGTATCCTTGGGCGTGTCCGAATCGATTAGTCAGCGGCCTGCTTTCTAGCCCTAGATTTCAACGACGATAAACTGACTCCTAGTGCTCCAAGTCGATGCGCTCGGTGAAGTTGGCGTCTGTTTGACCAGCTGCGTCTGCTTCGACTGATTGTGGTACAAACGCGACCAGTCCTTGAAGTAGTCAATATCCGCCAAATAGATCAAGTAGCTCAAAACGTCATTCATGCTGCACTCCTCGCAGCAGGGAAAGTTCTCATTGAACCCGTAGATTTGGTTGAGTGAGTTGGCGAACACGATGAGAATGCGACGCGCACACACTCGGATTAGCCCTCAGCCAGGAGTGGAACACTTATGATCAAAAGTGGTGACACTGGCAGCCAATTATTAATAGTTGTTAGAAAGATCATTGAAAATTTAAAAAATTATGTATTTTCCAATAAGTACACAGTAGACTCACGAATGTGAGTTTTGTGATTTTGTGTGCTCGCACACAGCTCTCACTACGCACTCTTGTCGTGCGCCCGTACGTTATGTGTTTATATTGCTCGCATATAGCACACACGATGTGAGCCCGCACGACATGATTTTATGTGCGACGCACGTTTGCACGTTTGCTTTAAAAATAGTTAAATAATACCTAACATTTTTGCTGTAAAACTTATTAATATAGCATTCAATTTTAAAGTGAAAAAATGTACAATTACTCAAAATAAGAAAGAAGATAAAACCTTACACATAATTAGAAGTTTGATTGCAAAAGAATACGAAGAAAAAAATATATGCGCAAGCACAAGAAAATTAACCGCATAATTCTTAAGAATACGACATTACCCAACTTGTGAAATTTATTAATAGTAGTTAAAACATATTAAAAAGTAGTTAAAACATATTAAAAAAAATGAACTAATATCATCGTGTCTCAGGTCTGAAGTCATCACTAGAACATTTAAAAAAAAGTCTCATTCCATGAAATCGAGGTTCGAACATAAAGGTCACATCATAAAAAAATTTAAAATGGAGTTAACTGAAAACACGAAAAAAAAGAGTAGGGAAAGTTAGGTCACTTGGGTAAGTTCGGTCACATGGGACGGGATTTATAGTCGGTCGGGCCCGACTATGGAATACCCTACACTTTGGTGGGGATATCAAAGTGGGAAATTTAATTGTATACCTACCTTTTAAAGTTCTTAGTTATGCTGAACATTCTTACACTCATAATTTACATATCAGAAATTAACGACGTATATCCCAATATTTAAAAAAATTTATATAAAAGTAAAAAAAAATAATCAAAAAAACGTTGAAAAATAAATGTGGACGGATCACGCCTACTTTTAAAACATATCGTCACTATCATGCCAAAAGGGCGAATGTGCAATTTTTGACATTTGCGTTTTTTTTACATTTTTGAATGTAGTTTTTCCTCAAATATACTGTGCTAAAATCGCGTGTCGTTTTGTTGGATATATCTAGCCACAAAAGTCAAAACCAAAAGGGCGAATTTGAAAAATTAAAAATCTTGTCATGCCAAAAGGGCGAATCTTTCCTTTTTCGCCATAACTATTTATTGGTACGAGATAAAATAGTAGTGTGAAGGCATTTATTGTTTGTTTTTAAAGCACCTATCGATCTGCGTCATCAATTAAAAATATTTTATCAAACATTAACTTGCCATTTGTTATTTGCAGGAAAAAAAGTTTGGCAAAATATTTTTAAATAATGATGCAGTTTAATAGGTGCTTTAAAAACAAACAATAAATGCCTCCTCACTACTATTTTATCTCGTACCAATAAATAGTTATAGCGAAAAAGGAAAGATTCGCCCTTTTGGCATGACAAGATTTTTAATTTTTCAAATTCGCCCTTCTGGTTTTGACTTTTCTTGTCATGCCAAAAGGCATGACAAGATTTTCAATTTTTCGAATTTTTGTTATTTGCTAGAAAATATTTTTAAGTAATGATGCAAATCGATAGCTGCTTTAAAAACAAACAATAAATGCCTTCACACTACTATTTTATCTCGTACCAATAAATAGTTATGGCGAAAAAGGAAAGATTCGCCCTTTTGGCATGACAAGATTTTCAATTTTTCCAATTTCTTCGTTTTTTTGCTATAGCTTTTTATTCATGCAAGATGAAATAGCAGTTTAAAGGTATTAGTTGTCTGTTTTTAAAGCACCTATCGATTGGCATCATTATTTAAATTTGCCAAAAAATTTTTCCTTCAAATAACAAATGGCAAATTAATGTTTGGCAAAATATTTTTAAATAATGATGCCATAGATAGGTGCTTTAAAAACAAACAATTAATTCCTTTACATCTCTATTTTATTTTGAGCTAATAAAAAGTTATAGCATAAAAAACATAAATATTTGCGTTTTGGTCAGGATATAGCCTCACAAAATTCGTATTTATAATTCAGTAAATTGTCCGAATCCAAAGGTATGGAATTATAATATTAAAGTAATAATTGTTTTAAATCGAATCTAATTAACGAGATCTTTAAACCTATTTTTGTTTAAAATAGGTTTTTCAGCCTGGGTTATACTATTTATGAAAATTATTATCAATTTTTTTTCAACTTATTAGTGATCTTAAATACTTTGAAATCACCATCAAATGCGTCTACTTTTACCCCTCTAAGCCGCTCCGTTCAGACGATATGAAGGATTTAAGACAAATGGTCTGATGTCTCTAGAACCACTGGATCAATTTAAATGATTTTTTTAGTAAATAATTTACATTGAAATCACTATAAAATGCGCCTACTTTGACCATTCCGACCGCTCCGTGTAGAAGATATGAAGGATTTAAGAAAATCTAATTTTATGGACTGATTTCTCTGGAACCACTAAATCGATTTAAATGATTTTAGAATAAATAATTACATTAAAATCACCTCCGTTTGGAAGATACGAAGGATTTTAGAAAATCTAATTTCAAAAAATTGACTTTGAAATCATTAAAAAATGCGCTCTCTAGAACGCTCCGTTTAGAAGAAATGAAGGATTTAGGGAAAACAAATTTCAGGAACCATTGGAGCGATTTATATGATTTTTGGAATAAATAATTGACTATGAAATCAATTTAAAGACAGTTTAAAAAATATAACTTATTAAATAAAAGAATTCCAAATTATTTATGATGTGCAAACTTACCAGGAACCATTTTTTTCTGAGTTTTAATTGAACTTTGTGTGCGGAGTTACTTGCTATTCTGGAATTTTCAATTAAATTTCGTTTCACATAATTATTTTTAATATTTTTTTTTTCATTTTTTTCACTATCACTTATTCTTTCCAAATTAAGCATCCAATTTATATATTTTTTCACACTCTTACACTTTAGACTCTCGAGATTAACTTTTAATATATATTTTTTAAATATTTACACTTTAGTTGCAATTTAATTAATTGTAAATTATGTATTTATTACAATAATACCGCCGGCACGCGCACAACTGGAAGTAAAAACGGTGTGCTGCACATTCCAGCGAACTTCACTGGAATTACTCGTTGCGTTCTCTTGAGAGTGCGTCCTGAGCATGGTATTGAAATTTGCAAAAACCATTATTGAAGCATCTCTCTACAAACATGATGTGATATGCGCTCCTATCAGCATTGACATCAATATGCAGATCGAGTGGCGTCGTAACAATCTCTCAGAGAACCTGTCAATGAAAAATAGAAAAATTAGTGTTGATTACACTATACAATAAATATATATTATTTATTAGTACTTGATATTTGATACTTAGAAATTACGATGAAAAAAAGAGACTTTTTATAAAACAATAAATAGTTATATTAAAAAATATTAAAATTCTTTATGAATCCGAAAAAAAATCAATAATTTATTCAAATATATACAAAAAGTGTCAATTTCAGTGTCAAAATTATTTTTGTAGCTTGCCGTATTCTTCAATATTTCTACTAATACCTATTTGCTTTTTTAATTACTTCATAATTATTATGCCTATCTTTAGTATTTGTGACTAAACTATGTGCACATTAACAAAATTATAAAACAGTTAATTCTATCTATTTTAAAACCACCGCGAAAATTTATCAAAACATTTTCGTAAAATTGTTTATCGTTAAATCATGAATATTTTGTGATTTTGACCTGGTTTTTCATTTTTTATTTTATTGTTATATCGTAACTTACTTACTTATTTGGCCATTACAACCCATGGTGGGTTTCGGCCGCACCAATCACCCCTCGCCAGTCGCTTCTGCATTGCACGCGCTGGCGCCAGTGTTGTCAGGTTGTATCGCACTTGGTCGCTCCACCGGAGATTCGGACGCCCTCTCCTACGTTGACCACCACTAGGTACAGAATTGAACACCTTTTTTGCTGGAGCGCTTTCATCGCTCGACATGTCCAAGCCAGCGTAGGCGCTGAATCTTAATGCGTCTGACTATGTCAATGTCGGCGTAAAGTTCATGCAGCTCGTCGCTCCATCTGATTCTGTACTCGTTTTCAACGCATATCGGGCCATAGATTTTCCGAATAATCTTTCTGGCGAACGCTCCTAAAGCTCGCTCATCGGTGTTGGCAAGCGTCCATGCCTCAGCGCCATAGAGGAAGACTGGCATGATGAGCGACTTATACAGCGTAATTTTTGTCCGTTGGGAGAGTGCTCTGCTCCTCAATTGCCGACTGAGCCCAAAGTAACACATGCTGGCAAGAGTTATTCTTCGGCTAATCTCCAGGCTGACATTGTTTTCTTTGTTGATGCTGGTTCCTAGGTATACGAAGTCCTTCACAACTTCGAAGTTGTGGTTGTCAATAGTGACGTATTGTCCAAGACGCCGGGACTCTTTGTTTGTTGACACTAGGTACTTCGTCTTGTCCTCGTTCACCGTAAGACTCATTCGACGCGATTCCCTCTCTAAACTGGAGAATGCTGCACTGACTGCTCGTACGCTCTGCCCAATGATGTCGATATCATCAGCGTACCCGAGCTGAATGGAACTCTTGTTGTAGATAGTGCCATTGTGATGGAGTTGTGCAGCTCTTACAATATTCGCCATTATTAGGTTGAAGAAGTCACACGATAGGGAATCGCCTTGTCTGAAACCTCGTTCAGTATTAAACGTATCGGTGAGGTTGTTCCCAATTTTCACTGAGCAACGTGTGTCGCTCAGGGTCATCCTGCAAAGCCTTATAAGTTTCGCAGGTATACCGAACTTAGACATGGTGGCGTATAGGCGACTTCTTATCGGACTGTCGAAGGCAGCTTTGTAGTCGACGAAGAGGTGGTGGGTGTCGATCTGCCGCTTTGGTCTTTTCTAGGATTTGACGCAATGTGAAAATCGGTTCTATGGTGGCCTTGCCAGGTCTGAAGCCGCACTGATAAGATCCACGCTCGTTAGAACTTTATACGCGATGTTGAGGACACTTATCCCACGGTAGTTGGCGCATATCGTGGGATCCCCTTCTTAAGGATTGGGCAGAGTATACTAAGATTCCATTCGATAGTCATGCTTTTTTCTGACCATATTCTGCTGATGAGCTGGTGCATGCTCGTTATGAGCTCATCGCCTCCGGTCTTAAACAACTCAGCAGGCAAAACATCAGATCCTGGGGCTTTATTAATTTTCAGTCTGTTGATGGCTGTACAGACCTCTTCACGGTCTGGCGGAGGTATGTCAACGCCGTCGTCAGCAACTGGGGTTGTCAAGCTGTCTTCTCCATCTACGGAATAGTTGTCATCATCGCCTGCTAGAAGATCAGAGAAGTGCTCTCTCCATAATCTCTGTGTACCCTGGACATCTGTTACTAGATTCCCGTCATCGTCCTGACAGGAAGAGGGTCCTGTCTTTAAAACTCCGGTCAGGCGCCTTATCTTCTGAAAGAATTTTCAAGCCTCGTTCCTGTCGCCATGCATATCAATATCTTCACACTCGCGTCTTTCTAATACTCTTTTCTTGCGCCTTAAAAGATGTCTCTACTCCTTCCTCTTCTCTCTGTATCGCTCCTTCGCGGCTCGCGTATCTACCGACTGCAGGGTGGCTCTATATGAAGCGTCTTTCTCTGCAGTGGCTGCGCGACACTCTCCAAGCACCTCTTCGGCAGCCGTACGCATTGAGCGGGAGACGTGTGTCCACTGCGCGCATATATTATCGAGAGGGGGAGTGCCTTGGGCAAGCAGGTGTGAGAGTCGAGCGGCATAGGCTTGTTCGGTCTGTTGTGTGTGCAGTTTACTGACGTCTAGCTTTCTTTGCGTGGGTTTCCGTGCGTTTTTCGCAGCACATAATCGTGTGCGAACCTTGTCTGCTACAAGAAAGTGATTCGAGTCGATATTGGCATTTCGGTTCGAGCGTACATCCATCACACTTGAAGCGTGCCTTCTGTTCCTCACAACATGTTCAATTTGGTTGCGCGTGTTCTGATCGGGTGACCGCCACTTGGCCTTGTGAATATTGAGATGCTTAAATCTAGTACCACTAATTACCATGTTTCGTGCTGCGGCGAAGTCGATCAGCCTCATTCCATTGTCGGAGGTGTTGTCGTGGAGGCTGAATTGTCCAACCGTTGAACCAAAGATACCCTCATGGCACACCTTGGCATTAAAGTCGCCAATCACAATTTAGATGTCGTGAGGGGGGCAGCGCTCATAGGTTTCGTTTAGGCGCTCATAGAAAGTCTCTTTAGTTTCATCGTCCTCGTTATTCGTCGGAGCGTGTGCACAAATTAGGCTGATATAGAAGTATTTAGCCTTGATGCGGATTATTGCTAGTCGTTCGTTCACTGGTGTGAACCTAGAGACAAGGTGGCGGAGTCTCTTGCCGACTACAAATTCACAACCAAATTCATGCCTCTCCCCGTGGCAGCTGTAGTAAATGTCACAGGATGCCAATCGTAACTGATGTATATTAATTAATATTAAACAAATATGATTAGAATCGAAAATAATTCAATAGTATTCTTTATAATTTATTTCAATAAAATAAAACAAATATATCTTGGCGTAATGTACCTTGTTATACTTTTAAATTCAATATAAAAGCATTTGCTAAAATATTCTGTTTGAAGTGAAAAATATTTAATAAAACTTAAATTTTGCACAATACAAAAAAATTCGCATAGCTATAAAGATCATTTATTTTGAAAAATAGCCGCCATAAAGAAAATAATAAAAACTGTCATAAAAATTGTAACATGCACATCATGCCATGAAGGAACACCAACCAACAAATGCAACTAAAAATAATAAAAAGAATAGAAAAAATAGACAAAAATAAAATTAAAAAAAAAACTTCAAATAGAAATTCGTATTTTTTTGAAAATTAAAAAGAATTTTGCTTTGGCGCTCATGTTGTCCACATGGCGCGCCATTTCCGTATCCTTTAGTTTATTTCGCTCTTCCGTTGAATACACCCACTAAGCGGAGTGGGAGTGGGAGTGAGAGCAGCAGCACGTTGTCCACCACATATTTTTCTCTCATCATCATCGTCATCTCGTCGACCGTACCGCCGACGACCATACCAAACCAAGCAGTAGTCATCCATCTATGCGTCCAACCGGTTCTATATTTTTTCATTGTTTTTTTTCCTGTTACTATTCCATGGCACTTCTTCCGCTTTATGCAATTGCATTTCCATGCCACACTCCATAGATTTTAATGCATTTCTTTATGGTTTAGTGAGTTTTTGTCATTGTCATTGGCATTGTGTTTGTGCAGTTCCATTTGCATCTACTAAACTTTGATTTGGATCTGAATCGGTTACCATATATATACTTTTTTCTATACTGCTATTCGTCGCATCCGTATGGCTGCCTGTCCGACTACCGATGGTGCTGCTTTATGGCTTTAGTTATATTTGGTGTTGAAAAATAGTATATAGGATTGGCAGTTGAATGAATCTCATATTTTTCGCCGAAACATGCTGCCATGAAACTTAATGCGTTGCATTTGAAGAAATTGAAAATCATCAGTTGACAGAACGTGCGAAAAATTATAATATTTATGTGGAATGGTTTCATTGGCATTTAATGCTTCGAATTTAAATAGAAAATAGTAAATTTATAAAAGAAACTGTAAAGGAACTAGAGAATAACAAATTTAATATGTTAATTGAACAGTATATTTTACATTTTAATTGCTAATTGTTAAGAAAACTTGAATTATTAAATCCCAACTATTTTTGAGTTCATAAGTTGTTCTGTCGATATGCTACATATGGCCAAAGTAAGAAAAACATCAAAAAATATTGATGATACGCGCTCGTGTTGTGTCCTTCTTATCATCACTAATGCAAAGGCTTGCATGAATCGCTTTGGTGACTTTTCGTTCTACAACGACGATATTATCTATCATCTCACATTACATTTTGAATCATACTAATTCACTTTAAAAACATACCCAAGAAACAAATCGTTCCGTACACGTACCGTTAACAGTACAGCAAATACGGAATCAGATTCCGTATACGTGCCGTATTACGGAGCCGATTACGGTACAGAGAACGGATGAAACGTGACATCGAAAACGGTGTTCGAAACCGTTTTTCATACAGTATCTACGTACCGTAATCGTACCGTATTTTCAAAATAAAACGGAGTGAGCCCCGTAGTCTACGTTGCGTTTCAGAGACGTATACGTTCCGTATGTATAAATGAAAATTGAGTGGACTCAGTTTTATTCATAAAACTACGTACCGTATACAGTACGCTATCTGAATTTTGTTACGCATGTCTTTAATAAATCGGCGGCCATGTACTTATTCATAAAAACATCTGTAATAGTACATTATAAATATGAGTTATTTTTAGTGGAATTATAGAAATATACCAGAAAAAATTTTAAACCGATAGAGAAGCAAACCCGGCAACCCCAGTACTTGATGACGACGTTGAGATTCCGCCACCCGACCATGACGAGGTCAGAACAGCCATTGCTCGGCTGAAAAACAACAAAGCCGCAGGTGCTGATGGCCTGCCTGCTGAATTGTTTAAGACCGGAGGCGAAGAGCTAATAGAGAGCATGCACGAGCTCGTAAGCAGAATATGTTCGGATGGAAGCATGCCAAGTGACTGGAACCTCAGTGTACTCTGCCCAATCCTTAAGAAAGGGGATCCCACTATCTGCGCCAACTACCGTGGGATCAGCCTACTCAATATCGCATACAAGGTTCTATCGAGCGTATTATGTGAAAGACTGAAGCCCATCGTCAACAGACTGATTGGACCTTATCAGTGCGGCTTCAGACCTGGAAAGTCCACCATAGACCAGATTTTCACATTGCGCCTAATCCAGGAAAAGACCCTAGAAAAACAGATCGACACCTACCACCTATTAGTCGACTATAAAGCTGCCTTCGACACTCCGATAAGGGAACGATTCTACGCCGCAATGTCTGAGTTCGGTATACTGCGAAACTTATAAGGCTTTGCAGGATGACCCTGAGCAACACACGTTGCTCAGTGAGAATAGGAAAAGACCTCTCCGAGCCATTTTATACCAAACGAGGTTTCAGACAGGGTGACTCCCTATCGTGCGACTTTTTTAACTTATTGATGGAGAAAATAGTTCGAGCTGCCGAACTCCGTCAAAGCGGCACTATCCTCAACAAAAGTGTCATGCTGCTCGCATATGCCTACGATATTGATATCATTGGCAGGAGCACACAAGCAGTCAGCGCAGCATTCTCGAGATTGGAGAAAGAGTCGCGTCGAATGGGTCTAGCGGTGAACGAGGACAAGACGAAGTTCCTTGTGTCAACAAGCAAAAAAGAGTCCGTGCGTCTTGGACAAAAAGCTGATTTTGACACCCACAAGTTCGACATTGTGAAGGACTTCGTCTATCTGGGATCCAGCGTAAACAGCAACAACGACGTCAGCCTGGAGATTAAACGGAGAATAACTCTTGCCAACAGGTGCTACTTTGGGCTCAGTAGGCAATTGAGAAGCAGAGCCCTCTCTCGCCGGACAAAAATAACGCTCTACAAGTCACTCATCATGCCCGTCCTACTTTATGGTGCAGAAACATGGACGCTGGCCTCCGCCGATGAGAGAGTACTGGGAGCGTTCGAGAGAAAGATTCTCCGTAAAATCTTTGGCCCTATCGAATCAGGATGAACCACGAGCTGTATGAGTTATTCGACGACATTGACATAGTCAAGCGCATCAAGATCCAGCGGCTTCGCTGGCTAGGTCATGTCGAAAGAATGGATGAAAACACTCCAGCCAAGAAGGTGCTTGAATCGAAACTCGAAGGTGGACAGCGTAGAAGAGGGCGTCCAAATCTGCGTTGGAAAGACCAAGTTGAGGACAACCTGGCAACGCTTGGTATTTCTAACTGGCGTCAGCGCGCGCAAAGCAGATCCGACTGGCGCGGCATCATCTCAGCGGCCAAAACTGACCCACGGTTGTAAGGGCCATTTAAGTAAGTAAGTAATAAAAATGTAAACATGTCAACTCTACTAGATATGTACCGAATTTATTTTGACATTTGTTGATCACACCCAACAATGTCATAATTTTTCAATTTGAATTTCTTTTCAAGACAACTCAATCTAATACTTTTTGTGATCAAAAATAAAAATTCGCATCAGAAGTGTAAAAAATTATAGAAAATTCTCTAAAAATGTGAAAAGTAGTTTATAAACAATTCAAAATAGATTAAACCATAGCTCGGACAAAAACATCGCCACTTACAGACGGTGGACTTCGATTATGAGGAATTCGAGACTAGCTGCAACTGGAGCAACTCGGACAACTGATGCATCTGTGCACAAAAATTGTAATGCAGACACGGCACATGATAACACGCATACCATAAAATACGGTGATCGCCAACTACAACGAGTGTTGACGGGTATATTTAGCAAAACAGCACAAGATGAAAAAGCTGAATACGCTGGATTTTCGATTTGTAAGTGGTAAAAATTATATACATGCTATACGGTTAAACCTATAGCATGCCTTTTGGGCAAGGTTAAAATTGATAAAAATAAATCGTATTTCTTTTAATTTATTGCATATACTTACTAAGGTTTTTCGTTTTTGCGCATCCTCCTTAAGACTTTCGTCAAAAGCCAAAAAGGTATCCAGACTGCAAAAAGGTGATTCCGGTGAAATTTTCTCAAATTTTTTATTTTGCCGAAGAGTTCTCAGTTCATGTCTCATGTCTACTAATTTTATGTGGCATTCTTTAATAGCCTGCATGCACTCATCGTGCATTTTCTTGTTTTGTTCCATTATTTCGGTTTTGAATATTTTGAGTTCCTCCAAAATGTTGACTTTGCATGTTGAACCTGAAATTAAAAATTAAGTATCAAGGGACATACATAACGGCGAAAATAATCTTACATTTTTTTTCTAATAGTTGAATTCATGTCTCCTCAGTATTATCGTCTGTCGTATCCAAGTAATATGTAGATTCTATCAAATAATTGTGTTATATAAATGGTAATATGATTATAAAACTTTAAATTTACCATGACTGCAGTCCAAAGCATTTTTCTCCAACCTGGCATTGGTGAACTGTGCGTTGATAGAATTTTCGACTTCTAAAAGAAAAAGAAAAGCAATTATTTTTTTTTTTTGTATACCAGGTCACCTCTCGCATTTGTCATAGAATTCCATGTGCAACCTTACTAACGATGTTTTTTTTGCAGATTCATCTTGCAGATTTCCTTGTAGAAAACTGGTGTATGAAAATTCCATTGGAGCTGCTGAAAAACTCATAATTAAAAATGTTTCACAATTTTAAAATGCTGCAAATTTTTAAATGCAAAACTTACTGCCGTCCTCGCATTGGGCAAACAAATTCTGAGACTCTTGCAACTTCTTCGACATTTTTAATTTGTTTGGATGTTGTCGTGAATTAATGGAATGAATGATTTTGAAAAATTTATTATTTTTGATGTTATTTTCCTGATATCATGTTGGATGGAAAATTTAGACAGTTGAATATCTTCACAGTAATAAATTCCCAGTTTGTCAGATGGTATGGGGAACACAAATAATTTATTTAAATTTAATATTTCAAAACCAGAAAGAATAGTACAGTGTGCATTCTTAAAAACTGATACAATTTTAAAATTTTTGTCCATTACAGAATAAAAATTATTCGGTGAATGCACTGAAAAAATTAAATTATTGGAAAATGCCCATTCGTTGGAATGTTCCTTATACTTCCTAAATTCAGAAAGGCGATCCACACTGGAATTTTGGAATTTATTAATTTCTTTGATTCTGTTGTGAACCTGCGCAGCAACCATGTTTTACTAGTCTTTTTATTTTTCCCAAAAAGTTTTCAAACTTAAAAGCACTTATTGTCTCTAACCCTCCAAATTGCAATGCATCATCTGCAAGACGAGTAAGCGCGTGGAAATTGTAGGTTAAGAGCCGCTGAGAATACAAAATTCGGACATCCTTTACGAAACTGCGCAGTAATTTTGACGCGCATTCGTTGTTTGATAAAGCGTCTGTTGGATTTAGCAGAATTCTCATTGCCATACTTAATTTTAAAAAATGGTTATAATATTCAGATGTATATAAGAGAAATTGTCGGAACTCGGTTGCCTTCCACCTTTCTATTTCTTTTAAAGTTCGTATTCTTCGACAAAATTCTCTTGGACACTGTTCTACATTCAATTGTATTTCGCTCTCAATATATACAACTTTTTCACGTGGGACGTGATATTTTTCTGATTTCGGTGATCGAAACCAGGCCATCATCAATTTTTTCTTTACACCTAAACATTTTTTTTTTTTTAATGTGGGATAAAAAATAGAGCCACAGCACTCAGACAGGGTTATATCCATTGTGCTGTGACCCAGTTCCCTGGTTTTTAATGATACTTCTTAGATTCATTATTGATTAGAATCATTATTGGCTATTGTGTGATAGAGAGTTAAGCTGATCCTCTCTCATCACGTCTGTCCCAAAGATCTGCCTTCTAATTCTAGAAAATGCTGGACAATCACAGAGATGGTGCTCTGTGGTGCCAGTTTCTTCGTAGCAGGCAGAACATAAGGCGCTTTCGGCCAGGCCGATTGCGTTCATGTGTTTTTCACATGCGTTGTGTCCCGTTAGAAGTCCCGTCAGTTTTCTGCACTCCTTTCTACTTAAGGAAAGAAGAAACGAGGCCGATCTTTTGGTTATCGTCGGTGTCATGAGCTTGGAGAATCTGCATTTCGTCTCATTCAGCCATCTGCTCTTGTGTGCGGAGGCGACCCAAGAGCTGATGACGAATTTTTCCGTAGATGCTGGTAGTCCAAGCACAGGTTCTGGTCCAAATGGATTATCCTCAGATCCAGCACGTGCTAGTTCGTCAGATGTTTCATTGCCCGAAACTCCTTTATGGCCCGGCACCCAAATCAGTTTCAGTGTATTGTATTTACCAACACAATTGAGACGTGATCTGCATTGACGTACAATTTTGGATGTGATGACCTGGTTGTTCAAAGCCATAAGAGCAGCCTGACTATCGCTGCAAACTGATATAGCCCTGTTCTGCCATCTATTATCCGCAAAGTAGTCCATAGCCATAAGTATAGCATAGACTTCGGCTTGAAATACCGAGGCATTGTCGCCTAAGGCGAAGTGAAGTCTGCGGTCATCCGGTTCCACAAACACTCCAGCACCAGATCCCTGATCGGTTCTGGAGCCGTCTGTGAAAATGCGGTGTGACCCTCTACCTGGCTCACAGTCAGGCGTTAGCCAGTCTTGAATGTCAGGTTGGCAGACCTCAAAATTTCGTCTTGATAATATTTCTGTTATCATTGCATCAGAGGGCATCTCCAGTAGACAGGTGTCTAATGGAGTGTCAAGTGCAATGTCAGAGATATTCCAGGGAACATTAAACCAGAAACCACCTCGTTTTAGTCTCCAGCAGCCTTTCAAGGCTTCGCCTCTGATGAAGATGTCAAGTGGTGGTATGTTTAAGATTGCATTCAGTGCTGGACCAGGTGTAGTGGGAAAGGCACCCGTAACACCCAGACACACGGTTCTCTGAATCTTGGCAAGACTAGTTGAATAGTCTTCTCTTCCAACTTTAGGAATGAAGGCTACTTTAACTAAACGCCAGGATGTCGGAATGTATGCCCATGCGAGACTTGCTCTAAAGATCTTCTTTAGGCATGGTAGCAATTGGGTTATACCTTCCTGTAGCATGACTGGGTAGATGCCATCCGGTCCAGGTGACTTGAAGCCATCAAAAGAGGCCACTGCGTATTGAATGGCTTCAACGTACACAACCAATCTGGCAACCTGCCAGTCATGTTTTGTCACATTAGAGTTGTTATTGCAGTCCCCAGTGCTGGGATTACAAAGTGGCCCCATGTGGATTTGATTTCCCGGAAAGTGAGTCTCAACTAGGACACTGAGTGTCTCTGTCTTAGACTCAGTATACCAGCCATCAGGTCTCCGCAGTGAGTCCAGTCGAGCAGTTCGGTCTCTTTTAAGAAACTTGACCAATCTGCTAGTCTCACTGCAGGATTCGATGCTACTGCAGAAGTCTTTATAGGAAACACTTTTCGATTTACGAAATCGTTTCTTACACTCTTTCTGCTTAGCTCGATAAAGAAACCAGTCAGAGTCTATGTTGCTCCTTAGGACCCTATTTAGAAGCTTTCTTGGAATCCTTGCGCAAGGTTTCAAGACAAGCGTTTCACCAAGGAACGGGAGGTCTAGATAACGTTTTTCGTACCGGACATGTTCGTACAAAACTAGAATTTATGACATCGTTCATAACTTGAACGGACGTCTCAATACTTTCTTTGGTACGAATTCTGACAGGAATATTGAGGGAATTCTCAAGTTCATGTCTGAAGCGTGCCCAGTTCGTTTTTCTAGGGTTTCTTACCGTCATAGAGGGTAACACCTCTCGGTCAGTATGAAACTCGATATACCTGTGGTCCGATAAAGAATCTTCTTTAAGAATCTTCCAGTTAAAGATTGACTCTCTCAGTCTACAGTTAGACAAAGTAAGGTCAATCACTTCCTGTCTTCTAGGAGTCACAAAAGTGGGTTTATTACCAGTGTTGTGAATGTTCAGATTGGAGGTCATGATGAAGTCAAGGAGTCTGGTACCTCGCGAGTTGCATTTACTGCTGCCCCACACAGTGTGTTGAGCATTAGCGTCACAGCAAAGAATAAGGCCGGTCTCCTTAAGATCACAGTACTCTATGAGCTCAACAATTGCCTTTGGCGGAGGAGGCAGTAGTGAGTCATAGGGGAAGTAGCCTGAGGCGACAATCAGATGTTTTCATCCACTATCGCTTTCATAGCTCACTTTTGCTGCCACCAGGTCTTGCCCACAGAATTGGGTTAACTACCTAAACATACTACATGCATGTAGTCGGCAGGTAGATCTCGCACCATGTTCATGTGTAGTTTTTCGATTTCCATTTGCTCTAAATAATTGTGATGTTCGACTTCAACTCTATTTCGCAATGGAAAAGAAGAATAACGTTCTTTCAAACATTTCTCCTCTCTGTTCACATTTAAAACAGGAACTGTAAGCATTATGATTTTTTCGTCCCGCAATAAATGATTTGACTGGGGCGTCACAGGTAAAACATCTGCAGGATACAGTAAAATTTACATTTTTTATTACAATTCCAAACTGTTCCAAATCGATGATTTCTTCCACGACTTTAGACAAAAGAATATTAGCGTTTTTAATTTTGGTGTTTCCTGCATACGTGTCAACCAAAAAACCTGAAGCTGTTCCAACCACGCTTGCAAGTATTGGCCATAACTGGCTTTGGGAACTTTTGGATATTGGGAGGCCATCAATATTGAAATCTATTTCAATTGGATTTGTTGTTATATTATCCCTCACCAAAACCGTTTCCAATCTCTTGCGATGACCATAGTGTACATAAGTTCCACTTTCCATTTCCTCAACTGGAGATTTTTGAGTGCATTCTTTGAGCGTTCTACTATCTTGCGGCAGTGTCGAATGTCCGAAATGCCGCAAAATTTTTAATAGTTTATTTAAATGATAATTGGATACTTGGGATTGAACAGCCCAAATAGCCAACTCATTCCTTAAGGATAATGATTGATAAAAATCATTTAGTAAAACTTCTTCAAATTGTGGATTTTTGGTAGTACCAACAGTTTGTTCCACACAACATTTTAAATGTAAATCCGCAGAATTGTTAATCAATCCATTCTCAGCGTGGTCTATTGCTGTAAAAACATAATCTGCTTCATTTGAAAATACTCTCTGTTTCCCTAACAGAACTTTTATAACTGCGCATTGTTTCAATCCAAATATCTATTTTTGGTGTATTATAGATTTAAATTTATGTTAATAAAAAATACGATATTACTTAAGACCCGCCGCATATTTTAGTAAAGATGTGTAAACGCTAATCATACCGTTGCATTGCATTTTGTATCGAAAATATATACAACTAGCTGGACCCGTACACGACTCGTGCCAAGATTTTGTGAATTCAAAGATATAGCGATTTTATTAATATAAACAATATTTTTACTATTTATATCAGGGGCCCGTGATTCGCTGTGGAAGTTTTTATTGGTTTTATAAATGTAGTAACCAAATAATAATTCTCCGCCAAAACAACTTTTCTCAAAGACAATTCAGACAGTAGAATATTTCGCCACAGAATTCTTCCCAGTAGAAATCTTCTCCGTAAAATTCTTTCCCATAGAACGCTTTCCCGTAGAATTCTTTCCGGAAGAATTCTTCCCGGTAGAATTCTTCCCAGTAGAAATCTTCGCCGTAAAATTCTTCCCCATAGAACGCTTTACCGTAGAATTCTTCCCGGTAGAACTCTTCCCGGTAGAATTCTTCCCCGTAGAGTTTTTCCCAGTAGAAGTTTTAGTGTAGTTAGTTTTAATGTGGTGAGTTTAAGTGTGTTGAATTTTTAGTTTAGTGAATTTTTAGTGTGGTGAGTTTTAGTGTGGTGAATTTCGGTATGGTGAGTTTTTAGTATGGTGAGTTTTAGTGTGGTGAGTTTTAGTGTGGTGAATTTTTGGTGTGGTGAGTTTTAGTGTGGTGAGCTTTATTGTGTTGAGTTTTAGTGTGGTGACTTTTAGTGTGGTGAATTTTGGTGTGGTGAGTTTTAGTATGGTGAATTTTTAGTGTGGTGAGTTTTAGCGTGGTGAGTTTTATTGTGGTGAGTTTTAGTGTGGTGAGTTTTAGTGTGGTGAGTTTTAGTGTGGTGAATTTTAGTTTTTTGTTTCATCTTTTTAGATTGTGTATGTGCTGAGTTATGTCGTTTTAAAAGTTTAGGTTGTATGGGAGGTACCACGCCCCTTTGTCCAATCCCTCCCATATATAGCCTATGACACCCTCCGGACTCCATAGTATATTGGTGCAAAATTTCAGTTAAATCGGTTCAGCGGTTTAGACGTGATGCTGGAACAAACAGACAGACAGACAGACAGACCGACAGACTGACAGACGGACCAAGAGTTTTATATATATAGATAAATACACTTTTGGCTCATATCTCGCCTTATTCATAATGCATCAAAATTTGTTGTATGCAGTTCGATAGATTGCTTTGTTACGCGTCTGCAGATTACTTTAATTAAAAAATTCAGAAAAATACAGTAAAATTTTGTTCCACTTGAATAAGGACAATTCAAATTAATGATGAAAAACACAGTATACCATGGATTTTTTAAAACTTTAGTAAAACAAATTTAAGAGTGGCTATTTTATTAATATTTTAAAACTCCGTTCTACAAAATAACTTCAAAGTAAACTATAGCCTTTTAAAGAATACCTCAATCAAAATAATATTTAATCAAGGATACTGAAATCCTGACAACAATTATTAAAAAAAAAATGACATTATTTATCATCAGCTTCCCTAATATTGTAAAGTGACTATTAATTATTATTTTCTGTACTGTTTAACACACTTTATTAAGGTTTTCTAATTTAAAAAGCTGACTTTTTGTAACTTAATTCTTATTTTAATTATTCCTAATGCACATATCGCATAAATGTTATAACTATTCTTTTGCTTCATCATAGCGCTTTTTAACATTGGTCAAATTTAATCTTCGATCAAAAACATTATTTGGTTTCTTATACTTTCAAAAAAATAAGGTATCATTAAGCAAATGAATATCACAACCTCCTGGTGAATGTGGCTTTGAGCAAATATATAAATTCCTAAATCCGTTGATTTTGAATGCAACTAATGTTATTTCCACAGTTAAAATAAAATGTTTCATCAATTCAATGTTATACCATTACAGTAATGTACATTTTCAGTATATATCACATTGTAGTGTCAATTGACACTGCGGTGTGTTACGTCCTATACAATCCACAGCTTTCACAACGCCATATATTTTAACTATTCTAACACTATTTTAATACGACATATTTAGAATTTATAATATCTTTGCACGGGTGAAGCTATGCGCTATGCTAAAATGTTAGACGGATATTAGGATTATATTCAAGTTCTTATCGAATGCATTATTTTTTAATATAAATTGTATTTTAATTGAAAAAGATGCATCTTAATATTTTTAAAAATACATCACTTCGTTAACAACTGGAACAATGAACTACATTACTTACATGTGTTCAATTTGCTTTTCGTGATGATTCGTTTAGAATATTTTCTTTTTACACGCTTTTTAAATTTAATGACATTGAATAACGTATAGAAAACGGCATACAAACGTATAAGTCTATACGGAGTTTAAACGGCTCAAATACGGTATAGTCCGTTGCAAACGGAGTTTGAAAACGATATAAAAACGGAATATTCGAAATACGGACAACAAACGCCATATGAACGGAGTGAAATATTTCCACATACCGTAAATTTTCCGTGTTCATTCAAGTAACAACGGATCCGTCTTATACATACCGTAAACGTACCGTTACAAACGGAATTGTGATTCTATTTTTTACGGAGCTACGTTAAAATGTTTCTTGGGATATTATATTTAAAAAATATTATGTATCTCATTTTTTTTTTATTTTTCTTATTTTTTGTCAGTTAAATATTCATCTTACAAAATTCGAACGGCCTATTATAAAATTAAAAATATTCATGTTTCAAAGTGTCTTTTATATGAAACCATGCTGATAGAACCGTGATGAACCAGATGACAAGAAAACGATAACATTGCACTGTCATACACTTCGAGACAATATTTAAAATCTCAAGTCTTATTACCCAAAAAAATCTCAAGTCTGTAGCTCATCGCGAAGGTAGCTTAAAATCAATTCAAAATTTGTACCGAACAGACAGACAATAAAGCAACCTAATAAAAAGTTTTCAAATATATAAGTGCTTTAATTTTATTCCGCTTGTCCCCCTGTAACCACATATAAATCAATTACAAGTCAAAAATTGTGTTTAAAGTATAATTTACAGGTGAAAGATCAGAAAATTAAAATTGGCACTTCTAGCAGGACAAAGAGCTTCACAAGCCAACAAAACCCCACCCAACTAGACACACCCCAAAAACCCCCTAAAAATAAAAAAAAAAAACACTTTTTAGATAACCATATTTTACGCAAAAGGGTATATAATAAATAATAAAAATAAATATGCCACGTTTTTCTCCATTCGGAGACTGATGTAGCCATGTACCAAAAGTATGACCTTCGGGAACACTATTTTGAACTTATATTTATAGAAAAGCGTGTCAATTTTTATATCGGTAAAATATTTTAATTCCACCCCACTTTCACGGCTTTCATTAAAAGCAAAGCACGCGAAGGTATTTATATTACATAAGGGCCTATAAACTTATATTCAAAAGCGCAAAAATTTTGTTAACCCCAAAAATTACAGAAAAACTAGAGGAGTTAGATCAATAAAAGTTACAATTTAGATTACTTATATACCTACGCTGTTTGAACAAGGTAATTGGCATGATCAGTCAATTTTGACCTGTTACACCTACAGATTAATTTTACTTTATACCAACTTAAGTGAACGTTTGTGTTCAAATATATATTGACTTTATGCTCAAATTTATGAAAATAATGTTTTCTTGCGAACCGACTTGTGGTTAATCAGAAAAAAATCCAAATTCGGTACACCTACCCATTTATACATATGGGTATCAAATGAAAGGAAATTAAATTTGTAAGTAAGTTTGTCGTTATTTTCAGTATTCGCATACCCTGGTGACCTATGCAGACTTTAAATGGTAACTGCACACATGTAGGTTATTTATAGTCGGCATAATTTTTATTAACTTCATCACACCAACTGTCAGAATTTCGCTACTTCTGAATTTCCCTTGTGACTAACTTTTCTTATTGGTTTTATTTCAATCCCAACAAACCTACCAATATATACACTCTTAATACCAAGTTTCAAAATTATAGCTCACTTTGTTATATCGATTTCATGAATTCCAAAGACATACTTATTTGCTATTAATTGAGAACATATTTAAAATAAATATTAATCATGTATATTTGGATAAAAATTAATGTAAACCTTTATTGCATGAATCTTTATCGTATGGAGCATACTAATTCTCCGAATGGTGTATGGAGCACACAAATTCTCAAGTGCCGAAATGTCAATAAAATTTTCAGTATCAAACTTAAAATTAAATTTGGATGTTGCATGTGTTTCCAAACTCAATATGGAGCAAATAAAATGTTGAAATAACTCACATTTTGAAACCAAATATTCCTTGAAATAACAATTACTGAAATTGAGATTGGTTTCTATTTCAGTTCTAGTTTTATAACTTTAAAAGAATTAAATTCAGAAATTACTTTCAAATTTTGAAACAAATCAAGCCAGTTCTTTAGGTTAGCATAAAATGTTTCTGATATAATACAAACGAGTTGGGAAAGTTAGGTCACATGGGTAAGTTCGGTCACATGGGGCGGATTTTTATAGTCGGTCGGGCCCGACTATGGAATACCCTACACCTTTGGTGTGGATATTAACCCTCAGAATATTATTCATATATCAGAAATTTACGTCTTATATCCCCATAAATTAATAAATTATATAAAGTATAAAAAACTAAAAAAAAAAATTTGAAAAATATAATTGGGCGGACCACGCCTATATTTAAAATTTTGAAAGGCTAATATTTCATAGATTTGATTTTAATAATTTACGGATCAAATTTCCACTATGAAAACCCGGGAAATAATGAAAAAAAAAAGTGGGCGGATCACGCCCATTTTTGGACCACATATTTTTAGGTGAATTCTAACAATATGTTTTAAATTTTATAACTATACATTAAATACTTTTCGAGTTATTAGTCCCGAAAGAATTATGTAAAATTGACTTGTATGGGAGGTGGGCGTGTCCGTTGACCGATTTGGCTCATTTTCAAACTCGGTTCCTACTTTTGGCTAAAATACATTGAGACGAAATTTCATCGAATTCTGATCAGTATTTCTCAAGTTATTCTGTATTCGGACAGCAAGACAGCAAGACAGCAAGACAGCAAGACGGACAGACAGACAGACAGACAGACAGACGGACATGGCTAAACGGACTCGGGTAGTGATGCTGATCAAGAATATATATACTTTTCCATACCGGACACGCCTCCTAAGGGGCGTTACAATATATGCACAAAGTTAATATACCCTGTACCTCATAGGTGTAGGGTATAAAAAGTATAGGGACCCATAATACATACACTGTAAAGAATTACCAATGTGAGATGGGTTTCCAAACTCAATTTCATATTTCAAGTCGAGATCAAAGATTGGTTTTGTGTTGTGCTGATTTTTCAATTTATTTGAATCTGTTGAAAATGTCTGAAAAGAAATAAAGGGTTTTTGAATAAGAGCGCTACAAAAGTTTTTTTTCAAGGGTTTTTCAACAGGGACGCTACAAAAGTAGAGCAACAGAGACAGCAATCGACGCCATATTTCTTGCCGCTCTTTTGACATTTCTCTTCAGTAAGGTTTGCCATTTCATGATGGAAAGATATACGAGCCAACAACGAGTCAAAATTATTAAAATTTACTACCGAAATACGAATTCGTATATCTTTCCATCATAAAATGGCAAACCTTACTGAAGAGAAATGTCAAAAGAGCGGCAAGAAATATGGCGTCGTTTGCTGTCCCTCTCGCTGTACTTTTGTAGCGTCCCTGTTGAAAAACCCTTTAGTTACTAATATTGATATCAAATTAATGCACATTTCTGAATAGAACCAAATAAAAAATATTTAAATTTTTTTAGTTTACTTTATAATAAAAAGAGTATTTTATTTAAAGTATTTTAAACCTTTTTTTGATGCAATGACCAAGGGAAACATAAAAAAAAATAAATGCAATTTAATGCACGTTCTAAAACCCACTGCTCCGACATTGTTATCTTTGCGCACGACTGACCGCGAGGCTAAACCTAAAATAAAACTCTTTTCTATCCCATACAGTAGTAGTTTAACTCTTTAGTACTTTATTTGCAAGTGCAACAACAAAGAAAAATGGTATTAAGAAGACAAAAAAAAAAATTCAACATGTTATTTAAAAAAAAAATGCACACAAAGCAAACAAAAAGTCAAGACTATACGACATGACCGCTAGGCACATGGAAGGATATGTTGCGTCAAAGGTTGTGTTTGTGGCCAAAGGACACAGGATACAGGATGCAACAAATGCAGAGGTTAACGTTAGGAGATGCATATAGGAGATGCATATATAAGGAATTGTTTCCGCATGGAAAACATATTCAGTGCTAAACATGAAAGGGTGGTTAACATTGAAAATGGTATAAAAAATATGTTAAATAGAATGAAATTGAAAAGTGGAAAATATAAAAATTTAGAACATACAAATTTGATGTTTATAATTTAAATCACAAACAAATTCTCATCAAAATTAGAATTTTCTATGAAAATTTAAAAAAAAAGGTATTTAGCATGGTGACATTTTCCTAATAAATTTTATAATAGTTTCATTTATTTTTTTACATTATTCTTTCTCTGCCAAACTCATTCATCTGCAGGGCGCATTCATTCATTCACCCATTTATTGATTCATTTCTACATTCATCATTCCTTCATTCATTTTTTTCCGTTGCTTTTGGAACCATTTAATGGATAGTATACATTAAGAGTATCGACAGCGCATAGACTGATAACCAAGTTTATCGAATTCGCATGGCAGGTTTTCAATGGCTTCGTCGCATGTGAACCTACCTACCTATTTAAGAACGGGTAGTTTTGTGGTTGGTGCCAATTCAATTTAGCCCAAATAATGCAATTACCGTTCGCTTTTGAACAGAAAACTTACTTGAAGACGTTACGATAAACTGTGCGCGAAAATGTGTGGTATGCGCGCCAAATGACTGCGCGAATTTTCGATATCATTAATCGAAATCAACTGTGTTACTGACATTTCTCGTTGCTGTTCTAATCAAGATATGCAATTGCCAATATATGCTCAATTTAAATCTGTTTTGCTAGCGTGAAATACTGTCTTTTTAGTTTTTGTTTGTTTAGTAACTTAAAATATCTTTAAAAATAATTAGCGTACCTTCTTAAATGTCACCGGAACGGAAGGGAACGGAACGTAATGTAGAAATCAAAAATCTACGGATCTCTATGTGCAGTTCCGATGATATTTGAGTACGTTATTTCTATTATTGGAGCTTTTATTAATTCATAAAATGTTGTTTGAAATCATATATCTTTGAATTTTACATTTATATCAAGAATTGAAACTATAACCGAAACCGATAATCGCTTAAAACAATTTTGTTTAACCGTAACCAACTTCGTTCTATGAAAAAACTTCGTTATTAAACGATTCATTGGTCGAAGTTTCTACACCGTAAGGTAAAACGGGCATGTTGAGTGAATTGTAGGGCTTTATTTTTATACGGTGCGAGAGGGCTCCATCTACTACTATACCTATTACTGATCCTAATGTAGCACCTATTGGCAAGAGTTACTTTCCATTTACTATCAAGAATGACGTTATTACATTATCGAACTTGTTGGTGTCAAATATAGTTTTCTGTCCTTTTGTTTACTCGTTGACACAAGGTCTTGTTCTTTTGCACTAGATGCAACTCTGGAGAATTCTCCAGAGAATTCTCCATCGATTGGTTAAGAAAAAGTATAAAACCTCGTTCGGTATCAAATAATTCGGAGGGGTATTTTGCTAATCTCACTGCACAACGTGTGTTGGTGGAGTCATTCTGCAAAGTATCATGAGATTCACAGATATACCAAACTGAGACATTATGGCCATTACCTAATGGCCGAAGACGGTTTTTTGGCGACATATAATTGGTAGATGTCGATCTGGTTTTCTTGGGTCTTTTCCAGGATTTGGCGTAATGTTAAGATCTAGTCTATGACAGACTTTTCGGGTCTAAAGTCTCACTGATAAGGGCGACTCAGTGTGTTGACGAAGAGCTTTTGTGTTTTAAATAATATATTCGATATTGTGTAGTCTTATTTCACACACGGATAGAATAGATTTGTTTGAATATGTTTGAATGTAAATAAAAAATAATACGAAATTACCATACATGTATTAGGAATGAAGTATAATTAAATTATAATCGAAATTGAATTTATTTTTGTTCACGTGTAAACATTATTATATTGACTATCAGAATCTGTCAAATTTACTATAAATATGTTACAATACCAACATAAAATTTTAATTGCATTTGAATAAAATATTTCTTGGCAAATTACTTGGTTAAAACTATGTTTCGAAACACAGAAAATGCTAATCAAATCTAAATACAACGTATGTTCGCAACGCTCGTCTTAATTCGATAATTTATCGACTGACGAAGTTGGCAACGTTGTGCAGCATTATCTACCGACGCCATCGTTTGAACATATTGATGTTTACAAACAAAGAAAAAAGAAATTGGATTTAAATAAGTGTATTCTTGCAACATTCTTCTTATATACGAAGTTGACACTCGTTCAGCAGAATTTTCTGCCAACGTCTCTTTTGTCGTCGTTTGAAGTATGTATAGGGTCATTTTAAACATACTGATGTTTGAAAACAAAAAAAAATTAATTCAAATGTAAATAAAGGTATTCTTGCAGATCTCTTCTTGTATACAAAGTTGACACTCGGCATTTTCTGCGTAGATGTCTTTTGCTGTTCGCTGAGAAAACGTGTTCGCGTCGGTAATAATTTTGTTATTTGTAAATTAAATAAATATATAAATTGTGTTAAAAAAAGTACAAATAGTAACAGAGTATAATATTTCTGAAACTAAAGTGAAAAAACCACAAATTTCCAACAGAATTTTCAAACAGAATTTGGCATGTTTTTTTACAAAAGCCTCCGTGAATTCCTTGCCTACGCTATGTACTTTGCTGAGATCAACTGTAACTGTACCAAATATACAGCGAGC
Organism: Dryomyza anilis; assembly: GCA_951804985.1. Classification (NCBI taxonomy): domain Eukaryota; kingdom Metazoa; phylum Arthropoda; class Insecta; order Diptera; family Dryomyzidae; genus Dryomyza; species Dryomyza anilis. Next base: position 83,569,149 of record OX638131.1, on the reverse strand, counting down.
CTGGATCGTCCGGTTTAGCCTCTGCTGGTGCAATTGTGCATTCATTGATGCTGTCACTTGTACTTGCAGTGTTAAACGAATTATTTATTTATGCATTTAAAAAGTTGTATATGAATTCAATTATTATAAGTTCCCACTGTGCATCTTTAAAGATTTTTAATAAAAATTAATAAAAAAAAACAAAATTTTATTTTTATTTTATTTTCAAAAATATTTAAATATGTTTCTATGCAAACATACTACTTTTTGAACTGAAACAACTGATATGTTTCACTGGAAACATATTTATAGTCAGGTCTTTCAAAATCATGTTTCATTTTGAACATATTTATGTTTCGGTTCAAATATTTATTTTATTTGAATGTAGTAATTATTATGTTTCCATTAGAACATACTCCATTTTATGAGGCAACATTAAAATGTTTCCGGGATATTATAATGTAAGTCAGAGCTCATTACAACACTATTCAAGTCTCAATAGAACCCTGTTTACAAATTATTTATCAGTCAATTATATATTATGTTTACATAAAATTCCAAACATACATGTTAATGCCTGCAAAATTATGTTTGGGAGAGCAATTTTTTGCAGTGTGCAGTAGTTGGCTCATATTATGCGATTTCATTTCTAAAAAGTTGGGCAGAGTACTCTGAGGATCCAGTCATATAAATTCCTTCTTCCAATCATATTCATATGAGCTCTTTATTAACACTTTCGTTTCGGTTTTAAACAGCTCAGCAGGCATGGTGTCAGCACGTTCGATTTTGTTGGTTTTCAGTTAATCAATGGGTATTCTGATCTCGTTACGATCGTCTGACAGAATCTCACTGCCGACATCAACTATTGGAGTTGCTGGGCTTACTTCGCAAAAAATTACCCAACATACAGAAAATGCCATGCACAGCATTTATCGTAGGAAATGAATATAGGTTACAAAATTATGGAATTATTTATTTCAAAAATGTCAAAAAAACCAACGCAAGAAGTTTTTTCCATAAATGTATCGTGCGTCGGAAAACAGATTTTATTTGAAGTGCACGATTCGGTTGAGAGCACAGTGAACTATGTAGGGGTAGTGCTGATTCGATGCCGGAATAGATCGAGGGCCATGTTTTTCCTCGAACACTACCGTTGTAATACCTATAAAACAGGCTTACAGGTTCGGTTGAGAGCCCAGTGAACTTTGTAGGGGTAGGCTTGGTTCGATGCCCGAATCATATAATATATAGTTTGGCACTACAGTCCTATAAGAACTAAGGCCGAGCTATCTCACCATTTTAAGCTGTGCGTATTATATTTGTACTCAAAGCGGTTGGAACTACAGTTTCTTGTCGAATCCGAACGGCGGGTGAGAGCTTTTCATAGGCAATATTTTTCTGTCGTAGGTTTGCCATTTACTGCCGAGAGATAACGCGGTATAGAAAAATGTTTCTATAAAAAGATGTTGTTAGCCCCAGTCCAGGCTTGCACCGGGGACCTTTCGGCTCGCAGTCCAATGCACTAACCACTGAGCCAGAATAGGTCGAGATAGAACACAACCGGCTGAGATAAGGACATACATTTCCCTCTAATACTGCATTGTAATACCTATAAAACGGTACTCCAGAGAATCAATACAGTTTGAATGTTTTCATTCCCTATTAACTATAACGGACGATGTTGAATTCCGTACACGAACTCCAAGGATTTTGAGACGAGGATTTTGAAGCCCTAGCCCAAACGATATGTTACGATAGAATGTGATGTGAAGAAGGCTTCTGATTGTTTCGTCTGCCACTTCAAATGATCATTCAAACGGACTGAATTTATATGCCTAGAATATCAAGAGCCAGCTAACTCCGAAATATCCACAGCGCCTATATTAAGAGTCCTTCCATTGAAGCCATTCATTTGTAAGATAACGGATAATTCGCATTAAAAGCCACACTCTTAGATATATAAGGTGTAATTTTGAACTAAATCTTAATACTTACTCTATTTCAAAAACCATTAAAGTATTTACGTCGAAAATAGAACATTTTTCGCTTTACGAAAGTATTTACACCACAATACGATATAAATTGTTTTTGATTTAAAATGTGAAATGCAAAAACCAACAAAGCAGCTTATTTACAAAACACTTTATAGCACCCAAAGTAAAATAATTAAAATGCACTTTTGTAGAACAAAAAAAAAACGAAAAACAACATTACAAAAACGTTAAAATGCTAAATGCCATTCCATTATATACTTCTTACCAGCTCAATATGCAAAAAAAAAAATAAAAGTTGAAAAAAAATATCCAGAAAAACAGAAAAATCTGCATAAATTCCGGCGACAGGTGAAAACCATTTGCAGCACTTTGCTCTAATTCGTTTTTGCCCACATTCTTTTTAGTGGGTAGCTTTTTATGTTTTTTCATTTCTATAACATATATGCAGTGCGAAACATTACGAAAGCAAATGAAAAATTGTTTCCAACTGCTGCTGGGATTTTATGTCTGGTAGACAGACGTACAAAAAAAAAATAATACTAAAATTCATTAGCTTACTTTATAGCAAAAAAAATGATTAAAAAAATGCTATGAATATGATGTAGAAAATTTTAAAATGTAAACAGTGATATTATATAAAAAAAAATTATTAAAAAAAGAGGTCAGTTTTTATATTCCAAATATGTAATAATTTAAAACCGCGTGAACATGTGTAACATTTACCGTTAATGCGCATTTCTTTAGGGTGCATCTTATGCAAAAATTAACGCATTTTTTGGTGACATAAAAAAAAAAAATGCGCATGAAGCATAAGTGTTGGGCAGCAAAAAAAATGTATTTTACATTTTAACGTGAATGCAGTTTCATGTTACCACCACCAGATGGTGACACAAATTATGTGAATTCCTTTTTTTATTTTTTGGGGTACCTTACATAACAAAGTAGCTGTAATTGTCAGCATAATGTAGAATATATTTGGTGTATGTTTTTTATTTGGCAAAATGCATTAGTAAAAACTATGGTAATTATGCATTTGTTCACGTTTAAAAAATTCTTAATGTAATTAAAGCATTCAAAGGAATTTAAATTACTTCCCGGGATAGAAACAGACACTATAAAAGCATCGTTTGGCTATTTTTCCGCCAAAGTTTCATTCCGAAAAACAAAGTATTGAACAGAAAATTTGCTGAAAAATATGAATATATTCGAAATATGAAATTTATGTATAATATTATAATACTAGAAGTTTAAAAATGAAAAATGAAAAATGAAAATAATTTTTAATATTTTCATAATATAATAAAACTACAATATTATTATATACTAGCTGGACCCGTTCACTACTCTTGCAAAGATTTTGTGAATGCAAGGATATTAATATAAAGAACATTTTTATTATATATAGCAGAGACCCATGCTTCGCTGTGGACGTTTTTATTCTATTTTTATTTTTTATTCTATTCATAATTCCCGCCAAAACAACTTCTCTCAAATCCGACTATGAGGACTGTTCTTCCCCGTAGAATTCTTCCTTGTATATATTTCCCCGTAAAAATTTTTCACAGTAGAATTTTCTTTTCTTTTCCCGTAGATTATTTCTTTGCATAATATTTCCCCGAAAAATTATTCGCAGCAGAAATCTACCCAGTGAAATTCTTCCCCGTAGAACTTTTCCCAGTAGAGTTTTTCCTAGTAGATGTATAAATGTGGTGAGTTTTAGTGTAATGAGTTTTAATGTGGTGAGTTTTAGTGGTGAGTTTTAGTAGTGGTCAGTTTTAGTATGGTGAGTTTCGGTGTGGTGAGTTTTAGTATGGATAGAATTTGGGTTGGTTTGTGTGAAATATCTTGATATCACTGCAATAATTGTCGACATATACCATCTTGAAAATTCACCTTCCATGGGTGATGCCACGCCCAGTGGTCCAATCCCGTCCACATTACGCGAGAACGTTTAGAATAGTTAAATATAACGCTGGAATTTGCTATCCTAATGCTTATATAATGTATTTTTAATTTTTAGATTATAAGAGAGGTGCCACGCCCAGTCCACCAATCTCCTTAAGATGTAGCCTATACTCTACCCAGGTCCAACATACATATTCTGCCAAATTTTATTCAATACAAACATTCACATGGGCATTTTGGGGTACATGGGCATTTGGGGTACCAGACGGAACGAATTTTCTAGATTTTTTTCTTTCGTTTTTCGTGAACGTAACATTTTAACATAGCTATTTTATACCTGACAATATTAATAATCATTATACCCTACACCTATGAGGTACAGGGTATATTAACTTTGTGCATATATTGTAACGCCCCTTAGGAGGCGTGTCCGGTATGGAAAAGTATATATTCTTGATCAGCATCACTACCCGAGTCCGTTTAGCCATGTCCGTCTGTCTGTCTGTCTGTCTGTCTGTCTGTCTGTCTGTCTGTCCGTCTTGCTGTCTTGCTGTCCGAATACAGAAAAACTTGAGAAATACTGAATGCGATGAAATTTCGTCTCAATATATTTTAGCCAAAAGTAGGAACTGAGTTTGAAAATGAGTCAAATCGGTCAACGGACACGCCCACCTCCCATACAAGTCACTTTTATATAACTCTTTCGGAACTAATAACTCGAAAAGTATTCAAGATATAGTTATAAAATTTAAAACATATTGTTACAATTCATACAAAAATATATGGTCTAAAAATGGGCGTGATCCGCCCACCTTTTTTTTCATTATTTCCCTGGTTTTCATAGTGGAAATTTGAACCGTAAATTATTAGAATCAAATCTATGAAATATTATCCTTACAAAATTTTTGAATATGGGCGTGGTCCGCCCATTTACATTTTTCTAATTTTTTGTATTAGTTTTTTATACATTTATATCAATTTTTTTTATATTATGGGGATATAAGATGTAAATGTCTGATATGTGAATAATATTCTGAGAGTGGGGAGGTTCAGTATAATTAAAAACTTTAAAATTAAGATATACAATTAAATATCCCACCAATGTTGTAGGGTATTCCATAGTCAGGCCCGACCGACTATAAAAGTCCACCCCATGTGACCTAACTTTTCCAACTCGTTTTTACTAAGAAATGAAAACTGATGTATAATTCAAAAATTAAGGTTCATTTTTCAGCCTATATTTTTATACCCTACACCTATGAGGTACAGGGTATATTAACTTTGTGCATATATTGTAACGCCCCTTAGGAAGCGTGTCCGGTATGGAAAAGTATATATATTCTTGATCAGCATCACCACCCGAGTCCGTTTAGCCATGTCCGTCTGTCTGTCCGTCTTGCTGTCTTGCTGTCGTGCTGTCCGAATACAGAATAACTTGAGAAATACTGATCAGAATGCGAAGAAATTTCGTCTCAATATATTTTATCCAAAGGAACTGAGTTTGAAAATGAGCCAAATCGGTCAACGGACACGCCCACCTCCCATACAAGTCACTTTTATAAAACTCTTTCGGAATTAATAACTCGAAAAGTATTCAAGGTATAGTTATAAAATTTAAAACATATTGTTATAATTCATCTAAAAATATGTGGTCCAAAAATGGGCGTGATCCGCCCACTTTTTTTTCATTATTTCCCGGATTTTCATAGTGGAAATTTGTTCCGTAAATTATTAAAATCAAATCTATGAAATATTAGCCTTTCAAAATTTTAAATATAGGCGCCCAATTATATTTTTAAATTTTTTTTTTTAGTTTTTTATACTTTTATATAAATTTTTTAATTTATGGGGATATAAGACGTAAATTTCTGAAATATGAATAATATTCTGTGGGTGGGGAGGTTCAGCATAATTAAAAACTTTAAAATTAAGGTATGCAATTAAATATCCCAAATTAATATCCCCACCAAAGGTGTAGGGTATTCCATAGTCGGGCCCGACCGACTATAAAAATCCGTCCCATGTGCCCGAACTTACCCATGTGACCTAACTTTCCCAACTCATTTTGGTTTAAAAACGATTTTTAATCATTTTGGTTAATTTTTATTTACCTTGTATAGTTGAAAAATGTATGAATTTCAATTTTAAAATTGAATTTCTTAACTTTTATATATATTTTCTATACTTTACTGGTCCATAAATTTAAACTTTCAAGTTGAAAATCCATTTACATTTAAATGTTCAACCTTTTGTGTTAAATTATGTACTTTCCAAGTTGAAAACTTAAAAATTTTTAATCATAATGGTTGATTTTTATTTACCTGGATGGTTAAACAATGTATGCATTGCAAAATTTCAACTTTCAAGATGAATTTCTTAACTTTAATATATATATTTTATACTTTACTGGACCATAAATTTAAAGTTTTAAGTTGAAAATCGATTTAGATTTAAATGTGCAACCTTTTGGTTTAAATTATGTAAGTTGTAATTTATCATTCTATTTTTTCTAATTTTTTCAAACTTACAAAGTTGAAAAAATTAACCTACATTTAACGTACAATTAACCTACAATTCACCGTGATTTCTACAGACAGAAGAACATATATAAATCGACTCAGAGGTTGGCACAGATGATGAATGGAGGAACCTAGGGTAAAGTGGGATATGGGTAATGTGGGAAATTGTAATTTTTGGACAAGTTTTTGCACTTAGAAAAATAAAAACCATTGTAACGTGTCTCTTAATATGGCATCAACTTTTTCATCCATGGTTAAAATCAAATTAATACCTTTTTATTGCATTTTGAGAACATTCAAGTTTTTTAGAGTGCTGTTGTTTGCTATCAAAAAATGTGAATTTTAGCCGTCTTTCTATTTTTTCCTGTATAATATTCTATATTTATTACTTTATTATATTTTTTTATACTTAAAATATGTGTCTGTGTTGTAAAAAAAACCAAACATGAGAAAGAAAAACTCAAATAGCACTTTAGTAAAAATTCTATAGTTTCCCACTTTACCCTAACATTTTTGTAAAAAGTACAAAATAGAGTTGTTTTGAAAAATTGCTCAAAAATCAATTAAAAGGAATATAAATGGTATTCTGTTAATGCAAAAAATTAGATCACAAACCCGTCTATGGAATGGACTCTTCAAAAGAATTTAAAAAAATTATTCAAAAAGAAAGAAAATAAAGAGTTTCCCAATTTACCTTAGGCTTCCCTATATATTTATCAAGATATTTTAGATATACTTTTTCACTTTTAGTGTAGAGTATTATAATTTTGGGTGGTTTTGTATTATAAAATAAATTTAGAAAAAAAGTTAATTTAGAGATAATCATGATAATGACAAATATAAATTAATAATCATTGCCAAAAACTCTCTCAGCTGTTAAACAAACCAACCCAAAACGATTAAATTACCAAAAATGTCATTTGCAGCAGTTGACATAATGGATAAACATTGAAAAACACACAAAAAAAAAACAACCAAAGAGCCTGCAGATCATTTTGAATTATTTTTAACTTACTGCAGAAATTATAAAAGTTGGAAAATAATTTTTCTTAAAGTGAACAGAAATAAAAAAAAATATAGTTTTCCGCCTGATGCCAAAACATTCCAGCTGTGCAGGAAAACATTTTTAGACAATTTGAAGTTTTTGTTGTTGGATTTCGTTGCCGCTGGTTTCTATTATGTATTTCATTTTAACTTTAGGTTATTTCTACTATTTTCTGCTGCTACTTACTGCAGTTTCCTACTGCTTCCTGTGAATTCTTTCCTGCCTCATACTTCAGGTTTCATCACTTCGTTCTTCAAGTTTCTTCTGCATCCTTCAACTTCCTTTTGATTTCTGCAAGTTTCTGCAACATCCTTCCACTTTATACAGCTTCTTCTGATGGGTTTTCATCGTACTGCATGCCGTTCAAATTGTCAATTCAATTTGAAAATTACGCCACCGCCTATACCACGTTATCCTTGCGCATCCCATAGAACCCTTTTAGCCATTTGGCCCAACGAATGCCGACAGAGTGTCAGCAGAGATCAACTTTTCACAACAACGGTTTGAATGATTAACCATACGACAACAAAAGCAAACAATAAAAGTAAAAATAAACAAAAACAAAAATGTAAAAGACCAAAAATGCAAAAGTGTTGCACCGGAAGCGCACTGTCAACTGCTTCCTGTTTGACAAACTTTTTATTTTTTATTTTATCATATTTTTGCTTTTATCACTTTTCTGTTCAACTTTTAGGTTTTTGGCAGAGCTTGACTTGGCTTTTTGGCATACGTTAAAAACCTACTTATTCACTGAATTTTATTTTATTTTTAGTTTCAAAAACTGTTCAGCACAGACACCGTCGTGATGCGCCGCCATACAAGGCTTATCTTGTGTTGACGACTTTTTCAGTTTTTGGTTTACGCAAAAATCTACGAAAATATATATGATGGATTATGGTAGTGCATTTTTTTACTACTTCTAATAATATTTTAAGCTCTACGAAAGTTTCTGGAATGCTGGTAAATAGCAAATTCCTTTTAGACAAATCTGTTGAATGAATTTAAAATTTTACAATCTTATATCAAACTGAAAGTGTAATATTTTTTTTATTAAATTTTATTATAGTTAGTATTATAAGAAAAACTACAAAATATTCTGTAAAGTTGCATAATTCACAACCTTACAATAATTGCAGACCTCAGAAAAATTAGAATATTTTATCAATACACCAGCACTTCTCACCACTTCAATCTAAGAAGCAGAATCATATATTTGTCAAGTGAAATGGGACCTAGGACCTTTTTCATACATTGTTTTCCCGAGAAAATTCATCCCAGAAACAAGTCATCCCGGCAATATTCTTTCCCGGATAATTTTTCAATTCAATAGGATATTTTACTGTGATGGGAAGAATCCCCTGACATTGCAGAAAACGACATTCTTATTAGGTTTTATAGAAGCAATGTGATAGGAAAGAATAAAACCTAATAAAGGGATTCGATTTCTTGATTGGAAAAGAAGAGTTCATAAAAAGAAAAAAATACAATGCAAATTCATATGGAAATGCCAAAAAGTCAGCAAATTTTGGGTACAAATGATTTTTTTGAAATAATCAAAAAATAGTTGAAACAATATGCTTTCTTTTTATATTTACACTTTGTTCCTAAAGTTTACAATTTTTTCATAATAAATCACAGAAAAATTATACTGCAGTTTTAGACTTTTGGTACTCAAAGTTCCGGACGGGAACTTACTAAAAATTCGATATTTATATTTTTGAAAATGTCGAGAAAATTCTGCTTTAGAAACAGTGGATTCAACTCTTTAAATTTTTTTTTCAATTTACTATGGTAATAAATGTTTTTTTTTTTGTTCTGGACGGGACATCGAAAACCCTTATACAAAAATTGAAATTTTTCCGTTATTTTAATTTGGATAATTATTTTTAAGCTTTAGAAAAATTAATTAATGCTACCAGAAAAAAACAGAAAATTATATTTTGTATCTGTATGTCTTTAAAGTTAATTAATTTGGTTACTCAAGGTACATGTAAAATTGGTATGTTTACAAGTTGTGTAGTAATGTAACATTATGAGTATTTTTTATACATTACCGTTAACGGAGTAGAATTTTCTTTTATATATTATACAGGTGAGCATGCGATTAAATTTGTTTTCAATAAGTTTTAGCCAAAAGTAAGATCATATTTTGGAAATGAGCCAAATAGGTCAAAGGACACCTCCCATGCAAATCACTTTTATACTATAACTCATTAGGAACCAATAACTCGACAAAAAATTCAAGACATAGTTTTAAAATTTAAAATGTATTGTTAAGATTATAGCGATTGATGCAAAGCATCAACAATTTTGTCGAATATCAATAAATGACGGGATATTTCTTGTTGACGCCATTTTGTATCAATTTAAAATGTTTATTTTTGTGTCAGTTTCAATACAAAATTTGAAAAAGCATCAACCAAATTGCGTCAATTTTTGTTGATGACTCGAGTATCAACAACATACATCAATTTTTGATTTAATGCAAACTGAAATTGATACAATTTAGTCAATCGTGTGATTCGAGCTTTAGACTTCATCTAAATATATATTTTAAAAACTTGGCGTGATCAGCCCACATACAAATGGAAAAAATAAAAATGGTATTAAAAAAAAAGATGGTATATTTTACTTTAGCGAAAGGGCTAAACCATAACAAACTTTCATCGCCCTTTTAAATGAAAACCAGTTGGGAGGGTTAGATTACGTGGGAAATTTTAAAGTACGTGCTATTATGATAGTTAGGATTATCAAAATTATAGTCGGTTTAAGCCGACTATAAATATCCTACACATAGGTATGGTTACCATTTAGTGAGGTATATAGGTCACCAGGGTATACAAATTATGAAAATAACTATAAACTTTCAATCGCTGAAGAACTTCCATTTATACCCATATTTACAAATGGGTAGATGTACCGAATTGATTTTTTTTTTGGAACCGCAAGTCGTTTCGGCGGTAAACATTATTTTCATGTATTTGAAATCAATATATATTTGAACAAAAAAGTTCACCGAAGCACGTATGCAGTAAAATTGATCTGTAGATGTAAATTTTATATAAGGTATTTGAATATAAATGGTCCGATCACATGTCACAATGGACGATTTTTGCACATACAGCATAGGTATATAAGTAATCTATAAGTTTCATTCATCTAACTCTTCAATTTTTTAAGTAGTAGGGATTTCAACAGACAGACGGACATCGCTAAATTGACTCAGGAGGTCATACTGATCAAGAATATATATACTTTTCCATACCGGAGATGCTTCCTTTTGGGTGTTGTATATAAATTATTTATGTGGTGGGGATTTCAACAGACAGACGGACATCGCTAAATCGACTCAGGAGGTCATACTGATCAAGAATATATATACTTTTCCATACCGGAGATGCCTCCTTTTGGGTGTTGCATATAAATTACAGTTAAATCAAATTTAGTCACCTCGACCATCCTAAAAAATAAAAAAAACTCTATTAAGAGAAAACCCAATTTTCAAATAAATGGACTAACAAAAAAAATTAAAAAGGGACACAAAATCTTATCATCGGTATCCCCACTTTTTATACCATACACTTATGAGGTACAGGGTATATTATGTTTGTGCATATATTGTAACGCCCCTTAGGAGGCGTGTCCGGTATGGAAAAGTATATATATTCTTGATCAGCATCACTACCCGAGTGTGTTTAGCCATGTACGTCTGTCTGTCCGTCATGTCCGTCTGTCTGTCCGAAAACGAAGTTACTTGAGAAATACTTCTCAGAATGAGATTAAATTTCGTTTCAAAATGTTTTAGCCAAAAGTAGGAATTGACTTTGGAAATGAGCCAAATCGGTCAACGGAAACGCCCACCTCCATACAAGTCACTTTTATATAAGTCTTTAGGAACTAATAACTCGAAAAGTATTCAAGATATAGTAATGAAATTTAAAACGTATTGTTGGAATTCTCCTAAAAATATGTGGTCCAAAAATGGAAGTGACCCGCCCACATTTTTTTTAAATTATTTTCCGGGTTTCATGGAGATAATTTTAGCCGTGAATTATTAAAATCAAATCTATGAAATATTAGCCTAACTTTTATTTTTATAATTCTTTTTATTATTTTTTTTTTTATACTTTTATATTAATTTTTTAAATTAAGGGGATACCTATAAGAAGTAAATTTCTGATATGTGAATAATATACGAATGTGGGGGGTATACAATTAAATATCCCACATTTATATCCCCACCAAAGGTGTAGGGTATTTCATAGTCGGGCACGACCGACTATAAAGTCCGTCCAATGTGACCGAACTTACCCATGTGACCTAACTTTAACAACTCTTTTTTTTTTTGAATTTTTGAATTTTGGCCTTTGAAATTCACTTGAAATACACTTTTTAAAATTTTTGTGAGGTGGTCTGTAAACTGCAGTTTAACCAAAATTTTGTTTTATGCACTTTTTAATTTATAATTTTAATAACATTAATTTAAATTTCACACTTCATAAAAATAAATATTTAATTTCTTAACTAAAATCGTTTTTCGAAAAACCACAAAAAACTCACCTGCAATATTTATTTCTTACTAGCTGGACCCGTGCACGACTCGTGCCAAGATTTTCTGAATTCAAAGATATGGAGCAATTTTATTAATATAAAAAACATTTAATTATTTATATGAGGGGCCCGTGCTTAGCTGTTGAAATTTTTTTATTGGTTTTATAAATGTGGTAACCAAATAATTCTCCGCCAAAACAATTTTTCTCAAAGACAATTTTTTCTCAGACTGCGCTTCTCCGCAGAATTATTCCCAGTAGAAATCTTCCCCGTTAAATCCACATAGAACGCTTTCCCGTAGAATTCTCAAAGTAGAATTCATCCCGGTAGAATTGTTCCCGGTAAAATTCTTTCCCGTAAAATTCTTCCCCGTAGAGTTTTTCCCAGTAGAAGTTTTAGTGTGGTGGGTTTTAATGTAGTAAGTTTCGGTGTGGTGAGTTTAGATGTGGTGAGTTTTAGTGTGGTGAGTTTCAGTGTGGTGAGTTTAAGTGTGGTGAGTTTTAGTGTGGTGAGTTTTAGTGTGGTGAGTTTTAGTGTGGTGAATTTTAGTGTGGTGAGTTTTAGTGTGGTGAATTATAGTGTGGTGGGTTTTAGTGTGGTTAATTTAAGGGTGAATTTTAGTGTGGTGAGTTTTAGTTTGGTTAGTTATAGTGTGGTGACTTTGTTTTTCTTTTTCTTTCCTTTTTTTGTTTTTTATTTAGTTTGGATTGTGGTTTTATGTGATTGGTTTTGTATTTTTGCTTTTGTTTTGTGTTGTGCTTTTGCTTTTTTGTTTTTAATTTTTTTTTTGTATTTAATTTTTTTTTTGTATTTGAGTTTTTTGTTTCATGTTCGTAGCTGGTGAAAGTGCCGAGTTATATCGTGTTTAGGTTGCATGGGAGGTGCCACGCCTCTTTGTCCAATCCCGCCCATATATAGCCTATCATTCCTTCCAGACCATACCGCATCTGTGGTAAAAATTTCAAGAAAATCGGATCAGCCGTTTAGACGGAGAAGCGGAACAAACGTACAAACGTACAAACGTACAAACGAACAAACATATTTATTATATTAATAGGATGTTTTTATTTTAATCTTGATTAAAAATATTATATTTGTCTATCGCGATTGCACTTACAATTGTAAAAACATTTCTTAAGTTTTTTTGAAATCGAAAGACATGTAAAAACTTGCAGAAAATAGCAGACAATTTCAATATTATCTGAAGCTGCCTTTAGTTTATGTATTCCACTTGAACTTATAATAATTTATTATATTAAACACATTAAATATTGCCTGCAGTTGTTTATTGTCTATTTTATATATTTATTGTAATTGAATTGTCACATTGAAGTCAAATACAATTTATGTATAAATTAATTCATGTTTTTTTCACAACCAAACGAAATGAAGACACGCACTGAACTGATCGTGGAAGTGGCAAATGCAAAGAGACGTGTGATTGAGTGAGAGAGTGGAAGCGCACATTGAATGTGTTGTAGTTGTTCGTATTACACAGCATCACTGCACTGGAATGAAAGCAGTAAAAGAGTCTGGAAGAAACTTTGGCAAATCGAATGAATTATTTGCACATTTTTAAACTGTTGATTGATGGTTTTTATTTTCAAAATATATAATTGGATTATTTCAAAATATTAAAAAATTGCACAAATTTCGGACATTAATATTAGTTTAAAAATGTAACTTAGTAAAAAGTATCAATTAGTTTGAATTCAATATTTAAATAAACAATATTCTTAATTTTAAAATTTCAATAAAATTTGTCATTTTCCCAATTCAAAACATAAAACATAATTTTCATTTGAAATATTATCAATGTAAATGGAAAATTCTCAATTTCATTTCAAAAATCTCAGTTTCAAATAGAAAATCTAAATTTGATTTGAAATCTTCTCAATTTTTTTTATTGCAGTGCTTATGGAGGGCATACAGGAAAATATTATGAATTGGTTCTAGTTCTGCCCCTTTTATATGAAACCAACCGTCAAATTTTACATAGCGTTGTCATAGGATTGTGTCAATTAACACCTTATGTAGACCTTTAGACCTGCAAATCACGGAACTGGTCTGCAATTGGGGAATTTTAACTGAATCAAATACTTCAATTGAAGACCAGTTCATTGACAGTAATTCCTATGAAAACACCATGTTAAAGTTGCCAGTCGTTTTAAATAACAGGGTCAGAACTAGGACTGATTTATAATATTTTCCCATAGGCCAACAATTGTGATAATTTCCGAGTATTAAAAAAAGAACAATAAGTATTTACCGTAAATACTTTTTTAATTTAAATGTTAATTAGTTAACTCTTTAATACTAAATATAACTGTGCTAAATCTTGTAAAACACTATCTGCGAACATTATTCAACTATCTTACAAATGAAGTTATTTCATTCGCTAATCTACTGAATCCTTTTTTGTGCTTACTCGTTGGTCAGTCGTATCATCCTTTGTAAGTTGTACTATTTTTTTTTTCATTTTTAAATTTTCATTTTAAAATTAAAACTTACTAGACTGCGAAATAGCTTCATTCTGTGCGTTGATTTTTTTGCATGAGTGGCTACCGCATTCTCTCTGTTTGCACTGTTGGACTCTGTGTGTAACGCGGTTTCTGAGCTCCGCAACTTTTTGTGGTTCTATAGTGGACTCATGTTTGGAATTTTTTTTTATATAAATTTTTTTCTATGCAGTATTGTATTGCCTATTTTTTTTCTACTCAACATACGCATTTTCTAAGAACTGTTTGTACGATTCTGACAAAAGACATAGCAGATTATTTAAAAAAATATAATGAAGCATGGTTTCTTTTAATATGAAGATTTTAAATTGGCTTTTATATATAATAAGAATATTTAAAAGTTAAAAATTTAAATGGAATATAATCTTATCTGTTATTGACAGTTTGTCACAACTTTTAGCAAGAATTATTGCCACAATTTTATGTTTAATTCAAATTCAATGAGTTTGCATTTAAATGAAATATTAGCGAGAAAAACAGCCCTTAAAACTTATAATAAAGGCGTCGATTTTCACAAATTATTGTTATGCAGATAATGCGCTGACAGCTGATGTGACAGCGCAATAAACAGTCAGTGAAAAGGCGCGATATTTTTGAAATTATGTTTTTATATATTTGCTTTTATATTTGGCATAAAAAAGATTAACATACAGATTTAAAAAATATTATTAAGCCAAAACTAACCAATGAAAAGGCGCGTATTATGTTCATGTTTATTTAAAAAATATGTATATTTTTTATTGCAAATATTTATATTAGCATAATGCTGCGTAGTGTTCTGGTAAACACATTTTTAAACATACTTTCTTACTTATTGTTTTTACTATTAAGGATAATCAAAATATACAATAGAATTGAGATCGAAAAATCAAATCTTTAAAAAGTTAAAGACCAAAATATGTAAATTTATCATCTATTCAATTGAGAATACTTCGGCTAATATTTTGAAATAAACTACATGAAATTCGGATTGATCTGACCACAGTTTTGACCAGTCAAACGCAAAAAATATTAATTATAAGGTGTACCTATTATTTGTTGCATAACATCTATGATTTTCATAATTAAATAAAATTACATATCGTATGTCAGACTTGATATATAATTCTATGCTTCCTCTTACTTTGTTTTTGCAAATCACGCTTTAACTCCTGAGCTTAAAGTGAAATTCACAAATTCGATTCAAAAATGTACCTTTTTTTTGTTCGATATGAACATAAGCAGGAAAATACTTTATTTAATTTTAAAAAGATGAAAATTCAGAAGGTGATCATCATTTGACTCTATTGTAGGATACTGCTGCATGGAAAGTAATACCTTTATGCAAAGTTGAATTCTACTGGTTTAAGGTTTCTATGAATAATTGCCGGACAAAAAAAATTATATTGATTAAAAGGAACACCACAAAAAATGTAAATCAAAAATCGTAAGCGTAAATTTATATTTAATCTGAAGACTTAATGGTTGATTTGCAAAAACAAAGTAAGAGAAATTATAGAATTATGGATCTAGTTTTATATAATATAAAGGGTTTTCAATAAGAGCGCTACAAAAGTTTTTTTTAAATAAAACAAAAACGGTTTTGGATACCAATGAAATTCTTTATTCCTGTAAAGAACGTTCGATGTCATTATGTATGGAACTCGATTTCTTTTGCATGGCCACCACGGGCACGTTTGCAGAAGTCCAGAAGCTGAACCCAATTTTCGACGGTTTTCAAGCATAAATCGACTCGATATTCGTACGAAGTTCATCAATCGTCGCTGGCTTGTTGGTATAGACCATAGACTTGACGTAGCCCCACAGGAAATAGTGTAACGGCGTCAAATCGCACAACCGTGGCGGCCAATCGACTGGACCATTTCGTGAGATAACACGCTGTGTGGCTTGTGGCGCCATCCTGTTGGAACCACATGTCCTCCAAGTCCATATCATTCAATTGGGGCCAAAAATATTCGGTTATCATTGAACGGTAGCGATTCTCATTCACAGTAACGTGCCGGTCTTGATCATCACGGAAGAAGTACGGCCCAATGACGCCGCATGCCCATAAATCGCACCATACTGTAATTTTTTCGGGATGCAATGATGACTCATGGAGTACGTGTGGATTGCTGTCTGACCAATAACGCATATTTTGTTTATTTACGAAGCCATTCCGCCAGAAATGAGCCTCATCGCTGAAGATGATTTTTCGATGAAAATCCGAATCATTTTCAAGTTGTTGCTCAGCCCAATTTACGAACATACGACGCTTCTGGTGGTCAAGCGGCTTCAGTTCTTGCGTCAATTTGATTTTGTTAGGATGTAGGCCAAGATCTTTTCGCAAAATTCGCCACAAATTCGTCACAGAGATGCCCAACGCTTGAGAACGACGTGTGAGAGACACATTTGGGCTTTCTTCAACTGAAGCCTCAGCGGCAGCAATATTCTCGACACTACGGGCACTTCTTTGTCTCACTGCCACGGGAACATTTTGTACTGTGCCTTTGCATTCAAATTTTTCCACTAGACGCTCAATTTTTGATCTGCTAGGACGATTATGATGACCATAAATTGGACGTAGCGCTCTTAACGTTGAGGCCACTGACTCCGAATTTCGGTAGTAAATTTTAATAATTTTGATTCGTTGTTGGCTCGTATATCTTTCCATCATGAAATGGCAAACTTTACTGAAGAGAAATGTCAAAAGAGTGGCAAGAAATATGGTGTCGTTTGCTGTTCCTGTCGCTCTACTTTTGTAGCGTTCCATTTGTATCCTTTATAACATATAATTTTATTAGATGATTAAAACTGGATATGTTATGCAATAAATAAAAGATACACCTTAAAATCAATATTTTTTGTATTTGACTAGTCATAACTTCGGTCAGATTAATCCGAATTTTATAAAGTTTATTTCAAAATATTACCAGAAGTATTCTCAGAGGAATATAAAAGAAATTGGAATGATAACTTAAATCTGTAAAATGTTAAGGTCCAAAATATGTAGAAATACACGAAATTTTCCATATATTTGTATTACATAATAATTCAAAAACTTGAGGCAATCTGAAAAAACTGAGTATGAGGGCGTGATTAGAATCGTGAATAGACATCCATCGCAAAATCATATTAAGATCGTGGATAATTAAAAAAAGTCTCTATTTGTTGTCTAGTGTTATTTTACAAAATAGCTGAGATAATGTGCTATACTCGTAAATCTACACATGTTTTTTTTTTTAATTTATTTAACCCTTATGTGGCTTAAGAAGTGTACTTATACCTTTTCCGATTTTAAACGCTGATTTGAATAGGTTCCATTAGAGGTATTGAATTAAAACTTTCTGACATCTAATAAACATTCATTAAGTTTGTGCAACTGAGTTATTGTCTAAAATAAATAACATACCACGTGGATGGCGGACAGGTACACGTGTACCTTATGGTGGCGAAAATTAGGACTGTTTATAATAAAATTGAAACAAAATATATATTTCCCCACGCCCATTTATGTTTTATCAGCTAAAAATGACAAAATATTTGAAAATTTCAATCTACCTATTGTATGTACGTTGCGATTTACCTACTGTAAGATAATCTACATTAAGTTTTAATTTTTTTTCAAATAAGTTTAGTAAATAAAACTTTAGACTAAGCATTTAATGAATACTTCATTTTGCAACAAATCCTCATTGCAAACGTATTTCACTAAAATACAATAACAGAGTGTACCAACCTCTCCAAAATTATTTATACTCACCACACCAATATTCAACACACCAAAATTCACCACATCAATATTCACCACACCAAAATTCACCACACCAAAATTTAACACATCGAAACTCGCCACACCAAAACTCACCATACTAAAACTTATAAAAACCATCTTACTACTTTTACGGAGAGTAATTCTGCGGCGAAGAATTATTTTTTTCTTTTGGTTACTACATTTTTAGCACAAATAAAAAAAACCGTCCGCAATGAATCACAGATCTCCTGATAGTATTATTTAAATATTTTTCACACTGAATATGGCACCATCATGCGAAATTCAAAAATACCATTTTTATCTATCATGTACGAAAATATCACTCGTCAAAATAATATGACCCATAATTAATAAATATTTATTATAGTTTGAAATTTGACAAAAAAAAAAACACATGAACAAAAATTTGGCATGATTGGACAATTTTCACGCATACTCTAACCGATATTTTAAAACGGATTTTTGGTGTAAAATAAATGATGACACCAATCAAATAAACAAAATTTCAGTTAACCAAATACATTCTGCATGTACGTGCGTGATACTTGATTTTGAAATCGTAGATGTGACTGAGCAAATAATTACTTTACTTACTCAAACATCTCATAGGAAGATAATAAAACCTTATATCTTCGAAGTCAAAAGAAATATAGCCATTAAACTTCGTACACGCATGGATTGAACTTTTAGTTACCACTACTGAAAAAAACAATCAATTTGAAATGTTTTGATAATAAGAAAAATTAACGAATTTTTTTGTTTTTTTTTCTAATGAATGCACATTTCGGGCCTGATAGCGAATTTGTTTGTAATATAAAAAAGATCTAACTTATTATAATAAACACCCAGAAAAAAATACTATATAAATTATAGTTTTTTACTATTAAAAATAGTCAATAAGATAAATTATTATTTTAATCGGAAAATACCATTAAATACTAGAAAATACCATGACATTGCCATTGAGTTTATATGAAAAGATTTATTTTTTGTATACTATTATATCAATAATTGTCCTATTGACCAATTTTAATGGGATTTGAGGGAATTTTTTCTGGGTGAAGTAGTCATATAGGTGACTCTAGATTACCACATTTCGTAGAAATCAAAATGTTCAAAATTGACTATGAATTTTTTTAAAAGATTTCCTAAAATGTTATCTATATTAATAACGGGTTTTTCAATAAGAGCGCTACAAAAGTTTTTTTCCAAGGGTTTTTCAACAGGAACTCTACAAAAGTAGAGCGACAGGGACAGCAAACGGCGCCATATTTCTTGCCGTTCTTTTGACATTTCTCTTCAGTAAGGTTTGCCATTTCATGATGAAAAGATATACGAGCCAACAACGAGTCGAAATTATTAAAATTTACTACCGAAATTCGACTTCGTATTTATTCACTTTATTAAAAGTGTTTTGTAAGATTTTGAAAATATTGAAAATCAGTTTTTAAAACAAGTTATTATAATTATATATAAAATACATTTTAAACTTGTATGAAAAATATAAATCTGATTCTAATATAAAATTGCAATGGAAATTTTATTAAATTTTGTCGTGTATTTTTTTTTGTATTCCTTTATAAATACTTCAGCTAATTTTTATAATTAAGTCCAACGAAATTAAAACCTAAGTGAGAGCTATGGAAGATAGAACTTTTTGTTGATTTAATTGTTTTGAAAATTGAATGATATGATTCAATTTCTTGATTTCAATTCAATTACTGATTGAAAAAAAAACAAATCACATTTCTTTTTAAACAAATATATTGCAATCATTGTTTTTTAAAATCTTTAAATAAATTTTGTTCACATATGTTTAGAATAAATTAAATCAATAAAGTGTAACTCCCCGAGAGGAAATTGGTAAACGCAGTTTAAGAAGAATTTAAATATACATTTCATTGTATAAGGATAGGATAAGGGTAAGATAAGGAAGCCTGGTCAAGGTAGGAACTTCGAAAAGCGTCACGTTTAAAATTAGACACTGATGAAAACCGCTGATCAGTGCCAGTTTTGAAATCAGGCTGCCTGATTAGACAATGATCGCATCCTAAACTAAATTTCCACTCGGGTCTATTTTAAAATCATTATTGGAGTCCTGTACATATTGAATCATCGCAAGTTGCAATCACTTTTCAAATCATTTGACTTCTTCGTTTTTGAATCTAATCACAATATTTTGCATTCAATTTCTTTTTAGTGATTTTAATCTTATGTTTATTTAAAGACTTGGGATTGGATGATAAAAAACTTGTATGCACTTTTCATTTCAATAGCTTCAATCCCATAAACATATAATCATTTTTCAAGGCATATGACTTCTACATAAATGACGCGAAAGAACTGAATTTGAGTTCATTTATCATTTATTTCGAGTCGTTTATGTAGCAATCATATGATTTAAAAAATGATTGTGGGGCATTCCACAGAAAGCGTTACCAAGGTGTGATATATTAAAGTTAAACCTATTGATTGATACAACTGCGAAACTTTGTAAAAGTAAAGATTTTGGTCGTATCTATTTATTTATTATAGTCTTAGGTCTCATAGATATTCCAGATGGTTGCTATATCCAACCAAAATATTGTAACGCCCGTCACAAATAACAATCGTAGCAAAACAAAAAACTTGAAAGTTATATATTTGTTAAAATATACAACAAAAATCAATTATATTATTATTTAACCATAGCAAAAGTAGTAAATAATCCAAAATATTCACTAAGCAAAGATCAAAAATGGGAAATTCCAAACCTTACAAAAAAAACATAAAAAATCCCAAAAAATCATTATTTTCGAAATGCGAAAAATATTTATATAAGCTGCGATGGAAACGAATTACAAATGATGCAGACAGAGTAGTTATTTAAAAGAATGGTCATATAATACATATTTTTTTCAAAACGAAATGTTTGGTTTTCCACATAAATTATATGTCGATGGTGTGCCTTAAAATAACGGGTTACCATTCCTACCACCAAAATTTTCTATTTTTCATCAAAAAATTGCATTTCATAATTTTAATTTTCATGTATATTTGTATAGAATTCGTACAGGTAACGCCCATCACAAAATGTGTAAAACCCGTCACAAGTTTTGATACTTTATAAGTCAGTGACCATTGCAGAATTTTATTTTAGAGAGAAGAACTCCAATTATTAATGAAGTAATTGAGATATACCTAATCTCCATAGTCCGATAAGTTTAGCTAAAATTCAATACTTTGTGAAGTAAACTCTCTTTTTTGGAAAAAGTACGTGTAACGCCCGTCATAGCATTTAACTTCAAATTTGTAGAAAGATATAAGACCTATTGCAAACGTTTTTTTATACATGCAAAAGGACCATAAGATCTATCTTTTACGTCTTAAAAATATATCTATCCTTTTTTATTTATCAAATAAGAAGGTTTTTAATCGTACGAATGTAACGTCACAAGTTTTGATACTTTATAAGTCAGTGACCATTGCAGAATTTTATTTTAGAGAGAAGAACTCCAATTATTAATGAAGTAATTGAGATATACCTAATCTCCATAGTCCGATAAGTTTAGCTAAAATTCAATACTTTGTGAAGTAAACTCTCTTTTTTGGAAAAAGTACGTGTAACGCCCGTCATAGCATTTAACTTCAAATTTGTAGAAAGATATAAGACCTATTGCAAACGTTTTTTTATACATGCAAAAGGACCATAAAATCTATCTTTTACGTCTTAAAAATATATCTATCCTTTTTTATTTATCAAATAAGAAGGTTTTTAATCGTACGAATGTAACGTCACAAGTTTTGATACTTTATAAGTCAGTGACCATTGCAGAATTTTATTTTAGAGAGAAGAACTCCAATTATTAATGAAGTAATTGAGATATACCTAATCTCCATAGTCCGATAAGTTTAGCTAAAATTCAATACTTTGTGAAGTAAACTCTCTTTTTTGGAAAAAGTACGTGTAACGCCCGTCATAGCATTTAACTTCAAATTTGTAGAAAGATATAAGACCTATTGCAAACGTTTTTTTATACATGCAAAAGGACCATAAGATCTATCTTTTACGTCTTAAAAATATATCTATCCTTTTTTATTTATCAAATAAGAAGGTTTTTAATCGTACGAATGTAACGCCCGTCACAATGGAATGCCCCTTGTGTCTTTTTTCGATTGAATCTTTTGCATTAAAAAAATATATGAAGTTTTTTAAAAATTCAATACTATTAACAGAAGACTTGATTCACTAATTGAAATTGGATGCACATTCATGTGATTCGACTCAAATGATTATAAATATATATAGTATATGACGAACTAGATTAATAAAACATGCTTTCTCCAACACAAAGGACGAAAAACTCAAATTTGTAATTATTAAAAAATAAATCAAAAACTGTATACAATATCCGACACTGCGTACAAGTTCGAGTACGATAATAGATGTTATAATCGTACAGTAATGTCGCATATCAAATAATTTCATATAAACTATGTTTTTCTTTTATATTTAGAAACAAATTTTCAGCTAGCTGGATGGTTTTTACTAGTTAGTCTATATTAGTATTATATTATATACTAGCTGGACCCGTACACGACTCGTGCAAATATTATGTGAATGCAAGGTTATTGAGCAATTCTATTAATATAAATAACATTTTTATTATTTATATCAGGGACCCGTGCTTCGCTGTGGACGTTTTATTTTATTGGTTTTATAAATGTAGTAACCGAAACCAAACTAATTCTCCGCTAAAACAACTTTTCTCAGACTGTGCTTCCCCGTAGAATTCTTCCCAGTAGAATTCTTTCCCGTAGAATTCTTCCCCGTAGAGTTTTTCCCAGTAGAAGTTTTAGTGTGGTTAGTTTTAGCGTGGTGAGTTTTAGTGTGGTGAGTTTTAGTGTGGTGAATTTTAATGTGGTGAATTGAAGTGTAGTGAATTTTATTGTTGTGTGTTTTAGTGTGTTGAATTTAAGTGTGGTGAATTTTAGTGTGGTCAGTGTAAGTGATTCAATTTGAATGTGGTGAATTTTAGTGTGGTGAGTTTTAGTATGGTGAAATTTAGTGTGGTGAGTTTTTGTGTGTTGAATTTTAGTATGGTGAATTTTAGTGTGGTGAATTTTAGTGTGGTGAATTTTAGTGTGGTGAGTTTTAGTGTGGTGAAATTTAGTGTGGTGAGTTTTTGTGTGGTGAATTTTAGTGTGGTGAAAATTATTCTGGTAAATTTTAGTGTGGTGAGTTTTAGTGTGGTGAAATTTAGTGTGGTGAGTTTTAGTGTGTTGAATTTTAGTGTGGTGAATTTGAGTGTGGTGAGTTTTAGTGTGGTTAATTTTAGTGTGGTGAGTTTTAGTGTGGTGAAATTTAGTGTGGTGAGTTTTTGTGTGGTGAATTTTAGTGTGGTGAAAATTAGTCTGGTAAATTTTAGTGTGGTGAGTTTTAGTGTGGTGAATTTAAGTGTGGTGAGTTTTAGTGTGGTGAATTTTGGTGTGGTGAATTTTAGTGTGGTTGATTTTGTTTTTGTTTTCTATCCTTTTATATTTTTCTGTTGTTTTTGAGTTATAGCTTAAGTTTTTTGCTTTTACTTTTGATTTTTAATTGAATTTTGCTTTTGTTTTTGTGTTTTTGCTTTTGTATTTTTTTTTTTTTTGTATTTGTGTTTTTTGTTTCATCTTAGCTTGTGTATGTGCCAAGTTATGTCGTTTTGAAAGTTTAGGTTGTATGGGAGGTACCACGCTCCTTTGTCCAATCCCGCCCTTATATAGCCTATGACACCCTCCGGACTCCATAGTATCCTTGTGCAAAATTTCAGTTAAATCGGTTCAGCGGTTTAGACGTGATGCTGGAACAAACAGACAGACAGACAGACAGACTGACAGACCAAGAGTTTTATATAAATAGATTATATATTGTAGCCGCGGTAGCTCAGTGGTTAGTGCGTTGGACTGCGAGCCGAAAGGTCCCCGGTTCAAGCCTGGACTGGGGCTAACAACATCTTTTCATAGAAACATTTTTCTATACCGCGCTACCTCTCGTCAGTAAATGGCAAACCTACGAGAGTAAAACCATTGCCTATGAAAAAGCTCTCACCCGCCGTTCGGATTCGGCAATAAACTGTAGGTCCCACCACTTTGAGTACAAATATAACACGCACAGCTCAAAATGGTGAGAGAGCTCGGCCGAAGTTCTATACAGAACTGTAGCGCCAAACTATTATTATTATTATATTAAGATTCCATTGGAATCAAATTATTACCTGTTTCATGCTAAAAATATTCAAACACCATCTTCAAGTCATATATCTCTATTAAACTGATATTAACTGGAAATGTATTAGGAAAGTAATTAACAAAGCAATAAATCTAATACTTATTACGCTCATTTGCATAATTTCCCGAACAGCAACAGATAAATGATACCAATAACATTGACAATTTCCCTTAAATACTGCAATAAACAATCGACAAAATGAATAAATTGTAAAACTTCACCTACCAACAAGAAATAATTAAGCAACTAATTGACTATCTGTGCAAAAGTAAATGTCGGATACATCAATACACTGAATTTATCAGCTGACATCATGGATGCTGCGAAATGTGCAGCCGGTAACGATACATATAACAACCATATCACCACATGTAACACGAAAGAACCACTTTACATACCGAAACCAATACTCAGACTCAGACTTAGACCCATCCACGCCCACTCCGACAAAACCCGCAACATAAGAAACCACAAACTCGAGTAGCTGTGGTTCGCAAAATAAATAAATAATTTAGAAATGTTGGAAAGCACATTCAATATACGTATCTGCACAAATTGTTATTGGAATGTGTTGAAGGCCCTATTTGGGTTGTAAAATGTTTGCACCAAAAGCTATTTCCAAAATATGTCGTCTTTACGTTAACGATATCGATATTTTGCAAGACAATTTCCTTCATCTGCAGGCAAAATTTAAATGTTGTACTAAGTGTATATAGTAGATCTGGTAAAAGTGGAATTTAGAAAATGTCTTGCAGTAAATTTATTTCATTTACTTCCGTAACTGCGTTGAAATGAAGATAATTAAGCATAGAAAAATACAGAGTGTTTTTAATAGAGCTTCAGGTGCAAATTGAGGAATGATACTAGGAAACTAACAAATTCCGGATGATGCCATTCTGATGTGAGAGGAAATGTGGAAAATGTGGAAAATGCAAAATATGTCAAAGAATTCTGTAACTAAGTAATTTGTCTTTGCCGTGCAAAAGGAACTCTGCTTTGGGCGTATTTAAATGGCTTCCTTTTGTCTTAGGTATACATGAGAGATGGTAAGGATGTCTTATAATTGCTTCAAGTAGTTTCATTTAAGTGAATGTTTTTGTAGTTATAGTTGCTCTTATATTAAAGAATATTTTCTTTCAAATTGTAGTATTTAAAATTAACCGATATTGAAAAAAAAATACAATTTTGAAACAAATAAAATTATTAAAGAACGAGTTGGGAAAGTTAGGTCACATGGGTAAGTTCTGTTACATGGGGCGGACTTTTATAGTCGGTCGGTCCCGACTATGGAATACCCTACACTCTTATTGGATATATTAGTGGTATAATTTGGTGGGCAAATTTTTAATAATTTACACTAAAGTTTCCAATACAAAAAATCGGTAAAAAAACACCTCATAGGTGTGGGGTATAAAAACGATTTCTGTTAAAGGCCAAAATATTTGTTTTCCATAATTTATAATGTTACGAAAATTCTAGGATTTTCGATAAAAATGTACCTATCTGGAATTAAACAATTCCACAAATCGATTTTAAAATAGTTTGAGTTCCCAATCAAAAAAAAAAACAAATTAACATTATTTTATCGGATTCTAAATCATCGCTTGTAAACCCTACTCTCAGCCTCCAAGAAGCATCTACGGACGTGATGCGGGCACAATCCGGGCAATGCGACGATGGATGAACGGTGAAAACGGGGAAGCCATGCGTACTAGTCCACACTGTAGCAAATGAGAGAGGTGGGATGTCTGTGCACCGAGCCGCAGCATCCACGGGACAGCAGCGGAGTCAACGCGGGGGCCCAGCCGCTATCACTGCGGATGGATAGGACAAGGAGATACATGAGTTTTTCCATCTTGTTGGAAGGTTGCCAATGTCCAGCCAGTTCGAAAATGGGCGAGGCTACGAACCCTGCCAATTACCGACCCATTGCAATATGCTCTGCGCACTCCAAGGTAATGAAAAGTGTAATAAACTTCCACCTTGTGAACTATCAGGAGTGAAACGAATTACTTAGTGACCGGCAATATGGTTTCCGTAGGACCAGATCCACAGGTGACTTGATGGCGGTCCTCTCCGAAAGTGGAATAATTGTGTTCACCATTTCGGGGAAAGTAAGGTTGTTGCTCTGGATATTTCCAAGGCTTTTGATCGAGTGTGGCACTCGGTAACTCTTTTACTCGATGGATATCGAGTTTTCTCCAGGGTCGTTCAATACGAGTTACGATGGATGGTGTGTTCTAGAACAACATTCCATCAATTCTGGAGTTCCGCAGGGTTCTGTCCTATCCCCGTCCCTATTTCTGGTTTTTATCAATGACCTTCTGTCATTGACCCAGAACCCAATTTATTCCTTTGCAGATGACAGTAACATTTGTCATTCATATTCGTTCAATAAGCGCCCAAACTCTTTGGAGATTGAGAGTAAAAGACGCACTATGAATGACACACTCAACAATGACCTTAAATCAATCTCCGAGTAGGGTCTTGCAAATAGAGTTGATTTTAATGCAAGCAAGACCCAATGTTGTCTCTTATCTCACAAACGAATGGATTCACCCCTCTCTGCCCTCAATATGGGTGCTGTGGATATTGCGCAGTCAGCTGCTATTGACGTTCTGGGCATATCAATTCAGTGTGAGCTCCGACGGAATGATCACATACTTGATGTGTCGAAATAAACGGCCAAGTGCCTCGGTTTTTTAAAACGGTGTAAAAGATACTTCACTCCTGCTGACTTACGCACTGTCTACACTACCTATATTCGGCCTAAGATGAAATACAACTCGAACATTTGGGCAGGGGCTTCAAAATCCTCTTTGGAGTTCCTGGACCAAATACAACAACGTGCGATATATTTAATAGGTATAATATTTCATCATCTATTGGTTCTCTTGAGCACCGAAGGACCGTCGGGTATTTAAGCCTGTTTTATAGGTATTACTATGGTAAGTGTTCTACGGAAATACATGAACTGATCCCACCAGGTCGTGTGTTCTCTCGTTCTACTCGGGCATCGAACCGAGCCCACCCCTTCGTAGTCCACTCGGCTCTCAATAGAACCACGCATTATAGAGAGAATTTGTTCTTCAGTCGCACGATACGTTTGTGGAACAATCTCCTGTTTTTCCCGACATTTTTGATATTGGCAAGTTCAAAACAAACATCCAACGACACTACTCCATCTTCCCTCCCTCCCAATAACCTATAATCCTTTCTTCGATCAACACTATGCATTGCATGAATAGGGGGCATCCCCTGAGCGTTGGTTAATACAAAAAAAAAAAAAAAAAATCACCAGCACAGACAAAGGTGATGTGCTCATTATACTAGGAGATTTTAATGTCAAGGTGGGCAACCACAACTTCGGCTTTCAATCAACAATGGGGTGTCATGATCTCGGAACAATAAAAAACAATAAAGGGGGGAGACTAGTTGAAATGTGCGCCAACAACAACCTCTACATCGGTAGCACCACATTCCCGCATCGGGATATACACGGAACCTGATTGATCATGGGCTTATCAGCAAAAGGTTCCATAATACCCTACTAGATGTACGAGCGCGCCGAGGTGCGGATCACAACTTGCTAGTTGCCCAAATACGCCTGCGACCCTCAGCGATCGAAAACCAGCGGATGAAGAAACGCGCCGGCGAATGGACCTAGAGAAGTTACAAATCCCAGCAGTAAGACAAAAGTACGAGGAACGCCTGCAAGAAATAAAAGAACAGACAGAGGACCCAAACTCGTGGAACACGATAAGGGACGCATGCTTATCAGCTGCTGGTTACGAGCAGAACAAAAGAAAAACTTGAATAAGCGAAGCAACATGGGAGTGCATCATGCGGCGGCGGGCGCTTAAGTCTAAACTGCTAAATACCAGAGATCGGGATAAAAAGAAGCGCGTAAGAGAGGAATGCAACAAAAGAGAGAGGGAAACCAAGAAACGTGCAACAGAAGATCGCGAAGAATACCTTAACAACATCGCTGATGATGCTGAGACAGCTGCCCACCGCAACAACCTGAGAGGGGTCTACACAGCCATCAATAAGCTAACAAACACAAAACCTAATATTCCTCCATTAAAAGATAGTAATGGTAATACACTCACATCTGACGATCAACAACTCCAAAAATGGAAAGAATTCTTCGAAGATGTTAACGAGACGCAGA
Organism: Dryomyza anilis; assembly: GCA_951804985.1. Lineage (NCBI taxonomy): Eukaryota > Metazoa > Arthropoda > Insecta > Diptera > Dryomyzidae > Dryomyza > Dryomyza anilis. The sequence goes on along the minus strand of OX638131.1, from coordinate 83,540,459 downwards.
ACAATAATAACAATGATCCGCAATCTCCGTTGAAAGAAGGCGCAATCCAAACAGAGGAATTTCGACAGACCCCCAACTGTTTTAGAAATCGAAAATGCAACCAAAAACTAAAAAACCACAAATCTGCAGGACCTGACAACATCCCTGCTGAGCTGCTCAAATATGGGGCCAGTGTCCTAGCTCCAGCGATTCAACCAGTGATTCAAGACATATGGCTCTCCGGTCATATCCCCAACGATTGGAAAAAAAGGAACCATCGTGACGATCCCAAAAAAAGGCGATCTCAGCAACTGCCGAAACTGGTGCGGTATCACTCTTCTCAACTCGACAGAGAAAATGTTAGCCTTCATAATTCTCGACCACATTGCACCCACGCTAAACACTCTCGCCGTTCAGACCACAGCGCTCGTGCGTTGATCACATAAACACATTGAGAATGATAATTGAGCAATCAGTGGAATGGAGATCACCATTTTACCTACTTTTCGTTTACTTTGAATGTGCATTTGATACCATCTCAAGAAGTGCCATATGGAGCGCACTGAGAAACCACGGAATACCCGAAAAACTGGTAGAACTAACACAAGAACTGTACAGAAACGGCGACTGCAACGTACGCTTTAAGGGCAAGGACAGCGACAATTTTTCAATATCAATGAAAGTGCTCTCCCCACTGCTCTCCATTGTCGTCCTTGACAGTGTTTTCATGAAGACGAATATTAAGGCACCATTTGGCATACAATGGCGATTATTTGAACTCAGCGACCTTGATTATGCTGACCACATCTGCTTTACAACACACACACTGACTGGAGCAGAGGAAAAGCTTGAGAGACTGATCGTGAATGCTGGAGTGGTTGGACTCAAAATTAATATGAGCAAGACCAAACTACTGCGCGTGGAAACCACGAACCCTGCTGCATTAACTGTGGAAATAGATGGAGTATCACAGAACATCCAAGAGGTGGATGAGTTTTGCTACCTCGGGAGTATGGTCACTAAATACGGAGGCGCAGATGAGGACTTATCGCTCGCCTAAACAAAACACGGCTGGCGAACCACAAATTAAATAAAGCTCACGAAGAATACTAATAATAGTAGTTTGGCACTACAGTCCTATAAGAACTTAGGCCGAGCTCTCACCACTTTGAGCTGTGCGTGTTATATTTGTACTCAAAGTGGTGGGACCAACAGTTTATTGCCGAAACCGAACGGCGGGTGAGAGCTTTTCATAGGAAATGGTTTTACTCTCGTAGGTTTGCCATTTACTGACGAGAGGTAGCGCGGTATAGAAAAATGTTTCTATGAAAAGATGTTGTTAGCCCCAGTCCAGGCTTAAACCGGGGATCTTTCGGCTCGCATTACAACGCACTAACCACTGAGCTACCGCGGCTACTAGCTCACGAAGAATAGACGCACTAAAATTAGAATATTTAATACGAGCGTAAAACCTGTGCTGCTGTACGGATGCGAGACGTGGAAAGTAACGGACTCGATTCGACGAAAACTACAGGTATTCATTAACAAATGCTTGCGGAGGATTTTCCATAGTTTCTGGCCCAATACTATCACTAATGACAATCTGCTGACACTTACGGTTAACGAACCAATTAACAAAGAAATTAAAAGACGAAAATGGAGATGGATAAGACACACATTACGCAAAGATGACAACGATATAGCAAAAATGGCTCTTGACTGGAACCCTCAAGGTTCCCGAAGACGAGGGAGACCTTTAAACACATGGATGGGATACATATACGGAACATCAGTCTCATGGAACATGGCGAGAGATCAAAAGACTAGCACAGGATCGACGACGATGGAAGGAGTTCGTTTCCGCCCTATGCTCCGGAAACCATTCACATAATGTTAATGTATATGTTGTAATGTAAACGTTAAACATACTATGTAAATACACGTCAAGGAATAAAAAAAAAATTATCGTAAAATTTTTGTAGGGTAATAATTTTACGAAATTAGTTTTTCGAACCTCAGGCCTGATAAACAACAAATAATAGCACAGTCCAAATAACATTCAACATTACTAAGTAAAGTATAGTAGGCAATACCGGTGGAAGCAAAATGGTAGACACAGGCATGGTAGGCAATAGGCTGGAAAGAAAATGGATACATTTACCGACAATAAATTGTCATGACTTCAAATCGAGAAAAGGTCAACCCTTAAAAAAGCTCTATTGGATGAGATAATAGATGTGGAGAATTTTAATTGAAATCTGAATATTTGAAATAGAACAGCCGGGACCTCAAAGTTCACATTTAAATATCCAAATCGACAATTTCAAATTATACGAATTTATACGAATACGAAGGTAAACAAGCGCCTAATAATAATAATAGTTTGGCGCTACAGTCCTGTATAGAACTTCGGCCGAGCTCACTCACCATTTTGAGCTGTGCGTGTTATATTTGTACTCAAAGTGGTGGGACCTACATTTTATTGCCGAATCGGAACGGAGGGTGAGAGTTTTTCCATAGGCAATGATTTTACTCTCGTAGGTTTGCCATTTACTGACGAGAGGTAGCGCGGTATAGAAAAATGTTTCTATGAAAAGATGTTGTTAGCCCCAGTTCAGGCTTGAACCGGGGACCTTTCGGCTCGCAGTCGAACGCACTAACCACTGAGCTACCGCGGTTACGAAGCGCATACACGCATTTAAATATGGACAAAACCTGCTGTTTTGTTTCATGCCATGGCATGAAAATGAAATTGTTACGGAAATGGCAGGCATAGGTAAGGTACGGCAGGTAATACAGTTGGAAAAGAAATCGTAACACAGGCATGGCAAGGTATACAAACTGCTGAAAGCAAAACGGTAGGCAAAGGTAGGGAGCAGTATTGCGAACCGAAGGGGAACTCCCCAACTGGCGGAAAATTTTAGTCTTAGCGGGTAATCGGGGAAATAGAATAGCAGAACTTTTGATGGGATATTTTAAATTAGGATCTGTTATATATTCTACATTTTTAAGGATTGGAATATATGGACATATTGCGACTTTTGGCCGATATCTCAGTACAACAAATAATTTTTGAAATGAATTTAAACAACATGCTTGGACCAGCGATTTCCATTCGTTGGGAAAAATCAATATAATTTGTTTAAAATTTTACAGGTAAAATCGGATTCGATCGAAAACTGTGAGAGATCATAATTTGGCTTCTCATAGACACAATCTAATAAATAGGATTTCTGTACCAAGATAAATTTAAATAAACATAAAATTCCATCATTCATTATTTGCATGTACCGTCCGATTTTTTGTTTTAAATTAGAAGGTACAAATTTAACATTCCCCTTAATAGTTGAACAAATATTGTTTTCAGTATTTTAAAGATTGCGATAATTGGAAATTTACAATTTCGAAACTAAGATTTTAAAAAATATCAAAAATAATATATATTTGGAACTGCACATTTTTATTTATTTAAATGGTTAAATTTAATTTTAGACATAGTTTGTTCCTATTCAATAATATGTTTATCTACATAAATTTCCCATTTTTAGTACTAAAGTACCAAGTTCAATATGATTAATTTGTTTAATATGATCCAGTCACATTTTAATTCAGTTTAAACTCCAACTAATTGTCTATCTTTCGGTAAAGATTAAAAAATTGGGACTTTATCATTTGGAATTATATATTTTTGAAATAAGTAAAAATTTGCACTAAAAAACTTAATAAATATAGCACTACTCGCTAATTACAAATAATTTTTCTCAATTTATAATGGCTTATAAATGTAAATAAAAAATTTGAGAAATGGAGATATTGTTACGAAAATTCAATCTACGGAAAACTGTTCTACAAGTTTGTATCTCTGGATTGAATACAAAATAAAAACACTCTTATGTTTGGTTTAAATTATAACAATTAACTTTATTAATTCACTTTAATGAACATCTTTACTAAAAACAAATTCTAACCACATGTTGAGAAAAAAAATTCTTCAATATGATGAATTTATTCATAAATATTATGAATTTTTTCACCAACTACCAGATTCATCATATTGATACCACCGATCTTTAAATGACATATTAATGAATGTATTCATTATATATATGAACAAAATATTCAATACAATGAATTTGAATTCTCATATTGATGAATTTGTTTACAATATTTTTTTTTAATTTTTTTTTTATGAAATAATTCGAAAAAAAGTGTTATTTAAAAAAAAACAGTAAAAAAAATAAAAAAAAATTATCAGAAAAAAAATGTTAGGACATAAAAAATTGTTCCGAAAAAAAAAATTTCGAAAAAATAAATTTAAAAAAAATTTGTTCGAAAAACAATTTTATTCCAAAAAAAAATTTGTTCGAAAAAAAAATTTTTTTCGAAAAAAAAATTTGTTCGGAAAAAAAAATTCGGAAAAAAAATATGTTCGAAAAAAATTTTTCTTCAAAAAAAAATTTTTTTTTTTCAAAAAAAAAAATTTTTTTGAAATATAACTTTTTATTAATAAAAGGTTGTAATTAAAATAAATATACTATAAAACATTTTACTAATTTATGCATGTCGAGCAAGCATTATATAAGAAATAACACACAAGAACTACTTGAGAACTGAGAAGTACGGCAAAAAATGAACGAAAAAATATTTTGATAGAAATTTGGTTTAATGAACAGCGTTCTTCAATATGAAGAACATATATGTACTATTTTGTATTTTGGTTCATTAATATGATGAAAAGTATTCTTCACATACAGTTCATCATATTGAAGAAAACTATTTCGACAGTTACCAAGCGTTCTTCATATTTATGATCGCTTTCATAACATTGATGTCGTTAGTCATTAATATTATGAATGGTTCTGCAATACAATGAATCATGGTTCAATATGGTTCATTCTTCAATATGATATTCATTTTTTTTCTGTGTGTTCACTTTTGAACTTGACATTGTTCTTACACAAGAGGCACTCGACCACTTTTCAATCACTACTGAAGTGCTGCTCCTCAGATGCGGCGCCCTTATATACTGCATACATCGAAACGACAAGTTTTTGCACGCTTAGACATCTTTCGAGAAACTTCTACACTTTCTACACTCGTGAATGCTACTTGCTATTTGTATCTCATTCGCACTAATGTGTTTTAATGCGCTGATTTTTCGTCTCTTTTTCGTACATTGCCTCAGGGCGCTGAATGATCTTCCGTCTAAATGATCTCCCGTCTCACATTGCTTACTACGCTAAATTGTCTTGCGTCTCATTTACTCCTATTAAACAGTACAGTGGAGCAAAGTATATCTTTTCGTAACAATATAAACAAAAAAAAAAAAAATTAATTAATATTTCATCGTCGTTCAGTGAAAAGTCGTTAATTCGAAAATCGAGATAAGTATGCCACTATAATAAAAACTAACTCATCTTTACGTTTGAAAAGTTCAACATCTTACCAAACCGAAGATATTAATGAAGAAAAATCACTAACTCCAAATAAATAAAAAAATTAGTTCAGTGAAAAGTAGTCAAGTCCACAATTAGCCCTATCACATATATTTTGTACTATAGAAGAAGATCTACGTGGACATTCAAAAATAATATAATAAATTTAATTATAAATGCAGCGTACAAAATCACAACAATGATCGAATCTAAAAGACCTTCCTTATCCAATTAAAACTAACATCAAATACAGTTATTTGGATACACCGTAGCTTATGCAGAAATATTTCCCTTAAAATACGCAGAAAAAACCGCACCAAAATAAGCAGAATTATATTTAATAATAATTTTATGCTCTAGCACTCCAGCAATTCTTCACATATTTGTAACATAATTAAGTTGTTGTTGAAAGTAAAACATCTGATTATGAAATTTTTTGCAATTTTTCTGCAAATGATGCTTTGATGCACTTGAAAAAGCAGATAGTGCTCGGTATTCTACGTGCAATAAGAATCCGATGTAGTGAACATATTGCGCTTTCAGCACCACTTGATGTCTTCAAGTGTTGCCACTTAAGAATGTTGCCACTTATGTAGCTGCTGTTGCTTCACATGCTATTTGAGCAGGTAAATAAAATATGTAAAATAACTAAAATTGTCTGTTTTATTTGAAGATTTGTAAATGAATGTGGGGTTTTGAAAAATTAGTTTTTTTAGATATAACATATTTTACTGTATACACAGAAAAAATAATTCTTCAATATGATGAATTTATTCATAAATATTATGAATTTTTTTCACCAACTACCAGATTCAAAATATTGAAACCACCGTTCATTAAATGACATAATGATGAATACATTAATTATATATATGAAATTATATTACATCATAGTGAAGAAGGAAATATTCAATACAATGAACTTGAATCGTCATATTGATGATTTTTTTCATTATAATTATGAATATAATATTTTTCTACGTAATAAAATTTTATTTTAGAAAATAATTTTAAAAAAATGTATTTAAAAAGTTAGATAAAAAAAATTATTCTAAAAATAAAAAAAAAAAATTTCGAAAAAAAAAAATCAAACAAAAATGAAGGAAAAATAAATATTTTGATTGAAATATGGTTTGATGAACAGCATTCATACAGTTCATCATACAGTTCATCATACAGTTCATCATATTGAAGAACACTTTTTCGACAGTTACGAAGCGTTCATCATATTTATGATAGCATTCATAACATTAATGTCGTTAGTCATTAATATTATGAATGATTCTTCAATACAATGAATCATGTTTTGAAGAACGGAATTCATCAATATGATGTACATTTTTTTTCTGTGTTTGTAAAATATGTAGCATCCAAAAGAAATTTATAGTTTACCCTAGTAGAAACTATGACTTTTTTTCCTTATCATATCCCAACCATTTACAATAGCCACATGATTAGGTTATGAACTAATCTAATAGTGCAAATTTCGATTTGGATATTTTCTCCTCCATCAGAAATTTCAGTGACAACATTTTTTTGTATTCAATAAAATAAAAATGATGATAAAATTAACAAGTAAAAAAAAGCTGTCAGATCTACAATCTCATGTCATATATCTAATTTTGTATTTTGTGATATACTTTTAGGAATGTCTTTGTACTTGCTAAACTCACGAAATTAAATTTAAAAATTCACTTATTTTTAAAACACATTCATTTATTTAATTTCGATACTATGAGGGTAATACGAATAAATTAAAAGACCCCATTTGAACATTCTATTTCAATTTTCAATCAACTTCAAAAACAGCTTTTCAACAATAAAGTATTTTGTTAAATTAAAAAAAAAAACTATAATGGTCGTTTAAAGTTCTCATATAACATCATTATTTTTATTTCATGCCATATTCAAAAAGAAGTTAAATTTCATAATTTAAAGGTACTTAAACTCTCCCTAATAGTATAACATTTAAACCTTTCCAAATACCCACTACCCCCAAAAATCGTTTTACTTTGCACCCCATTGAAAAAATCTACTTTGCGGTTGCTTAGCACCACAATCAACTAAATTATAAACACCTGCTTTTATGCCAAGCATTAAATATAAATGAGCCTCACATCCGCGCGCACATCCGCACATATATACATTTTATATAAAGGACACCCGAAACCACAGATGTCCTAAATACCGACATATTTATTTTACACTCCATCCGCAAGGACTTAATTTCTTAATCACACTCGAGTGTCTCAAAGCGATGTGAACGAACAGAACCAAAAAAAAAGTGTTTATCCTTTTTTGTTACCTTGTTAAACATTCACGTAGTTATCATTAATCTGTGGTTTACCTTTGGCAACATGATGCTCAACATAAGAGGTAGCCTTTGAAAGTTATCCTTTTGTGCGAAAATGCAAGAAAAAAAGCCATACTTTGTGTAATATTGCGATAAACACATTTTTATTTTGTGTAATTTTCATTAGATTAACTTTAATTATGTTTCCAGTTACAACGCTTTAATATTTGAAATTCGTTTAAATTTGTGATTTTGTGGTAGGTCATATAGAACAATCAATTTAAATCAATTTTTAGAATATCCAATATATGTATTATTACTATAAATTTAACACATTAATTATTGGTTCGAAAATAAGTCATATGCGCATTTCTTTAATATCTCGAAGGAAAATTAATAAATTTATATGGTAGAACAAAAGATATAAATGAAATAGTTGTCGTTCCGGGCAGGACAATAAAGGAAGAGCATTTTGAGGTTCATATGGATATTCCAAAAAGTCAGCAAATTTTGCGTACAAATTATTTTTTTGAATTATTTTAAAAAAGTTGCTGAAATCATTTGCTTTATTTGTATATTTAAAGATTGTTTTCAAAGTTTATAGTTTTTTCATAATAAATCACGGTAAAATTCCTGACGGGACAAAAATTTCTTTCTTTTTCTAAAAATACTTTTTGCGTACAATTTATTTTTTTTTGGATAATTTAGAAAGATCGCTGAGATAATTTACCTTATTTTTGTAAATGTACACTTTGTGCATAAAGTTTATAGTTTTTCACAATAAATCACAGAATAATTCCGGATGTTCTGAATGAAAATTTGCACTACGATATTTTGCTAAAAATAATTTTTTATCTAACAATATTAATAATCTTTATTACGAAATGAAAAGTGATGTACAATTCGAATATCCAGATGATTTTTTAAGGTTTATATTTCTTTTTTTGTGAAAAACATTTTTTTTGGTATTTATTTACACTTTTGTGACTCAAAGTTACGAACGTGACAGATTTCAATTAGCTGTCAAAAATTTGTAGAATTACTAGAAAATCGATTTTTGAAAATGCGGAGGAAATTCTGCTTTAGATACAGATGAATCAAATCTTTAAAAATGCTCTTAGTTTAATATGATAATAAATGTATCTTTTTGGTTACGTACGTGACAATAGAACACCCTTATACAAAAATCTAAATTTGTCCCTAATTTAAATTTCAATGATTATTTTTAAGCCTTATAAATATTAACTAAGGTTGTCTGAAAAAACGAAAAATAATATTTTGTATCTGTATTTCTGTCAAACTATTTAATTTGTTTACTGAAAGTACAAGAAAAATTGGTATATTTACATGTTGTATACACACACAAAAAAAATCCCTTAAATCCCATTAAAATTGGTCAATAGGACAATTATTGATTTAATAGTATACAAAAAAATAAATCTTTTCATATAAAATCAATGTTATGGTATTTTCTCGTATTTTATGGTATTTTCCGATTAATAATAATTTATACTATTGACTATTTTTAATAGTAAAAAAACTATTATTTATATAGTGTTTTTTCAGAGTGTAGTAACGTAAATTTATGATTATTTTTGTATACGTTATCGTTAACGGAATATAATTTTCTTTTCACATATTTAGATTCACATATTTAAAATTACAAATTATCGTTATTTCAAAGATTTGAGCATTTTGAATTTTTCCTTCGTGCTTGACGTTTTTCTGGAAATCCCATATGGAATAGGCGTTTCCGTTGATTGCTTATATTAATTTTTAAGTGTACTACCATAGGTTCGAGATATTTATAGCATACATTAAAAAGGATTTAAATTGTTCTCTTGGGCTGTAAGAGTAAAAGACTTCTATATATTTTAGTGTTATATGAGGTGTATTAACAAAAGTGGGCATATCACAGATCTTTTTCAATATTTCATGCCCATTTTTTAATGAAGCTTTTTTTATTAAGGAAGCTTTTGTTAATTAAGTGGGTGTTCCTCAGGGAAGCGTTATATGACCAACTTTATATGTTCTATTCACGTCTCTCATACCAATAAATAGTCGTCTTGTTACGTCAACATCTGCTGATGATACAGCAATAATGAACTCCCACCAGTGATGATGTCACATGCCTTGGAATTCACTTTGATAGAACGACTTCTTCTTTTATCACATTAATCAGCGTGCGGGGGGTAATAGTGAGCCTAGTCCTCGCTCGTCTGGGTCACCCAGAGCATAAAGCATAGATCTTGTCTATCTGCACCTCTGCTCTCCCCCTTTTTTATTCCACCGATTCACCATCAAGTCATCATCGCAACCAACAGTATGGGGTAATGGTGAGGCTAGAACTCGCTCGTCTTGACCACCCAAGTCAGAGAGCATAGACCTCGTACGTCTGTGCCTCTGCTCTCCCACTTTATTCTCGCACTCACTGCTACAATAAACACCGTCTTCACCAACAAATAAAATGAAAAAAAATTGAATACTAACTTTTCCAATTTATTTATTTTTTAAGTGGAATTACTTAAAATCAAAGATTGAAACCTAAACGAATAACGGTTTCGATTTCGGTTTTTTCCGCGTTTCGGTTACGGTTTCGGTTTTAGGTTTTTATTACGAAACGGTTTCGGTATACCGGTTCCAAGTTACGATTCCGGTTTTGATTTCGGTTTTTGTATAAAATTTCTTTTTTTCCATAATTTTCAAATAATTTAACATTGTTTGTATTGTGCTAAGTTATGTTCAAATTGTTATATTGGGATAAAGTAGGAAACGTAATTTAACAATGTTTGTTGTTATTTTACTGAAAATATTGTGTTATATGAATTATTTAATTGATTTCGCCAAGAAAAAAAATCAATCGAGACCACAAGTCAATGAAAAGTAACATTTTGACTTCACCTGAGATATGATCTGAATTGCAGAGGAGAGCCGAGAAGCGAACCTTAAATAAAAGCAAAAAGAATACATCGGTAAATGTTCTTCAACTTCATGAAAAGAAGAAGAATTATGTACAATTTCCATTCATAAAACCAAAGAAATTAAATTTCAACAATTCAGTGAACTGCTATATATACAAATCAATATCTGCCTTTATACTTGAAATGTTCGAACATGCACTTTATTTCCGTATTAATTACTAAATTTTTCTTGTATCACCATTGTTTTTTGTTACCTTATTACAAGTATCCTTAATATATATGTCCGAAATTTAGATGTTTTGAAAAAATCATTCAAAAATCAATCAAACTCAGTCTTATAAATGGTATGCTATTGAATAGGTCCATTAAAAGAATTTAAAAATTATTCAAATGAACTTTTCAGAACTTGTCCCACTTTATTTTACTATTACAATAAATAAAACCAGCATGGGAAATTTTAAAGTAGGTGTAATTATGATAGTAAGGATTATCAAAATTATAGTCGGTCTAAGCCGACTATAAATACCCTACACATATGTGTCGTTACCATTCAAAGTGATATATAGGTCACCAGGGTATACGAATCCTGAAAATAACTACAAACATTCAATCGCTGAAGAATTTCCATTCATTTGATACCCATATTTACAAATGGGTAGGTGTACCGAATTTCAATTTTTTTTGTGAACCATAAGTCTTTTCGCCGGAAAACATTATTATCATGTATTTGAGCATGATGTCAATATATATTTGACCAAAAAAGTTTACCTAAGCACGTATACATAAAAATTGATCTTTATATGTACATTTTATATGAGGTATTTGAACATAAGTGGTCGGATCATAGGTCACAATGGACCGATCTCGCACATACAGCGTAGGTATATTAGTAATCTAAGTTATAAGTTTCATTTATCTAGCTCTTCAATTTTAAAAGTAGTAGGGATTTCAACAGACAGACAGACGGACAGGCGGACAGGCGGACAGACGGACATCGCTAAATCGACTCAGGAGGTCATGCTGATCAAGAATATATATACTTTTCCATACCGAAGATGCTTCCTTCTGGGTGTTACAAACGGCGTACCATACTGAATATACCCTTTCACTCTTAGTGTAGGGTATAAAAAGAATATCATTCAATTTTCAATAATTTTTTAACAAAAAAAATTGTGATTGGAGTTGCTGGTGTTTTCTTGTTAATTCGATTTACCGCTACACAAATTAATGATAAAAACAAATTTTAGACCAAAGACTGTTATTTAGAAACAATGTTTCTCAAAAAACAACATGTGAATTTTTGTACACCAAAAAAAAATATTTTATAGACATTTAAACATGCCTTGTACTTAAGATCTTCTATATAAAATAAAATATGTTTTCCTGTTTCTTTTTATGATTTTTTAAAAACCGTTTTAAACCGGTATAAAACCGAAACCGTTTATTTCGGTTTTGGATATCGGTTTATTTCTGATTTTCGTGTAACGGTTTCGGTTTTAAAAATGAAACGGTTTTAAACGGATATCGGTTTCGGTTACGTTTTCAATCCTTGCTTAAAATGTTCAGTTTGTAGGATTTGAATACTTATTGTTAGTCTCTTCAAATAAATTAAAAATTCCTAAAAATAATTTTTTTTCATTTTTTTCATTGGAATTATGTATTTTGAAATCATAAATTTATTTTGGAATGTTTCCGACCGAAAAAAATTACTTTCAATATTTTCACGAAAATCTAAACAAAAAAGAAAGCACTTTTACTTCAAATATATGAATGATAGATATTGACCCCCCTGTTCCTTCTTATATTAAAAAATAAATTGGTAAGTCTACTTAGAAAATTTAATAATTCAAAAATGTCCAAATAAAAATATGCAAGTAAAAAAATGGAGTTTATTGAATAAGTTTATTGAATTGCTCATTTATGCTAAAAACAGTTTTGATTATAACTTGGAATAGGATCGACCGATCTGTAACAAAATTTAGCGAGATATACAGAATCCAAAAGTGGAATATCATTAAAAATATTCTGAGTCGAATTCGCATGTTATGGATTCGAATGGTGGATCCATTTAAAATTTAGAAAATAATTATTATTTTTTTTAAATAAGTATATCTTTTATAGATGGAATATTTGGCATATTGATCACTTTAAAAATCAATTGGACAAATTAGATCCTTTTGGGAGTTTTTTTTTCCAATGCAGTAGTTGGATTTAGGTAACATTTAAAAAAAACTCATTCCATGAACTCGAGGTTCGAACTAAATATCAGATCATACTAATTTTAAAAATCGATTTAATTGAAAACTTGAAAAAAAATTCAAAATCCTAATTTAGGATTTTGTCAAAATTTTATAGAAAAATATTTTTTGATTTCTTTCTATTTTTTAATAAATGATATACAAAATTGTTAATATTATAATATAAGTATTTTTTTTGGCATCATAGGTTCTAATCGAACTCTTCATGAGAGTTCATTACAACTTCATGTGTATAACTTATAAATTTATTATTTCAAACATATATATGTAGGTTACAAAATCAAATTAAATTCTTATAATGCAAAAACTGCAACATAATTAAGTTCGCTATATTGTAAAATGCACTTTACTGGGTTTTTTTTAGTGAGCAAATTGAACAAAGCAAATGCAATTAATATGTTTAGATTATTGGGTCAGATTTGTGTGACGTATACAAATTGAACAAATGGAAATGTTGTAGTATTGGATGGTAAAATAAGTACACAAAAGTATGACATACAAAAAAAAAACTACGAAATACACCAAGGACTATTCATGTCCCAGTGTCGGTTAAAGGGGTTAAACTATGAATGGGTTATAGTGAGAATGAGACATAAAGGGAATGAAGTATAGTGTGAATGAGGCGTCGAGTGAGTGAGACATTGAGGGAGTAAAACGTACTTTATATAGGTCATAACAAAAATGGGTTGTAGTCGATATACATAGATATTAGTGCTATAGAATTGTAGTAGAAAAAGTGTATTCTAGTAGAAATGGTTTGTAGACGGAATGGATTTTTAGTATAAATGGGTTAAATATGCAATGGTTTATAAGTGGAAAGGTTTGTAGTATAAGTAGTTTATAGCAGAAATGGTTTGTACTAGAAATGCGTTGTATTTTAATAGACCTGGTAAGGTTAGTTTAACGGCAGCTAACTCTCATAGACGAACTCAGTCTATAGTTTTAGTAGAAATGGTTGGTACAGCAGAAATAATTTGTAGACGTAATGGATTATAGCATAAATATGTTATAGAAGAAAAGAGGAGTCAGGAAAATGTTGGGTTTTTATTGTTGAAAAGCATAGTATGAATAAAACCTAGCAGTGGAAAATACAGTTGTCTGTGATGAGTCAACTGAGGGTGGCGTAGATATGTTTTACAACTTAGGAAATCACTGATGGCTGATGTTTTCTATGGTAGTGAGGTAATAACACTGGGTATTTGTAAGGCTACTGGCACAAGGTATATTGTGTTATGTCTGTTGACTTATTGTAGAACATTGTAGAACTGTTGAGGCTAAACAAATATTACCTGGCTGTTGAGCTTGATACGTCCAATGTGTATTAAAGGGCAAATACTGAATTTCAAAATCAACATGTGGTGCGTCTTTTTTAAGTGAGATGGTCAAATTCGTACTTAATTCCAAATGATAAAAAGGAAAACAATAAAAATGTTTCGCAAGGAACTAGGTTATGTCAGAGACAATATGTGATGTTGATTTGGAGAAATGTTGAACATGTATGATATGATTATATGATGATATGATGATATGATGATATGATGATATGATGATATGATGATATGATGATATGATGATATGATGATATGATGATATGATGATATGATGATATGATGATATGATGATATGATGATATGATGATATGATGATATGATGATATGATGATATGATGATATGATGATATGATGATATGATGATATGATGATATGATGATATGATGATATGATGATATGATGATATGATGATATGATGATATGATGATATGATGATATGATGATATGATGATATGATGATATGATGATATGATGATATGATGATATGATGATATGATGATATGATGATATGATGATATGATGATATGATGATATGATGATATGATGATATGATGATATGATGATATGATGATATGATGATATGATGATATGATGATATGATGATATGATGATATGATGATATGATGATATGATGATATGATGATATGATGATATGATGATATGATGATATGATGATATGATGATATGATGATATGATGATATGATGATATGATGATATGATGATATGATGATATGATGATATGATGATATGATGATATGATGATATGATGATATGATGATATGATGATATGATGATATGATGATATGATGATATGATGATATGATGATATGATGATATGATGATATGATGATATGATGATATGATGATATGATGATATGATGATATGATGATATGATGATATGATGATATGATGATATGATGATATGATGATATGATGATATGATGATATGATGATATGATGATATGATGATATGATGATATGATGATATGATGATATGATGATATGATGATATGATGATATGATGATATGATGATATGATGATATGATGATATGATGATATGATGATATGATGATATGATGATATGATGATATGATGATATGATGATATGATGATATGATGATATGATGATATGATGATATGATGATATGATGATATGATGATATGATGATATGATGATATGATGATATGATGATATGATGATATGATGATATGATGATATGATGATATGATGATATGATGATATGATGATATGATGATATGATGATATGATGATATGATGATATGATGATATGATGATATGATGATATGATGATATGATGATATGATGATATGATGATATGATGATATGATGATATGATGATATGATGATATGATGATATGATGATATGATGATATGATGATATGATGATATGATGATATGATGATATGATGATATGATGATATGATGATATGATGATATGATGATATGATGATATGATGATATGATGATATGATGATATGATGATATGATGATATGATGATATGATGATATGATGATATGATGATATGATGATATGATGATATGATGATATGATGATATGATGATATGATGATATGATGATATGATGATATGATGATATGATGATATGATGATATGATGATATGATGATATGATGATATGATGATATGATGATATGATGATATGATGATATGATGATATGATGATATGATGATATGATGATATGATGATATGATGATATGATGATATGATGATATGATGATATGATGATATGATGATATGATGATATGATGATATGATGATATGATGATATGATGATATGATGATATGATGATATGATGATATGATGATATGATGATATGATGATATGATGATATGATGATATGATGATATGATGATATGATGATATGATGATATGATGATATGATGATATGATGATATGATGATATGATGATATGATGATATGATGATATGATGATATGATGATATGATGATATGATGATATGATGATATGATGATATGATGATATGATGATATGATGATATGATGATATGATGATATGATGATATGATGATATGATGATATGATGATATGATGATATGATGATATGATGATATGATGATATGATGATATGATGATATGATGATATGATGATATGATGATATGATGATATGATGATATGATGATATGATGATATGATGATATGATGATATGATGATATGATGATATGATGATATGATGATATGATGATATGATGATATGATGATATGATGATATGATGATATGATGATATGATGATATGATGATATGATGATATGATGATATGATGATATGATGATATGATGATATGATGATATGATGATATGATGATATGATGATATGATGATATGATGATATGATGATATGATGATATGATGATATGATGATATGATGATATGATGATATGATGATATGATGATATGATGATATGATGATATGATGATATGATGATATGATGATATGATGATATGATGATATGATGATATGATGATATGATGATATGATGATATGATGATATGATGATATGATGATATGATGATATGATGATATGATGATATGATGATATGATGATATGATGATATGATGATATGATGATATGATGATATGATGATATGATGATATGATGATATGATGATATGATGATATGATGATATGATGATATGATGATATGATGATATGATGATATGATGATATGATGATATGATGATATGATGATATGATGATATGATGATATGATGATATGATGATATGATGATATGATGATATGATGATATGATGATATGATGATATGATGATATGATGATATGATGATATGATGATATGATGATATGATGATATGATGATATGATGATATGATGATATGATGATATGATGATATGATGATATGATGATATGATGATATGATAATATGATGATATGATGATATGATGATATGATGATATGATGATATGATGATATGATGATATGATGATATGATGATATGATGATATTTTGGGTAAGGTATGTGGAGGCTGAATGAGCATAATATAGGTTTGAGGTGGTTTAACTCCTAAGTGTTGTCAGCAAGTGTGCGGTTGTAATTAGCATTGACGCGATTGTGCAGACCACATAAAACGCTCAACTTAATGACTTCCTGGCAAATAACAATTTAATTAAGAGCTTCGAGTCTGCACTTCAGCCAACCAAAGAGCCTATGCAAACAGGAAACTAAGCGTATTTATTTACGGTAGTTGCAATCGAAAGTTTAAATGTTACGTAAACTTTTGCCAGGTTAAAAAATGCAACAAAAGGTCATAGAGTTACTTTAAATATTACATATTAAAAAAGGTCTTTGTAGCAAAAACAATTTCATTTTATCATTTAGATATATTTAGCAATTTGATAGACAATCCAATTTAGCACAACTACGCCGCTGCTTATTGGCAATTGTAAAAAATCAGCAAATAATTTTAAATTTATGCAAAGTATTTAAATGCAAAACAAGCATTTAACATTCATAGGCTACAATAGACGATTTTGTAATGTAAATGTTATTTTATTTTCGTTTTTTTGTTATCTGATTACGTTAACTTGTATTATATTTGCTTGTATTTGTCTATGTCTTGTTGCAAATACGACAAAAATAACAAAAAAATAAAAATTTTATTTAGATATAGCAACACTGTACAAACAATATCATTACATGAAGTGGTTGGTCATGAAATTGAAATGAAATTGCAAAACAAATGATTGCATTGGGAATTGTTCTGTCTGAAAGTAGTTGTCAATCCACTTGGCTTAAGTGATGTCAAGTGAGCACAGTGCAAACTCAATGCGGCGAAACCAAGTATATAAAACATGAACACAAAAAAATCTCGAATTTCAATATAACCTACAAAAAAAAGTCAAATAATACCCCAGAAAATACAAATAAAATTAAATATTTATATATGTTTTTATTTGTGTTGCGTATTAAATTATTTGAATTTCTAAATTATTTTATATGAAAGTAAATCTTGTTGAGTTGGTACTACATTGCGTATGAGTGACATTTATTTAAAAACATTTTTCAAATGGACATAACTTCTAAAGTAATAATGAGATTTTTAAAATTTCAGCAGTTTTTCAAAGCAAAATAGTTCAGCTTGCTCAGTTTAAATAAAACTCTATACCAACTATTTTAAATTTTATATAATTTGCAAAATAAAAAAAATTTAAATAATCGAAATACGATATTTTAAAATGTTTGTTTTTTTTCTAATTTTCAACAGAATACAACAATTTTGTTGTTTATTTAAGTGCTTTTATTCAAAGTTTCAACAGCAAAAACAACTACAACACCATTGAAGCACATTCAAAAGATTTTCTTCGTTGAAAATGTCCTCTCTGACATGACCTTATTATAAATGTTCTTTTCACTCGTGCCTCAACGTCTTGTTCCCCCGGGAGAAATTTAGCTAATTTTGCGACCGAGCTGAGAATTTGAATGCCGACGTGTTCACTATACAAAATCATGGCAGTCAGTGTCATTAGAGGGATGAGGACTTTCTCGAATTTTATACAAGTTCCATTACTTAGTATGTAGTATTTGTAGAGCTTTTCACAAAAATGTAATACAGAAAGAGAGAGAAAGTAAAAATTTAAAGCAGTGGACATGAAGGTTTTGTATAATTTAAAAGAATCAAAGATATTATAGAAAATTGTCGATTTGAAATTAAAAATTTTAAAAAAGGACCTGCTCATTTTTGGAACTTCGCTTACAGCTCTTACAATGTCACTAATTCTTTGACCAATAGTAAAGTAAATCTTTTTTATTAATTTTGTGAATATATTAGTAACATTTAAATAATTTTTTAATAACACTTTTTTAATACTTAAGTTTTACTTTCGTGATACTTAAATCTTTAGTAACACTTTTGTAATACTTTAGTAATACTTTGGTAGTAATTTTGTAATACATTTGATATACTTTTGTAATACCTTATTGGTACTTTAGTTATACTTTTGTAATACATCTGTAAGACTTTCGTAATACTTTATTAAATCTATTGAAATACCTAAGTAATTTGTTAGTAAACCTTTGTAATGCTTTTGTAATATTATAGTAATACTTTTGCAATATTTTGTAATACTTCAGTAAATCTTTTGAAATAATTCATTAATTCGTTAGTAAAACATTTGTAATACTTTTATAATACAATTGTAATACCATTGTAAGACATTCGTAATACTTCATTAAATCTATTTAAATACCTAAGTAATTTGTTAATAAACCTTTGTAATGCTTTTGTAATACTTTTGTAATATTATAGTAATACTTTTGCAATATTATTCTAATACTTTTGCAATATTTTGTAATACTTCAGTAAATCTTTTCAAAAAATTCATAAATTCGTTACTAAAACCTTTGTAATACTTTTGTAATACCATTTTAAGACATTCGTAATACTTCATTAAATCTATTTAAATACCTAAATAATTTGTTAGTAATTCCATTGGAATGCCTTTGTAATACTTTTATAATACTTTTATAATACTTTTATAGTACTCTTGTAATACTTTTGTAATACTTTATTAATATTATTGTAATACTGTTGCAATATTTTGTAATACTCTTATAATACTTCAGTAAATCTTTTGAAATAATTCACTAATTCGTTTTTTTTCTGTAGTAAAAATAGAGCCACAGCACTGAGACATTGTGCTGTGAGCCAGTTCCCTGGTTTTTAATGATATTTTTTATATTCATTATTGAATCTAAGAAGGCTATTGTGTGATAAAGAGTGAAGCTCATTCGTTAGTAATACTTTTGTAATACCTTTGTAAGACTTTCGTAATACTTCATTAAATCTACTTAAATAAATAAGTAATTTGTTAGTAATACCTTTGTAATGCTTTTGTAATACTTTTTTATTACTTTTGTAATATTATTGTAATACTTTGTAATATTTTGTAATATTTTTGTAATACATCAGTTAATCATCACTAATTCGATAGTAATACATTTGTAATACATTTATAATACATTTGTAATACTTTTGTAATACTTTTGAAATACTTTTTTAATACATGTTTAATACTTGAGTAATACCTTCTTTTTATTGTTTTTCTGTTTTTGACATAGGTTTTAATCATCGTTTTTTACTGTGAATGTAATTATTAATCCGAAGTTAATAGTTAGTAATACTTTAATAATACTATTATAGTGTAATAATTTAGTAATAATTAAGTAAAAATTTGGTAATAACTAACTTATATATTAGTAATACTTTTGTAATTTTTTATAAATACTTTATAAATATATTCGTTATAAATTAATAACAATATAGCAGTACTAACTTTATACTTTTGTAACACTTTAGTAATACTTTAGTAATTGTTACGTTAAACTTTTTTAAAACTTTAGTAATAATACTTTTGTAATTAATTCTTTGGCAAAATATTTTTCGTAATAATATATAAGAATATAGAAAATTTTCAATTATTTCATTCGGTTTAATTTAAATTTTATGTTGTAAAATGAAAATAAGAAAACTACGTGATTTTACTTTTATTTAATTATGAAAACCATAGATATTATGCAAAAAGTAATAGGTAAGTCTTAAAATTTGAATATTTTTTACGTTTGACTGTTGGTCTATAGATCTATTAGATCTGACTTTAGATAGATCTATCCGATTTACATTGAATTAGCTGAAGTACTATCAACTAAATACAAATCAAATCAAATAGAAACTAAAATCGAAAAAATGTTGAAATCCAAAATAGAAAACACGAAAATGTCCATATATTTGAACTCAAAAACTTTAGGCAATATCAAAAAACTGAGCATGAGATCTTGATTACAAATTCGGAAAATCATACTAAGCTCGTGGATAATTTTTTATTTTTTCCCTGTCCTCTGCAATGGTCTCTTTGTATCTTCAACTAATTTTGTAACCATTTTTTTAAATACTTTTTTTACTACTTCTTTAATTTTGAAACTCTTTTGGTTAGTTCTTTAAATACTTTTACTTCGATTACTTCAGTAAGTATTTATTTTTTATTTTTCTAATTACTTCTTCGACTAGTGCTTTGACTACTTCTGTTACTTATTTGACTACCTGAGATCACTACTTTGATTACTTCTCTTGCTACTTCCATGACTACTTCATGCACCACCAAAGATGAGAATAATTCTAGGTCTATTTTTGTTATTGACTACTTCTCTGGTTACATATATTACTAGTTATTCTTTGGCTATTTCTTTTACTATGACTCTGGCTATTTCTATGACCACATCTCACATTACTTCTTTCATAATTTATCCGGCTAATTCTATAACTATTTCTACAACCATCATCTCTGGCTACTTTTTTGTTGACTACTTCTTTGGCAACTTCTTCTATGGCTACTTCTTATACGACTACTTCAGGCTACAAAGAAATAGACTACTTCTATGATTACTTTTATGGCTACCTCTATGACCAATTCTTCTTAGTTCATTTTTTTTTTTGTTACTATGACTCTGGCTAATTATATGACTACTTCTCAGACTACCTCTTTCATAACTTATCCGGCTATTTCTATAACTACTTCTGCAAGAATAATCTCTGGTTACTTCTTCTTTAACTACATCTTTGGAGATTTCTTTGTCTACTTCTTTTATGGCTACTTCTTATACGGCTACTTCAGGCTATAAAGAAATAGACCACTTCTATGACTTTTTTTGATTACTTTTATGGATACCTCCATGACTAATTCTGCTTTGGCTATTTCTCTTACTATTATTGTGGCTATTTATATGACTACTTTAATAACTACTTCTTTGACTTCTTCCTCTTTGGTTATTTCTATGATAAGTCCTTTGACTAATTCTTTAACTACATACTTATTTGATTACTTTTTCGAATACATTTTACTTGACTAAACCTTTTTTCAATTCTTTGAGTACTTTATTCGCTTTTTCTTGTATAGTTCTGAGTATTTCTTCTGCCTACATGGCTACAAAGAAATTAACTACTTCTATGACTATTTTTTTATATTGCTTCTTTGACCACTTCTTTGGCTACCTTCATGACTTGTTCTTCTTTGGCTATTTTTTACTATTTCTCTGGCTGATATGGCTACAACTTAGACTACTTCTTTTATAACTTATCCGGCTACTTCTATAACTACTTTTTTGACTTTATCTCTTCTAGTTAGAAGTAGTTTAACAAGTAGCCAAAGAAGAAGTAGTGAATTCTTTGACTACTTCTTCTATGACGACCCACTAATCTTATTCTGCTTCTTTTACTTCTTCTTTGGCTACTTCTATGAATAGTTCTTTATTTGCTTTTTATTTGACTACTTCGCTGATTACTTCTTAGTACTGCATTGACAATTTTATGATTGTTATTTGTAGGTAAAAGAGCTTTACATAAAAGTAAAACATAATTATATCATTTATTTATTATTTTTGCATCTAGACAATAACTAGTCAATACTGTACATATATAAAAAAATTATATATTTGCACTAGCTGCAACTTGAATTAAATGTAGCTTATATCCTTGCAGTTTCCTATTCTACATCCTGTCGGCCTGTTTCATATATTTTATTTTTTGTTTTCCGTTTTTTTTTTATTTTATTTATTTATATTTCCTTTTTTTTTTTTGTTAATTTGCCATGTTGCCCTGACAAATTGCAGCCAACATGCAAATTTACAATTTAACTAAAATCAAGTAAATCTTTTCTTTTTCTAGTACTTGTTCTTCAGCAACCAAACCAAAAGAAAACAAATTCACTCAACTTTCAACAACTTCAATGCACTTCTAGTCACAGTCTTTAGCTGCATTTGCTTCACATGCACTTTGACTTTTTTCATATTATTTTTTTTTTTATATTTTCCGACAATTCTAAGATTGCCAATACGTACCAACTGAGACTGACGTGTACTATAGTCGGTGCAGTTTGGTGGGTAGGTTATGTAGGTAGGTAGAAATTTTGGCCAAAATGTTATGTACTATGTAAATTTAATTTAATGTTTATGCAGATTGCAGTCAATGAGTTGAATTTATATGCAATTTAAATTTATATGTATGGTGTGATGGTATGTTGAAGTTTTTCCTAAAGTGCAGTCGATTGCTTGAGGCACGAAGTTTGTGGTTCGACTGGATGCATTTGTTGCGTTGGAACTAAATCATGTTATATGTGCAGTGTTTGTGTGTGAGAGAGTGTATGATGGGAAGTTTGTTTTTGATTGCATTTGCAAGAGGTGGAAAGTTTCTTGCATTTGTTGTTTCTCAATTTTTTTTAACAAGTGGTAACATTTTCAAAGTTATGCTGTAAGTTTTGTGAAGTTATTAACAATTTACCATAGAAATTTACTCATATTATAACTCGGCATACAATTCTTAAACTCACCACACTGAAACTCACCACACGAAAACTCACCACTCTGAAACTCACCACACTGAAACTCACCACACTTAAACTCACCACACTGAAACTTACCACACTAAAACTCACCACAGTGAAACTCACCACACTGGAAATGCAATAGACTCACCACAGTTAAACACACTAGTGAATTTAATACAATACAGAAACTCACTACACTAAAAATCACCATAGAGAATATAATAATATATAATAGTTTGGCACTACAGTCCTGTATAAAACTTCGGCCGAGCTCTCTCACCATTTTGAGCTGTGCGTGTTATATTTGTACTCAAAGTGGTGGGACCTACAGTTTATTGCCGAATCCGAACGGCGGGTGAGAGCTTTTCATAAGCAATGTTTTACTCTCGTAGGTTTGCCATTTACTGACGAGAGGTAGCGCGGTATAGAAAAATGTTTCTATGAAAAGATGTTGTTAGCCCCAGTCCAGGCTTGAACCGGGGACCTTTCGGCTCGCAGTCCAACGCACTAACCACTGAGCTACCGCGGCTCAGCAGACATAAATTCACCAAAATAAAATAGACGAAACACAAATACATACTTTTTTAACACACTGGTGAGTAACTATAGACAATTTAAAACTGCAGCTTATTTTAATGTATGTTAAGCTTTTTGATATTTATTTTAGGAAAACTTTCTAAATGCGAGAAAATGGCTAGAAGTAGAGCAAAATAGAGTGTAAACGGTACATAGAGCTCCACGGTAGGGAACTCTACGGTAGATTTTTCTCTAACTCTAGCTAATTTCTCTATCGTGCATTCGAGCCTTAATTAAATTAATAATAAATAATAGTTTGGCGCTACAGTCCTATATAGAACTTAGTGCGAGCTCTCTTCACCATTTAAACAGTGCGTGTTATAATTGTACTCAAATTGGTGGGACCTACAGTTAACTGTCGAACCCGAACGGCGGGTGAGAGCTTTTCATAGGCAATCTTTTACTTTCGTAGGTTTGCCATTTTACTGCCGAGAGGTAGTATGAAAGATGTTGAACAGTCGCTGAGGATAGAACCTCGGACCTTTTGGCTCGTAGTAAAACGTACAAGCGACTGTTCGCTCGTAGTCCAACACACTAACCAGACGAACTTTCGACGCTACGTATTAAATTGGAGCTGTAAGTTAATTTGAGTTACGGCGCACTAGATAAACACTTTAAAAAGACACTTAAACTTAAATTCAACACATTTAATGTTAGAGTAAACATAGTTCAACTCATTACACCCAACTCAACACACCGAAATTCTAAGAACTCATCACATATAAAACCACTTAAACTCACTGAACTAAGTTGAACCAGATAAAAATTGATCATACTTCTATTTAATAGTAATGTTTAAGAGTAATTTGAGAAAACCCCAGATCTTGTATTTCACAGTGAATATGTTATCGGCTACAACTAGCTTTACAATCTTTTTTTTTTTTTTTGGAATATCTACTAAGATCCACAGCACTCAGACAGACTATATCCATTGTACTGTGAAATCTATTCCCTACAATTTTGTGGTTAATATCATCTCGAGCGCCCATGCCCAAGCCGGGATACGAACCCGAGACCTTCAGAATGCAAGTCCAGCACGCTACCTCTGGACTGCTGAGGCCGGCACCGGATCGCTTTACAATCTGTTGAATATCATATGACTACAAACGTTGAGTACGTTCGTTTTGAGAGTTTGTATGTTGCCAGTATACAAATCGAATGTCAAAGTAAAAAAAAATAAACTGAAATTTTTGTATACGAAAAATATTTAGTTGACAAAACAAAAATATTGACCAAACGTTCGATTCAAAGAGCGAAAGAGACGAAAAGTTAAAAATAGTTCTTTTCTTTATCGTTCAGTGAAAAGTCACTAAGTCCCATGTAAACAGTAACAGTGCTCCAGTGTTTATCCAAATAATTGTATCTGATTTCAGTTTGAAGGAACTACATAATATATATCATTTAATCCAAAAATCGTTGAAATACGACCATTTTTGTGGACTCGGCACCGTTTTAATCATACTTCGACGATTGCCGTTCAATGTAAAGTCAGTAAGCCCCATATAAACAGGAACAGTGTTTCAGTTTATCCAAATAATTTTATCTGATATCAGTTTAAATTAGAGATGAAAGAACTACATGATATATATCATTTAATCCAAAAATCGACCATTTTTGTGGACTCGGCACCGTTTTATTCAGATTTCGAAGATTGTCGTTCAATGTAAAGTCAGTAAGCCCCATATGAACAGTAACAGTGCTCCAGTAACAGTGCTCCAGTTTGAAATCCATCCATTTTTGTGAATTTAGCACGGTTTTATTCAAATTTCGACGATTACCGTTCTGTGAAAAAACACTAAGACCTTTATAAATTTGTCTTATTTTTTACGCCGCGATTATGGTAATATTATAGTATTTTTTGATAAGGAATATAGTTCTTATTCTATAGTTTAAGTCCAAAATAGATTTGATCGGCCCTTTTGAAGGGCTAATTGTTCACTTGAGTACGTTTAACTGAACTGAATTTTTAAATATTTGGAGTTAATGATTTTTCATTTTTAATATCTTCGGTTTTTTAAGATGTAGGACTACGAGGACTTTTCCAACGTAAGATAAATTCGTTTTTATTATAGTGGCATACTTATCTCGATAATTTAGAAAAATGGACTTAGCGACTTTTCACTGAACGGCGACGATTTGTCAAAATAGTGTTTCACAAATAAAACCAAATCTATTATAACGGTTTTTTAAATTGAATATCTGTTTTTGCATAACGAATTCGATTACTACTAAATAAACGATTATAAACAACAGTTCCGGCAACAATTCCAATTCCCAGTTTTCTTTCGGGATTTTTAGTCGATATGATTACCTATATTTTTACATTGGTTTAGATTCAATAAAAGCATAGAATAATTCTCCGATAACCATTTTTTCTATTCCAAAACAAACATCATATTTATTTTTATTTTATTATAGAAACATTTTACGATAAATCAAAACTCTTCAAATTGCATTCACATTTTATACAACCGCAGTATAAATCAAACATAATCCAAAAGAAAAATAATCAACAAAATAAACTAAACTCCTAATTGCAATGTTTAAGACCTATACTTTGGTTGATAGCTACCACATAAGCCATAATAAATTGAAAAACAGCATCATTCAAAATGCACATACGCCATATATTTTGGATGCTTTATAGGGATTTCCCAAGAAATCACACTATAGCAATAACAATAATAATCACAATTTGGAAAATGAAAAATCACGCGTATTTCTCGTATAGCAAATCACTTGTGCGGCACGTAAATCCTGCGCGTATTTATTTTTTTATTTTATTTTTATGTTATTTTTCACGTTGTTGTTCAAAATTTTATTATTGCGCGAAATAATATCGATTCCAGCAGCAAAGTCATCATAAATCCTTAAATCGAGCTCGCTCAAGAGCCAGCACCCTTCGAACTATATTTTCGGGTACGTAGCTAAATTTTGGTGTGGTGTGTGTGTCAATGGGGGGTGCTATAGAATTTGGTAGGGTTTTAGAGGGTGTTGTTTTTGGCAAAATGTTGCCAATGCCGCGTTGGCAATAAGTCCTATGATTTGCGCGACCAAAAGTCAATAGGGTTTTTACGACGCGGTAGACTAAACCAAAAATTGCTGAAGTTGCCGATGTCGTATTGAGTTGGGTAGGGTGAATTGAGATGGTATAGTTCTTCTGAATTCTGCCAGTTAAAGGCTAAGCTTTAAATGGATCAAGCGCAAATAAAAGCATTCGTCAGGCACTGAATGATAAATGGCCGCAAGTGATGGAAGTTTTCCAAAGATAGGAACATTTTTCAATAAATAAATTTATCTTAGTTGCATTCCAAGTCAATAAACAAAATTTGCGCCTTTAGTTGAGTTTAATAAATATAAATTTAAGCTCTTTTTTGAAGAGATAATTTTTATTATTTTCTTCAAAACATTATATGGAATATAAAGAAATTTCTGAAGCATATTACATAACATAGTGATGCATAAAATTGACGAAGGTTGTTAGTTTGTTATTATTTTTTTTTATTTCCAACATATATTTCTTTGACTTGTACATGTTTGTATTTTATTTTCTGAAACATTGCATTCATTTGATTTAATTTCGTAGAATGCGCGCAATGGAACGGAAAAAGGGACCACAATCAAATTGTTTGAAGTTTCTTTGTTCGAATGATAAATAAAATTTTTGAAATTGTTGTTTAATTTACAAACAAAATTCAAATATCCAGCGTAAAAACTTTAAAGACAAAAGTTGTTAACCATATCAATATCCCCAATATGAAATTTTCATACAAAATACACTTATTAGATTTAATATTTTGGAATATGTTCTAAATAAACCAGAGACCAGAAATAACTATTAACCTGTAATTTCCATTTAACCTTTATTTCTATTTGGTTTTTCACTGAGAGTTATTATTTTTCATAGAATATAAAGGTCTTTGGCTAAGAAATATTTTGTATTCCAAAAAATAAGATAATTTTTATTTCAAAAATAAAGGTCTTTGGTTAAGAGATATTTCGTATTTCAAAAAAATAAAGGTCATTGGTTGAGAGTTACATGAAAACCTTTATTTTAAAGATCTTTGGCTAATGGTTGCTAGTAGACCGAAAAATCAATTAGTCTCATTTAAAGGGAATTCATAGAAAATGATAGCAGAACAGACAAAAAAGGATTTCCGGCATCCAGGCGAGATTATTGGACGAGTAGAGAAGAGATGGATGGAATTCTATTTATTTCACAACTAAAAACTACCATTAAATCTGTTCCAGTGGGACTACAGAAGTATCCAAGTGCGTCCAACATATCAGGTGAATCGCATTTTAAATTTTATAATTATTTTTTGTTTGGAACATGCTGATTTCGACCATTGCGTTGTTTTTGTCTTCCAACTTTTTTTTAACAAATTTTTTTTTTCGAAAAATTTCGAACATTGTTGTTTTTGTCGTAAATTTTGAAATTTATAATTTCGACAAATTATGTTTTGAGAAAATTTTCGAACATTGTTGTTTTTGTCGAATATTATTTTTTTTTTTTGAAAATTGTTCTTTTTTGGAAAATGTTTATTTCGAACGTTGTTTTTGTTGCCCAACTTTTTTTTTGGAAAATTTTCGAACATTGTTGTTTTTGTTGGAACTTTTTTTTTTTTTTTTCAAATATTATTTTTTTTAAATGGTGATTTCGACATTTGATTTGTTTTTGTCACCCAAAGTTTTTTCTCCAAAATTGTTGTTTTTGTCGTATTTTTTTTAATATGGTGATTTTGACCATTTCGTTTTTTTGTTGCCCAATTTTTTTTTTTAACAAAATTCTGTTTTGAAAACTTTCGAACATTGTTATTGTTGTCGTATATTTTTTTTTTTTTGAAAATAGTTATTTCGACCATTGCGTTGTTTTTGTTGCCCAACATTTTTTAAACATTTTTTTTTTGAAATTTTTCGAACATTGAAATTTTTCAAACATTGTTGTTTATGTCGAATACATGTTTTTTTTTTTGCAACATTGTTGTTTTTTTTTCAAAACTTTTTTTTTGTGGTTTTTTTAATGGTGATTTCGACCTTTGCGATGTTTTTGTCACCAACATTTTTTTTTCCAAAATTGTTGTTTTTGTCGTATATTTTTTTTTTGAAAATGGAGATTTTGACCATTGCATTTTTTTTTCATTTTCGAACATTGTTGTTTTTGTCGTATATTTCTTTTTTGAAAATTTTCGAACATTGTTGTTTTTGTTGGAACTTTTTTTTTTCAAATTTTATTTTTTTTAATGGTTATTTCGAAGTTGCGTTGTTTTTGTCACCCACAGTTTTTTCTCAAAAATTGTTGTTTTTGACGTATATTTTTTTTTTTGGAAAATGGTGATTTTGACCTTTGCGTTTTTTTTGTTACCCAATTTTTTTTTAACAACATTTTTTTTTTTGAAAACTTTCGAACATTGTTATTATTGTCATATTTTTTTGGAAAATAGTTATTTCGACCATTGCGTTCGTTGTTTATGTTGCCCAACATTTTTTTTTGGAATTTTTCGAACATAGAAATATTTCGAACATTGTTTGTTTTTGTCGAATACTTTTTTTATGTTGGAACATTGTTGTTTTTTTTTTCAAATATTATTATTTATTTTTTTTTTAAATGGTGATTTCGTCCTTTGCGATATTTTTGTCACCAAGCATTTTGTTTTTTTCCAAAATTGTGTTTTTTGTCGTATATTTTTTTTTGAAAATGGTGATTTTGACCATTGCGTTTTTTTTTAATTTTTTCGAACATTGTTGTTTTTGTCGTATATTTCTTTTTTGGAAAATGGTTATTTCGACCATTGCGTTGTTTATGTTGCCCAACATTTTTTTTAACATTTTTTTTGTTTTGAAATTTTTCGAACGTTGTTGTTTTTGTCGAATACATTTTTTGTTTTTGGAGCATTGTTGTTTTATTTCAAATATTTTTTTTTTTAAATGGTGATTTCGACTTTTGCGTTGTTTTTGTCACCTAAAGATTTTTTTCCAAAATTGTTGTTTTTGTCGTATATATTTTTTTTTTGGAAAATGGTGATTTTGACCATTTCGTTGTTTTTGTTACCCAACATTTTTTATTTAATAAAACTTTTTTTTAAATTTTCGAACATTGTTGTTTTTGTCGTATATTTCTTTTTTAGAAAATGGTTATTTCAACCATTGCGTTGTTTTTGTTGCCCAAAATTTTTTTAACAAATTTTTTTTTTCGAAATTTTTCGAACATCGAATATTTTCGAACATTGTTGTTGTCAGAATAGGCTCCTCAAGCACCTTCAAAAGTCAGAGATCAAAATAACGAAATTTTAAAAATGGTACTTTTTAAGCACATCATATTTAAAGTGCAAGGCCAATTACCACTAACCACATATTGATGTTTATAAGTTACGACTTAAATTTTCAAAAAACTTTTTAGCTATAGAACAAGACCTCAGTGGGGTTTGTAGCTTTTCTCGATCAAGAGCTATTTCAATACACTAAGAAATAAATTCAATTAAAATCGGTCAATAGCCCAGTTATTGATTCAATAGTATACAAAATATAAATATTTGCATATAAATACAAAAACAACTGAAAAGTATTTAATAGTAATTTGATGTATTTAATGGTATTTTCCAATTAAAATTATAATTTGTCCTATTAACTAAATTTTAATAGTAAATATACTATTGATTTTATAGTATTATTTCTGAGTGTATAAACAACCATAGATAAATGATTTTTTGCACATTTTATTTAACTTTAGACCAATTTATCGCCGGAAATAATGATGGTTAATACATATCTCGAAACCCTAAATCAGTTGATCAAATTTAGTCAAAATCGATGAGGTAAAAGCTGAAAATTTCATTTTTTTTGTTCGATTCGATGTGAATTGAGGGCTCTGAAATATGTTTATTTTGCATTGAAAATTTTTATAAAACAGAGCCAAATTTCATTAAATTAAAATTTTAACACAATTTCTAACTTAACTTGGAACTTGTCTGTCTTTATACATAATAAAAGCCCCCAATGAAAATATTTATTGCCAGCATAGATTCCCAAAACTTACATAAAATAGTAAATTGTATTGTGCTCTGAAAAGAGCTGTTCTTAAAAAACAATTTGCTCTGCAACCAACCAGACAACCCATAACTACTCCGACCCGTACATTGTTTAAACTTTATAAAGACTCCCCTCCCTCAAATAGAAACTACTATGTTTTACGAAAATTCACGCGAACACATGTTCACTTTCTTGTTGTAGTTTTTGTGTTCTTTGTTCTTTTTTTGTTCTTTTAATCAACAAGAACCAACAAAAAAAACTTCATCCGAGTATCTTTAAACTACTGAGATAACCGCAACATGTTGTACTACGACGTACATCCCTTAATTTCCTGCGGTAAGCGTTTAGTTAATGATGCTGCAATTAAATTCATTAGTTGGGGGTTTTTCATCGGTGTCGGGCTAGTTTGTGTGTGTGGCTTGGTGCGTTTTTGTATTTAATTTAAGAAGGCTTCTTCAAAGGTGCTCTGGGGAATGTCAAGTACCCGTAGGTAGTTGATGTTGCTTGGTTATCATAAGGGCACGAGCAGGTTGTACGACAATTAAGAAATATTTTATGTTGCGAATGATGTGGTTTTTGATACCTGCAATATTCTGCAACAAAAAGAAAATCTATTTGTTTGGGAAGATTGTGTGAGGTATGGGGGATCCGTACGATATGTCGAAAAAAAAATGTCGAAGCCAAAAAATGTCGAAACTTTAAAAGCCTTAGAACGTCGAAACAATATTTGACCGAATCAAAAATGTCGAAACTCTTTGAAACTATAAATACAAAAATTATTTTTTATAGGATTAAAAAATGTCGAAAATAAAAAGCGGAAATATCAAAATGTTGAAATACAAATTTCAAGTCGTATACAAATTAAAACGATGCTATAGCCAAAACACATAAAAAAGCAGCTTATGCGCACAGTCGTTTGAACAAAAAAATTGTTTTCATATAGATGTGCACAAATGACCACTCAACAAAAGCATTTGCTTTATATAGAATTTAACGAGGAAAATTATAGTCTTAATTTTAAAAAAATTAAAAATACCTCTCATTTAGTAAAATGTCCTTAAACATTTTAATTGCTTATAATAGTTACAGGATAATTAAATCTATTACCTTCAAAATGAGACCAAACATGATGCTATATGACGTTATATAACAAAATTACAAAAATTGTCAAAGATATGCTGGTTCATATTTTAATATCTCTTGATGCTATAAACTTCATTAAGGTTGGGTTTTAAAACTAATAGAACAATCTTTTGGAAAATTAAATTCTTCTTAGCATGAACAGATGGCTAATGGTCATTA
Organism: Dryomyza anilis; assembly: GCA_951804985.1. NCBI lineage: Eukaryota > Metazoa > Arthropoda > Insecta > Diptera > Dryomyzidae > Dryomyza > Dryomyza anilis. The sequence goes on along the minus strand of OX638131.1, from coordinate 83,507,935 downwards.
TCCTTTAACTTCAAATTTCAAGTCTTTAAAAAAGTTTTTTTTTTAATCAAAATTTTTGGTGGTTTAGTATAAGTGTTCGAGCAAAATTTTATGATGGTATTTCGATATATATATATAGCATATTTAAAAATCTCCGCGTGAAACCTAGAGTAGCTAAAAATCCGATTTTGTAGCGGAGATTCTGATTTTCTCTACAACGGGACTCAGAATTATGTTGTTTTTAATATATTTGTTCTTTTTTAATATCTCCCAAGTAGGAATTAACGATCGGCACAAGTCTGACACAGGCTTGTGCCAATGCTACTCAAGCCTGTGCCAACGCTGTTATCCAAGCTCGTTCCAAGACTGTGTCAAGACTGGAATGATAACTATGTTACAAGCCTGTATCCCAGGCTTGTATCCAGGCTCCTTGACAAATTTTGAGCCAGTCTTAATTCTCAGTCTTGTGCCAACACTGTGTTTTAGGTTTGTGCCAAGACTGTGTCAATACTGGAATGATAACTATGTTACAAGCCTGTAATTCAGTATTGTACCAAGGCTTGTGTCTCAAGCTGGGACCAAGGCTTGATCCCCTGGCTTGTACCAAGGCCGAAACTAACGACCTGCACAAGACTGACACAAGACTATGCCCCAGACGTGCGACAATCCTTGTAATACGTCTGAAGATTCAGGCTATTGGGCATAATTTGTCATGGGCATTGCATTCATTATTCATGTCATTACACTTGAGAGTTGAGTCTGTAAATAAGTTAATATGTAAGAGGTTAACAACCAATTTAACAGTTATACTTACGTTAATTTGCAGACTTATTGTTTAGACGACTACAAAGAGTTCAGTTTATCGAATATATTTTTTGACGTTTTCAAAATCGTAAAAAAAAATATCTTTTCATCAGATAAGTGTTATTTAACATGGATACAACACCAAAATGTCACCATAGTAAACTTTAATTTACTAAAGTCAAAATCGGTACACACACATTACTAGGCATGGGACGAAAAGCCGAGCCGGAATTTTGAATTTCCTTCAGCATATGGAGATTTGGATAATTTGACAATTTTTATATGTGGCTCAATATTGTGTCAGCCTTGTGTCAGTATTGGTTTACCGAGGCCTGTGTGGAATCCGAGAATGAACATTGTGCCAGGCTTGTGTCCAACATAAACTAACAAGGCCTGTTTGAAATCTGTAAATGACAAATGTGCCAGTCCTGTGCCTAGCTTGGTATAACAAGGCCTGTGTGGGGTCTGTGAGTGTCGAACCTAAACTAACAAGGCCTGTCTAAAGCCTGGGAGTCTCGATTGTCCCATTCTTGTGTCTAATCTAAACTAATGAGGCTTGCTTGAAATCTGGGAATGACAAATGTTCCAGGCTTGTGTCTAGCTTGATATATCAAGGCTTGTGTGGAGTCTGTGACTAACGATTGTGCTAGCCTTGTGTCTGGCCCGATATACCAAGCATTGGTAGTCAAGTTTGTAACAAGGCAGGCACTTTTGTTGCAGCCTGGAAATTCCTACCTGGGCTTTATCTTCGTATTTTATTATATTTACTTGAAATATATAAAATGTTTGTTACGTTGCAGTTTTTTCGACATTTTCTATAATGTTTTGGCAAAAAATGATTTCGCTATATTTAATTTCGACATTTTTAGTTTTTAATATTATATTTTTCAACATTTTAGTTTTCAAAAAATTTTTTTTTTGGCATTTTTGGTTTCGACATTTTCAGGTTTCGGCATTTTTATTTTCTACATTTAGGGCATTCCACAGAAAACGTTACAAAGGTGTGATATATTAAAGGTAAACCTATTGATTCCGTTTAATGATTTTTATGATAAGAAATACTTTTAATTTCATATCCTGTGATCAGAATTTACCAAAATGCATGGCAAATGTGTTTTTTTCTCAATTAAATTCAAAGATTTTTTTGAAATTTATTATAGTACAAAATTGAGGCATTATATGAAATACTGTAGTTTCGTTGTTTTAAATCCGAAAGAAAATTGAATAAGGACTGCGTCGAATAAAATTGTCCGTTACATATCTTCCCATAATGTGCTATTGCAAGATTCAAATTAAAAAAATTTGATCATAGTAGCTCTGAATTAAATGGCAGAAAATAATTTGTGTCAGTTATAGTCAATACAAAATTTATTTAACGCGAAAATGGCAAACGAAGTGGAAGTGCGAGAAAATAATTAAAATTTTTCAAAAACAACCTAGTTGGTCTTTTAAAAAAATTGCCAAGGAGGTAGGGGCTAACCCTAAGACCATTTCTCGCGTTATCAACCGCTTTAAGGAAGACCTGAGTATTGATCGGAAGAAAGGTTCTGGTAAAAAAAGGCCCACATGATCGTGAAAAGTCGAAGAAGTTTGTGAATATTTTAAAGAAAGATCCAAGCATATCCGGAAGGAAATTGGCGAGAAAGGCGGATTGCTCAGAGTCTTTCGTGCGCAGGACTAAGAAAGAAGCTGGGCTGAAGACGTTCAAGGTCCAAAAAGTTCCGGATAGAAATGCCGTCAAAAATGAAACCGCAAAACAACGAGCTAAAAAGCTGAACCAAGATTTTTTTAAAAAATTCGATTGCTGTATAATGGACGACGAAACTTATGTTTTAGCGGACTTTTCTCAGCTACCTGGGCAGGAATTTTATACAGCCGATTCTCGAGGAAATGTCGCTGAAAAATTCAAATAAAAAAAATGAAAAAATTCCCAAAGAACTTCGTTGTTTGGCAGGCAATTTGCAGTTGTGGAAAAAGGAGCAGCTCATTCGTGACATCGGATACAATTAATAGCGAAATATATGTGAAGGAATGCTTGCAAAAGAGATTGCTTCCATTTTTACGCCAACATGAAGTGTCCACATTTTTTTGGCCTGACCTCGCAGCAAAACGGCCTTAGAGTGGATCCAACAAAATGCAGTGATTTTGGTGCCTAGAGAAGCCAATCCACCAAACTGTCCAGAGCTCAGGCCGATTGAGAGATACTGGGCTTTAGTAAAAAGGGAGATGAAGACAACAAAAAAAGTGGCCAAAGACCTTCAAGACTTTAAAAGAAAGTGGTCTTCAGCAGCTGTGAGGGTGTCTGACACTACCATTACAACATTAATGAAGGGGTTCCGGAAAAATAAAAACAAAGTCATCAATAATGAATCGAGGACATTGGAAAAATTTGTCATTGATGAATATGTCTACAAAAATTTCATAATGGACATTGCATTTAAGACGTCATACACCATATGTCATGTATACATATATCAATGACATTGTGAAAATCTGTCATTAATGAAAATTAACATTCACGTCACATGTTTCTAAACGTTGTGAAATGTAATGTGAAATGCATACAACGTACGTCTAGGGCCAGCATTTACGCGTAAACGTGAAATTTTGTATTCGGTGTCACCCTGCCATATAATTCATTGGCCCTATTTGATGGACCAATTTTTATAAAAACGAGATAATTCCAAAAATCACAAACTTTTATTTATGTAAGCTGCGACGGAAACAAATTGATAATGATGCAGACAGAGTATTTATTTAAAAGAATGATAAGATAATATCTATTTTTTTCAAAAAGAAATATTTTGTTTTTCACTTCAATTAAATGTCGACGGTGTGCCTTAAAATAACGGTTTACCATTCCCGCCACAAAAATTGCACTTTTTCTTTAAAAAATGTCCATTCATAATTTGACCATATTGAAATCTTCATGTATATTTGTTTAAAACTTCTACAGGAATTGCCCGTCACACCCGTCACAAATTTTATTACTATATAGGAAATGAGCAAAGTAACTTTTGCAGAATTTTGTTATAGAGGAGATAACCCCTATTATTAATGAAGAATTTGAGATATACTTAATCTCCATACTCCGATTATTTTTACTAAAATTTAATACTATGTAGAGAAAACTATGTTTTATGAAAAAGTACGTGTAACACCCGTCAAAGCATTTAACTTCAAATTAGTAGAAAGATATAGGACCTATTGCACATGTTTTTTTATACATGTACAGAGAACCATAAAGGCTATTCTCTGCATCTTAAAAATGTATCAATAGTTTTGATTTTATCAAATAAGAAGGTTATTAATCGAGCTAATGTAACACCCTTCACAATGGAATGCCCCAATTAGTAAAATTGTGCTATATTTAATTACATCCATGTAGTTTAAGAAAATTATTTCCATTTATAAGAGAAATTTTGATAGTATACTTTTGAAGGCCTTATAACAAAAAATAAATCGAGGGAGCCAAACGAATTGTTTGGAGTTACTTCGTTCCAAAATTGGTATATCATAGGTTAGATTAATAAGGTGGTTTTGGAAAATTCACAACAGTCACGGGAGTCTAATGGGCTACAGTGTTCCATTTCTTCTGTGTAGTAACCTGTAAATGTCAATTTTAATTAATTTTATGTATCAGAGAAATTTCAAAATGGCTTCGAAAATCAAAGCAAAAACATATTTTCAAATGTGTCATTGTTTTTATGCAATATTCTTTAAATATTTTAAAACGTATTCAGTATACGTTGTCATTTTTTTTTAATCAAAAATAGATGTACCTCGAATAGATGACACGAATTCGTGTTGGGTTCGTTATACTTTATCAAGCTGTATATACTATTTTCATTATTTCTGGAATGAAATAATTTTGGTAGCTTTTTGGTTTTTATCAGATAAAAAGATAATTCGAAATATTGTATGAGAGAAGCTTCATTATTAAAAGATTTATATTTAAAATAACCTATTATATTCTAGCCAAAATATATCAATAATTTATCATATTTATCTATGTAGATCGCGTTGTTTTATTTTTTCCGGAAGTAAAAATTACAAAAAACGTTTTTGCCTGTGGTTCGATTGTCAGACTCCTACGGGAACCTATAAAAAGCGCAAATAAAAGGAAAAATACAAAGGCAAACAACAGAATCAACGCTATGCCATGTGCGAAGTGCTGTCAAATCAAGTGCGAGTGGTAAAGTATCATTAGGTACCACTTTTTAGCAGCCACTGGCTTCACAGTGGCTCCTTTAAAGTTCGACTGACTCGACTCAAGTCTGCGCCATGCAGTCTGCAACATCCTTCATAATATGACTTCCTGTTCTGTTGTTGTGCCACCCGTGTGAATGTGTCGTTGAGATTATGGGTTTCTCTCCATGTGTTATGCAGAGCATCCTTGTTGGGGTCCTTCTTGGTTGGGGGGTGGTTGGTGTGTTCCGTGGTAGCTTTTGTTATGACATGTGCGTTGAGTGTTTCCTATTATTTCTCAAGTGGTGACAAATTGAATGCAACATTTTATACGAAGGCATCATCATTCTTATCCCTATCATCCCCATCATCATCATCATCATTGTCATTATCATTCTTATCCTTATCTTCATCAACATCATCACCAACATCGTACACATCAAAGTTGTGCCTGAGGCAAGGATATCGACTACATCATCATAGTCGAACTGCTTTTTTTTCAGAGTTTTTCAAGAGGCTGAGTAGAAAAAAAGGCAGCGCATGCAAAGAGTCTTCGAGTTATCAGCCACTTGATGATAGAAAAGTGCGGAAGCCTGGTTTTGCAATGTGACAATCAGAGAACTACAATAAAATATCAAACATGTTGATGATAATAATGATGATGATGACGATGTTAACAATTCTATAAAATAAAAAACAAACAATCTTTGTAAAAGCGTTTTATCTAAAGCATTTATACGGAAGTTATTTAGCACTTGTTATCCTTTTTTCTTTTATATTTAATCACAAAGAAAAAGACTACGTGATTTTAGCGCAGAAATTCATAGGGTGTTTTTTTAATGTTAGAGTAGCATTTTTTTTTTAAGAAAATTTGTTTATTATATTTTTAAAAAGGTTTTTTTTATGTTTGCTTCAAAGGTCGACAGTTTTCGAATGTTGACTTTGTCTGCTCTACTATACAAAAAGAAAACAAATCTAAACATAGTATAGAGATATACATGGTGTTTAGCTTAACCATGTCAATAATTCAGGGGGTCATTCTATGACTCAATAAAATTAGAAAATTTAAAATTAAAAAATTTATAATTTAGCACACAGTGAATTGGATATAAAGCATAATCTATTGATAAATCAATATCAACTTTACACTTCTGTTTTAAATAACTAAATTACCTTTCCAATGATATATCACATCATTGAAAGAAATCAATTTTTTCTTTTAAAAAATGTACGTGAAGTTGAAAATTAACAAACTTTAAAATTAAAATTTTGATTTTGTCATTGATTTTCTCCAAATTTCCCTACGGATTATCAATTTTTTATAATTTTTAATGATAGACCAGTTCATTCCCAATATTTTCATACTAATTACAGTGATTTTTACCTAGTAAGAAATGCTACAGAAATAATTAAGTAGCAGATCTAAAAATTTGGTGGTTGAAATAAAAACATAATTCAAGATATTAGGAAATATGATCAAAAAATATGTTATGTGAAGTAATATGATAATGATTATAATTTTAATATATGTTCAAAAATATTTCTTGATTATTTAAATTTTTAATTTTTTTTTTTCAACCATCAAATCACAAGACCCGCCAATGTTTCATTATTTCTGCAACATAACTTATTGATGTGATTGATTAGAAAGTACAATGAATCAACACACCTATCATTTTAAATTAGAAAAGAAGGGGTAATTCATAACGGAATTTTGAGAAAATCAATGGCAAAGTGAAAAATATAATTTTTATTTTTGTAAATTTTTATTTTGCGTACATTTATGAAATGGAAATAGTTTTGTGTTCCAAATATGTGATACATAGTTGGAAAAGAAATTTTATTATCAAAAATATGACTATTAAGTAGAATTTAATATATTAATAGATTATTTTTTATAACCAATTTTCTTGACTAGTTTATGTCAGTAATGTGTATTTTTCAAACACCCTGTATATTAATCTGGTTGAAAAACTAGATATTTTTAATTTTCAATTTTCTTATTTTTAAGTCGTAGAACGACCCTCTCAGTTATTGACATAAATGAATCAAACACCCTTTGTATAAGTGTACGAATTTGACAGTTCCGAAATGTTTTTCTAAGTGTCGTATATAGCTGTATAAAGTATATCGCTATACTAAGGTGCAAGAAATTTAAAAAATAAATAAATTAAAAATATATATTTTTCTCATTTTTTTCCACTATTTTTTTTTACTTTAGTACCTTTACCATTATTCCAGGGAATCAAGTTAATCCCTGGAAAAATTCTCACATGGTTTCACTTTGTATTTGTACAGTTTGACATTTATGTGGTCCACACCAAACCATTTTTATTGCAATACTAGCTGGACCCGTGCACCACTCGTGTCAAGATTTTGTGAATTCAAAGATATGGAGCGAGGGCCCGTGCTTCGGGGTCCGTGCCACAGGGGCCCGTGCTTCATTGTGGAAGTTTTTATGGGTTTTATAAATGTAATAACCAAATAATAATTCTCCGCCAAAAAGACCTATTCTCAAAGACAATTCTTTCTCAGACTGCGCTTCCCCGTAGAATATTTCGCCCTAGATTTCTTCCCAGTAGAAATCTTCCATGTAAAATTCTTCCCCATAGAACGCTTTCCCGTAGAATTCTTCCCGGTAGAAATCTTCCCGTAGAACTCATCCCAGTAGAATTGTTCCCGGTAGATTTCTTTCCCGTAGAATTCTTCCCAGTAGAGTTTTTCACTGTAGAAATTTTAGTGTGGTGAGTTTTAATGTGGTGAGTTTCAGTGTGGTGAGTTTAGGTGAGGTGAATTTTGGTATGGTGAGTTTCATTGTAGTGAGTTTTAATGTGTGGTTGCTTTTGTATATATTTTTTTTGTATTTGAATTTTTTGTTTCATCTTTTTAGCTTGTGTATGTGCTGAGTTATGTCGTTTGGAATATTTATGTTGTATGGGAGGTACCACGCCCCTTTGTCCAATCGAGCCCATATACCCATACACCCTCCGAACTCCATAGTATACTGTTACAAAATTTCAGTTAACAAAAGACAGACAGACAGACCGACAGACAGACGGACCAAGAGTTTTATATATATAGATATCAGAAAAAGACTCAGAATTCCTAGGCTTGGTAAACATATTTTCGATACCAAAATCAATTTTGTTTGGTAAGATCAATTTGCCCATCCTCTGATATATGGTGATCAATTTTTTAATTTTTTTAGCTCTCACACTATAGAAAATTCTTTTGTACATAGTGAATCTGGGTAAAAAAAAAATGCGCTTAAGCTTTCACTTTGTAAAAATTCTTGTGGTCCAGCCTGACCAAGTTGGTAAGTTACAAAGTTTAAACGATAACTTTCCACTTCTCCCAATATTTCCCCTTTTTTCCCAATATTTCAAAAACTGGCTGCATTCGAATAAGTATTTTTAAGTTGTAGAAGTCAACGAGAAAAATATGCCGCATCAAAATCAGATTTGGTATGGAGAGAAACAGTTGATAAAAACTAAAAAGTATATTTTAAACCGCGAAATGAATCTTCGACGAATGGAGGATTTTAATGGTGCTATCTTATTAAACTACTGAGAACCTCTTCCATACTAATATTTTAGACTCAGGAATCTGAGATAAAATTTGAGATTTTTTTTAATTTCGGAATATTTTGGGTATTTTTCAAGCAAAGACACAGATAAATAGAAGTTTATGTAAAGCGTTGTCAAATCTCTAGAAACATTTTTCCGATAATTTAAAGCAGACAAATATGGACATTGTATCAAAAGTTACAAAAGACAAAATATCTGGCATTTTCAGGAATATTGCCGGCAAATACACAGATAAATGGAATATTTTTAGATCAGATAAAACTCAGACAGTGTCGAGGCAATTTAAAAACATTTATTTGAAATTTTTCAAATAGACAAGGCGTAGTCTATATCAAATATGTCTATTTTCTGCCTTTGCCCAAAATATGTCGTGGATCTGCCGATAAAATTAACAACCTGCACTTTCGAAAATATTCCATTTATCTCTGTGTTTGCCGGAAATATTCCCGAAATATTTCTGAAAAATGCCAAAAATGTTGTCTCGGTAGGTTGACAAATTTTGTGACATTTTATTGGCAGATTTACGGCATATTTTGGGAACGGGCATAAAACAGGTGGCTTCTGATACAAATTTCGCATTTGTCTGTACTAAATCTTTCGAGAAAATGTTTCTGAACTGCCCTGACCCTGCTAAATGCTTTATCTGGGGAAATGTGTTTGTCGAAAATATTCCGGAAATATTCCTAAAAAATGACTAAAATTTGGTCTCAATGTTTTTATCTAGGGCAGACAATAAATATATTTTAATACAATCTGTTGAAATTCCAAAAATGTTGTCTCGGTAGGTTGACAAATTGTGTGACATTTTAGTGGCAGATTTACGGCATATTTTCGGAACGGGCAAAAAACAGGTGGCTTCTGATACAAATTCCGCATTTGTCTGTATTAAACCTTTCGAGGAAATGTTTCTGAACTGCCCTGACCCTGCTAAAAGCTTTATCTGGGGAAATGTGTTTGTCGAAAATATTCCGGAAATATTCCTGAAAAATGACTAAAGTTTGGTGTCAATTTTTTTATCTAGGACAGACAATAAAATATTTTAATACAATCTGTTGATTTGCAGCTTAAAAGCTGCTGTGTTTGCCCGATTGTTATCCGATTTATTGTTATGAGATTTATTAGGCAAATTTCCGGAATATTTTGGAAACAGACATAAAATTGAAAACTTGTGTTAAGAACTCCGAATTTGTTTGCTCAAAGTCTTTGGTAGAAATATTTCCGAACTTCCATGACACTGTCAAAAATGTTGGATAAGGAAGTACAAAATATACATAATATATATTTGTATGCCAAAAACTGCTGAGTACCTTTTTTGAATATAAATAACATGTTATAATATCGATATTCTACTATATAGATCTTTTTCTTTTGTAAGTCATAGTCATAATATTTAATTTAATATTTAAAAAAAAAATACAAATTATTTTGAGGTAAAAAATACCGTTGATTTTTTAAAGCTTCGTAACTTGCGCAGTCTTAGTGACCTCACTCACAGTCTCCTTGAACTACATTTTCACAAAATCTTGCAGCTCTACATAATATTAGCCTAAAACCAGCAGCCAACTTTAGATTTGAAGTTTCTCAAATATCTATTCAACTTTTATATGCACTTTACTTTACTTTATTGCTCAAGTTGTCAACTATTCAGGTGTAAAAAAGTACTTCAATAAAATATGGTAGACATTGCACGCGTTGGTAATAGCTACAAAAAAAAAACAGATATTTAAAGAGGTTCTTGTCAGTCACTTGTTGGCTGATACTTTCAGAGATAGTGCTGAAAGTTGAACCGCAAAGGTGGAGAGAGTTTTCAACGTGTTGTAATTGGCAGCAATTTAACTTAATGTGGTATTCCTGGGAAAAATAATGAGGATATAAGAAAGTTTTTCAATCTCAAGTGTGCAGTGTATAATGGAGCAATAGAGAAGAGATTTAAAAATTAGTCAAAAGGTTTTTCAATTATATAAAAAAAAATGTTAATTATTGATTCGAAACTTCAAATAATAATTGTAGTACTAACATAAATACTAAAAGATAACACATATAATAAAAAAAAAAGTATTCTTTGTTCGCACTCGAAAGATTTCCCGCCATACAACAAAATATTCAAAAATTCCAAACGCTAATAAAAATAGTTTAAAGAAAAAACTCATATAATCTACGATTATGGTAACGCCAGCTGCGCACAAAGTATTGTCAGTGAATCAGTGATTTTTCCATGAATAACTTTGAAACAATCAAACGTTGCAACTGGTTGTAGCAATCACTACAGAGTGTTTTCACTCGATACAGTATTTGGGTATGTGTTTGACGATTTGCTGAACGTACAAAAAAATAGAAAACAATCAAAATTCAGTTCTACAAAATTCATTGAATTGTGAAAATACCATGAATTTTCCGTGGGGAAATCAGATATTGTTGCATGTCGTCGTCGTTGTTGCGATGGTGCATTCAATATGTGTACCACAAAATGCATAAACCCAACGAGATTCTATCAAAATGTAGCACCATATTTCCTAGAAATTTTCCAACAAACTCTACTTAAAATTTCAAGACTATCTACCAAAATTTCTCGTCTATATATCCTACAAAACTTAACATCAATATATGCTACAAATTTCGCTACCTTCCTTAGTCCAATAGATTTTCCTACAATTTGTACTACAAAATTTCTCTTCCGTATAACCTTCAATGTTTTCTAAAACTTTTTCACAAATTTGTATCGTAACCCATAGCGAATGCCATGATTTTTCGTCACACATATCCTACAACTACTATACGGAAATTTTGATACATTGCTGTTGGAAAAAAATGCAAATTTGAAAAATTCATGCATGCCATATGATGTGACATCCAACTGGGCCAATTCTACCACCAGATACATTCGGTTTTGGTATAGCTAACCATAGATGCTACTATTATGGTTGCCAGTTTTCAGGGAAAAATTCAAATTTTCCCAAAAAATTTAAATTTTTAATCAAAATTCCATTTAAAAATTAAAAATTCAAAATTTCACTAAAAACTCAATTATGCACTAAAAACGCACTTTTCACTAAAAATTCAATTTTTCAATAATAATTAACTTGTTTACTAAAAATATAATTTTTCACTAAAAATTATTTTTCCAATAAAAATTAAATTTTTCACAAAAATTAAATTTTTCACTAAAAATTCAATTTTACACTAAAAATTCAATTGTTCACTAAAAATTCAATTTTTCACTAAAATTAAATTTTTCACTAAAAATTCAATTTTTCACTAAAAATTCAATTTTTAACTAAAAATTCAATTTTTCACTAAAACTTCAGTTTTTCACTAAAAATTCAATTTCTCACTAAAAATTCAAGTTTTCACTAAATTTTCAATTTTTCACTAAAAATTCAATTTTTTACTATAATTTTATTTTTGTCTATAAATTTAAGTTTTCACTAAGAATTCAAATTTTCAAAATAAATATAATTTTTCATTAAATATTAATTCTTTTTTAGCCTTGATTAATTACTTCACTAAAAATTCCATTTATCATTAAAAATTCAGTTTTTCTTTAAAAATTCAAATTTCACACAAATATCATAAATTTTTCTTGTTACAAAAAACTCTGGCAACCTTGCGAATCATTTAATCGTTGAACCAACTATAGTCCCAACCATAGAACTAACCATACATACAACCTACCATAATTTCATCCATTCAGCCAGGGAACCATCCAGGCCATAAACCTAACACCCACCCTCCCAGCGCACAGTCTGCATCCAATGATGCATCCACAGTTTATATTTGCGTAATGGATTTTTGCACTGCAGGCTGTCGACTGCATCCTCCGCAAATTGCAAGTGTGGGTATTGCATCTACTTCGCTGGAGGGAGTCCGTATTGGTCCCATGATACTGACTCGCAGAAACTTCGGGCACAAATACTGCCATGCGTGCCGCTGTTGTTTTCACGACTTTATTTGCCAAGCATACAAAATGTAAATAGAATTGAAGTACTTCAAAGTTGACAATAATGTTGCAAGAATGTGCGCGCTCGGTTAATATTTAGTTTTTTTATTATTTTTTTTTTTGTATTCTTATTTAAAAAAAAAATATACAGCCAAGAGCCTCCTTCTCATACGAAAGCAAGCAAACCAATGATGAGGAAGAGTTTTGTCAACAATTTGTTTGAAATATAATATGAAGAGTTGTTTTATTCATACAGTGCACAAACAATTTTGTAATATTGCTAAATTCCTTTTTAATATAAAAGTTTTGATTAAAATTGGCATTCTTTATGAAAATTCGAATTCAGAAAATTTGACTGAAAAAATAGAATTTTTAGTGATAAATTGAATTCTTAGTGAATATTTGAATTTTTATTGAAAAATTGAATTTTTAGTGAAAAATTGAATTTTTAGTGAAAAATTGAATTTTTAGGGAAATTTAGATTTTTTAGTAAAAAATTGAATTTTTTAGAGAAAAATTGAATTTTTAGTGAAAAATTGAATTTTTAGTGAAAATTTGAATTTTTAGTGAAAAATTGAATTTTTAGGGAAATTTTGATTTTTTAGTGAAAAATTGAATTTTTTAGAGAAAAATTGAATTTTTCGTGAAAATTGAATTTTGAGTAAAGTATTGAATTTTAGTGAAAAATTAAATTTTTAGTGTAAAATTGAATTTTTAGTGAAAATGGAATGTTAAATGAAAAATTCAATTTTTAGTCAAAAATTTAATTTTTAGTGAAAAACAGAATTTTCAGTGAAAAATTGAATTTTTAGTGAAAAATTGAATTTGTAGTGAAAAATTGAATTTTTAATCAAAAATTGATTTTTTAGTGAAAAATTGAATTTTTAGTGAAAAATTTAATTTTTAGTGAAAAATTTAATTTTTATGTAAAATTGAATTTTTAGTGAAAAATTGAATTTTTAGTGAAAAATTAAATTTTTAGTGTAAAATTGAATTTTTAGTGAAAAATTGAATTTTTAGTGAAAAATTGAATTTTTAGTGAAAAATTGAATTTTTAGTAAAAAATGGAATTTTTAGTGAAAATTTTAATTGATCGTATTTAATTTTTGCTACATTGCCTGCCATCACATACATTTCTATTGTAGTTCTTCTGTGATATAATTTCAAATACCGTAGAAGACCAGCATTTCGCACGCTTTGCTGCAGTTTTTCTTGCACTCAGCACACAGTACAGCCAGAGCTCTATTTTAATTAACTACATTCTAAAATTTATTTATCTTTTGTGCATTTTAACTGCATGCCGCCATCGTAGCACCCGTCCGAAGCTACCCCCCCAAAACGGAAGAACTGCTGGAGCAACTAATTGAGAACAAGTTCCGGAAACGGATGCGAATGACAAAAGAATTTTTGTTGATGCCATCAGAATTTGCAGCAAACGCATTGGTATTTAAAGCAGGCGGCGGCAGTTTTTTAACCCTCTAGCTGACTTTTCGTGCTCTTACTCTAATCCTTTTTTTTTATTCTTTCTCTCTTAGTTCTTTCGCCTGCCTCGCTTCTCTGGCTGCTTCACATAACTGTCTTCATCGCATCACTGGTTACTGAATATCTAGCCTGTCTTTATTTCTAAATTCCTAACTGTTCCCAGTTTCGGAATGTTTTCCAACGTTTTTTTAAAAATCTCTTTTTCTCCTCTATTTATTCTTTTGTTTCGAGACATAGGTTCTTCGTTTGTCATCGTCTGTTTCCCAGAAGTGTGTCTGTTTTTATTATTTCTTTCTTTTTCTCAATCCTCTGTCTTCACTTTTTGTTCGCCTTTTTTCCACAAGTATAACTGTTTCTACCCTTTCTCCTCCATCTCTGCCACTCTTAGCCTACATATCCCTCAAGTATCCATTTTTCTCTGTATCACGATGTGCGTAGCTGTGGGATTGGACTACTGTTCTGCTAAAATGTATGGTTTGCTCTTCTGAGATCCTCTACGACTAAAATTGTCTGTCTCTATCTTCTTTGATTACTGCCTCAAACGTGTGCCTCTCTCCTTCTAACTTTCTGCCTCTTTGTCTTAATGTATCTTGTATCTCTATCTTGTTTAGTTATGCTGGTTCTAATACCACAACAACTACATAAATAAACAATTTCCACGATGCATTTTTCTTTTTGCATTCGTTTTGTGAAATACTTTTGTTGAGCGTTATAAAAAAAACACAAAAAAAAAATCAAAAATAAATACTTCCACATTCTGATTGTTTTGCGAAAATTGTTTGCAAAATAAAATGCCAAACTTGTTGGCATACAAACAATTAAACATTTCATGTGCCTTATAAAGTATCTGAAGGATATGCACAACTCAAAGTGGTGCATGTGGCTTTATATGAGAAGAATTTCTTAAACTGAAATTTTATTCTGCATCACCGGCAATGTGCACATAGTTATTTGTCGAACATTTAGTATAACCACATTTATATTTTGTGAAAAAATTTAAACTAAGTTTAAACTTGCACTAAATACTTTAAACTGAACCTTAGAATTGTTGTCAAAATTGAAGTTTCTGAGTAAAAAAAATAAAAAATAAAATTTATATCGAAAATATTTATTTTTTTCGAAATTAACTCGATATCTAGAACGACATAAACAGAAATACCATTATGGATAGTTTTCGAAAACCTTATCATTTTCGTATCAAAATAGATTATAATACTACAAAATGAGAAAAAAATTCTTAGACATCCCATACATCATTTTTATATAATTGTTGTGTGCTGATTTTGACTACATACTTAGTATTTTCCTATTTTTCCAAATTTTTATGAAAATTGATATAGAATTCTAGGTCCATTTTCAACTAAAGGGTTTTTCAACAGGGACGCTACAAAAGTAGAGCGACAGGGACAGCCAACGACGCCATATTTCTTGACGCTCTTTTGACATTTCTCTTCAGTAAGGTTTACCATTTCATGGTGGAAAGATATACGAGGCAACAACAAGTCGAAATTATTAAAATTTACTACCGAAATTCGAATTCGTAGCGCGTTTGTAGCGCTCTTATTGAAAAACCCTTTACCTTTTAGAATAAAAAAAACACAGTACGTTACACAACTAGTTTTCAAAAAACTGAAAACGTAATTTATCTTTTAATTGTCACAACTAATTTTGTTATACCAATAATTGTTAATATTTCGATATGTTTTTAAGATATTTTAATTTAAAGTTGAAAAACTTTTCATTTTTTACACTATTTTTAAATTATTTTTTAGTATTTCGAATCTAATAATAAATAAGAAAATAATTTATACTTTATACTATACTAATATATACAAAATAGTTAACTTTTTTCTATCGGTTCTAATTTTTAATAAATGTCCTATCAGCAAAGTTTAATTCAAAAAATGTTTAAATCTAAAGAAGTTTATTCTTGCATATTTTATATATAAATTACTCAAAAATAGCCATTAACCATAAATGTTTTCCCAAAATTAGAACAAGTATACTTTAATTATGAAGTAATGGTATTTTTAGACCAGGGAATAATCGGCAATTGATCTTGAAAACTTGATAGTTCAGAAACTATGAGAGACTCTATCGAAATTATTTTTTTAATCGACGGGGAAAACTCCAGGGTTTCAAAACAAAATTGTTTTTGATTTTTAAAATAGTGGGGCGTATACGTAACAGTGATTTGAAAAATATTTTTAACTTTTTCTAGGTTTAATGAATTTAATTTTTTTAAATTGTTATTTTTAGTGGAATGTGTTATTATAAAGCTTATATAAACCATTACTTTCATTAAAATATGTTAATTAGTTACAGAGATATAAATAATCTATATATATAAAACTCTTGGTCCGTCTGTCAGTCTGTCGATCTGTCTGTCTGTTTGTTCCAGCATCACGTCTAAACCACTGAACCGATTTAACTGAAATTTTGTAACAGGATACTATGGAGTCCGGAGGGTGTCATAGGCTATATATGGGCGCGATTGGACAAAGGGCGTGGTACCTCAAATACAACCTAAACATTCCAAACGACATAACTCAGCACAAACACAAGATAAAAAGATGAAACAAAAAACTCAAATACAAAAAAAAATATACAAAAGCAGCCACACCACATTAAAACTCACCACAATGAAACGCACCACACTAAAATTCACCACACTAAAATTCACCACACTAAAACTCACCACACTAAAACTTACCACACTATAACCACAATAAAATTCACCACATTGAAACTCACCACAATAATATTACCCACACTGAAACTCACCACACTAAAATTTACCTCACCTAAACTCACCACACTGAACTCACCACACTAAAATGTCTACTGTGAAAAACTCTACCGGGATGAGTTCTACGGGAAGATTTCTTCCGGGATGAATTCTACCGGGATGAGTTCTACGGGAAGATTTCTACCGGGAAGAATTCTACGGATAAGCGTTCTATGGGGAAGAATTGTACGGGGCAGTTTGAGAAAAAAATGTCTTTGAGAAAAGAAAAAAAAGTTGTTTTGGCGGAGAATTATTATTTTGCTACTACATTTATAAAACCAATAAAAAAACTTTCACAGCCAAACTCGGGCCCCTGATATAAATAATAAAAATGTTTTTATATTAATAAAATCGCTCCATATCTTTTAATTCACAAAATCTTGGCACGAGTCGTTCACGGGTCCATCTAGTTATCTAATATAGTACTTTGATGTTTCGATTCTCATAACTTTGTTGGAGTTGATAAATCGAAAAAAAACTAAGTACATAATTATTATTTACTTTTCGGTCACTATCAATCCACAAAATTTCAATAAAATCAGAAAACATCGTACCAAGATTGATATTTCTGACGTGGCATTTTTTATGCTAAGTAGTGGACGACAGGTGCATAAAATTACGATTGAAATATACGTAAAAACGTTAGGTAATATGAAAAAACTGAGTATGTAGTCAAAATCAGCAGCAGCAAATTCTATAGAATTGATGTACGGGATCATTTCGGTATCGTTTGATTTTCTGTGTTAATTTATTATACCTCATAAAAAAATCGGTCTTCCCTTAAAGTTACATAAAAGTAATATCGAATATATGATACGTATTAAATATTTTAATTGGAATATTTTAAAAAAATAATCACAATATTTATGTGTAATAAAATGTAGTTTATTGAAAAAATATCTTTCCGTCTTTTAATTGTTACACCGCCTGCTGCCGCTACTGTTTTCCACTTACCACTCACTCATTCATTATAGTAATTTAAATGTTTTTAATGTCCTGCATTTGTTTTTGAGTATTTGTGCTGTAATCAGGCAATTTAAATTCTGCTGCTTGTGTAACTCGTAAATCGTAACTCATTATGGAAGCATCCAGTCTTCGCGGCAACAACGGCATCGAATGGCGGCACCACGTGGTGGGCGAATATTCGAAAAAAAAAAAAAAAAAACTTTTTATTGAAGTTTATTTTTGTAATTTATTAGAGTTTTGCATTTATATTGCTGAAGAAGGTAATGCAAATAGTATGAGTATATTTTTGAAAATGAAAAACAAATTTTGAATAGCGACGAAATTTAAGAAGAGCAACTTCATTTCTGATTTTAATATTTATTATTTTTCATACTACATATTCTGTTTTTTATTTTTAATATTTTTATTTTGATTTGATAAAATTAATTTTTTCTTTTTTTGTAAATAAAGAAAAGAAAATAAAGAAATGTTAATATTGTAAATTAGTGGTACTAATAAGCGACTAAGAAGAAATTAAGAAGTCATTCGGAAGTCTTTAATAAGTCACTGAAAAGACTCTAAGAAGTCACTATGAAGCCACTAAGAAGCAACTAAGAAGTCACTACTAAGCCACTAAAAAGTCACTAAAAAGTCACTAAAAAGCCACTAAGAAGCCACTAAGAAGCCACTAAGAAGCCACTAAGAAGCCACTAAGAAGCCACTAAGAAGCCACTAAGAAGCCAATAAGTAGGCACTAAGTTGCCACTAAGAGGACACTAAAAAGTCACTAAGAGGACACTAAAAAGTCACTAAGAAGCCACTAAGAAAACACTAAGATGCAACTAAAAAGCCACTAAGAAGCCATTCATAATCTACCAAAATCACTTAGGTACTACTAAGAATCTATTAAGAAGTAACTAAGAAGTCACTAAGAAACAACTAAGCGCGACGAAGGAGCTACTGAGAAGCCTGTAATAATCCACTAATAATGCACTAAGAAGCCACTAAGAAGTCACTAAGAAGACACTTAGAAAATATTAATAAGACACAGAGATAAAACTAAGAAGCCACTAAGAAGCTACTTAGAAACCACTAAGTAGCCATAAAAAAGCTACTAAAAAGCCACTCAAAACCTACTAAAATCTTACTAAGGAACTACTAAGAATCCATTTAGAAGAAACTAAGAGTTCACTATGAAGCGACTATGAAGCTATTACGAGGCCACTAAAAAGCCATTAAAGTCACTAAAAATGCACTAAAAAGTAAGTAAAAGACACTAAGAAGTTAAAAATCCACCAGGATGACACTAAGAAATCACTATTGGGTCACTAAGAAGACTCTAAGAAGTCATTAAGAGGACACTAAGAAGTCACCACTACGAATCCACAAAGAAGCAATTAAAAAGCCTCTAAAAAGCCATTCATAACATACCAAAAGCACTAATGTACAACTAAAAATCGATTAAAAAGTAACTTAGCAGTCACTAAGAAACTATTAAGCGCGATGAACGAGCTTCTGTAATAATAGCCACTAAGAGCCACTAAGAAGTCACTAAGAAGCTACTTAAAACCACTAAGAAGTCACAAAAAAGCTACTAAAAAGCCACTCATAACCTACCAAAATATAAATAAGGAACTAAAGGGTTTTTAACAGGGACGCTACAAAAGTAGAGCGACAGGGACAGCAAACTACGCCATATTTCTTGCCGCTCTTTTGACATTTCTCTTCAGTAATGTTTGCCATTTCATAATGGAAAGATATACGAATTCGAATTTCGGTAGTAAATTTAAATAGCTTCAACTCGTTACTGGCTCGTATATCTTTCCATCATGAAATGGCAAACCTTACTGAAGAGAAATGTTAAAAGAGCGGCAAGAAATATGGCGTCGTTTGCTGTTCCTGTCGCTCTACTTTTGTAGCGTCCCTGTTAAAAAACCGTTGTAGCGCTCTTATTGAAAAACCCTTTACTAAGAATCCATTTAGAAGTAACTAAGAAGCCACTAAGAAGCTGCTATGAAGCTATTACGAAGCCACTAAGAAAGTCACTAGAAATGCACTAAGAACTAAGAATACGCTAAAAAGCTAAAAATCTACCAGGAAGTCACTAAGGAGCCACCAAGAAATCGCTTAAAAAAAATAGAGAAAATGTTCAATAAGAGAAACTTCAATTATTAAAAAGTAAAAATTGTGTAAAAATATCAAAATATTAAAAAATAAAAATCTCTATATCTCATACTCGACTCATTCCTGAGCTAATTTAGTTAATTTTTAATTTTACCAAGTTTTTCTCATATTTACAAAACATTTTGCCCTTCCACAAAGTACTTGCAACATCAACATTATTTAGACTTTATTGAATTTTCATAATAATTTTGACAAAACAAACATTTTGTTAAAATATTACTTTTGTTGAGGTATTACTTTTGTTAAAATTTAACTTTGCTTTGGTCTGCTGTGGCAGCTGCGCCCAAGTCGCAACGGCTTTTATTCGTTATCCGGCGCATTGATTGATAAACTTTCAATGAGTTTGATGAACTACTTAGGAATGTCTGCAAAGTTTTTTTTCATTATATTTTTGTTTTAATAAATATTAGCATCAGTTGGTATTGTTTTAAGGAAGATAATCAAATGTGACTGAATATAGAAAATGTTTTTTTTTTAATTTTACTTTTTCAAAATTATAATTAATATTTGAAATTTTTTAAAAGACTCTAAATTAATTATTTTCAAAATGTGATTTGGGAAATATTTTATATATCTCATTGTTTAATATTTCACAATTTTCAGCCGATTTTATAAATTAGTTTTATGTTACAACATTTTTGTTTTATAAAAAGCAAATAAAAAATTGAAACAAATATAAAAACTCCAGCGTGTGCTGCACATGAAACTAACCAGCGAAAGCTAAAGTTAAAGACGTGCCAAGGATGAATTGGCATTTAAAATGCATTCGCAGTGAAAACGCAAGTGCACTTTATTGCAGGCAATAAAACCAAATTTATTGCGAGTGTAGCTCCAAAAAGATCTTTTTTTTTCGACAAATTTATGGACACCCGTTTGCAAAATATCAAAAACAACAATAGATTTGAAAGTGAATTTTGACAGAATATACCAAATTAGAAATTAAGATTTAAGAGAAGAACACAAAAAATATTATAATGTGAAAATTAAATGAGACAAGAAAGAATAATCAATCAATAACTCCAGAAGCTACAAATAATCGACTATAAAGCCACTAAAAAGCCACTAAGAAGCTACTAAGAAGTCACCAAAGAACCACTAAGAAGTTAATAATAATAATAATAGTTTGGCGCTACAGTCCTGTATAGAACTTCGGCCGAGCTCTCTCACCATTTTGAGCTGTGCGTGTTATATTTGTACTCAAAGTGGTGGGACCTACAGTTTATTGCCGAATCCGAACGGCGGGTGAGAGCTTTTCATAGGCAATGGTTTTTACTCTCGTAGGTTTGCCATTTACTGACGAGAGGTAGCGCGGTATAGAAAAATGTTTCTATGAAAAGATGTTGTTAGCCCCAGTCCAGGCTTGAACCGGGGACCTTTCGGCTCGCAGTCCAACGCACTAACCACTGAGCTACCGCGGCTACAAGAAGTTACTAAGTAAAAATCAAATATCCCTTCAAAATCTACTAAAAATCATTAAAGGAGCCACTAAGAAACCACAAGAATCCAATAAAGATCCACTAAGAAGCCACATAGAATCCAATAAGGTAGCACTAAGAAGAAACAAATAAATCAGTAAGAAGACACTAACAAAAAATTATGAAAGTAACTAAGAAGTAACTAATAAAACTTTAAGATGCCAATAGGAACACCAAAAAAGATACAAACAAATAACCATGAAGCCACTAAGAAATCACTAAATGGCTACTAAAAAACTATGAAGAAGTTACCAAAAAGACAGTACTAAGTATCCACTCAAAACCACTATAAAGCCACTAAGAAGCTACTTAGGACTCAATAAGAAAACACACTAAATCTAATGAAAACATACTAAAATACATTAATAAGTTATTAAGAAGCCACTAAGAAGCTACTAATAAGCCAAAAAGAAACTGCTAATCAGCCACAAAGAAATCACTAAGAAGACTTAGTGTCTTCTAAAAGAGAAGCCACTATAAAGCCTTCATAGTGGCGAAGAAATAATGCTAAGAAACCTCTAAGAAGCCATTAAGAAACCACAAATAAATCACTATGAAAATCTGATCAAACACTAAGAAACTAATCAGAAACCCTTAAGAAGCCACTAAAAATACACGAAGAACTTACTAAGAGAAGGAAGCACTAAGAAATCAGTAAGAAGCTACTAAAAATTCACTTATAAATTACTAAGAAGCCTCTTAAATGCCACTGAGATGCTACTTTGTGGCCAATAAAGAACTACGAAGAAGTCACTATGTGCCCTTGAGGAAACACTAAGAAGCCACAAAGAGATTACTCTGGATCCACTAAGAAGACTCTAAAAAAACACTAAGAAGCCCCTCAGAAACCACTAAGAAGCCTCAAAGAAGTCGCTAAGAAGCCTCTTAAAATTCACTACGAAGTCACTAAGAAATCGCTAAGAGCTACAAGTAAGTACTAAGAAGAAGCCACTATAAAACCAATATGCAGCCACTATGAAGCCAATAAGGAACCACTAAGAATCCACAAACAAATCGCTAAGAAGTCATTAAGGAGTCACTATAAAATGAACTTAGTAGCTACAAAGAAGCTTATAAGAAGCCCATAAAAAGCAACTAAGAAGCCACTTAAAAGCCATTAAGAAACCACAACGAGCCACAGAGGAGTTACAAACCAAAAAAAAATACTAAATAACCACTGAACAAATAAAGGAGAATCTATGAAATAGGCACAGAAATGTCACACAAATATTACAGAAAAGTCTCCGCATAATCTATATCTATATATATATATATAAAAATGAAATGTCCTGTGTGTGCCAGAGCATCACGGGAGAACGAACCGACGGATTTGCCTGATTCTTTTTGTATTTTGTTCGTGTCAATGCAAGAGTGGTTTAGGAAAAAAGAAAATTTGGAAAAACTCAAAGGCAAATCCGGAAAATCGAAAAAATCTAATTTTTACCCTGGGAATTAGAAATTTGATCAGGGTGTTGATTTCCCGACGTGAGAACGCACTACTAAGGGATTTCTTGAAATTGACTCCTAAGGTACAAAAATGGGCATGGCAAAACTAAACTTTTAATGTAAAATATCTGTATAAGATAGCCACAGTCATGAAATTGGGCTCAGTAATGTATTTTGTTGATGTTTATATTTTTGCTAAATGTAGGCGGAATTTTATAAGGGGGCGTGGCTTTTCCCATATAACCATATCTTTAAAAATACTATAACTCCTGACCAGAGTTATGAAAATTGAAACACAGGTTCATATTAAAAAGTAGAATCGTTCATATAACACCTTTCATATAACAAAAACATTAAAAATGCTATAACTCCTCTCATACTAAGAGTAGAGTTATAAAAATTAAATCAAATGTTCATATTTAAAACTCCGATCATCACGTAGAATATGGACGGGATTGGACAATGGGGAGTGGCGACTCCCATACAAAATATAATCTTATAATGCTATTACTCTTTACCTACTAAGAGCAGAGTTAAAAAATCGAAACAAAAGATTATATTAAACATTGTAATCGTCACGTAGAATCAGGGGTGGAAAAAAAATCCGGATACTTTGTGGAAAAAATTCACCGTCTTGGATCTGGAATCCGTTTTCTTCTATATACTGAATTAGTCATATGGACGTAAACATGAAACGGCCTAAGTGACTAATCAAATCCTTTTCGAATGTCCTCTTTATAACACGGCAACTCTTCAGAACCTATTATATTCAATCAATATCCACCACTTTAAAAATTGGCATAGAATTGACTTGAATTCAATCTATGGTTCCGACGAATACATCATTAAATTATTTTGATCTGCATAAAGGCCTAAGTTGGGTATATGTATAATATATGAATCATTTCATTGCCATCTTCACCAGACATTTTATCCAGTAGTGGTTCAAATAATTATTTTCGATTTGGAATTCTTAAATTTTCAAAACATAAGTTGTACCCTGAAAACCACAAATATATTTCCTTAGTTATAATTCGAAAAATGTTCAAAAATCAAAAAAAAAATCCAAAAATCTTGGATTTTTTAAGTGGATAAAATCCAAAAAAAGAACGGATGATTTGGACGAAATTAAAAATGCTACAACTCCTGACTTATTAAGAGCAGAGTTGTACAAATCGAAACAAAGGATTATTTTTAAAAATTTTAATAGCCACGGGGAATGTGATCGAGATTGGAAAAAGGGGCATGACACTATGATCAATGTGGGTGGGAAAAAAGCGATGTAGGCGATAATGCACTAAAAAGGGAAAAAGGGGCGTAAATGTATCCACACTTTATAAACGATATAGTTTTGCAATTACAAAAACTTAGCACGGCGAAGCTGTGAACGGGTCCAGCTAGTTTAAAATAGTCGCAAAAGTACGTAATTCCAGAGAGTGTACACTAGGGCGGATCGAAATTTTTTCCCAAAGTTATAATAGGGCTTAAAAGTTGCATTGTGCTGCTAAGTCTACCGCAAAAAAATTGAGTAAAAAAAAATAATGTCCTGTGTTCGCGCATTGCAGATGATGTTAATAAACACTTTAAATCCATATTTTTATTTTTTTACCATCTATATAAAGTTTTTTTTTTTGAATTGAAATAGACTTTTATAGAGTTTGTATCTATTAATGTCCTCCCAAAATTTAATCAATTTTGAATAAAATCTTATGCATCGTTGAAAGTTGAAGTTGAAAAAGTACAAAAAAAAATCGATATTTTCTTTGGTTAAACCGTTCTCAAATTGGCATGTGTGGTTATTTTGATATGTAATTTTTTTGATATATATTTTTAGGTGTGCTGAATTTAAATCTGTAAACGATCAATTTCTATAGAGTATAGTTTTTGAAAAAAAAATCCTAAAGTCTGGTGTTTTGCCCATTATACTTTTTTTTTACTGATTCCAACATATTGCTTTAAGTTTTGCTATCGTTATTGGTCTTAAAAAGTACATAATGGTCCTAGAATTTCCGTCATACAATTTTAGTAAAAAAAAAAATATCGTCCTGTGCGCTCACATTGCAACCGAAGGTAAAAAATTCCTTTAGGAAATATAAATTTATGTTTAAGGTAAAAAATATTGTGTATCAGAATACTGGATCAGAATAAGCTCAAAAAATTAGATTTAAAATCTATTAACACCCTCCCAAAATTTCATCATTTTAAAACAAATCTTGTGGCTGCGCATCCTCTTGAAGTGGGAAATACCCAAAAAATCGTAATTTTCTTTGATGTTCTTTTTGATTTTTTTTTTTTTTTTTGGAAAATTGTTTATGGAGAATTCTTGCTTATAAACCCAATACCGCAAAAAATCTCAAATTATATGATGTAGTAGTAAATAAAATGTCGATTTTTTTGTACTTTTTCAACTTCAAGGTCGATGCGCGAGTATAAGATTTTATTCGAAATTTATGAAATTTTAGGATGACATTAATAAAAACAATATCTAATATTTTGAGTCTATTACGATCCAAAAAAAAGTTTATGTAGATGGTAAATAATAAAAATATGTATTAAAAGTGTTTTTTAACTTCATCTGAAATGCGCGAACACAGGACATTATTTTTTTTACTCAAATCTTTTGTGGTAATCTCTGGCAGCACAATGCAACTTTTAGGCCCTATTACAAATTTGAGAAAAAATTTCGATTCGCCCTAATGTACACTGTGGAGCGATCTATAGGTCAAAATTGAACGGAAGTTGATACATAAACCTTTTAATGCCATCGAAAAGCCATTTACAAGTCGCTAGGAAAATTAAATAAAAGTGCGACCGTTAAAAACCTCATTTCTTTCCTTCTAAATTGTACCCAAGACAACATTGAACTAGCGAGTAGTAGCAGCTGCGCCACAAAAGAGTCACCAAAGACCACCGATGTGCCAACATAGCGCCGCAAGTGTATTTTACGAAAAGCCTTTTTAAAAACAGCTGCCACACTCAGGGATTTTTAACATTCTATTACATACTACTTTGATACATTTTTGCACTCGTAACAAAAAGTGCAACACATTTTTCATTGGTGCTTTGGCAATGATGACAAGTACTAAATTTTGGGCAACCGTGCAGCACCGAAAGTCGAAAAGTTTTTAGTCAAGCATCATGTTTAATTTAAGGCAAACACAAAGTACGAGTAGTATGTGTAAAATGTATTTATCTTTTTTTTTTTAATTTTCTGTTTTTTCTTTTTTGCAAACTTTGAGCTGCATAAAATGCCGTTAGTTATGCATAGAATAACGTGCCACAAGCGGGCTTAGCAGCAGGCAACAGGAACCGGATGAAAGAGCAGCCTAAATAACGTAAGTCGAAAAAAAACAAGGCACACAAAATGGCAGCCAGGCACTAAAGCCAAAAAGCATCCTAAAAGCATACGAAGTAGTGCGAATGGGTTACGTATTAAGAATCTCTTGTGTGTGTCTGTCTGTGTCGGTGTGGTGAGAATGTCTGCGAGAGTGGCTGTGAGATGAGCCATAGAATGGCTACAAATTGAGGTACTGCTCCTTTGGCTTGTTTCTGTTCATGTTTTTGTTGTGCCACACAATAGAGCCGTAGTATGTTGAATCCTTGCTGCAGGATAATGCAAAAAGTGTTGCATCATTTGCTGCATTATTTAGCATTATTTATGTGAATGTGGAGAGTATAGCGCAGTAAATGCATTATTTTAGTGTCAGCTGTGATGCTAAGGCTTATCAAAGACTTTTATGTGTTGAAATTCAATGTGAAAGGTTGAGATTTCAAAAATACGTCCTTGAATTTATAAAATATTTTATTTTTATGTTAAGCATCAAATGTTCAATTATTGAAATTCGAATTTAAATAAAGTTTTGGGTTGACAAAATATACAAAATCTACCTTTTTCGCATTTGTATTTTTAACTCTGTCAAATGTTATTATATTTCAATAATTATTATTGTGTTTAGTGCAGAATTCCTTTCTGTTTATAAATAAAATTTTAAGAATAATATTACTCTCGAAAATTTGTAATGAAAATTAACGTAACTTGCAAAAAAAAAAATCATAATTCTTAACATGTTCCCTAACATTATCAATTTTAACTCTGTCATATGACTATCGATTTCAGTAATTAATATTTCACTTTATGCACAATTAATTAAAGTATTATTACAGAATACAAATAAAAATATATCGCATGCAAAAAGTACATCAAATTATTATTAAAAGTTGAAGATTTTTCACAAACAAAATTTTCAAAAACCGTCAGTCTTCATTTACATTATAATTTTTAACTCCGTGAAATTTAAGTCGATTTGAGTGATTATTATTGTGGTAAACACAGAAAATTTTCGTTTTTAAATAAAAATAAAAAGTAAATTATGACACTTTAAAAATATGCTTAAAATTCTTATCAAACTTGAAGTGTTTCACCAGAAGAAATTTTCAACATCAGCATTTTTAACTCTGTCAAATTGTATTATATTTTAATAAATAATATTGTGTTTAACGCAGAATTCTTCACCGTTTATAACTAAAATCAAAAGAAAAATATTACGCACGACAATTTCTAATGAAAATTGACGAAACTTACAAGAAAAAAAAATCATAATTCTTAACAGCTTCCCAAACATTATCAATTTTAACTCTTTTATATGACTATCGATTTCAATACTTAACATTACATTTTATGCAGAATTAATTAAAGTATTATCATAGAATACAAATAAAAAATATACCGCATGCAAAAAGTGCATTCAGTTGTTATTAAAATGGAAGGTTTCTCACTAACTAAATGTTCAACAATCGCCTGTCTTAATTCACATTCTAATTTTTAACTCCGTGAAATTGAAGTCAATTT
Organism: Dryomyza anilis; assembly: GCA_951804985.1. Lineage (NCBI taxonomy): Eukaryota > Metazoa > Arthropoda > Insecta > Diptera > Dryomyzidae > Dryomyza > Dryomyza anilis. The sequence continues at coordinate 83,480,271 of OX638131.1, read as the reverse complement.
CAGTGATTATTATTCTTGTGTTAAACACAGAATAATTACCTTCTTAAATAAAAATAAATAGTAAATTAAATATATGCTTTAAACTCTTATCAAAGCTGAAGTTATTTACTAGTAAAATTTTCAAAATCCGCATTTTTAATTTGCTTTTGAATGTATATCAAAAACATATTTAGCTATTTATTTTAAAGACATTTTTCCTTATTTTTAAAACAGTGTTTATCAAATTTCAACGTTTTATATCAACCGGATACTTTAAAAATTTAAATTGAGTCATAAAACTACACAAGCGCACCCTGTTGCAAAACATATCTTTTTATGTTTCATTTTTAAATGCCAACTAAATTTTAATGTCTTCTTAATGTCTCATATAAAATGCATATTGCCAATATATGCTAATTTCACGCGCATTAATTGTACTTTATATTTTGGGTAATTTGACCCGGGACCCTAGGTAATGTACTGCCTTTGACTACCTACTTATGTTAATTAAATGACTAACAAATTTATGCATTAAATCTTCAATTAATTTGCCGCACTTATGCTTGCGGTAAAATGCAATAACCAACCAGACACGATACAGCCACGAAGAAAGGACGGTTTCCTTCAATCTCGTTGTAATTTCTGTCATCATTACTTCAAACTGTGGCAACATTATTTTTTATTATCCAGCGAAAATCTAATTTGAATAATTAACAATGACTCGCAATTTGTAACCAGATTTTGTAGCTTCTGTGTGACTGCTGACTTTTGACGTTGTTGTTGACCAGGACTTTTCATTTTTTAGATACTTCTTTTTTTATATTATTAAAAAATGTTTTTGCTGTTGATGATACGAATTGTGGTATGTTGTACAGTATGCAAGGTACAAGATAAAAACCACATGACCGCAGGCCACACATATTTCCGTCGAATGACAAAATGATGCTAAAAAGTTTTAAAGAACTTTTCGAATATTTGTACCTGTTTATTTTTTTTTTTCTTTTGGACCCTTATTGCAGCTCAATTAGGGGTGATATTTGAGTATGGGCAAGTTGAGTTTTTCATGGGGGGATGTATATTAAGTATCATGTGACCGTTGAAGATAATGTTTAATGATAAACACTCCTTTATTGATGAGCAAATTATTATATTTTTTCCAACTCTTAAATTTTTTAATAACATTTTCATTTTTTTGTATTTTTTTTAATTGTTTTAGTTATTTTATTTCTTTTTTTATATTCTTTTTGTTATTTTTGTTATTTTTGTTCTTTTTGTTCTTTTTGTTCTTTTTGTTCTTTTTGTTCTTTTTGTTCTTTTTGTTCTTTTTGTTCTTTTTGTTCTTTTTGTTCTTTTTGTTCTTTTTGTTCTTTTTGTTCTTTTTGTTCTTTTTGTTCTTTTTGTTCTTTTTGTTCTTTTTGTTCTTTTTGTTCTTTTTGTTCTTTTTGTTCTTTTTGTTCTTTTTGTTCTTTTTGTTCCTTTTGTTCTTTTTGTTCTTTTTGTTCTTTTTGTTCTTTTTGTTCTTTTTGTTCTTTTTGTTCTTTTTGTTCTTTTTGTTCTTTTTGTTCTTTTTGTTCTTTTTGTTCTTTTTGTTCTTTTTGTTCTTTTTGTTCTTTTTGTTCATTTTGTTCTTTTTGTTCTTTTTGTTCTTTTTGTTCTTTTTGTTCTTTTTGTTCTTTTTGTTCTTTTTGTTCTTTTTGTTCTTTTTGTTCTTTTTGTTCTTTTTGTTCTTTTTGTTCTTTTTGTTCTTTTTGTTCTTTTTGTTCTTTTTGTTCTTTTTGTTCTTTTTGTTCTTTTTGTTCTTTTTGTTCTTTTTGTTCTTTTTGTTCTTTTTGTTCTTTTTGTTCTTTTTGTTCTTTTTGTTCTTTTTGTTCTTTTTGTTCTTTTTGTTCTTTTTGTTCTTTTTGTTCTTTTTGTTCTTTTTGTTCTTTTTGTTCTTTTTGTTCTTTTTGTTCTTTTTGTTCTTTTTGTTCTTTTTGTTCTTTTTGTTCTTTTTGTTCTTTTTGTTCTTTTTGTTCTTTTTGTTCTTTTTGTTCTTTTTGTTCTTTTTGTTCTTTTTGTTCTTTTTGTTCTTTTTGTTCTTTTTGTTCTTTTTGTTCTTTTTGTTCTTTTTGTTCTTTTTGTTCTTTTTGTTCTTTTTGTTCTTTTTGTTCTTTTTGTTCTTTTTGTTCTTTTTGTTCTTTTTGTTCTTTTTGTTCTTTTTGTTCTTTTTGTTCTTTTTGTTCTTTTTGTTCTTTTTGTTCTTTTTGTTCTTTTTGTTCTTTTAGTTCTTTTTGTTCTTTTTGTTCTTTTTGTTCTTTTTGTTCTTTTTGTTCTTTTTGTTCATTTTGTTCATTTTGTTCATTTTGTTCTTTTTGTTCTTTTTGTTCTTTTTGTTCTTTTTGTTCTTTTTGTTCTTTTTGTTCTTTTTGTTCTTTTTGTTCTTTTTGTTCTTTTTGTTCTTTTTGTTCTTTTTGTTCTTTTTGTTCTTTTTGTTCTTTTTGTTCTTTTTGTTCTTTTTGTTCTTTTTGTTCTTTTTGTTCTTTTTGTTCTTTTTGTTCTTTTTGTTCTTTTTGTTCTTTTTGTTCTTTTTGTTCTTATTGTTCTTTTTGTTCTTTTTGTTCTTTTTGTTCTTTTTGTTCTTTTTGTTCTTTTTGTTCTTTTTGTTCTTTTTGTTCTTTTTGTTCTTTTTGTTCTTTTTGTTCTTTTTGTTCTTTTTGTTATTTTTGTTATTTTTGTTCTTTTTGTTCTTTTTGTTCTTTTTGTTCTTTTTGTTCTTTTTGTTCTTTTTGTTCTTTTTGTTCTTTTTGTTCTTTTTGTTCTTTTTGTTCTTTTTGTTCTTTTTGTTCTTTTTGTTCTTTTTGTTCTTTTTGTTCTTTTTGTTCTTTTTGTTCTTTTTGTTCTTTTTGTTTTTTTTTGTTCTTTTTGTTCTTTTTGTTCTTTTTGTTCTTTTTGTTCTTTTTGTTCTTTTTGTTCTTTTTTTTCTTTTTGTTCTTTTTGTTCTTTTTGTTCTAATTTTTCATTTTGTTTAAATCTTTTTGTTCTTCTAGTTTTTTTTTAATTTTTTTATATATATTTTTTTTTTGTTCTAATTTTTCATTTTGTTTAAATCTTTTTGTTCTTCTAGTTTTTTTTTAATTTTTTTATATATATTTTTTTTCACTAAAAAATCAATTTGTAACTAATAATTTAAATGTTCACTAAAAATCATTTTTATCACTATAAATTCAATTTTGTACTAATTTTTTTTTTATAAATTAAAATTTTCTTATAAATATTTAAAATTTTTAAATTATTTTTCAAACCACAAAAATCAAAGTAAACATTTCAAATTACATTACAATTATCGTGCTGTCATCTGTTGGTTGGTAGTCCAACTAACTTAATTGGTTTGTGCATTTGCTACAATAAATTTTAACAATGCGCAGAATTCAAATAATGGGAAAGTAACAAAATAGTCTTTGTTTTTCTACTTAAAATATCAGTCCAATTACGGGATTTAAATAAATTCTTATTTTGTCTCTATAGCTCAGACATTAATCTACAATTTGACACTAAAAATATAAATATCGCTATAACAGATGCTGAGAAATAAATCAGTTTTTGTAATACCTCAATTAATGTCACTCATACGCTATGTAGTACAAAATAATTAGATATCTTTCGGGAAAAGAATTAAATAAAAATTAAATGAATATTTGGTTTATTTAAGCAATAAAACATAATACTTATAATACTTCTAAAAATTCCAAATATAAAATTATAACTCTCATAAAATGTATAACTTTATTTAAAATTAAAACATGTACTTACTTTTTAAATACGTTTTAAACGCAGCGTGGTTTGCAGCAATTTTTTGAATTTTCAGTTTTATATTTTTGTTTATTTTGCTGTTTTATTTTTCCATGTAAAAATGGGAAAAAATGTCAACACAACGCATTTCAGGCATATGCTGTTTTGACGTATTCTACGCATTTCTTCTCTGCAAATAGTTTTCAGGACATTTTGATTTTGACACACGAAGAGAGAGACGCTTTTTGCCATGTGATAAATGCTGTTGCTGACATTCAGTTTAGTGCTGGTTGGTGGTAAGAAAAATACACTGACTTTGATTGATTGACAATAAATTGAAAATTGATTTTCTTTGGCGATGCGAATGGCTAAATAAAATCAATAAAAAAAGTAAAAATTAAAAATGTTTTAAATTTTGTTTAATGATAAAGAATATAATGTTTAGATGAAAAATATGTAAAATAAAAATGTTGAAAAAAATAAAGTTCAAAAATAAAAATTAAATATATAAATTTTGTTAGTTTAATTATAAAACTCTCTTAGCTTTCTATAGAAAATGTTCATATTCAAATTTTTATTAGCAATACTAATTAACATAAATGTAATTTTATTCGTTTCGGATTGAAATTATAAAAGTTACAATTATATATTTGGTTGTATCTATTTTAACAAAGTTAATTTGGAAAACACCCTGTAGAACAGTCCAAATACACACCAACTCTAGAATTATTTTTTTATTCATGAAATATACCAAGGAATTAGTTCATAAAATATTTGCATTCTGAAGCGAACAACCCTATATTAAGTAAATGGAATTTTTATGATGAATAAAATTTCATTAGTCACACTACAAGACAATTTTTTTTAGACATCCCAACATTTAATTATAATTATATATATATATATATATAATTTTTATATTATTTTATATTATACCTCTATATCTACATCATTTATATTTCACCTCTATATCATTTCTACATCATTTCTATATAATTTCTACATTGTTTCTATATCATTTCTACATAATTTCTACATCATTTATGTATCATTTTACATCATTTCTACATCATTTCTACATCATTTTTATATCATTTCTACGTCATTTCTATATTATTTCCTACATCATTTCTATATCATTTCTATATCATTTCTACATTATTTCTACATCATTTTTACATTATTTCTATATCATATCTATATCATTTCTATATCGTTTCCATATAATTTCTACATCATTTCTATATCATATCTACATAATTTCTACATCATTTCTATATCATTTTACATCATTTCTACATCATTTCTATATAAATTTTATATCATTTCTACGTCATTTCTATATCATTTCTACATCATTTCTATATCATTTCTATATCATTTCTATATCATTTTAATGTCATTTCAACGTCATTTCTATATCATTTCTACATAATTTCTACATCATTTATATATCATTTTACATCATTTCTTCATCATTTCTACATCATTTTTATATTATTTCTACGTCATTTCTATATTATTTCCTACTTCATGTCTATATCATTTCTATATCATCTCTACATTATTTCTACATCATTTTTACATTATTTCTATATCATATCTATATTATTTCTATATCGTTTCCATATAATTCCTACATCATTTCTATATCATTTTTACATCATTTATATATCATTTTACATAACTTCTACATCATTTCTACATCATTTCTATATAATTTTTATATCATTTCTACATCATTTCTACATCATTTCTACATCATTTCTATATAATTTCTACATCATTTCTATAGAATTTCTACATTATTTCTACATCATTTCTACATTATTTCCATATCATATCTATATAATTTCTATATCGTTTCCACATCATTTCTATATCATTTCTACATCATTTCTATATCATTTCTACATCATTTCTACATCATTTCTATATCATTTCTACATAATTTCTACATCATTTCTATATCATTTCTACATAATTTCTATATCGTTTCCACATCATTTCTACATCATTTCTACATCATTTCTATATCATTTCTACTTCATTTCTATATCATTTTTACATCATTTCCATATCAGTTCACACTATTTCTATATCATTTCTACATCATTTCTACATCACTTCTATATTATTTCTTTATCATTTTAATATTATTTTAAAAACACTTCTACACTATTTCAGTAGTTTCTATATCATTTCATTATAATTTAATTCTTTATCATTTCTATATCACATTTATGTCATTTCTATATCATTTCTATATAATTTTTATATAATTTTACCTATCACATAACAAAATTAAAATAGAATTTTCAGGGTCTTGTTCAATCACCTTTTAGAAGAAAAAATTACAGAGCATTACAAAAGTGAGTTAACTTTAAATTAACAGGGCAAGTTTTAATAAATTAAGATATTCCAATATCGCAATTGGTTTTCAAGAAATTTGCATCTAAACACGACAAATTTATTATTGTTTTTTACTATTTTTTAATTAATTTTTTTGGTATATAAGAATTAAAGAGAACATAGACAATGGTGCGTAGTTATATAGAACATAGTCCTAACTAAGTTTGAAAATTACTAACTTTCTATTATCTCTTTTATTTTTAAAAAATGCTTATTTATATAGAAATTATCGACAAAAAAATCAATGTTGAGTAGGAATTTTTTTCTATTTAGAGTAAATTAATTTATGTATATTTTATTAAAGAAAAATTAAAAATAAAATTTTATAAATTCAACTAAATGTTTGCTTCAAATTCAAGTAAATGTTTGCCTCAATGCAGGACATCATTTGCGCAGCTGTGCGTAGTTTGAGTGCTGCGGCATTGAGTTCTTCTCTGTTTGTTTGCATATGCTGTTGTTATTGTTTTTGTTATATTTGTTGTAGTAATTTTTGTTGTTGTCATTTTTATAGTCCTTTTTCCTATGTTTATTTTACTCTTAATAGTACTGCTGCTGTCCTGACCTCTTCTTCTGTATGTTGCAACGTTTCATTAAGTTAATATTTTTCAGGTCAAGCGATATGAAAACATTTTTGCTAAAAATGTTGCAAATATTTTTTGTTGTTTGTTTTGTATTATTATGTTTTTCCTTTGCAACGTCAACGTATATTGCTGTCGTATCCTTTATGTTGTCCTTGCCTTTGGCATTCCTAGTGTTTTAAAGTTTAGATATCTTAAAAAAAATTTAAAAGTTGCTCATGATGCAAATATTTTTTAGAATTATTTTTTTCATTGATAATTTCAACAATATTTCCCAGTATAATTCAGCAATATTCAAATTATATTCAAATAGACATCACAGGTAATTCAGAAATTTCATTTGAAATTCAAAAGACATCAATTTCAATTCAGAAATATGATTTGAAATTCAAAACATGTCAGTTTTATCACAAGCAGCAATACATTCTAGCACAAATATCTAAAAAATATATTTAAAATGTATTTCTTTTTTTTAGAAATTGACTAATTAAATATGCAATTAAATGCATAGAACAAACCAACATTAACAAGATACCTTTATCTAAAACGTCACAAAACTCATTTCAAAAATGTTACTCATACCTCATGCAGCACTTAGTATAAATTAGAAACACATTTTGCTCAATATTTTTCGATAATTTATTTGCTTAATTTATACACAATGTAAACTAATGATATTTTACACTATTAGACAACATTTATTTTGCACAATTAAATTAATTTATTAACAATTAGGTAGTTTACTTAATAAAAGACTTAAAATAACATACATTATTTTTGTTTTTTTTTTTATTCATATTTCTAAAAGTAGTTTAAACTATCACAGCAAGGACAAATGTTCTTTAGAATATAGTAGTTTTGTTTGTAATTTTTATTTTTGTTTTTATTATTTTTCTTTTCTTCACTTCGAATGCACTAGTTGTTCAGGTACGTTGGCGTCCACACAGAGTTGCGGCCATTTAAGCCATTTAGGCTTTTCTTTTCCAGCAAGGAGCCTAAGTAATTGAAATATTTAGCAGTTTAGAAAAGTAAAATTTTGTATTTATCTGTTTAAAAATGATCACTTTAGTTCTCATCGTTTTCAGACCATTTCAGCGGTAAGTTGAGTGGTGCATTATTGGTTGTTCGTATTTGTGGTGCTTTGTGCGCGGTTAGTGTAGCTAAAAATGATGAGGCAGTGCTTAATTTTTTCAGGTGATTTCAACGAATTGTTAATGATGAATCAAATCAAAAAAAATTAATTTATAAAAATAGAATTTTAAATATAAAATATAAAATATAAAATATAAAATATAAAATATAAAATATAAAATATAAAATATAAAATATAAAATATAAAATATAAAATATAAAATATAAAATATAAAATATAAAATATAAAATATAAAATATAAAATATAAAATATAAAATATAAAATATAAAATATAAAATATAAAATATAAAATATAAAATATAAAATATAAAATATAAAATATAAAATATAAAATATAAAATATAAAATGTAAAATATAAAATATAAAATATAAAATATAAAATATAAAATATAAAATATAAAATATAAAATATAAAATATAAAATATAAAATATAAAATATAAAATATAAAATATAAAATATAAAATATAAAATATAAAATATAAAATATAAAATATAAAATATAAAATATAAAATATAAAATATAAAATATAAAATATAAAATATAAAATATAAAATATAAAATATAAAATATAAAATATAAAATATAAAATATAAAATATAAAATATAAAATATAAAATATAAAATATAAAATATAAAATATAAAATATAAAATATAAAATATAAAATATAAAATATAAAATATAAAATATAAAATATAAAATATAAAATATAAAATATAAAATATAAAATATAAAATATAAAATATAAAATATAAAATATAAAATATAAAATATAAAATATAAAATATAAAATATAAAATATAAAATATAAAATATAAAATATAAAATATAAAATATAAAATATAAAATATAAAATATAAAATATAAAATATAAAATATAAAATATAAAATATAAAATATAAAATATAAAATATAAAATATAAAATATAAAATATAAAATATAAAATATAAAATATAAAATATAAAATATAAAATATAAAATATAAAATATAAAATATAAAATATAAAATATAAAATATAAAATATAAAATATAAAATATAAAATATAAAATATAAAATATAAAATATAAAATATAAAATATAAAATATAAAATATAAAATATAAAATATAAAATATAAAATATAAAATATAAAATATAAAATATAAAATATAAAATATAAAATATAAAATATAAAATATAAAATATAAAATATAAAATATAAAATATAAAATATAAAATATAAAATATAAAATATAAAATATAAAATATAAAATATAAAATATAAAATATAAAATATAAAATATAAAATATAAAATATAAAATATAAAATATAAAATATAAAATATAAAATATAAAATATAAAATATAAAATATAAAATATAAAATATAAAATATAAAATATAAAATATAAAATATAAAATATAAAATATAAAATATAAAATATAAAATATAAAATATAAAATATAAAATATAAAATATAAAATATAAAATATAAAATATAAAATATAAAATATAAAATATAAAATATAAAATATAAAATATAAAATATAAAATATAAAATATAAAATATAAAATATAAAATATAAAATATAAAATATAAAATATAAAATATAAAATATAAAATATAAAATATAAAATATAAAATATAAAATATAAAATATAAAATATAAAATATAAAATATAAAATATAAAATATAAAATATAAAATATAAAATATAAAATATAAAATATAAAATATAAAATATAAAATATAAAATATAAAATATAAAATATAAAATATAAAATATAAAATATAAAATATAAAATATAAAATATAAAATATAAAATATAAAATATAAAATATAAAATATAAAATATAAAATATAAAATATAAAATATAAAATATAAAATATAAAATATAAAATATAAAATATAAAATATAAAATATAAAATATAAAATATAAAATATAAAATATAAAATATAAAATATAAAATATAAAATATAAAATATAAAATATAAAATATAAAATATAAAATATAAAATATAAAATATAAAATATAAAATATAAAATATAAAATATAAAATATAAAATATAAAATATAAAATATAAAATATAAAATATAAAATATAAAATATAAAATATAAAATATAAAATATAAAATATAAAATATAAAATATAAAATATAAAATATAAAATATAAAATATAAAATATAAAATATAAAATATAAAATATAAAATATAAAATATAAAATATAAAATATAAAATATAAAATATAAAATATAAAATATAAAATATAAAATATAAAATATAAAATATAAAATATAAAATATAAAATATAAAATATAAAATATAAAATATAAAATATAAAATATAAAATATAAAATATAAAATATAAAATATAAAATATAAAATATAAAATATAAAATATAAAATATAAAATATAAAATATAAAATATAAAATATAAAATATAAAATATAAAATATAAAATATAAAATATAAAATATAAAATATAAAATATAAAATATAAAATATAAAATATAAAATATAAAATATAAAATATAAAATATAAAATATAAAATATAAAATATAAAATATAAAATATAAAATATAAAATATAAAATATAAAATATAAAATATAAAATATAAAATATAAAATATAAAATATAAAATATAAAATATAAAATATAAAATATAAAATATAAAATATAAAATATAAAATATAAAATATAAAATATAAAATATAAAATATAAAATATAAAATATAAAATATAAAATATAAAATATAAAATATAAAATATAAAATATAAAATATAAAATATAAAATATAAAATATAAAATATAAAATATAAAATATAAAATATAAAATATAAAATATAAAATATAAAATATAAAATATAAAATATAAAATATAAAATATAAAATATAAAATATAAAATATAAAATATAAAATATAAAATATAAAATATAAAATATAAAATATAAAATATAAAATATAAAATATAAAATATAAAATATAAAATATAAAATATAAAATATAAAATATAAAATATAAAATATAAAATATAAAATATAAAATATAAAATATAAAATATAAAATATAAAATATAAAATATAAAATATAAAATATAAAATATAAAATATAAAATATAAAATATAAAATATAAAATATAAAATATAAAATATAAAATATAAAATATAAAATATAAAATATAAAATATAAAATATAAAATATAAAATATAAAATATAAAATATAAAATATAAAATATAAAATATAAAATATAAAATATAAAATATAAAATATAAAATATAAAATATAAAATATAAAATATAAAATATAAAATATAAAATATAAAATATAAAATATAAAATATAAAATATAAAATATAAAATATAAAATATAAAATATAAAATATAAAATATAAAATATAAAATATAAAATATAAAATATAAAATATAAAATATAAAATATAAAATATAAAATATAAAATATAAAATATAAAATATAAAATATAAAATATAAAATATAAAATATAAAATATAAAATATAAAATATAAAATATAAAATATAAAATATAAAATATAAAATATAAAATATAAAATATAAAATATAAAATATAAAATATAAAATATAAAATATAAAATATAAAATATAAAATATAAAATATAAAATATAAAATATAAAATATAAAATATAAAATATAAAATATAAAATATAAAATATAAAATATAAAATATAAAATATAAAATATAAAATATAAAATATAAAATATAAAATATAAAATATAAAATATAAAATATAAAATATAAAATATAAAATATAAAATATAAAATATAAAATATAAAATATAAAATATAAAATATAAAATATAAAATATAAAATATAAAATATAAAATATAAAATATAAAATATAAAATATAAAATATAAAATATAAAATATAAAATATAAAATATAAAATATAAAATATAAAATATAAAATATAAAATATAAAATATAAAATATAAAATATAAAATATAAAATATAAAATATAAAATATAAAATATAAAATATAAAATATAAAATATAAAATATAAAATATAAAATATAAAATATAAAATATAAAATATAAAATATAAAATATAAAATATAAAATATAAAATATAAAATATAAAATATAAAATATAAAATATAAAATATAAAATATAAAATATAAAATATAAAATATAAAATATAAAATATAAAATATAAAATATAAAATATAAAATATAAAATATAAAATATAAAATATAAAATATAAAATATAAAATATAAAATATAAAATATAAAATATAAAATATAAAATATAAAATATAAAATATAAAATATAAAATATAAAATATAAAATATAAAATATAAAATATAAAATATAAAATATAAAATATAAAATATAAAATATAAAATATAAAATATAAAATATAAAATATAAAATATAAAATATAAAATATAAAATATAAAATATAAAATATAAAATATAAAATATAAAATATAAAATATAAAATATAAAATATAAAATATAAAATATAAAATATAAAATATAAAATATAAAATATAAAATATAAAATATAAAATATAAAATATAAAATATAAAATATAAAATATAAAATATAAAATATAAAATATAAAATATAAAATATAAAATATAAAATATAAAATATAAAATATAAAATATAAAATATAAAATATAAAATATAAAATATAAAATATAAAATATAAAATATAAAATATAAAATATAAAATATAAAATATAAAATATAAAATATAAAATATAAAATATAAAATATAAAATATAAAATATAAAATATAAAATATAAAATATAAAATATAAAATATAAAATATAAAATATAAAATATAAAATATAAAATATAAAATATAAAATATAAAATATAAAATATAAAATATAAAATATAAAATATAAAATATAAAATATAAAATATAAAATATAAAATATAAAATATAAAATATAAAATATAAAATATAAAATATAAAATATAAAATATAAAATATAAAATATAAAATATAAAATATAAAATATAAAATATAAAATATAAAATATAAAATATAAAATATAAAATATAAAATATAAAATATAAAATATAAAATATAAAATATAAAATATAAAATATAAAATATAAAATATAAAATATAAAATATAAAATATAAAATATAAAATATAAAATATAAAATATAAAATATAAAATATAAAATATAAAATATAAAATATAAAATATAAAATATAAAATATAAAATATAAAATATAAAATATAAAATATAAAATATAAAATATAAAATATAAAATATAAAATATAAAATATAAAATATAAAATATAAAATATAAAATATAAAATATAAAATATAAAATATAAAATATAAAATATAAAATATAAAATATAAAATATAAAATATAAAATATAAAATATAAAATATAAAATATAAAATATAAAATATAAAATATAAAATATAAAATATAAAATATAAAATATAAAATATAAAATATAAAATATAAAATATAAAATATAAAATATAAAATATAAAATATAAAATATAAAATATAAAATATAAAATATAAAATATAAAATATAAAATATAAAATATAAAATATAAAATATAAAATATAAAATATAAAATATAAAATATAAAATATAAAATATAAAATATAAAATATAAAATATAAAATATAAAATATAAAATATAAAATATAAAATATAAAATATAAAATATAAAATATAAAATATAAAATATAAAATATAAAATATAAAATATAAAATATAAAATATAAAATATAAAATATAAAATATAAAATATAAAATATAAAATATAAAATATAAAATATAAAATATAAAATATAAAATATAAAATATAAAATATAAAATATAAAATATAAAATATAAAATATAAAATATAAAATATAAAATATAAAATATAAAATATAAAATATAAAATATAAAATATAAAATATAAAATATAAAATATAAAATATAAAATATAAAATATAAAATATAAAATATAAAATATAAAATATAAAATATAAAATATAAAATATAAAATATAAAATATAAAATATAAAATATAAAATATAAAATATAAAATATAAAATATAAAATATAAAATATAAAATATAAAATATAAAATATAAAATATAAAATATAAAATATAAAATATAAAATATAAAATATAAAATATAAAATATAAAATATAAAATATAAAATATAAAATATAAAATATAAAATATAAAATATAAAATTAAACAAAATGAATAAAAACATTAAATTAAAATTTAAAAAAAAATAAAAAAAAAAATAATATTAAAATTTAAAAAAAATAAAATTAAAAAATAAATAAGAAAATATAATGAAAAATTGAAAAAAATATTAAAAATAAAGAAAATAATAAACAAAAACAAACTGATCTTTATTAAAAAAATACAAGTTAAATTACAAAAAATAATTTAATTTTAAATAATTAAAACTAAATTAAAAATTAATTAAAAACTAAATTAAAACTAATAAAACTTAAATTCAAATATGAACTTTTTAAAAATTATATAAATTAATATTACAGAATAACCTAAACATAACTATTGCTAATTTACCATCTGTGACCATCCAGGCGTTGAGTTTCTCATCCTCCGTTTTATTAGTTTCATCCCAGGGAAATAGCGACGCATTGTCCTTTTGCACTTGAGCTCTGAAAATATTTGCACGTGTTCGTTTTTGTTCGCTTTTTGTGTATTTTTGAAGGGGTTGTGTGCGCTGACAAATTATTACAAGTGCGTTCCAAACAATTTGAGTGCTGTTCACAATGCTAATGAAGTGCTCAATGAATTATAATTAATATGAAAACTAAAACATAAAAATAACATACATACTTTTGACAAGTTCTATTGTAGATTTACTTACTGTCCGAAATTTAGAAAAAAACTTTGCCGATTTTTTGCACTTTAATTTACAAAGTATTTAAAGAAATATTTCTTATTTTAAATAGTACATTCAATTTACTTTGCTACGAAATCGACAGAAAAAATTAAAAGTATTTAGGTAACTAAATTTTGTGTATTTAACTAAATGTATTCTATTAAATGATACTCATACGTCACGTGGTATACAATCGTTTATGTCAAGCATTATAGCGTCGTTAGGGAAAAAGGAAAAAAATATCAAATTGCACAAAATCATCTTATAATACAATAATATTTATATTAATGTTACAACATAAAAGTTGTGCTACAAGTTATAAAAAATATATTTTCAATAGTGTCGTCAACTAGATAAATGGGTCGATTTTTTGCGCTATAATTTGAATAGCGCAAAAAATCGACGAAATTAACAGAAATATTAATAAATATAAGCGACAGTGTTTTATATTTAAATAAAAATACTCTATTAAAAAACTACTCATACGTCACGTTGACTTTATTTAAAAAAAATACTCATACGTCACGTTGGACATTATTAATCGTCGTTAGAAACAAAAGAAAAAAAATATCAAATTGCACAAACAAATATTAAAGTAGAATAATAATGTAGGAACTAAGAAGTGTTGGTTTAGTTTTAAAAAAAAAAAAAATTCTATAATACATTTTGTTTTCTAAAAATTATATTTTCTAAAAAGGAGGGTTTTTTTTGGCAGTGTGTCCGTCGACTACGTAAATTATTTTAAATCAACTTTTGTAATATTTTCAACAAAAATACTACGTGATAGCGCAATTTCGAAAGCATTACCTTATGGGCCAGAATTGAAATTCTTCATCGCTGTTCGGATCCTTAGGATCTCTAGGTAAAATATCACTGTCGCACGCATACACATAAAATATGTTAATGTATATGATGGAGGAGCAATATAGAAATACAGCACAATAATTTATGAAATGATATAAAAATTTAAGAAATATGTATATAATGAATGACAATTACAAAACATATAATGAACACGTAACGTATAATCTTAAAAAGCAGTTGATGATGTTAAAAAATTAAGATGAAAATTTCAAATTAAATATAAAATATAAAAGGTTATATTTAAAATAATAAATATTCAATAATGAATGGAAACATTTAAACAAACAATTTCATTGTGCAATAAAAACGAAAAATTTATAAAATATATTTAAAACTTACGCATTTGTCGAAAGCGAATCCGTGCGACTACCATGATTGGCCTCCTGACTGCCGAAAGATTTCATTTTATGCGTTGCCGCACCGCGTGCCGTACTTCGTTCCGTCGAAAAACCATTTGGCAAACTGGAGGTACGTTCCGTGGAGGACTGCTGCGCAAAAGGCACCGTATTCGGGTACTTAGCATCTGAATCAGAGTCCATCGAGAGATGGCCGAAGAGATCCTCAAGCAGTAGATTGGCCTTGGAGCTTTTCTGACGCTTGGCGGAGTTTTTTAATTTGCTACTGCAAAAAGAAGTTTTTATTTAATTTTAATAGGGAAATCGGGGACCAATAATTATTTAGAAAAAACTCAGAAATAAATTATCGGGGAAAAAATCGGGAACATTTTGGGAGGAAGAGTTGTTGGGTGGCCAATTGTTTCCAATGAATGAACAGTCTTGGGATGAATTTTCATATAAGCTGCATTTTTTTTTCATATTTGAACTGATTCAAATTACACTTCAGTTCAAATTTAATATGTAAAGCAAAAATAAGAACTCAACATACATAGTAGCTGGTTCAATTCATTTGAACTAAACATTTTGTGGTTGTCTGGTGTTTGCGATTGTTTCACCTATGTCGTTTTAATCAATTTTGGATGTATATGAAATTTATACAAATGGAAAGAATTGTGACAATGACCATGTATATATTTTTACGCTTTTTATGAACAAGAAATGTCTTGGAAAATTTTTCGTGTTGAACAATAATTATGAACAAAATGGTTTCGTGGAATTTTTTTTGTAATTTTTTTTGTAATATATCGTTTTTTGGGATTTATTTAAAGTAATAAAATTAAATTTAAATATTTCCAAAAAAAATAAGTATTTCTCTAGTATACAAAACTAGAAAAAATGTCTATTGATATGTTTTAGACAGAGATCAGAAATAACTATTAACCTTTATTTACATTTGGTTTTTACTGCGAGATATTATTTTTCAAAAAAATATAAGGGTCTTTGGTTGAGAGATATTTTTTATTTTGAAAAAAAAATAGGACTCGTCACTGTCATGCCAAATTAAATTTTAATGTTTGAAGTACTTTAAATTTTTTTTTAGATTTATTTTGTTTATTCATCAAATATTACAACGTATATAAAATAACTTTGGATTTAGACAACTTTCTGAATTAACTGATAATGCATATTTAGAACCGATGAAAACAAATTACAAATTTTGATCGTTAGTTTGGACTATGCACTGCAAAACTATAAATCATTTTTTTATTTATCATTAAAACCAAAATACTAAAAAATAAAATAAAAATAGTTTAAAAAAATCAACATTTTTCGAGTTTATATTCAAAAATTAATATTATAAGCATTAATTGATATATAGTCACCCTCATATTTTTAAAAATATGGGGAAATCAAATTTTAAAGTTTGAAGTGCATTAAAAATTAGTAAAATTTATTTTTTTAAACATTTTTTCTGTTATTTTGCTTTATTCATCAATTATTACAAAGTATATACAATATCTTTGGAATTTAACAACTTACTCAATTATAAATACGAATTTTGTGAGGCTATTTCTGACCAAAACGCATATATTTTTGTTTACTTTGCTATAACTTTTTATTAGCACAAGATAAATAGTAATGTAAAGGCATTAATATTATATTTTTAAAGCATCTTTCGATTGGCATCATTATTTGAAAATATTTTGCCAAACATTAATATGACATTTTTTATTTGCGGGAAAAATGTTTGGCAAAATATTTTTAAATAATGATGCCAATCGATAGGTGCTTTAAAAACAAACAATTAATACCTTCACACCACTATTTTATCTTGCACTAATAAAAAGTTATATCAAAAAAAGTTATAGCCTAAAGGGCGAATCTTTTCGTTTTTTTGCCATAACTTTTTATTGGAATAAGATTAAATAGTGCTGTAAAGGCATTTTTTAAATTTTTTAACATTCGCTTTTGGTTTTGTCTTTTGTGGCATTCAAAAAAGTAAAAAAACGCAAATGTCTAAAGTTACACATTCACCCCTTTGGCATGATAGTGACGATATTATAATTAGTGTTGATAATTTAAAAAAAAATTGCATTTAAAGAGTTTTAAAACGTGTTTTTCGCTAGTACTATATTTTTTTATTCTAAAAAGTGGCTCAAAGGCCTTAAAATTCGAATAGTAATTTTCTAAATACTATACGTAATAAGAAAAAAAACTAAGTTGGCAATCAAAAGCAACACCCATCCATGGGAAAAATCGTAATAGCACATTTTTGACCTACCCCAGAATCGTGTCCAGCTCATCCGTGTTGCCCAAGGCATCAGCCAGTAGTTGCTGCTTCGTGGCTGTCACCACCGCCTTCGCAGGTGCTCGGCCATAACGCGAACGCGCCGACAGACTCTCATCGTTCAAGTAGCCATCACCACTAATAAGACTTTGCTCATAACCATTATTCGGCAAGCGTGCTGCAGGACCAACTACACCGACACCACCGGCATCTCCCCCACCACCTGCAACTTTTGAGAACATATTGTAGACTTTGGCATCGACACCATAGGCAGCATTATTCAAATCGGCCGCCTGCATTATAGTCGGACGCGAGCTTAAGTAGTAGCTACCGATTTTGTTGGCATTATTCTTGGCATTTTTGGAGGCGGTCTCAAAGAGCGAAAAGTTGCGCAGACCGTGCGACATGTTGTTGACATAGATGGCGCTCGGCTGTTGTTGGCCGCTGGCGTGAAAAGAAACATTGGCGGGCAGCTGTTGTTGTTGCAGTTGCGACTGAAGTTGCTGATGCTGTTGTTGCAATTGTTGTTGTTGCGGCTGCTGTTGTTGGTGATGTTGCGAATGCCCCGTAATGCTCAACCCAAAAAGCTGCTGTATATTGCGATTCAAATAAATATCATTGATCGATTCGCTGGGCGCCAGATTCTCCTCGCTGGCCATTAGCGAACGTCGTGTCAAATTGCCGCTGCTCAGATAGATGTTGCCCGCCGGCGCCAGTATTGTGTTGTAACGAATGGAGGCACTTTTCAGTGAACTCTCATCGAAAGGATCCCGCTGACGTGGTCGATTGCTGGGTATGCGTTGCTGCTGTGTTGGTGTCTGTCCGGTCTGCACACAGGGTTGCATTGAGAGAAAACTTATTTTGGGCATGGTATTGAGTTGTTGTTGTTGTTGTTGTTGCTGATTTAAATTTTTCATATTATTGTTGCTCAAATTATTGTTGACGCTATTGTTGAGATTATTGTTGCTCATATTGTTGTTGACCTGATTGAGTAGTTCTGTCACTTGTTGTTGTTGTTTTTCTTTTACAGGAAGCGCATTATTTTTTAGTTGTTGTTGTTGCTGCTGTTTCAAATGTTGCTGCTGTTGTTGTTGCTGTTGATTGACCGAGGCCATTGCCGAATATTTGGACAGTTTGACACTTGCATTGGTTGCCGCCGCCGGCGATATACGTTTCAACGCATTAAAATACGGATATTTGAGAGATTGTTGCGCCGTCGGTCGTTTGTCGGGATCATAGCGCAGCATGTCCTCGAGCAGATCGAGGCCGGACTGACTGCTGCGGCTGACGATCGTATTGAGTGGCACTTTGATGCAGTCGGGGTAGCGAAAATGTATGCTGGATGCCAGGCGAAAGCCGTCGGGCCAGTCATTCTAAAAAAATAAAATTAAGAAAAAGTTGAGAAATAAAAATTAATCATTAAAAAAAAAAGAATTATAATCTTTTTAAAAATGTTTAAAACATAATTTTAAAAGTTCTAAAATACTAAATCGACACCTTTATGAAAACCCACACGTTTCAATTTGCTTACGAAAACCCACACGTTTCAATTCGCTTACGAAAAACAGCACGTTTTTCGTAACTACGAAAAGAAGCACAAGTTCAGATTTCCCACGAAAACAATCACATTTTTATTATAGCCAAGAAATGAAAAATATACGTTTTATAGCCACAAATCGAAGTATAATTCTATTTTCTCCACAAAAAGAAACACTTTTATATTTAGCTACGAAGAAAAGCTCATCTATCATTTCGCCAAGAAAAGAAGCATATTTATTTCTTAAAGAAAGGTATCCCAGTGGACTGTTTGTGCACTAACAAATTTTTCCAAAAAAATGTCCAGTGACACAAGTAGATTCTGAAGAAATCGGACATGCATGTCTATGCCCATTGGAACATTTTCATTCAATAAAATGTTCCAATGACGCACCTGCATGTGAATCTAATATTCATTGGAACAGTTTCATCAAAAAAATGTCCACTGACACACTTGGAAACCACGTCATCAATGAAAAAACATAAAATACTATCACCTCCATTATCAACATTTTGTTATTTCTTAACCACAAAAAGGTATATTGGGATATCTGTCTTAAAAATACATATATACTTTTATTCGTGGTGAAATTAAAAATATGCTTTTGTTCGTAGATAAAATATAAATGTTCGATTCGTGGGAAAGATAATGTTATGCTTCTGTTCATGGAGAATATAAGAATGAGATTCTTTTCGTGACTAAAATTTCGTGAATAAATTAAACCTCTGCTTGTTTTAATGAAACATTTTTTTAATATGCCGTTTTTCGTAAGCAAATTGAAACGTGTGGGTTTTCGTAAGAAGCGTTGAAATGTTCAATAGAATCTCTGAAAAATATAAGAAAAAACTTCTTAAAAAGAATCACAACAAGGGATAAAACCCATTGGATTATTGGTTTGGGTTCTGGTACCAAGATTTTTAAAATAGCGGTTATCGTAACGATTCCGGCAGAAGTTTACTATAGCGACATTAGAAATGTTAAAAAATATTGTCACGCCATTCCTAATGGGAGTTCCGAAAATCGATCGGATCCTTGAAATCGACCAAAAATCTAAAACCAATCGAGATAACAACTAGTTTTTGGATTATAGAAAAGTAGGTGGGGCAAAAAATAAAATAAAAAAATGTCATGCGATGCGTAAATTAGTCCTAAAAATTACAAAAATATAAAAAGTGACCTCAAGAACACGTGGTACCTCCTACAAATGAAAACCCTTTTTTTAACTTAATTTCCTGCAATAAGGGAGTGGCTAAATCCACATTAAAAAAATAAAATGCTTTACACACATAACAAAAAAAAATATTCTGGTATTAATATTTAAAAAAAAATTCGTTATTGAAAAAAAAAATTTTTTTTTTCATAAAAATCGCACTACTTTTTATGGTTCCGATTTCGTTTTTTTGCGGTCCCTGATCACAACATTATTAAAAAAAAATATTTTGAAAATATGACAAAATTACATCATCAAAGAGATGAAATGTATAACTAATCCTCTGAGAAATAAGTGAAATTTGGTACAAAATAAGTACGTTATTCAACTAAGAAACTTTTGGGCTTCTAGCTATAATGATTTCCGAGATATTGCTGCTTAAAATAGCAAAAATAGTTCAAAAATCAGAAGGTGGATTTACTTAATTGCGTTTATCTTAAGGTACAAGATATCATTTGAATGGTATTAAGATGAATTTTAATCAGAAGTATCAGTACCTGGGGCATAACATTGTGACGGACGTTATATTTGCACGATTAAAAACTTTCTCATTTGATAAATTAAAAAGGATTTTAAGATGCAGAGGATAGATTTTATGACTCTCTATACATGTATAGAAAAACATTTGTAA
The DNA here is from genome assembly GCA_951804985.1 of Dryomyza anilis. Lineage (NCBI taxonomy): Eukaryota > Metazoa > Arthropoda > Insecta > Diptera > Dryomyzidae > Dryomyza > Dryomyza anilis. Next base: position 83,458,615 of record OX638131.1, on the reverse strand, counting down.
AAGGTCCAATATCTTTTTATAATTTTGAGTTTAAACCCGGTAACGAGCGTTACACGTACTTTTTCATAAAACAGAGTTTGTTTTAATGAAACAGTTCTTTTTTTATGGATTTACTCCGGACATTGTTGATGTCATATTCACACCATTTATTTCCAAGCACTTATTCTGTTCGAAAATCAGGAATTCTGTTGTTTGTAAACAACAAACTGAAAAAAGAACATGAAAAAACGTTTCTATAGAATTTCACATATGCTCAATTTTGATCTCCCGGTGACTGATGGTTCCGCAAAGATCCAACCAAATATTCGAAAAAGTCCACTAAAATAAAAAATTACATTTATTTCAAGCACTTACATTAGCTTTTAGATGCTACAGCGATCACGACAATATTTTTTTCAGCTTCGACTTCGACAAATTCACCACAATAATATTTTTTGAGAGTACGCAATTTTACAAAAGTAAATTTTCTTGAGGTTGGTTGTCCTTACTGGACATACAGTTTCATACAGACATGAAGTTTGTTTAAAACGGTGGCGCTTGGATCAATAAACATTTTAAAAGTCGAGGCGGGAAGATTAAATAAAATTCGTTGAACAAAGTTTGGATTTTCATATGTTGATTCCTGGCGGAACCAGTGGCATTTAAGGGTTAATATGGTCAAATTATGAATTTTAATTTTTTGAAGAAAAATGGCAAATTTTTGTGGTGGGAATGGTAAACCGTTATTTTAAGGCACACCGTCATCATATTATTTAAAAGAAAAACTTATTTATTCGTTTCTTTTTTTTTCATTTTATTGCCATTCTTTTTAAAGACGACTCTGCCTGCATAACTAGTAATCGCAGCTCATATAATTTCATTTTTGCATTTTGGAATCTTTGGACTTTTTCTTATTTATCGTAGATAATGGTTTACTTTGGAATATTTACGGTAAAATACTAAAATAATTGGTTCATGATAAAAAACTTAACTTAACAAATATATATTATTTCAGTGTTTTTGTTTTGCGATGGGTGGTACTTGTTCAGGCGTTACCATAGTTTGGATAAATATAGCAATCATTTGGAATATCAAAGAGACCAAAGAGTATAATATATGAATAGATACGACAAAAATCTTTACTTCAACAAAGTTTTCTAATTGTCGGTTTTCAAAATAGTTCGCAAAATAACCTTTACTATTTTTTTTTTTGTGACTCAAAAGACAGTTTTAGTTTGGTTAATTATCAGTACTTTGAACCACTTATCATCAATGCAATGTGTGGTATACTTTCGCCAAAAAATTACCTTTCAAATTCTACTGTGAAATTTTCTTTCGGATTCAAAACAAGAAAACTATAGGATTTCATATATTGTCCTAACTTTATACAATATTTCCTATACTATCGGTCATGTTCCGGCTTTCGATAGAATTTCATATTAAATTTGTAAACAAACGGTTTTGAATTCGATGTCACAATACAAAAAATTTGTTTTTCAAACGAATTCAAATCGTTGAAGTCAAAGCAAACGGATTGAATTCGTTGAAAAAACAAATTTTTGTTCTGAGACATCGGATTTAAAAACCATTTGTTTACATATTTTATATGAAATTCGATTGGAATTCGATCGAAAGTCGGAACATGGCCGTATATTTTGTACTTTGTATTTTCAAAAACATACTCGACTTGAATTGAGAAAAAAAACATTTGCCTTGCATTTTTGTAATTTCTGAGCACAGGACATCAAATTAGAATAATTTATTATGCTAAAAATTATTAAACGAAATCGTAGGTTTAACTTTGATATATCACACCTTGGTAACGTTTTCTGTGAAGTTATAATAATAAAATATCAATTCCCCCATACAAAAAAATGCAAGGAAACTGGTATTATATTAGTAGTTTTGAGGAAAACTCACAGGAATATGGTAGGAAATAAACATTACATAACAGGCATTTTGAATTTTTGTAAATAAGCAGGCTTCCTATAGCAGCATTTACGCCGCAAACTGGTATGTTCAAGCCTACCCCTAGCAGGCAAAAGCATTTTCTGTAAGTTTTGGTTTTGAAGTTTTGAAAGATATCTTTATAGCTAGAATATGAAAGGGAAAGGTAGCCTGCGAGTAGCATGGAAACACATTGTATATGAATTTTTGTTTTGAAATTGTAAAAAGCTTCTTCATATTATAAAACTTAAAGGGAAAGGTAGCCTGGGAGTAGCAGGAATTTTTTTTTTTTGAAATTTTAAAAAGCTTCTTCATAGTAGGAAACTGAAAGGGAAAGGTAGCCTGCGAGTAGCAGGCAAACACATTGTGTAGGAATTTTTGTTTTGAAATTTTTAAAGCTTGATCAACAAGTTGGCGACAGAAAATTTTGTTGATAAAAAGTATTTGTTTTGAAGTTTTAAATGATTGATCAACAAGTTGTCGACCGAAATTTTGGTTTACAAATATGAATTTTTCCTTCAAAATTTTTCTGTATTGAACATTTTTGTCATTTGTAAACATCGGTGTTTACTTTCGTCGGTTTGCAACGCGAATTGTTTTAATTAAAACGTGAAAATGTGCCGTATTGACGCGGATTTGCTTATTGCAGAAGATTATTGCTGATATCAACATAATCATCAAAAGTGCACAGCAAATAGTTTTAACCGTCATGACGCCCGAAACAAAAACTTCTTGCTGTACAAAAACAAACACATGTGGTTTTTAATACACACGTGTTTTGTTATTGCTTTCTGCAATCACTTTTTTAGCAAAATTGCAAACACAATAACAAACAATTCGGAGTTCCTTCAGAAAACATATGCGAATCCAGCAATAGAGAATCGAAGCGTTTGAATTTTTCGCGAAAATTTAACAAACAAAATTCGTCGGTGTTATTGTACAACAAGAAGTTTTTGGTACTGTGGGATGGATGGGAACTAATGATTTATGTTATATGTTTATGCTCCCTACCATTTTGCTTCCAGCACATTGCCTACTTTACCCTGCTTGCGCATACCATTTTTCTTACACCTGTTTGGCTCCATACCATACCTATGCCTGTCAGTTCCCTACTAATTTTGTTTTCATGCTATAGCAGGGAACTAGCAGCTTTTGTCCACATTCCCACGTTTGCCTACCACAAAGCTTCATATAAAATGTGATTTCAATGCGTACAGGTAGTCAAGGGTCAGATTTCTAGGGTCAGATTTCATTCAAAAAATTCTATTTAATTTCACATTTCTATTTATAACTCTAAAACCAATAAGAATACACCTATGAAATTTAGCACAAATGTTAAAAAATGACCAATAAAATATATTATTTTGAAAATTTTAAAAATATGTGTTTTGAGATATATCTTGCCAAAATAAAAAAATCATGTGATAATGACCTTTAACCATTGAAAACAAAAATCTAGTAATAGGTTATATAATAGGTCATTTGAATACCTTTGAAATGATAACTCAATTGACCTTGTATGTAAACTACTTTTCAAGATATACGCAATAAGGTTTAAGCACCTTTGTGATTTTTTAAAATTATTTTTTAACTTTTTAAGCAGCTGTATTATGGGAACCTTATAAGCTACACAGAAAAAAATTATGATCATATTGATAAATATCGTTCTTCAAACCATGATTCAATGTATTGAAAAATAATTCAAAATATTGAAAATTACAACACATCAATGTTATGAATTCAATATCAATTTGTTGAATGACCATAAATGTGTTCTTCAATATGATGAATTGTAGGAGAAGAATACGTTTCATCATATTAATGAACAAATACATAAAGTGCAATCATAATTTTATCAACTTTAAAGAGAATGATGTTAAAAATTTTAATTTTTTTGTTGATTTAAATTGGAATATTCCTAATACAATTTTTTGTTTGGGAAATTTAGATTGTGTTTACCTTTTCGGGCGTTCCTAGAACAGAACAAATTTTAAACAGCTGATCCACTTCGCTGCTGCCCGGAAATAGTGGTCGAAATGTATAAAGCTCCGACATGATGCAGCCCATGGCCCAAAGATCAATGGAGCTGTTGTAATTGGTCGAATGCAGCAACACTTCGGGAGCACGATACCTGTACAAAAAAAGTATTTATGTAAAAATAGATTTAATGACTATTGTAAGTAATAAAAATTTAAATATTAAAATAATAAAAATTCAAAATAGATATATAATAAAATTAAATGTATTAAAATGATGTACATTAAAATTATAGACAATTTAAAATTAACTTTAAATTTAAAATCAGCAATTTATTCTATACAAAATTTGTCAAAAAAAATTGAATTAATTTTTAAAGTCGATTTTAAATTGTCTCTTATTAACCGCCATAATATTTAAATTACAAATATGAAAAATATAAATATTAAAAATAAATATTAAAATATTCAAATTATAAGTATAAAAAATATAAATACTAAAAATCTGAAAAAAAAAAACACCAACTTATCATACCATCGAGTGGACACATAATCTGTAAAGGGTGGCCGCGAACGTATCTCACGCGCCAGTCCAAAGTCTGCAATTTTAATGAGCTCTGGTCCAGAGCACAATAAATTCTCTGGCTTTAGATCACGATGAAAAAATCCATGACGATGCATAAAAGCCAAGCCGGTCAAAACCTATATATGATTACAACAACCAAAAAAACAAAAGAATTTAGTAAAATATATTATTAAAATTATTTTAAAAGTAAACAAAACCTGAAATAAAATACTCTTCAGCGTTGGCTCTGGCAAATGTGTGTCACGATCCTTGATCATTTGATATAGATTCTCTTTCATGTACTCGAATACAAAGTACAGCGTATCATTCTCACGTATCACCTCTTTAAGTTTGACAATATTCGGATGGGAAAGTTTTTTCAGGGACTGAAAGAGAGAGAAAGAATTTTGGAATTTTATAAAATTTATTTATTTCAAATACTTTTTTGTATGTAGAACTTAAGCTCGAATCACACGATTGAATAAACAGTCAACTTTTGAATTAATTTTCAAAACAATTTAAATATCAATCGTGTGATTGCCCAATTTTCGTATGGAAAATTGGGAAATCACACGATTGATATTAAAATTATTCAATCGTGTGATTCGAGATTTACTATATATTTTAAATATGGTTTGAATACTTTAATATATAAGTTTGAAATACCTTAACTTCGCGCAAATTCATCGCCTCCTCCCACGAATAATATTTGCGTTTCATACGTTTTATCGCCACCTTCTCGCCGGTATCTTTGCGTTGACCCAGTACCACAGTGCCATAGGTACCATCACCCAGCTGACTGAGTGTTATATAGCGATTCATGCTCACGGTTTATATGTACGCCATACAGTTTATATGATTCGTAATCAGATTTTCGTTAATTTCTACAACTTATATTTGGTTCTTCAGTTCGTTTTGCTTTCAGAATAATTTCGGTGCTTAGATTTAAAACTTATTTAAGCTGAATTTTGAAGTAAAATCTGAAAAATAAAATTTGTGATATTTTAATATATAATTTCCTTAGTATGTTTCTCTTGCAGTAAAGGGTTTTTCAACAGGGACGCTACAAAAGTAGAGCGACAGGGACAGCAAACGAAGCCATATTTCTTGCCGCTCTTTTGACATTTCTCTTCAGTAAGGTTTGCCATTTAATGACGGAAAGATATACGAATTCGAATTTGGGTAGTAAATTTGAATAATTTCGACTCGTTGTTGGCTCGTATATCTATCCATAATGAAATGGCAAACCTTACTGAAGAGAAATATCAAAAGAGCGGCAAGAAATATGGCGTCGTTTGCTGTCCCTGTCGCTCAACTTTTGCAGCGTCCCTGTTGAAAAACCCTTAAAAAAACTTTTGTAGCGCTCTTATTGAAAAACCCTTTATAATTTACTACACATTATCGTTGTAGAAGTAACAACTAAACAAATGTATTTTTTAAATACATTTACAAAGTTTGAAATTATATAAAATCACTAATTTAAGAAATTGAATTTATACTCTTTTAATTGACACTCATTTCGACACCCTACTCCCATTGTCTTGAAAAACAATATTTATAAAATATCCTTTTTATAATAATTTATAATCTACAATCTATGGGTAATATAATATCATTGAAATTATTTTTTTTTTAATAAAATTAGTTTATTTAATAGTAAATTAAAGGTTTTATTATTATATGTAATAATATTAATATATATCATTGAAATTACTCAAATTACCTTAACAATCAAGTGTTTTGTAATTTGAAAGCCTCATAAAATTCTATTTTTTTATTCCTAACTCGAGGGTGCTATGCGCAATTTAAAACCTGCTAATTATCTAATAAAACTATTGACGTCCGCTTTTTTTTAGCATGTCGTGATTTTATCAAAACAAAAGTAACGTCAACAAAATTATCCAATTAAAAAATACGTATATGCTGCACTAAAGAACATAATAAATACATTAAAATAGGTTTTATATTTGGCATTAAGTTAACATTAGACGATAATTGGTATAGTGCATCTTACAGAAGAAGTATTCACCTCTAATATATCATTTAACATCTAAACAATTCAATAGCTTATTTCCAATATGTGTCAGCAAGTCGAAATTCCCTGCAGAATTCAACTCATATCTATCTATAAATCAGTCTGTATGTCTGTCTGTCTATTTGTTCCAGTATCACGTCTAAACCGTTGAACCGATCTGACTGAAATTTGCACGATACTATGGAGTCCGTAGGGTGACATTGGCTATATAAGAGGCGTAGCACTTCTCATACAACATAAACATTTAAAACGATATAACTCGGTACTTCCTAGCTGTTGGAAGTACCGAGTTATATGAAACAAAAAACTTAAAAACAAAAAAATAACACAAAAGCAAAAACACAAATACAGAAGTAAAAGCACAAAACAAAAGCAAAAACACAGAAACACAGAAACAACACCAAACTAATTAAAAAACAAAAGTATGCAAAAAACCAAATCACAAAAACCAAAACAAACGCACGAAATCGAAAACGCTAAAACAGAAAAACCAAAAACGCAGAAACAAATGCAAAAGTAAAAACAAAACACAAAACCAAAAAAACAAAAGCAAAAATACAAAATAGAAAAATAAGAGCAAAGACTCAAAACAAAACAAGCAAAAACACAAAAATAAAAAAAACGCAAAATAAAAATCAAAACACACAAAAGCAAAAACACAAAAAAAAAGCACAAATACAAAAACAAAAAAAAACACACACAAATTTAAAATAAAAAACGCAAAAAATATTAAAAATAAAAGACCAAAAACAAAATTTGAAACACATAAACAAAAGTAAACACACAAAAAATTAAAGCAAAAACAAAAAACGGGAAAAAAAGGACAAAATAATAAAAAACCAGTTGGGAAGGTTAGATCACATGAGAAGTTTTAAATTTGGTGTTATTATGATAGTTAGGATTATCAAAATTATAGTCGGTCTAAGCCGACTATAAATACCCTACACATATGTGTGGTTACCACTCAAAGTGGTATATAGGTCACCAGGGTATACGAATCCTGAAAATAACTACAAACTTTCCATCGCTGAAGAATTTCCATTTGATGCCCATATTACAAATGGGTAGGTGTACCGAATTCCTATTTTTTTTTCGGGAACCACAAGTCGTTTCGCCGGAAAACATGATTTTTCATGTTTTTAAGCATGATGTCAATATATATTTGACCAAAAAAGTTTACCTAAGCACGTAAGTATAGAGTAAAATTGATCTGTAGATGTAAATTTTTTATGAGGTATTTGAACATTAGTTGTCGGTTCTCAGGTTACAATGGACCGATCATGCCAATTTTCTTGTTCAGACAGCTTAGATATATAAGTAATCTAAATCTAAAGTTTCATTGATCTAGCTTCTACTTTTTCTGTAATCGTGATTTCAACAGACAGACAGAAGGACAGACGTACAGACGTACAGACGGACAGACAGACAGACAGACAGACAGACAGACAAACAGACTGACAGACAGACAGACGGACATCGCTAAATCAACTCAGGAGGTCATGCTGATCAAGAATATATATACTTTTCCATACCGGAGATGCTTTCTTCAAGGTGTTACAAACGGCGTACCAAACTGAATATACCCTTTCACTCTTAGTGTAGGGTATAAAAACGGGAAAAACAAAAGTGAACAGCTATGCTTAAAAAATGTGCTAAAAAAAACTAAGAAATATCAATAAAATATGACGGTTTATTTATTTTTTTGTTGTTTTTATATAAAACTTATAAAAGTGGATATTAATTGTTTTAGTTTTACCAACTTTTTTTTTATTATTTTAAGATATTGTCTTAACGTGCTCAAGGTCCAGTCGGTACAAATTGGGTGTTTTGTACCAACAACAAAACAATTGGCAAAATGCATTGAGTGGCAGATCGTACAGCTGTTGCAGAGGCAGCCAAGCCCCTTCATCAGCGATCTTTCTCTACAGATTCTACATTTCAAGTTGCTCACCATTATGGTTCATAATAAGTGGTAACAAGTGCAAAAAAAAATGTTTTTTCAAAAATAATTCTTTTATGAGCATTATATCCCTATGTGGTCCTTACATGAATTAACGCGCATAAAAATATTTACCAACACAAAAAATCAATCAGCTAACTTTAATAGTTGAGGAGATATTACAATTAAAAACCAAATTTACGTGAAAATTTAGTATAAAATATTTTAAGATTTTAGTAAACCATAAATAATAAACTTATAACTCATCAATATTTTTATTAAACCACAATTTATAAAAGTGGACTTTATTAGATACATTGTCAAATAAAAATCTAAGTCCTGTCGTGGATATTATCAAAGATATTTTATCTTGAAATTAACCCTTTATATAATTTAATTGTGCATAATTTTACTATATACTATTAAGATGATATCTGAAAAGATAAGTGTTACATATAATTTAAAAGATAATTGTATGTGCAATAATAGAAAAATGTTATTTTAAACTCGCTAGAATAAAATTAGAAAAAATTCAACAGTTAAATTTACCATAGTAAGAAAAAATCAATATTATTATGTGTTTGGCAAGCCATGAACCTTTAACGATTAACTAAAATAATTATTTTAAAAAACATAATTTCAGTAGATGATGCAAAGTTAAGTAAAAAAGAATATATAGTGATATATTTATTATACTTGAAGCAATAATAATTTAATTGAAAATGGTCGTTAAAAGCTTAAAATGTTCTTTAAGCTCTTTGCGCAACATCACAGGATCATTTTTTTTGGCTTTTAAAGGCTTGTTCTTAGGTATAGAGGTCCTACACACAGATAACTGATTTGTAGCGCCAACCAACTAAATTGTCCTACCGTATCATTCGGTTGCGGCAACAACTGATAAAGTAATTGCAACAACCTCTTAATTTGTTTGTGGCAACCTCCAATTCGGTGATCATGAGGTTGTGACAACCTCCTAATCGGTGAACATAAGGTTGTGGTAACCTCCAAATAGATGATCATGAGGTTGCGATAACCTCCAAATTGCTGAGTATGAGATTGTCGCAACCTCCTAGTCGGTAAGCATGAGGTTTTCTAAACCTCCAATTGAAATTTTATTATAACATAGTTATTTATGTATATAAAACTTATGTATTCTATATGTATTATAATTGAGTTAAATTGTCGCGCACACAATTTAAAAAACTATGAAAAGATACATGTATCTGCAAGCATTTATTTTTTATTTCCTTATAACCAATAAATAAAAAAAAAAACTATTTCCATTGGTCACATATTTTTTATTTATATTATATTTCAATAGCTAATGAGCAATTTATATTGAATATATATATATTATTTTAATATTTGTATATTTATTTCGCAATGTAACTTAATTAATGAGTTTCCTATTGTTTTCGACATGTGAAAATTGTTGACGTTTATTTATTTCTGCATGTATCCATAATTGTTGGCATAAAACTGGCAACCGAACTGTTGATAGACATAAGGTTGCCGTTAGTCATTTTTTTTGTTGATACAACAACTTACTCAATCGCCGAATGAAAAATGCAATCATGAGGTTACGGCAACCGAACGTGCTGTTGCGCGGACAAACATTTCGGTTGTAGACAAATAAGGTACGTTTATTTTAATGACATGAGGTTACAACAAATGTATTTCGGTTGCAAAACTGAAACGTTGGTTCAATTAACCTCAAGCCAAAAGACGATTTTTCTGTGTGTAGTTTCAGAAAGTCGACGCGGATCGAAACATTTTAGCATTACAGAATATTAAATCAGTCTGCTGTACATCATAGATGTAGGGAATAAAAATATATAATACTGTGTCGAACACTGTATAAAACTATTGTTAAAGCATTAAATGATATACAAAAGGCAACACAATTAATATACAACACATGTGTCTTACTGCCTGACATATTTTCAAAGTCACATATACACGCAGAGAAAAAAATGTATTAGCCATTTAACACCAATTTGACTAGGGATTGGAACTCATCCTTTTCGATTTCAATAAAATTTGGGTAACGTTAATAGTATCGAGATTGGCATTGGACATTTTTTCTCCGAACACTACTTCCAGAGATACAGTGGTCAAAGTTACAAAAAATGGGTCAAAAATCATATTATTTAGATGTTACTTAAACTTCACAAAGCTTATTTTATTAGCTTTAATCATCTTTAATATGATAGGTCCCCCATGTAGAGAGATTTCTGAGAGAAATTTAATTATGACCAACATATTTTTCTCTCGATATTATGACATTAATATATTTACATGTTTGTCACAATTATAAATTATGTTTCACTGGTTTTTCTCTGCCTGTAGCCACGATAATCATTGACTAAGTATGTGGTTAGGGGAACTAATACAATGACAAGAATATTATTATGGTACAACGATAATAGAAATAATACTAGCGACATCAACTACAACTAGTCATACACATACCTACTTCTTAATCCTTAATCAATAAACTACGATATTTGAAACATATTAAATGATAGTAGTAGGTATTAGTAGCATTTTTTTTTTGTATTCTTTTTGATATTTTTGTTGCTTTGTTGTAATTGCGTCAAGGTCAACTCACATATTGTCATTGTCCTTTTGTTGTACAATTTCTAGGACACATTTACGAAATTACTTGGCTAGATATTATTATTTTTTTTGTCTTCTTTTTATTATAATAAAAATATTGACATTGTCTGCATTTCCGTCAATTATATTTATTATTTTAAAAATAGGCTTGACCTTAGAAACCTTGCGTGACACTACTTCTTTTTGTGTTCATTCTCTCAGTCTCTCACAAAAGTTTTATTGGAGCATCAAGTCCTTGGAGAGACGCGCACGAGTTCTTAACGGTTGCTATTTGTTGCTGCTGGCGCTACTCCCATGAGAACTATTTATGTTGCTGCTCTTTATTTAATACACGTGCAATTAAACTATTTAATTTGTTAGTAATAACGTCAGTACTAATTTTTAGCTGTAGTAATTTATTTGCTTAATTGGCTGAGTGAATTTCCAAAGATATTAACCCATTAACGACTTGTTTGGAGTAATCTTAAATGGAATAATCTTAAAATAAGGCTAGCTAGGCTTAGGTGAGAGGTATTGGGAATTGGTTTACGTAGGTCGAGAAAGTAGTCCCACTTAAAGTTAATTTTGAGGTAATAATGTACCCAGAAAAAATACTATATAAATAATAGTTTTATACTATTAAAAATAGTCAATAGGATAAATTATTATTTTACAATGACATTGCCATTGAGTTTATATGAAAAGATTTATTTTTTGTATACTATCAAATCAATAACTGTCCTGTTGATCAATTTTAATGGGATTTGAGTGAATTTTTTTCTGGGTGTGTATATTACCTTGTGGTGGTAATTCGCGGGTCAAAAGAAAATTTATTTACAAAGTCGGAAAAGTTGCTTGGATATAGCTACTAAAAATTGGGAATGTAGAGAACAGAAATCTATTTTGTTGTCTAAATGCCCTAGGTGTCCTCAATATAACAGTCTACAGGTTTGATTTCAACACATATGTATTTAGAAAATTCAAAGCATGGCTAGGAATTGATATTCTATTCTGTGTGGTTCGAGTGCTGGTTCCATAAAGAATAAATGGTTTCGGTTCATTAATTGCGGTATGTGTTTCGGTTCCAAAAAATTAAAGACACATGAAATATGGTGTTTTTTTTTAGTTAAAATGCACGATTTTAGAAGGAAAAACATAAAATGACAAAATCATCACCACACCCTTCATAGCACCTAACCCATACGAAATATATGTAGACAATTATCAATGGTAAATTTTTTGATTTTTATCAGATATAATTTATAAATTAGATGATACCAATATAAATTCCCTAAATATTGTCTGTATGAAGTTTTATCAAATACGTCCGGCTTTCATGGGTTAATACGCGCCACTGTTATTATAGGTGACATCTGCAAAGTTTCACATATTTTGTGACACTTTTTTTTAGAATTTAATAATTTAAAGGAATTGTACAAATTGCTATTGAAAAGTGTTGAAATGGCGCTCAATGAGGTCATAAATATAATTTTAAAATCATTTTATAAAAATCTTTAGAAATCATTTGTAGAAAAACCGATTATCAATTAGTTTGTTAGGCGTAACAGTTGCATAGAACACTTTTAATTTTATTTTAATCATCAAAAAGCCTTTATTATTTATAATACTAATAAAAAGTCTATATTTTTTTGGAATTTGTATTTGTTTTTTATAGTTTTAATTATGGCTACATTAAATCAGGTCAACACCAAATATTATATGAATCAGTTTCGATGGACAAACAGTTGTGTTGTTCACAAATGACGAAAAAACGGCCTAGATTTGCGTTCGTTAAAAGGAATTTCAAATATTCTCTAAATTACAAAAGGCTTTGGGGTTGTGCTCTATAATAACAACAATTCCTGCAAACAACGTAACACATTTCAAAACATTAATTTATATTAGAGAAATATTTTAGCTGGGAAAATAGTTCTTTTGGGGTCAACATAAATGAGGTTTAAATGAATAATTACAAATTATATTATTTATTATATTTTTAGTAAACGTATATTTTTGGTATTTGGTATACAATTTTTTAACTTTATTTGAAAATAGAATTATGAGTCGAAATTAAAGAAAAGATTAAAGAAAAAATTTGAATTTTTAGATAAAATTAAAACTAAAAAATTTTTGAAGAAAAAAAAAATTTAGAAAAAATTGGAAATTTTAGAATTGAAATTATTAGGATTGGAATTTTAAGAAAAAATGGAATTTTTATTAAAAAGTTTTTTTTTTTAGTAAAAATTTAATATTTAGGGTCAAATGTACTAAAAAAAGTACATTTGAATAATTTTTATGCAAACTACACCTGTGCTCGGATTTCATTAAACTTTGGAATATATATCCTACAAACCCAGAAGAATGTCCTATATAGTTTTCGTTGGTGTATAATTCAGATTCATAGCACACTCACTGAATGTATTTTTCTGAAAACTTGCATTACTATGATATAAAGTCCATGCAGTATCCTAAACCATAAATAAACCATATTGGGAAACTGGAGTGGCACCACTCAAAAATTCAGTACGCTTTATCTCAACCCTAATGTTATTGATTTCCACCACCTTTAAATTTGGATGATACTAAGCTTACTTAATCTCACTACACCAAACTCACCATACCAAAGCTCATCACGCCTAAACACTCCACACCTAAACTCACCACACAAAAATTCACCACATTAAATTCATCACACTAAAACTAACCACACTAAAACTCACCACACTAAAACTTCTACTGAAAAAACACTACGGGGAAGAAATCTACCGGGAAGAATTCTACCCGGAAGAATTCTACGGGAAAGCGTTCTACGGGGAACGCGAGGCATGGGTCCCTGATATAAATAATAAAAATATTCTTTTATTAATAAAATCACTCCATATCCTTGCATTCACAAAATCTTTGCAAGAGTCGTGCACGGGTCCAGCTAGTATATATTAAACTAGCTGGACCCGTGCACGACTCGTGCAAAGATTTTGTGAGCGCGCATATTTAAAAAAAAATCCCACTATAAAAAAATGGGAAATAATGAACAAATGTGGGCGGATCACACTCATTTTTGGAACACATATTTTAGATGAATTCAAACAATCCGTTTTAAATTTCTTAACTATATCTAGAATACTTTTCGAGTTATTTGTTCCTAAAAATGTATATGAGTGATTTGTATGGTTGGTGGGGGTGTCCGTTGACCAATTGGGCTCATTTCCGTACTCAGAACCATTTTTTGTATAAAACGTATTGAAACCAAATTTCATCGTATTCTGAAGGTTTTCTTTCTTAAGGTTTTCTGTATTCGGACAGACAGAAGGACATGGCTAAACGGACTCGGGTAGTGAACATGCCCGAGGAGCGTTACAATGTATACACAAACTTAATATATACTCTAAAAACTGAGTTTAAAATTACTACGTAAAAGTGTGTATTTTTTGTGTAAATTTGCGAATTCTGTGCATATATGCGTATATGTGTGTAAAAAAACGATTTAGACAATTATTCTGTAATGTTACAACTATTTACACAATCTGCAAAAAAAAAGGGCTTTCTCAAACATAATTTTGCAGACATTACATATATCTTTGGAGCTTTATGCAACAAAAGTATTATTTCGTTGGCAAACATTATTATAATAACAGCCATACATATGTTTGTTTTCATTCAAACATATTTATGTTCAGAATGAATAATTTTCGGCGTTCTGACAAACATATATATGTTTGAATGTGAAAAACATTTTATTTACATGTAAACATATTTATGTTTACATTTAATTTTATTGTAAAAATAGTAAATTTAGTGCTAATATCTTCTTTACACAATATTCGTTTTTTCCCTATTTGTAAATTACATTTTTTTATTTATATTATGTAATTATAATTATAAACTTTTATTTTATTTTATTTTTATTACATATATTTTATTTATACCTAATAATTTTATTTCCATCTATTGTTCCTATTTTGAGTTCAGTACTTTACGGATGAATTGGAAATTTCACAAACAGCCACTATCTGGTATTAACAGTAATTGGCGGACTTAAACAAATTCTTCCACCAAAAATAACTTTTGAACTATATGAAAAGTATTAATGTGAGTGTGACTGAGTGCTAAAAGTATGCAGCGCTGTTATGCCAAACATACATAATGCCAAACATACATATAATCAAAATAGTGCTGTTATTTTTAATTCGTTGTCACCCAGTAACAATCACGAATAAAGCAATTTATGTTTAAATATCGTATAATAATATTTCAATCTGAACAAAATAATAATACATTTCAATTATAATGTAATTAGATATTACTCCCAATATTTATATGGTGATTTCGAATTACGTTATAATTACATCCAAGCATATTCTAACAAAACTTTTCTATCCGTGCATGTACATATATATTTTATTTGCATTTTTAAACCTTTGTTGTGTGATATTAAGCACAAAATGTTTAATTTTGATATGCCGAATGTTTAAAATTAAACACGCGTAGTAAATTGACACATCATTTGTTTATTCTTACACAAGCTTTGTTGAATTTTAGGCATATCTTGTTGAAACTTACGACAATTAATCTGTAGTGAAAATGACGCCAATCCATGCTTATTTTTTCTTATTAAACTAGCTTGCAGTAAAGACACCTATAAACAATGGACATCACTCAACTATAAACCAGAAGAAAATGGTTTTGTAATCATTTTTAAATGAATTTTGTATTCATTAATATTAAATGTTCTTGTTTTTATTTTAACAAAATTTCTTTTTATTTTTAGGTTGTGAACGAAATGGACGGGTATCATTTTAGCTTTGTGTGCATGAAATACTGCGGACATCAATGATCAATGATTTTGATTATAAAATTAATTTAAATAATAAATAAAATCAAAAAGCTGATTCAAAAATGCATTGATGTTCTCAGAGCAAAATTATACTTAAAAATTTCGGAAATGCAACCCGCACATATTAAACATTTTATGTTTAATTTTACACATATTTAATTTCAGAAATTCTTAATTTTACACATTTTATGTTTAAGTTTCACACCAAAATAGAGTAATTTTCCACATTTTAATGTTTAATTTTACACACATATTGTTTACTCTTAAAGTTTACATTTAAACATTAGAGATTCAATTCGTTCTGTTGGAGTTTCCTCGGCACGAGAAACAAAATTTCAACGTTTGACATTGTTTCAAAAAGATTGCGGCTCTAGCAGCCAGGTTTGGCAAACAGATTGCGTATCGGCTGCAAGGATATTCGTTCAGCTAATAGCTAAAACAAATTTCATCTTAAAGTCTTTTGTTTTGAGTTATGAACGTTCAAAATCAAAAATTACACATCATACAACTATAACGCCGGTCAGGGTCGGAACATTCAAATCTTTATTTATTTAGAAAGACATTTTTATATCTTGTTTATCACCCTAAATAAAAAGTATGACAATCGATTGTTTTGAAAAATACAGAAAAAATATCCAGTATTTAAAAAAATGTAACCTGATCACGTAGATATTAGAACTCAAAATGAAAAAAAAAACAATTCACACTTTCAAAAGTTGTCCGATTTAACGTTTCGTAATCATGTACGTTAACGTTCGTATATGTTATGACGGATTTATTGCGTGCCGTCAATGATGAAATTATGATTTCGTGTCTGACGAGGCTCCGTAAAAAAGTTTCTTGTGAGGTTTATAAAAAGTATTCAGCCCAATTCTAAATAAATACTCCAACAACATTATTTTTAAGACAAAAATTTGATGATGAAAAATGTTACTTCAATAAAAAAAAATTTGTGAATCTATCGAAAAATATTTCAACTTTAGATATTCTACTAAAAGGTTTACAAAATCTATTGATCAATTGAAAAATATTTTCTTTGAAAATTTCAATTATAGATTTACAAAAATCATTACATATCTGACAATTTAAAATCATTATTGTCAAAATATACAAAATATGATAAGGATGAATGAATCTGTCGTAAAGCATTTCAAAAGTACATAAAAAGTATTCAAAAGTATATAAAATGGAAAAAAATGTATTTTATTATTTTACTAGTGTAATGGCGTTATGATCTAATTCCACAAACAGTTTATTTTAAAATATCCAATATGAAAGAATGTCTAAATTTTAAAACTAAACTAAATATTGGCATTTCATTCGGTTACCGCTTTACCGAAAAATTCGCGCACATCCTAAAAACTGAATATGTCCCACAAGTTAGTTGAAAATATGGAAAATAAGTCCTGATTTTTACAATAGTTAGAGGACATCATTATTGGGCTAAATTATTGGTCTTTCATTCGGTAGCTATTCGTTAACCGCATTACCGAAAAATTCGCGCACATCCTAAAAACTGAATATGTCCCAGAAATTAGTTGAAAATAAGTCCTGATTTTTACAATAGTTAGAGGACATATTATTGGGCTAAATTATTGGTTTTTCATTCGGTCGCTATTCGTTAAATGCATTACCGAAAAATTCGCGCACATCCTAAAAACTGAATATGTCCCACAAATTAGTTGAAAATATTGAAAATAAGTCCTGATTTTTACAATAGTTAGAGGACATCATTATTGGGCTAAATTATTGGTCTTTCATTCGGTCGCAATTCGTTAACCGCATTACCGAAAAATTTGCACACATCCTAAAAACTGAATATGTCCCACAAATTAGTTGAAAATATGAAAAATAAGTCCTGATTTTAACAATAGTCAGAGGACATCATTATTGGGCTAAATTATTGGTCTTTCATTCGGTCGCTATTCGTTAACCGCATTACCGAAAAATTCGTGCACATCCTAAAAACTGAATATGTCCCACAAGTTAGTTGAAAATATGGAAAATAAGTCCTGATTTTTACAATAGTTAGAGGAAATCATTATTGGGCTAAACTATTGGTCTTTCATTCGATAGTTATTCGTTAACCGCATTACCGAAATATTCGCGCACATCCTAAAAACTGAATATGTCCCACAAGTTAGTTGAAAATATGGAAAATAAGTCCTGATTTTTACAATAGTTAGAGAACATCATTATTGGGCTAAATTATTGGTCATTCATTCGGTCGCTATTCGTTAACCGCATTACCGAAAAATTCGCACACATCATAAAAACTGAATATGTCCCTCAAATTATTTGAAAATATGGAAAATAAGTCCTGATTTTTACAATAGTTAGAGGACATCATTATTGGGCTAAATTATTGGTCTTTCATTCGGTCGCTATTCGTTAACCGCATTACCGAAAAATTCGCGAACATCCTAAAAACTGAATATGTCCCACAAATTAGTTGAAAATATGGAAAATAAGTCCTGATTTTTACAATAGTTAGAGGACATCATTATTGGGCTAAATTATTGGTCTTTCATTCGGTCGCTCTTCGTTAACCGCATTACCGAAAAATTCGCGCACATCCTAAAAACTGAATATGTCCCACAAATTAGTTGAAAATATGGAAAATAAGTCCTGATTTTTACAATAGTTAGAGGACATCCTAGAGTTGCTTACTACACATTAAACTTTTGTTCGGAAAAAACGTTGGTTAGTTTCCTTCAAATTTTTTAAAAACTATAATAAGTTCGATTTTTTTGTAACTTAAAGTTTATAATTCTTGTTTTCCAGAACATGTTGTATTTTTAATTCGCTGCTTTTAATTAGTAACAAAAATTAAGGACTATAAAATATTAGTTTAGCATGTTTACCATAGCAAAATATAATGTGTGTGTATAACGGTTAATCCTTGCATGCAGAGGTTACAATTTTCTTGTTCTTTATATAATTTTTATTTCACTGTTAATATCGCCAAGAACACGAAAACAACACCTGCAACTACTTTGTGCTGCAGGACATGACTTGCGTAGCGTTTAGTTTATCGATTAAATGCAATTAATTTCAGTTAAAGTTTCAATTTTGTTCTAATAAAACCAATAATTATAGCACAAACACTGCAATTTTATTGAATTGATTGTAAGATTATTTTAACAAATCGAACAGTATCATATACGTCGAAAATTAATTGACAAACATCATTTAAAATTTTGTTGCATTGACACTTTACAAAATAATATTCTTTTTTTAAATGATTTTTCACTTCTAAACTAAATATATATTTTCGATATCTTTCAAAAGCAGCCAAGAAAATCAACTTAACAAGGAAAAAGGACGAACACGACGACGACGACGAAAAAGAGAAACGTGCCAACAACGTCGATGCCACAACAACCACAAACCGTTACTACTGCCAACGTTAACAGCGAACCAACAAAAACAACGTGTTTTTCACTAACGCTCAATCGAACCACGACGCACGATTCAAACGCGAGTGCTAGCCAGTCTATCAGTCAGTCTGTCACTCACTCTGATATTTAGTCATTCAAGCAACGAGCATCGCCGAAGCGTACTAACAACTGTTATAGCCGAACCGTAGAAACCAAGTGAGTCCGTTTTTCTTTTCTATTTTACTCATTTGGTCACTACTATTAAGTCCTTCAATTTACAACGTTAAAAAAACACATTTTCCCGGTGGCGCCACCTGTTCGCAGGCACTTGTATTAGTGGTAGGGTGGATACTAACAACCGCTACGTTTGTCAGTTACCAACAATGGTAACGTATGTTGCCCTAGAGACGACTCCAAGTGTAATTAACACAAACAATGGCCATTTATAAATTGAGAAATGCGCTTTGAGCGAAATTTTGATAGAACTAGTGCCATTTATTTTTATTAATCGTTACAGCAAACAATTTTGTTGCGACAACCAAATTACAAATGATAAACACGTTTCTTATACCTGTAAACCTAACGACGCAAGTAACAATTTCTAACAGTATCCTACAAGTATTCAGAGAGTTTTACTAGGCACTTGTCCAATAACTGGAAAGCAATGTCACGCACTTTTCGTACAGAAATTAGACAGTAAAACTCTTAGGAATCTGGACGTTTCC